>JARVLF010000014.1:0-634914 GCA_030849465.1 Moesziomyces globuligerus
CCTAACCCTAACCCTAACTCCTAACCCTATAAAAACCCTACCGGTCGGGCCCAACTTTGACGGACCGTTAAACGCCGGAAAAAACTATTATTGCATTCCAGCGTAGGGTCAGATAATGAAATGTACTCAGTTTGGACCTGCTCTAAACAACTGGTGCTTAAGCAACCCTAGATCGATTTGATAAAAGGGTCCACCTTGTAAACCCTTTGCCAAACCCCGGCCAAAATTTCTTCTTCCGGCTCCATATCTCCGCAACCTACTGATAAACTTGAGTAGGGGTTCAGCAGGAATATGCTCAAATGGGACCTAGAAGAACCTATAGAACAATCATAAAAAAGAGGTGGGATCAAAAATCCCAACCCTACTTGGGACCCCCCTTGGAACCCCTAACCCTAGACCACCTACCCAGGTGGTTGCCAAAGGGCCCGTAACCTTGGGCCTCATCCACCTTGGTGGCAACCACTTTGAGGTGCTGTGTGTGTGATGTGGCAAAGAACTGACTGGTATGTACATAGGATAGCACAAAAAACCCACAAAACATCCCTGTAAAATAGCCAAACGCATATGGAGTCTGTGATGTGGCGTGATATGAGTCACATAGGGTCCATAGGTTTGGACGATGTTGGGGTCGCCATTAACCTTCCCCCACCCCCAAGCTGACCCAATCTGCCTGAAACCTTCCTGGACTTTAGCATCTCCAAGCATGCGTGTACAGTGGGGAGTTCTATTAAAGTAGCAGAGCATTTGGAGTGGGCCATTTTTTCATGTTTTCCCAAGGGGGGGACCCTTGGTTTGCCCCGGCCAAAATCTTGGAAAAACGCAAAGTCCACCGTCACAAGATAACCATGAGGACCTTGTGCTATTGCTGTGATAACTTTCAGGGTGATCTGAGTGGTGTCATAAGCGTCATCTTTCATTAATGGGGCGCGTGGTCCCAAAATTTGACTTTTTTGACGTGTTCGGACCCCCGGTCAGGGCCAAACTTTGACGGACTGGTAACGCGGGAAAAATATGTATGCTTCCCAGCCGTAGGGTCCAGATAATGCAAATATACTCAATTGGATCTGCTCTACAACTCTTGCTTAAGCAACCCTAATCAATATATAAAAGGGTCCACCATTGTAACCCTAACCACTAAAGATGGACTTGTGCTATTGCTGTGGACCACTTTCAGGGTGCTCTGAGGGTGTCATAAGCGTCATCTTTCATTATGGGCGGCGCCGTGTCCAAAATTTGACTTTTTTGACGTTGTCGACCCCGGTCGGGCCAAACTTTGGACAGGACCGTAACGCGGGGGAATAATATTATGCTTACCAGCGTAGGGTCAGAATCAATGAAATGTATCTCAGTTTGAACCTGCTCTTACAACTTTGCTTAAGCCACCCTAATCGATTTATAAAAAGGGTCCACCTTGTATAACGCCCTGTTGCCCACCATACCGGACCAAATGTTCTTCGGCTCATAATCTCCGCAACCTACTGATAAACTTGAGTAGGGTTCAGCAAGGAATATGACTCAAATGGGACCTAAAGAACCTATAAACATCATAATAAGAGGAGGTACAATCCCACCCCTGACTTGGGACTCGCCCCCTTGGAACCCCTAACCCTAGCCACCTACCCAGGTGGTGCCACAAGGGCACGTACCTGGGCCTCATCCACCTTGGTGCAACCACTTTGAGGTGCCTGTGTGTGTGATGTGGCAAAGAACTGAACTGTTGCTGTTCATAGGATAGCACAAAAAACCCAAAAACATCCCCTGTAAATAGCCAACCATATTTGTCTGTGATTGTGCGTGATATGAGTCACATAGGGTCAGGGTTGGGACGATGGTTGGGGTCGCCATACCATCCCACCCCCAGCTGACCAATCTGGCCTGAACTCTGGACTTTAGCATCTCCAAAGCATGCGTGTACAAGTTCTATTAAAAGTAGCAGAGCATTTGGAGGGTGGGTGGCCATTTTTTTCATGTTTCCTCCAAGGGGGGGACCCTTGAGTGGCCCGGCCAAAATCTTGGAAAACGCAAAGTCCACCGTCACACCATGAGGACTTGTGCCTATTGCCTGTGATACTTTCAGGGTGATCTGAGGGTGTCATAAGCGTCATCCTTTCATTATGGGCGCGTGTCCAAAATTTGGACTTTTTGACGTGGTCCGAAACCCCCGGTCAGGCCAAACTTTGAACGGACTGTAACGCGGGAAAAATACTTATGCTTCCAGCTTAGGGTTCAGATAATGAAATATAACTCAATTGGATCTGCTCTACTAACAACTTTGCTTAAGCAAACCCTAATCGAATTTTATAAAAGGGTCCACCTTGTAACCCTAACCCACTCAACAAGGTACTTCACAAGGGCCCCCGAGGAACTGGGGGTATTCAAGGGTTGATGGTAAACAAGAAGGCAGGTCAGAACAGGGAAGAACATCATCTATGATCTGGGTTTGGCCTTGGGCTGGAAACCCAGGCCTGAAGAACACCTTCCTGGCACCTCAAGGAAAAACCTCAAATGGTGGCTTTGGAGATCCTTCCAAGCAGGAACAATAGGGATTGCTCCAACCGAGGTTCAACCTACCTCCCACCTTCCGAAGTTCAAGGACCCTCTCTCAGAGCAAGTTCCACCTCCAGGAGATAGGAGAGGTGTGTGAAAGATGTACAAGAGAGGGTATCTTGTGGAGGTCCATGTGCTACAATGAAACGTGGGAACCAAGGTACCTTTTGGCTCAGCTGGAAACCAAGGCAAAGCTAGCTCTGCATCATCTGGGATAGGTACAAGGCAGACTGGACCAGGTTCTGCTACCTCCAGAAGGACCCTTTCCACAGATGCCAATGGTAACCCACCGATGGTAACCTCCCAAACCTCCCAAGAAGCTTGACCAGGACCTGACAAGTACCATATATGGGGGTTCAACATGGGTACCTGAAGGTACCTTCCTTGCCTGAGCTGCAGGGCACAGAAACAACTACAGGATGACCTCTGGCTAACATCAAGGGGGATGGCAACTGACCAGTTCAGTGGTATACTTTCAGAGATCCATCTATGGGGTTCAAAGTTCCCCACAGGAGGGTACGTTTGGAGGTGGTGTCAAACTACCTTGAACCTTCATCAAGATATGGTTTAGAAGCTATCTTGGCCAACCAAGGAGGTAGTACCCCAACTTATCCCTTCATCAGAGGTGGCCAACCTATGACAGTCCAGAACCTACCTTACCCAAGATGGGCAATGATGGGTACATGGGGGGATGATGCTGACCTTGAGTGCTGCTGTAGAGTATCTTCAAGCTCAGCTTGATCAACATCAATCCCAGACAGGAAAACCTACTTTGAGGTCAACAAGTCCATGCTCCCAACCCAGTGGGCATGGCTCTCTACTACACTGGCAACCACTATGAACTCGTATTCAAGTTCAAACCCAGCTGCTTAGGGTACCTTGAGCCTCCCCTGTACATACTTGTAGATACCTTCTTGAAGTTTGCCTGTTGGAGCTTCATCAGAGGTTTTTTCCATCCTCCCCATGGAAGGATTTTTTCCTCCTCAATGAAGTTCCTTTCCCATGTAGAGAACGTGACCTTCCCAGCGTATGTTGAAGTACCCCATCCTTGAACCTCAACCTACCATTCCAAGGTACCTTTTTGACCAAGGGCTAACGGCTCACCAAAGGTGGACTCCAAGGTGGGACAAAGGTACTACAAGGAAACGTACGTTCAAACTGCATGCAGGGGGTACTTTCTGCAAGGTACCTTAATCCTGCCATTCCACCTAACGTTGAAGGTATGTTCCAACCTCAGGTCAAAAAAACCCCAACCAAGACCAATTGCTGGGCATGGTAGTTGGTGAGGTTGGATCACAAAAAGGTACCCTGGCAAATGTACACAAACCTCCACTGAAGTACCCTCAACTTTCAGCTTGCCTGAAGTTCAACTTCCGCCTGTGAAACTAGACCTCCAATGTATGTTGGGGGTACCCTCCAACCTCGGGTCCAACCTCAACTGAGGCTAGCCATTGAAACCTGGAATAATAGGCTAGGTTGGTTGCGAAAAGGTAACACTTGCAAACGTCCATTCAACTCCGGCTTGGGGGAGTGTACCCCCCAAACCTCCGCTGAAGTACCACCCCTACTTCAGCTTTGCTGAAGTTTAACCTCCACTGGGAACCTACCTCTAAGTACCTTTGGGGTACCCCTGAAACCTCTGCTCAGCCAAAACTTTGGACCCCCTGTATCTCCGCAAACGCATCCAGATATCAAACCTTGCCCATAGAGTGTACCAACTCCCTAGAGGTTGCATCTATGTGTTCCTGACCCCGAGAAATGGGCCACCACACAAATGCTCATGGACTTTTTTTTCTTGCCCCGATGAGAATCCTGGGTGGTCCAACTTTGACGGCCCGTATCACGGCCACCCAGATTAAACTTTTAAATCGTTAACTCAAGTAGAATTTCCTGCAGCTCTCCAACCTGCTCTACAACTTCTATTAGTAACAGATTTGAGGCAATTTTGAAAGGCCAAAAATAACCACATGTAACTGACCTCAAACTTTGTCCAGAATGATGTGTGATGATTGTGTGGTGACACTCATTTTGGCTGGAGATTGAGTTTTGAACTTTTCACCTACACGTACCAACTTGGAGCTGGCAGTACCTCCATGACCCCCTTGACCTACCTTCCTGAAAACTTTGCATACAGCCTTCTTTCTTTCAGCATTTATAAGCATCTTTCATTTAAGACCACTGGCAAGATCCAAGCCACTTTTTGAAAGACCCCCCCGGTTTTGGCCACCCTCGGCCAAATTTCTTCGGCTCATATCTCCGCAACCTTACTGATAAAACTTTGAGTGGGGTTTCAGCAAGGAATATGCTCAATGGGACCTAAAGAACCTAGTAAATCATCAATAAAACAGAGGTGGTCAAATCCCACACACCCAAGGGGGGCGCACCTTGTAACCCTAACCCTAACCCTAACCCTAACCCTAACCCTAACCCTAACCCTAGAGGTTCTTCTATGTGTTCCTGACCCCAGAATGGGCACCACGCAAACGCTCATATTTTTTTTTCTTCCCCGAGAGAATCCTGGGTGTCAACTTTGACGGCCCGTATCACAGCCCCCAGATTAAACTTTAATCGTAACTCAAGTGCATTCTGCAGCTCTCAACCTGCTCTACAACTTCTATTAGTACAGATTTGAGGCAATTTTGAAAGGCAAAAAATAACCACATGTAACCCAAGGCGAGTTTAAAAACCGCCTGGTAACCCCCTTTGCTAGGCAAGTTTAAAAACGCACCTGGACAGGCTCTTTGCTTGGCAAGTTTAAAAACCACCTGGACAGGCACTAACCTACCTGGACATGGCCAGCAGACCTTAGTCCAATTGACCAAACAGCCATTGTGCTGCCAGGCAGGTTTAAAAACCCACCTGGACAGGATCTTTGCTTGGCAAGTTTAAACCCGCCTGGACAGGCTCTTTGCTCGGCAAGTTTAAAAACCCACCTGGACAGGCGCTAACCTACCTGGACATGGCCAGCAGACCTTAGTCCAATTGACCAAACAGCCATTGTGCTGCCAGGCAGGTTTAAAAACCCACCTGGACAGGCTCTTTGCTAGGCGAGTTTAAAAACCGCCTGGTAACCCTCTTTGCTCGGCGAGTTTAAAAACGCACCTGGACAGGCTCTTTGCTTGGCAAGTTTAAAACCCACCTGGACAGGCGTTAACCTACCTGGACATGGCCAGCAGACCTTAGTCCAATTGACCAAACAGCCATTGTGCTGCCAGGCAGGTTTAAAAACCCACCTGGACAGGATCTTTGCTTGGCAAGTTTAAACCCGCCTGGACAGGCTCTTTGCTCGGCAAGTTTAAAAACCCACCTGGACAGGCGCTAACCTACCTGGACATGGCCAGCAGACCTTAGTCCAATTGACCAAACAGCCATTGTGCTGCCAGGCAGGTTTAAAAACCCACCTGGACAGGCTCTTTGCTAGGCGAGTTTAAAAACCGCCTGGTAACCCTCTTTGCTCGGCGAGTTTAAAAACGCACCTGGACAGGCTCTTTGCTTGGCAAGTTTAAAACCCACCTGGACAGGCGTTAACCTACCTGGACATGGCCAGCAGACCTTAGTCCAATTGACCAAACAGCCATTGTGCTGCCAGGCAGGTTTAAAAACCCACCTGGACAGGATCTTTGCTTGGCAAGTTTAAACCCGCCTGGACAGGCTCTTTGCTCGGCAAGTTTAAAAACCCACCTGGACAGGCGCTAACCTACCTGGACATGGCCAGCAGACCTTAGTCCAATTGACCAAACAGCCATTGTGCTGCCAGGCAGGTTTAAAAACCCACCTGGACAGGCTCTTTGCTAGGCGAGTTTAAAAACCGCCTGGTAACCCTCTTTGCTCGGCGAGTTTAAAAACGCACCTGGGTTTGCACCTGGGTTTGACAATTGGACCACGGTCTGCTGGCCAACCTGGTTCACCAAACTGGTTTGCTGCTGTTACTGGCTTGCTAGTAGTGCGTCTAGTCTGTCACCAGCAATGATACTCAGTGGCTTCTCGTTGAAGATGCTCGGCCGGAAGAATCCACTGAATGCCCACCGTGCATCCCCATTGCCACCAGCTTGGAGGGAGCGGTGGAAGCATGTGTGTGAGTTGAGCACAAGAATGGTGTGCGGCTCCACCCTGATGCTGACTCCAAACTGGGGAAGCGCAAGCAATGCCGGCTCTCCAAAGTTGAAGAGAAGCGACGGTATGCAGTCAAGATCATCACGGTGAACCCCACCGTCAGAGGGGAAGCCCGTGAAGAAGGCAACTGTGGTCCACCACGGATGCAGAAGCTCCGTGCTCTTTCCAAAATAGCTCTCTAGCCACCTGCGGTGCGGCGCTCGAGCAGCAAGGCTACTTGCAAAGTCCGTGTTGATCTTGTCTTTGAGTGTCGTCAGCACCAGCTCGGCATGCTGCCTGGTCCACCACAGCAATGCAAAGGCTTCATCACGGTACTTGGGGTTGGTGGTCTCAGATGTGAAGCCCAGGCTGACTTCCCCCCGGCTGTGCCAGATCCCCAGATGATGCTCGACCAGGTTCCGCTTGTTTTTGTGTATGGCACTCCGTGTTGCCTTTCCTGTCTGCGTGGTCTTCTTGGCCAAATAAGCGTCAAGGAGGATCCTGCCCGCCTTGGAGCTAGCTTTTGCCTTCCGATGCACTTCCCAGGATGTTGGAGCTAGCCGTTGTACTATCACCTTGTGGTTGCTGCCGTCCATGAGTGTGAGATTGGGAACAGCACATCCGGGCCGCGGCTCTCCGATGACTTGAAGCTGGGTACCCTCGGTCCAGTGCTCCTTCTGCCAGCCAGGTATGGGATCCACGGTGATTGCAAGTTCCTCCTGCTTGCTTTGCTGGTATAGTTGCCGTTGAGCTGCTTCACGGACCTTCCTTGCCGTCTTCTTGCGGGCAATTGCTTCAGGTGTTTTTGCTGGCATGTTGACGGATGGAGATGAGACGGGGGTCCCGTCTCCAAACTCAACTTTCCTGAGCCAAAGTGAAAATTTTGATGTGGTACCCCCTCCACCTGGAAAGAGCGCGCCCATCTGGGGGTACCGCCTCCAAACTCAACTTTCCCAAGCCAAAGTGAAAATTTTGACGCGGTACCCCCTCCACCTGGAAAGAGCGTGCCCATTGGGGGTACCGCCTCAAAATTCCAACTTCCCCTGCCAAAATGAAAATTTGGACACGGCACCCCCAGCTCTCATCCAGCTCACCCGGACCACTGTTCAGCTTGCACAAACACACGTGAACAAAATGATATTCTCCTACTGCCTAGAGTGTGTCAGCACCTCGTATCCATCACCCATAAGCTTGACAAGGCCCACATATGGCCCAACGCCGCCAACCGGAATGACCTGGCAGGACCACGCTCTGCGCAGAAGCATGAGGTGGGCAATGTGAGTGTTGAACGCACCTGCCACACCGTGCAGCAGCAAGACCTCCTCCTCCGTGCTGAGCTCTGCATCACGCACAGCCAGCTTGTTGATGCAGGCATGGACAGCAACCCTGCTCCGTGCACCAATGTGATGCTCCACTGCCAGAGTGTTGTCCCGCAGCCAGTCTGTTGCTGCCTCCTGGATCTCAATGGGACCTGGCCCACCGTGTTGATCTTCCAACGCAAAGGAGAGGCACTCCAGCATGGACTCGCGCATGCTGGCAAACTCATGCGTGCGGACAAGACCGCTGAGGTCCCTCCGCTGGCTGAGCTTGCGGACAGCTTGGTCTGCTGGTATGCTTGCAAACAGCAGCCGTGCTGGATCCACAATGAGTGTGCTGAGGTCAACGCCCAGCTGCCGGTTGAATGCCAGCGTGGCAATGTGCATGCGGAATTTCTGCGCGCCAAGGGTGGCTCGGCACTCAGTGCAGCGGATGCGGAACTGATGGGCACCTCCACAGAGGATGTACGTGCCCACGCGCCGGCAACCCTGGCACCGCAGGTGGATTTGAATGTGCCCAAACAAATTCTTGGTCCGCTTGGGCGTGCTGAACCGCTCCAGCTCTTGCGCCAGATCCACCGCAGCTTGGTTGGACACCCACCATGCGGTGGGACTGTCCAGCGCTGTGGGCCGTCTGCCTGGATGCCAACCCATTGCATTGTACAGGTCCACCACGGCTTGCCGCTGCAGCCGTGTGGACTGCTTGCTGCTGTTGCCCCGGAAGAGCTGCTTCTGCTCTGCAACAGCAAGCAGCACGTCAAGATCCCTGAACATGTCTTCTTTCTTGATGGTGTGCGTCAGCAGCTGCTGCACTCCTGCTTGTGCGGTGAACAGGTAGCGTGGATCAAGGAAGCGGCTTGCCTTTGCCACTTGCTGCGCCTCCTGCATGGTGGCCGCTTGCACGGTGAGCTCCAGCCGGATGCCGCTGCCCACCTCTGGTGCTGTGCCAGAGACGCGCTCTTTCCACCTCTGCAGTGTGACAATGCGGTCTTTCACCGTCTTCATGATCATCGGCTGACCTCCCTGCCCGGCACCTGCTGCTCCGGCTTTGAGCAGGTGCGTGAGTTTGGAATATGCCTTGAAATGGGAAATTCCATCTGCACGGTGAGTCCACTGCAGCTCCACACTGCCAAAACCACGGCCAACACGCAGAGCGCTGGGATACTGCTTGTAGCCGCCCTTCTTTGTTTTGGGTGCAAGCAGCGTGACGTGGCCTGTGTCCACCGTGCAGCCAATGTCAAACACATTGAACGCCTGCATTGGATGCTCTGCTAGCGCAGCTGGATCCAGGAAGCGGTGGATGGGCACCTTGAAGCCGTACGCACCCATGCGTACACTCTGGCAGCCTATGTCCTGCAGTGCCTCCACCAGGATGCTGATCTCCACCCGCAGCTCTCCAAAGGTGAGCGTCTTGGCGTGTTCAGAGGGGACAAGGATGGCGTGTTGTGGTGGTCCCTGCAGCCGTGCTACAAGGGGGAGCTTGAACTGCGGTTCAAAGCGGAAGACCACCTTGAGCTCGGCAAAATAGACCCAATTGTCAAAGACGTGCATGTCCTTGAAATCAGGTGCATGGCTGATCAAGGACGCGTAGCAGCCAGCTGGAAAAATCTGAAGCATGCTGGCAGGAGAAATTGTCACCGCAAAGGAGTCCACATCCGTGTGGACAGGCACGTCCCAGTTGGAAATTGGTGCCATGGCTGGGATAGGCGGGAGTTCTGGAAGCTGCTCCCCTGTGTCCAGCACCAGCTGGGGTGCAGACGGTGCTTCTGCCTCCTCCTCAGCGGTGTCAAGAGCAGGCAGCAGTACCACAATACCGTCTGCTGGCATGTCTTGAACATCTTGCAGCTCTGGCGTATGCTGGGGACGTGCTTGTGTTGGTGCCGCAGGTCCTTCTTGGGGAAGGTACGGTAGCGTCTCTCTGTCTTCTTCTCCATCCGACTCCTGGTCAGAGTCCGTGTTGGTGTCAGGTCCATGTGGAGATAGGCTGGGCACAAGACCAGGAGACACGTCAATTTCCAGGGAAATGTCCATCTCCAGTCCGTCTCTGTCTCCGTCTCTGTCTTGCCCAGACTCTGGTTCTGGATCCACGTCTGGCTCCTGCTCAGAATCAGAGCCGTGTGTCTCTGCTGGAAAATCCAAGATTGGGCTCAGAGGCAGGCTGGGCACCAGACCAGAAGACGCGTCAATTTCCTGGAAATTCTCCTCCTCCACATCTGCCTCTGTGCCTGTTGCCTCCGGGGCCAGTGGTGAGCTGTGGGACGGTGATGCTGTGTGCACGGGTGCTGGGCTTGCACTTGGAGGCGGCAGCGGGGCCAGAGCCTGCGCCAGCGCTGATGCAGCTGCCACAATGACGGCTGCTGCCTGCTCTGCCGGTGCTGATTCTGACTGTGCTGGAGCAAAATCTTCTGCTGCTGCAGCTACTGCTGCTGTTGGCTGGGACCGTACACCCTGGCACTTACGGATACCCTGGTGCTTGCGCAGTGCCGCAGCATTCACCACTACCTGGCCGCACTGGCATGCAACCAGCCCAACAGCAGCAGCAGCCTCCTGACTGACGTGTGCACCGCTGTGCGCCTTGCGCAAATGATTGGTGATGTTTGTTGCCGCATAGGAGAGACCGCAAACAGGGCAGGTTGTCCGTGACATATTGGCTGGCGGAGGGGAGTGGGTGATGTGATGGGCATTGACGGGTGCACATCTCTGCTACTTGCCCTTGACGGTCTCCCTTTTGTAGCTGACCATCTCACCAACTGTAGTGGACCGTCTCTCTGACTGTAGTAGACCGTCTCCATTTTTTAAGCCGACTGTCTCTCTGACTGTAGTGGACCGTCTCCATTTTTGAAGCAGACCGTCTTTATTTCTGAAGTGGACCGTCTTGATTTTTGAAGCAGACTGTTTTGATTTTTGAAGCGGACTGTCTTCCTGTGAAATTCAATGCGTCAGATTTTTGAATTGGACCGTCTTCCATGAGGGCAGACCAGGGAGCGCTGGATGCCAAGCGCGTCCAAAAGTTGGAAACCCACCGTCAAAAGGATCTGGAACCCTAACCTGGTGGAGGTTCCAGGGCCGCAGTGGAGGTACTGCCTACGGTGTAGGTGCCGTAGCGCCGATGGAGGTGTCGGCGGCGTCTGAAGCGGTGATACAACACACACGCAAGTAGTAGCAACGCCCTGCGATTGCTACTGGGAGACGAATTGACTGAAAGACAGTGATACTGACGATTGATAACGACTGAGTGCTGTAAAGTAAAGTAGAGTGGATGGGGGCCAGCCCCATCACACTCGGTGAGCAGAAGCTCTTAAGTACTGGCCCTCACCAGGAGGGCCAGCGTGTGGCAAGGCGCCGTCTCGAACGGCCCCAGCCAGCATCTCATTGATGCAGTGAGGTTACGCCCACCTCCCCGAGCTCGGGCCTCCTCCTGTGCATACCTCCCCCTTTGCACGTTATGCTTGCTGCCCCTGGGGCAACAAGCACTCCTCCCCTCCTCCCCTTCGTCTCCGAGTTAGGTCTGACCGTCGTATGACCTGCTCGTGGTTTTCCGGGGTCGCCGCAGGCCGTTCGTCGAGTGGGCCTCACTCGACGAATTGCCGGCAAAATTCGTCGAGTGGCCTCCACTCGCCGGACCGCAACTTGGCGCGCTTGCAGCCCAGGCGCCAGGTTTTTCGCCTGCGCCCTCCACACGTGCCCGCGTCGATCAGGGTCTGATCCACGCCTGTAACAGGACCGTCTCCATTTTTGAAGCAGACCGTCTTTATTTCTGAAGTGGACCGTCTTGATTTTTGAAGCAGACCGTCTTGATTTTTGAAGCGGACTGTCTTCCTGTGAAATTCAACGCGTCAGATTTTTGAATTGAACCGTCTTCCATGAGGGCAGACCAGGGACTGCTGGATGCCAAGCGCGTCCAAAAGTTGGAAACCCACCATCAAAAGGATCTGGAACCCATTGGATAAAAGTGATGGAGATTGCTGAAGGCAAGCTCCATTTATACGTAGGATGAACTCCCCAGCAACGCATAAGGTGTTGCCGTGGTTGCTATAGCATCGACGCTATAGAAATGAGTTGAGAACTTGTTGCTCCAAGTGTCCATGAGTTGGGTCCGTCCCAATGGATGGACCATCATCCCAACGTTGGGAATATATTACCGATGACGGGCATGATGGTGCTAGCCCAAGTCTTGTGCATGGCGTGGATTGAGCATCGCACTGCTGCGGACATTGCAGCTTGGTTCCTTTGGGGATAATCAGTTGCCGGGGCTGGCAACGCGTCCAAGATCCAAGCTAGAATTGAAGTGTGGCAAGTGCTTGCCAACGCCGGCAATTTCTTGCCGCTGACGAAAAGAAAGGACCGTTTTCCAACAGAGATTCCTCTAGCTGATGTGTAAGAGCGGCAATACGGCCATGCGGTGCGACTCGGAGTGGTCAGTGAGAGAATGCCTTCGCTTATTATACCGCTTCGCACGTCGCTCTCTTGCTCCCGAGCGCCGTTTTTCTCTCATGGGCGGTCCTCGCCTCTGATGGCGTGCCTCGTTCAACTTCAGTGTGTAGCTACAGGCAAGCGTGGTAAGGGGGCGGCTGGACTCACATCGACCCTTGTGCCTGATTCAGACTCGAGCAAGGGGGCAGTGATTATCGCAAACACACGCATCGGTCTTTTACTCGACACCTGCAGACGATACCAGGCGCCGAGTGCACACAGAATATGGGCGAATGCTGGGTATATACGATGGCTTGCGACAATTGATCGTGAAGTTCATTTTCATGGTGTGCGATCAGCCGGTTGATCTTGCAATGTCGTACCGTGGTCGCGTGCGTCGGCGCCTTCTTCGCGTGGTTGGCTTCTCCAGTCGCCACCCGACTGACCGCTTCTCCAGTCTCGCTTCGGTTCCTCGTCTTGGTTTTCATGCGATTCCTCTGCAGGCAGCTCCTGGCCTTGCTCGAGCGCGAGTCTCTCTTTCCAGCCGAGCTTCTTTTTCGTCCCTGCTGCGGCTTCTGCCGTCCTGGTCTCCTGCTTGCGCATCCTGGTTTCCACCGCCAGCTGATGATGCAACTCCTTGCGGAGCGGCGCCGAGGCGTACCTGAGATGCATAAAGTTGCAGAAGCCGCCTCGATTGCATTCGTTTGTCTCGTGCTGCCTGCAGCACGCCTCCTGGAAGTCGGTCACCGGACTGAGCTCGGCGAAGAGCGGTTTGCCATCGTACCAGCGATCGTTGAGCGCGTCGACGGCAAGCTGCGCATCTGCTTCGTACTTGAACCTCGCGTAGACGTTGCCGATGAGATGGTCGCCGACGTTGTCGCATACGTGCATCTCCTGGAGCTCGCCATACTTGGCGAGTTCGGCAAACATGTCCTCGTAGAACTCATCGAACTGCGCCTGGAGCTGCGTGTCGGTCAGAGGGCAGTCCGGCTCGTGATGCCGCGGGTTTCGATAGACGTTGGAGAGTAGAAGCGTGCAGGAATAGGGTGGACGGATGTGTTTGCGGGAGCACCGGTCGCCGTGCCGACATGCGCCGATCTTGTGGTAGAAGGAGCAGTTCACTTTGTCCTGCTCCGTGCCGTAAATCGAAGCCAGGTAGGACGCCATCGTGACGTTTGCGAGGTACAGCAGGCCAGACGCTTCGAGAACGGTCAGCGATTAGGTCTCCCCAGACGATGTGGCAGGTTGTGAGATGTGGTAGAGACGGTGAGGATGCTGCGGAAAGAGGAATGAGAAGGAAAGTGAAAGCTCCCGACCGAAATCCGAGCGCCGTGAAGGTGGGGCGAGTCTTTTGTCGGCCGGTAAGAATTTTCAACAGGGTCAACTCCACAAAAGTCGGGCTGGAGAGCTGAAATTTTTCGAAATGCACGAGGCCGCGGCCAAGCCTGGAAATTTCCAGTCCGCGTCGAGCTGCTGAGGTGCCAAAGCCGTCTGTTTCGGCAGCGACAGCACCATCAGGGTCCGCCGCACCCATGATTCTTCGCCCTCACTTCCGCCTCCATCAGAACCAGCCACTGACACACACGACGACCTGGCCTTGCCTCGGACCGCCTGCTACCATGGCTGAAGCTTCATCTTCAAAGGTCAAGGCGGACTCGCTGCTACCGCCGGCAAAGGTTGGGCCCGCGCCATCGCCCCGCCCCACCTCCGCATCGTCTTCCACCGCTGCGCTCTCCGAAAAGCACGGCATCGAGCTGCCCAGCCAAGAGGATGCCGAGCGACTCGGATTCAACGTCTTCTCGCACATCCTCGACCCGCGTCTACTACGTGCACTCGCCGATCTCGGCTTCGGCATCCCGACGCCCATTCAGCAGAAGGCCATCCCGCTCGCGCTCGCCGGCAAGGACATTCTCGCACGCGCGCGCACCGGATCAGGCAAGACGCTCGCATACGGCCTGCCGCTCCTCCAAAAAGTGCTCGACGCCAAGGCGGCGATTGCAAAGTCGGACGCATCCCACCAGCGCACACGTGCGCTCGTGCTGGTGCCGACGCGCGAACTCGCCGAACAGGTCTTCCGACACCTCTCCGTAGTGATCGAATACGTGCGCGAGGATGTACGCCTGGTCAATGTAGCTCGTGATGCGTCCGAAAAGGTCCAGAAACTTCTGCTCAGCGAGAAGCCGGACGTCGTCATCGCCACTCCCTCCAAGGCACTCAGCTACCTGCAGAACGGATCCCTCGATCTCAAGGCCGGTCTTGAGACGCTGGCCATCGACGAGGCCGATCTCATTCTCAGCTACGGCCACGACTCGGACGTCAAGAGCCTGCTCTCCGGCAGCTGGCTGCCTTCGCACTTCCAGTCGTTCCTCATGTCGGCCACCATGACCTCGGACGTGTCCAAGCTCAAGGGCCTACTCCTGCGCAACCCGGTCGTCCTCAAACTCAACGAAAATGACGACACGTCCGGATCGAATCTGGTGCAGTTCTTCACACGCACGACGGAAGAGGACAAGTTCCTGCTCGTCTATGTCATCCTCAAGCTCAAGCTGATCCGCGGCAAGGCGATCCTGTTCGTCAACGAGCTCGAGCGCGGATACAGGCTCAAGCTGTTCCTGGAAAAGTTCGGACTGCGCGCGTGCGTGCTCAACGCAGAGCTGCCCATCAACTCGAGGTACAGCATCGTCGAGGAGTTCAACAAGGGCAAGTTCGATTACATTGTCGCGACGGACGAGCCCACGGGTATCAACAAGGAGACCGAGGAGGGCACCGACGACGAATCCCAAGTCGAGGACGGCGCCGAGCAGACGGAGGAAGCAAACGCCAAGAAGCGCAAGGGAGATGCTCCTGCTGGAAAGGCGGCGTCAAAGAAGGCCAAGAGGGATGGAAAGAAGGCAGCCGGAGCGGCCGAGTTCGGCGTTTCACGTGGTGTCGATTTCGTCAACGTGTCGTGCGTCATCAACTTTGACCTCCCCTCGAGCGTCGATGGGTACATCCACCGAGTCGGCCGAACTGCGCGCGGTGGAGCTTCGGGCACCGCGTTGAGCTTTGTAGTTCCCTCGTCCGAGTTCGGCCGATCCAAGTACCTCAGCTGTGGTACGACAAAGAGGGATGAGTCGGTCTTCCGCTCCATCCAACGACGCAGCGCCGCAGACGGAGAGGTGCAGGAGTGGAAGTACGATGCCTCCTCCGTCGAGGGCTTCAGATATCGTGTGGGAGACACGCTCAAGAGCATCACTCGTGCACTCATCCGCGAGGCCCGCATCAAGGAACTCAAGGCCGAACTGCTCACTTCCGCCAAGCTCCAGGCCCACTTTGAAGACCACCCCGACGACCTCGCCTATCTCCACCACGACCGCGCCCTGCTGGCGACAAGATCGGGACAGCAGCACCTCAAACATGTCCCCGCCTACCTCGCGCCCAAGATCATCAACAACACCATCTCTCAACCCAAAGCATACACCGGCTACGTGCCAAAGAACAAACCCAGTGAGAGGAAGACCAAAAAGGCCCGAAGCTCCACCGCCAACGGCAAGAAGAGCCACAAAAAGGCCGACCCTCTGCGCAAATTCTCCAAAAAGTAGCCTTTCCCACCCACATTCCTCAGCATTCTTCCAATTCGCCATCTCGCACTGCCCCTTTTTTCCACGTGTGTATTTCCGATGTTTGGTGAAAGGCCGTTTGACTACTCGATCTGCCAAAACAGCCTCTTGTTCTGCTGCTGGCCCTCTTCATCCTCGCCGCCGCGCTTGAGGCTTCGCACAACAGCGCTGAGCGGGATGATGCTGGCCTGCTTGGCAACCTGCCTCACCTCGTCTTCGCTGTGAACCTTGGCGGTGGCGCGGTAGGCTGCGAGTTGGTCGATGCGCGTCTTGGCCGCCCTTCGACCCTTGGCCTGAGCATACCCGGGTTGCTTGAGTTCAACCGATTCGACGACGAGCGAAACTCCATCGTGCGAGTTGCCCCACGACCGTGATTTGATGCCTCCGCGCTGGCAGCCCTTGTACGCGATGAGCTTGGGCGCGATGCGCAGGATCACCGACAGATCACTGCACGCCTGCGGCTGCCGCTTCTTGGCCTCCACCGGGTGGGATTTCGCTGCAGTCGCATCGGCCATCTCGACGTCGGCTCCATTGACCCGGGTGTTGGCACCGGTGGCAATCTTCGGGCTGGCCGTGAGACCATCCCAGGCGCGCGCGGCACGTCCTGGCGGGACCCAGGCTGGGACGCCTTCAGTCTCCAGTGAGGGACCCTCGACCCATCCTGCGTGCACGCACATGGCGAGCACGTCCGAGTCGTCGGTGTACACGTCCGTGCCCCACAGTTTGCGGCGTAGAAGCGGATTTGACCGCCAAAAGCGCCACGGACTCACCGTGCTTCCAACTTTGGCGGGACCCTCCTCCTCTTGCGTCTTACCGCCTTCAACCGCCTTTGCGTCCGCGCCTTCGCCCTTTTGCTCGACGCCGTTGTCCTCGACCGTGTCAGCCTGGCGCTTCGGCACGTACGGCTTGATGGCCTGGCCGAACAACTGGGCCTCTGCGACCTTCTCCTCGATACGCATCTCGAGGCTCATGCGCGCGTGCTCCTTGCCGCGCCAGCCGAGCTTCCAATTGTTGCCCATGCCATTGAGAGCGACACTGCCGCGCTCGCCCTCGAGCAGTTCCTTCAGCGGCTCGCCGATCTCGCAGCGCGCCAAACACTCGGCCTCGAGACTGTGATACTCGTCCCAGAGTGGGCCCCCAGCACTGGCGCCGCTGAGCAGCTCACCCGGAATGCGCACCTCGAGTGTCGAGCCCACATTGCGCGCAAGCAGTTCAGCGGGGAAGAGGGGGTCAACGGTCGGATCGTAGATCCACGAGCCCAAATGCCGCACGGGTCGGCCCTTGTCCATGCCAATCAGATGGCGTGGGAGCGGATCGACGGGCGCTTCGACGACGGGCGACGTCGCTTCGGGCTTCCCCTTTGTTTCGGGTGCCGTAGTCTTCTGTGCGTCGGCCTCGTTCGCGGCTGATGCTGGCGCCGCATCATCGGCGGTAGCCGTAGCCTCTCCACCAGCTTGTTCTGGCGGAGCGTCGGTAGCGGCGCCAAGCGCTTCGGGTACTGCGTCGACCTCTTGCTCGTCGCCAAGCGCGCCAAGAGGGAGACGTTCAGCGCGACGGATCGACTCGTCGCGCTCGCACAGCTCGAGATAAAGCCACACTGGCTCGCTGTCGACGCGCGGGCCCGCATTGGGGTCACGGATGACGTGGGGCGGCGGTGCAAGGCCCTCGGCGGCCGGGCCCACGCCACCGAACATGGCGGGATGGATGGCTGGAGGCAGGGGCATGCCAGGCGGATATCCGATTGCGGCTGCAGCCGCGTGGAAATCCGCCATCGTTGGCGGCCGACCGAAGGCGGCAGCTTGCTGGTGCGCAGTGATGATCAGAGCCTCCTCGAGGCTACCGGGCGGCGGGCGCAGATGGGGCGGCAGCTCAGCCAGAGCCCCAGGATGCATCTGTGCCGCGGCGGCAGCCGCGTGTGCCTGAGCCTGTGCTTGCGCTTGGGCCGACACCTGAGCCTGGCGCTCGCGCTCCTTCTCGCGCTCGATCGCCGCCATCTTGTCGGCTTGCTGCTTCTCCCTCCTGCGTTCTCTGCGCTCGCGTTCTTTCTCCTTGTCGCGTTCCCTCTCTCGCTCCCTCTCCCTTTCGCGCTCACGCTCCATCTCGAGCTCGCGCTCCCGCTCGCGCTGATGTTCGCGCTCGAGCTCCTCGATGCGCAGACGCTCCCGTTCGCGCTCACGCTCGAGCTCTCTTTCGCGCTCCCTTTCGCGCTGGCGCATGCGCTCGCGCTCACGCTCGTGTTCGGCCTCGAGCTCGCGTTCGCGCTCGCGGTGCATAGCGATCTCGCGATCGCGGTCGCGCAGATCGCGCTCCGAGGGTGGCGCGCCATAGGGAGGCATCGAGGGCCCACGATGCGGCAGTGCATCGCGAAACGGGACGGCGCTGCGCTCGCTGCTGGGCGACAGCGGCGCCCGACGGGGTGGCTGAGCAGCCCCGTCGAGCTTGGTGCCAGATGCTGGTCCCATGGGCGGTGGTGGACCGGAGCGTGGATGACGTTCGGGCTCAAAGTGCGGCGGAATAGGACCGCTGCCTGCACGATCGTCCAATCGCGATCCAAAGGCGCCTGGCCTAGACGATGCCGGGACGGAGGACTCACGGGAAGCGGCAGCACCTGTCGCCGACTGAGATGAGGCTGACTTTGGCTTGTCCTTGCGCCGGTCTCCATCGCGGCTCTGGGTGGGGCTGGGTGGGGGATAAGGCAGCGGAGGAGCGGGTCCGCGGTCGTCGTAGGCGCGGCCGCCTGCAGATCTGGACGAGGGAGGGCCGAGGGGTCCAGAAGGAGGGCCGCGGGGGCCGTAGCGATCGTACATGGCCTCGTCGAGCATGATTGTCTCGCCATGTACGCGGCGGCCGTATCGATCCGTCGACATGAGTTCGCGGTCGCGGTCGCGGTCTCGCTCTCGCTCTCGCTCGCGCTGCATCATCTCGCGCTCGGACATGGCGGGGTCGTAGGACGAGTAGGAGAGCGGAGCGCGCATACGTTCGGGCGAGCGGCCTGCGGGTGGGAGCATGCCGCCTGCGTGCGAGGGAGGGATGGGCCCGGATCGGGGGTCGTCGTATCCACCGCGGTAAGGGGCATGTCGTGGTGAGGTTTCGGGCGCCATACCGGCGAGTGGGAGGTCTGCACTCGGCTCGCGGACACGTCCGCCGACAGGAGGTGCGCGGCTGGCATGGCTCGGTGCCGGGCTCCTGCGAGGCGGGAGTGCCGAGGGGTAGGGCTCGCGAGGGCTGCGGGACGAGTCTCCCGGCATTCCCGGGGGAGGGCCCGCGACGGCGTATCGCAGGTCTCCGCTGGGAGCGCGACCGTGTTGAGCCGGCGGCATGTCGAGTGGGCCGCCGCCGCCTCTTTGGGACGCCCTCCAGCGCATCTCTCGCTCGCGCTCTCTCTCGATCTCGTATTCTCGTTCGCGCTCGCGCTCCCATTCGCGCTCGCGGTGGTAGGCGGCTGGAGGCAGATCGTCGGCATTCGAGTCGCTCCACTTGCGCTGTGGCGGTGCGGATTTGGCGGATGGGCTTGTCCCGGCGTTGCCATATGGCGCGATGGGCGATCTACGGTCGCTCGGATGAGAGGGCGGGGGGACGCCGCGAGGCGGGGGAGCCGAGTACATGCCTGCGCGCGCTCGTTCGCGGTCACGGTCGCGGTCGCGCTCCCACTCTCGCTCGCGTTCGCGCTCCCAGTCGTAGTCTCGTTCTCGTTCGCGCTCGCGGTCATACATCATGTGCCTTGGGTCGTTGGGGTCGGGAGGGCCGCCAGAGTGACCGAGGATGGAGTTCATGTTCATGACGTCGGAGCGCGGGGATGGCGCTGTGGCGGACTGGCGCCAGCGGTCGCGGGCGGGATCATCCATGGTGGACGAGGCGCGAGAGGGCGGACGGAGTGGTGGTAGAGGATGAGCGGCGGCGCCGGGGGCGGAGGGCGAGACCGGATAGGAACGGTGAGGGGGAGCGGGGTAGCCGGAAGAGGCGCCCGGTGGAGAGCGCTGCTGGGGTGGCGGCAGTGGCGGCGGCATGGGTAGGATGCAGCAGCAGCAGCAGCTGGCTGCTCGAGGATGTGATGGATGCGGCGGCTGCGTGTGGCAGGTGAGGGTGAGAGAGCAGGCCGTCGGATGGTGGAGGTCGGTGAGGGTGAGGGCGATGGATGGAGAAGAAAGAACGCATTTGCGCCGACGGGCGAAAGAGCCGTGGTGAAGCGCGACGGACGCGAGGGCGGAAGAGCCTGAGCGTGAGCCCAAGCGCAATTCCCATCAATTTCCGCGCCAGCTCGCAAGCGGGAGGCGAGAGAGAGAAAAACCCACGAGCCATGCTTTGACGACGCGCACCCTGCCGCTTGCCTTGCCGCCCTCCGCAAACAGACGGAGCCAGACTGAAGCAGGCTGTGATTCGCTGCTGCAGACGGCTGCAGACGGCTGCTATTCTATAGACGAAAACGAGCAGGATGAGGTCTTAGAGCACACGGCGCAGCTCATGCCAGGAAGCGACCGAAAACACCGCAAGATGACAGCACCGAGCCATCCGATGCTTTCCAATGCTGGCCCACGGGCGTGAGAGGATGGCCGGATGGTCCGATGCAGCCGAGTGAGCAAGGTTGCTCTGCAGATGCGCGGTGCGGCGAGGCGCAGCAAGCCAGGCGCAGCAAGCTGGGCGCACATCAGCCGACCTTTGACCGGGCTCTCCGAAAATCCAAACCCTGCCTTGGCAGCCAAGGAAGGGGTCGGCGTGCTCGGGCCAGCCCGAAATCCCATCACCTTCCAGGCCGGCCTGCGCCTTTTGCTCCACCTGTGCGCAGCCGATGATTGCAGCTTTGCAACTTCATCGCCTCGACCCTCGGACGTCCGATTCTTTGGCCCAAGTCACGTCGAGATGGCAGCTGCAACGGCACGACCGACAGCCTTCGGATCGACCGCTGTGACGCACGATGCGGCTGCATCCGAGCCAGCCAAGTCGTTTCGCCTGCCGCCCATCCATGCTTTCCCGCCATTCTACACGATCCAGCCGAATCCAGTCTCACGCGCCCAACAGCTGGCGCAATGGCGCACCGTCGTTCTCGACTTCTGCCGCTTCCATCGCATCTTCACGCTTGCGCCGCTGCCAACCTCGGCCGCAGACACTGCGCCCAACCCAGAGGCAGACCCGCACAAGGCTCTCTTCGCCAACCGCACCATCCAGCGCTCGCTCTCGCCCGAAGCGATACGCACCATCCTGGCCGACCTCGTAGAGCACAAGCAGGCCGCATGGGACGATCCAAACGCTTCCAAGAAGAACGCAGGCCCATCCGCTGCTGCCGCAAACACCAAGGCTCTCGTCTACTGGAAGACCCCCGCTCAGTGGGGTGATGCCATCTACGACTGGGTCTTTGCCACCGGCCAGAACAAGAGCATCATGACGCTCTTTGAGCTCTCCCACGGCGATCTCGTCCAAGGTCAAGGTAGGTGCTGCACAAGCTCGCAAGCCCTATGGATGATACCCAGACTAACGAGACCTCGTTGAACCCACACAGAATTTTACGAGCTGCCCATAACACTGCTCCGCGCCGCGCTCAAGCACCTCAGTACGCAGGGCAAAGCGCAGATCTTTGCAGGCACAGAAGCCGGCGACGGCGAAGGTGTCAAGTTTGTCTGACCTCGCACACACACCACGCAAGCAATCTATACCCCGCGCTGGCTCCAACATCACACGTATGCGCGCTGGTGTGATGTTTTCTCGATGTTCAGATTGCGTCTCCGGACGGACGTGATGTGGTCTCGACAGCTTCGATCAGGATCATCCGCTGTAGTAGCGGTCACCGTAGTCGCCGAGGCCTGGGATGATGTAGCTCTTCTCGTCCAGACGTTCATCCACCCAGGCCGAGATGACCTTGACCTGCGGGAATTGGGCGTACATGTTGTTGAGACCTTCTGGGCTTGCGATCAGGTTGAGGAACAGGATCTGCTCTGCCTTGACTCCGTTCTCGATCAGCACCTCGATCGCCTTGATCGCGCTGCCGCCTGTGGCGAGCATGGGGTCGAGGAGCAGCACCCATCGGTCGGCGATATCCTCGGGCAATTTAGCGTAGAACAGCTTCGGCTTGGCCGTCTCTTCGTCACGCTGGATCAGAATCTTTCCGATCCTCACACTGCGGCAGCACTCGCGCAGGCCCGCTTCCATCGCCTCGCCCGCCCGAAGGATCGACACACCGCAGATCCGACCCTGGAACGAGACGCCCGAGTACTCGAAGCCCGTCGGCGTCATCACGCTCTTAGGCACCGTCGGCAGATGGTTCAGCCCCTCCTCGACAAGGAGACGGATGATGCGGTCCGAATAGAAGATGAAGTCGGATCGAGGCGTCGACGTGTCTCGAATGATGGTAAGCAACGCATCGAGCTGCGCCGTTTGCGGAAGCCGCGATGCGTTCGGTGGCAGAACCGGGCCGGTCTGCGACGAGATCGTGCCGTTCTGGGCGGTCGCTGACGATGCCATGATTCCCAATATGCGACTGTCAGTACCTCTGAAGGTCCGTGGCGAGCTCCGGTGGCGTGGTGTCCTGCTTGTAGGCGATCGCCGGTGTAAGGTGGGGTCGGATGATGTGTGTGTGTTGGATTGGATAGGTTGGCGGTTGAGGCTCAAAATTTCGAGCCGTGCGACCCGGTTGGTGCGGCTGGGGCCGTCTAAACAAGTCGAAATCGCACTGATTCGCCTGTCGGCGCTTTGCTCGGTCCGCACAGTATCCGTGCGCAGCTCGCGTGGGCGGGCGGTCGGATCCTCGGATCCTCGTTCATTCCTCTTTCCACCTCAACCATCCCGTCCAGGCTTGCTGCACACCTGGCGGCTTGACAGCCCGTCAAAGATAAGCAAGCGCACACGCGGGGAAGATGTGCAAGGCTGTTCGGACGAGACGTTCGAGTAACGCAAAGTCACCCGAGAGCCAGTCCCACCTCCATTGAATAGACTCTGGATGCGATAAGGACTACAGTGTAGCTATTAGGGAAGCCTACATGATGCCGCTCTCAAATTCGATTGCTCCACACTCAGACGAGTCCAGATGCTCCAGCGTCTTGTCCAGCGAGACGAACTTGGCGAAGCACGTCGGGCAGCGCGTGCTCGGCGGTTTGGCGTCCGACTTGGCGCGGCTACTGTTTCGACTCTTCTTGCCGCTCGTGTGTTCAGCACGCGAGCTGGATACGGGTTGCGGCAGACTCGGTAGCGCGAGTGAAAACGGCGAGGTTGCACGCGTCGCCTCTCCGAATGGCGCTGGTGGCGTCTTTGGTGTCGACGGCGACGGTAGCGATGAGAACGACGACGACGTGGCCAGCTGCGGCACCGAGCCATCCTTGTTTGACCGTCCGCCTGTGTCGTACAGGTCATTCTCGCCCGTGGCCCACGCAGACTGCTGTGACGAGCCGAAGCTGACGGGGAACACGGGCGATATGGGCGTGGCCCACGCGTTGATGGAACGTCGCGTGCGCTGCCAAGTGCCGATGTGCAGCCGGCTCATGGGCGAGGTGGGCACCGATGCGAAACCCGAAGACCTCGATGGCGCAGCTCTCGTCGTGAGTTGGGGCCGACTCGATGCAGATCGCAGATCGTCGAACGAATCCTTGTCGCCGTGCAGCTCGTGGTACGAGGGCGGCGCATCGTAGTCCGGCGCCTCGACCGTGCCGAGCAAAAGATCCGACTCGCTCGCATGCCGCGTCCGCACGGGGCGCCCATCCCGCCGCTTGTCCACGCTCTTAGTCGTGCTTCCGGTGTGCTCGCTTGCCTTGAAATTGTCCGATCCCGCTTTGGAGCTTTGCTTGATCGCGGCCTTTTCGTTCGGATACTCATTTGTGTCGGCAGTGCGGAAGCTAGCGTCCGAGTTGACCGAGGCCGCATCATCGTCCTGCCAGTCAAAGGCAGGGATCTTGGGTGGCAGCGCGGGTGCCTCACGTCGCTTCGAAGCGGTGGATCTCGATGCGATGGACGACGACGTCGAGCGGCGAGGACGTTGGGGCAGGGGTGGCTGGGACACGAGCGCCTGCGTCGTAGCGCTTCGTGCGCGCGATCGGACGCTGTTCGATGGGCCTGGAGCCCTGGTGTCCTCTTCGTCTGACGATGGGATTGGCTGAGCGTACGGGAACGAGTCGTCCCTACGCAGACGTGGCAGTGCCTTCTGCTTTCCCTTGGCCTTGGCGCTGGGACTGAGCTGGCCAGCACGGTCGTCCGAATAGTCGGTGCCACCCTGCGTGGGCATGTGATCGCCAATCGTCGTGGTGGTCAGGCTAGAGAACGTAGGGAACTTGCGTAGGAGTGCCGGCCGGTCCGTCTTCTTCTCCTTTTCCTGGGCAGTATAGAATGCCTCTGCCTCGCTGAAACCTGCGGTGACCGGGGCGGAATTGGCTTGATCGACGAGGGGCTGAGATTTGGCCGGTCTGTGCTTGGGCCTGATGAACGAGTCGTAGTCGTGGCTGTCCGAGTAGTCGGAATGATGCGGGAGCAGATTGAAGTGCGAGCTCAGCTCAAGTGCGTCGCGGAAGCGGTTGCCACACCTGCGGCAGGTAAGCGAACGGTCCTTGAAGGTACCATTGGGTGGCGAGTCGGGGATGCTGCCGGTGATGGTGTCGAGCAGCGAGTTGGTCCGCGACCGAAAGGTGGACAGGAATGGCGGCATGACGAACAAGCTACGACAAAAGCAGGTCCGGCAGAACACAGGAGCAACGATGTGGACAACGGTAGACCACAGAAGCCAGGATGATGGTCGACGGGAAAGAATAGGTCAGGCGGAAGGGAAGGTCGACCTGGAGAGTGCACGGGCAGGTCGGGGCGAGTGACGGGAAAGCTGCAAGCGCCGGCCAGCGACGGCGGCTCAATGGCGCTTTGAGGCAGGCTTGCAAGTACATATGGGTTCACATTCTCACGGGTGGTGCGCGGCATTGCGCGCGGTCCAGTACTGCACTATTCCTTGCAACGATCGGCGCTTGGGAGAGACAAATGGCCGCCTATGTGAAACGTCGACGTGCGCCGCAAGCGGCTGACTTCCATTTGCCGGCTTGATCGGAGCGGCCACCAACAGAGATCATATCTCGGCCGCGCGATGCCATCGAGAAGACGGCGTGAGGCGGGTAAGCCTCGGTCCGCACTTCTACAAGCAAGTAGGCTGGACCATAGTGGAGGGGAAAGCGCGCAAACTTGTGAGCGGGGCGCAAGCGAGCTCGAAGAAATGCCCGTGGGTCCGCAATGGTGCTCATGCGCCTTGCAACGGGGTCCGTGGGCCAGCGTGCACAGGGACGGCGAGCTGGGCATGTTGGCGAGCATCGCGAGGCTAAGCTGGCAGGAATCCTTTAGCGCGCCAAGTGGCTCTTCCGATCGGAGATGCAAAAGCAGCTACAGCAGCAGGCTGTCAGCACGACGGCGACGCTATTGCACGCCCACGTTGCCCCGACGGCTCGCTTTTCGAGCGCGAACCGCACTTCCCCGCGAAACCGAGCAGGCATGATTCTCACTCGACCTCAGCCAGCTTCATGCCAGCGAACCCCGCTGATTCGACAAAATCGTTGTCTTGTACCGTCTGCCGTCTGCCGTCCAGCGCAAAGTCTGCTCGGCATGAGCGTACACGACAACGGCGCTGCTTCACATCTGTTGAAGGAGACGCCCGCTTGGTGGGAACCCCTTGTTAGCCCGCAGTCGGCGAAGTTGTTTGCTTGTTCGACCGATATGTATGCACACCTCGGTCTTGAAAAAGTTGGGGCTCATGTTAGAGTCTTAGCAGAACATTTTCAATGGAAATGCACCACACGTGACGTTCTCAACGCCGCGCCGTTTTCCGAGTCTAAGGTGCTTCTCATCGACTCTCTTCTCGACGCTCCTCCATCATCAGATTGATCGCAATCGACCTTCCGAAAGCAGAGAGACGCTCGACCGCCCCTCAGGTCCAAACCGAGCTATCCAGCTGTCCTCAAGAAAGTTCCTCTCCTTCTGCACGCACTGATCCGGAGCTGGACGACTTGAGATCAGACTCGCCGCACGTTTCGACCCCTCCGCCGCTACGACTCTGCTTCCTTTCCGGAAGCGTTGACCTTCGGCACCATGCCTCCTACCAAGCCCAAGGGCGGCAAGATGATGTCGCTCATCAACTACCGTTTGCGTATCACGCTGAATGACTCGCGCCAGATCGTTGGCCAGCTGCTCGCCTTTGACGCACACATGAACCTCGTGCTCGCCGACTCGCAGGAGTACCGCAAGATCAAGTCGAGAAAGACCAAAGCACGTGCGGCTGCGGCTGCTGAGGCGGGCAAGGCCGCTGCTGTCGACGATGATGACGAGGACGACGCGGGTGCCGCAGCGGGCGCGGCGGATGCGGTGCTCGAGCAGAAGAGGACGCTCGGATTGCTCATCCTTCGAGGCGAGAATATCGTCAGCATGGCCATCGAGGCTCCCCCACCCGCAGACGACCGAAAACAACCGACAGTAAGTAGGATCGACCAGCATCCGCGAACCGAACGCAGAGAGACTGATAGTGCCTCGTGTTGTGTTTGCAATCAAACAGATGCAGCCCGGTCCAGGCAAGGGCGCACCGATGGGACGTGGTATGGGTTTGGCTGTTCCGCCAATTGGAGGTGCACCGCCGCCGATGATGGCAAGGCCCATGCCGTACGCGCGTCCACCCATGCCCGGTGGGCCAGGCATGGGCGCGCCCCCCGCTGGCATGCCTGTCGGTCCTCCGCCTGGCTTCCGCCCTCCAGGCTTCCCTGGCATGCCTGCTGGCCCGCCGCCCGGATTCCCCGTGGCCCCACCAGGCGGCTTCCCGCCCCGCCCGCCTCCCGGGTAAGTGACACCTCCCCACTCACCTTTCCGTACGGTGGATGCAAGCTGACCAGATTCCGATCTCATCTTTTCGTCCTCGCCACTCAGATACGGCATGCCGCCGCGCCCACAATGATGGCTGGGGTTCGCATGCTGCTGCACCGCCACAGTGCAGTCGCTTTCTTTTGTCATTCCGTCTCCCTACCCAAAACTGTACCTATATCGACCTGCCTGTCCGCGATTGCTTCATACCCGTGTCTGTGTTCGGAGACTGGACCGTTGCTGATGGAATCACTGAGAAATTGCGCATTGGGAGGTTGGTATCTGTGGTTACACGGGACATCACTTAAGCAGTGGACACCATCTTCTGAGCGCTGCGGATGCGGGCGCCAAAAGCGATCAGAGCCACAAGCATGGCGATCGTGACGGCGGCCGTGACGACGGCCTGGACGACAAATGCCTTTGTGAAGCCCTCGAAGCTCCACTCCGGCACGAAGAACGGCGCAGAGAAAGCGAGGCAGCACTTGACAAAGTTGAACAGTGCGATGCCGTGGACTGCCTTGGTGATGTAGGACTCGATGATGTACGTCTGCAGGATGCCTCCCGCTGCCGAATTTGCAACGTAGTAGACGCCGATGCCTCCCACCACCTCGACGGGCCAGGCGAGCTTGTTTTGGTATCCGATTCCGTACAGGAGCAGACCGACCACGAGGAGCGGAACCTGCGGCAGCAGCGCCCAGAGACGGTATTCCGGCACACGAGGGCCATCGAGCGAGCCCGAGTTGCGACGTACAAAGAAGTTGACCGTGGCATCGCTGACGAAGCCGCCTGCGAACTTGCCGATCAGCGCACCGACCGCAGCCGCAAGAAAGGCGAGACCCACCTGGACGTTGGTAAAGTGCCAAGGGGGACGAGGGAAGACTTGTGGGCTGACGACGGTGAAGCCGACGGACCACATAAAGATGACGGCGTATACGATCGATGGCAGGATGACGGGAAGGTAGATGGCCATAGTGAGCGGAGCAAAGATCTCGCCGATGAAGCGGCCGGGTTGCTTCCAAGGGTACCACGCAGCGCCAACACGACCGTAGCTGCCGGCTTCGAGCGCACTGCCAAGCGGTGGAGTCGAGGTGCCGTGCTCGATCGAGTGTGAGTCCTTCTTCTCCGCCTCGTCGGTAGCCGACGAAGCATTTCGCACGGTTGCGGTCGGGGCCGAACCGTTGGGAGTATAGAGCGTCTCAGGCACGAAGAGCAGGATGCATACCCAGAGCGCACCCGCCAGAATCAGCGTGAGATAGTACACTGCAGCGAATCAAAGGGAAACGTCAAGCTTGGGTCAGGATTTGGCTGTCCCTGTGACGAGACTCGATCTGGATGTGAACAACTTACCCCAACGCCAATCTGTGGTTTTCGTCAGGATGCCAGCACCGATTACGGGTGCGGTGACCGGGCCTGCAATGAGAAGGACGGTCCAGGCAGCGATAGCGGCGCCGCGGTGCTCGGGCAGGAACGTCTCTGAGATGAGCGACGCGGGGACAGTTTGAGAGACGGAACCAGTGAAACCGGCGAAGAACCTGGCAGCAGCGAAGCTGTTGAAGCTACCTGCGCGCGAGAGCCATACGGTGCATGGAATGTAGAGTGTCCAAGCCAGGAGGTAGGCGGGACGGCGACCGAGCGACTCTGAGATGGCGTTCCAAAGCAGCGGGCCGGTGCCGAGACCGAGGATGCCAATGCCGATTGTGTTTGCCGTTGCGGTGATGGTGATATCGAAGGCCTCGGCGACTTCGGGGAAGGCGGTGAGATGGGCGGCGGCCATCTCGTTAGCTGCGAAGGCGGTGAGCGCGACGGTGGCGAGCATGAGGAGCTTGCGCCATGTCGGCAGATTGTAGGGATGGTGTGGATCAGGGTGGTTGGTCGTCCTCATGATGGCAACTGCCGCAGCGGTAAAGCAGGCGGCAAGGAGATGTGGATGCGAGGAGGGGGAAAGGCGATGGGGAACAGCGACGACCGTAGCCGGCCAAACCAAGGGTTATATGTATGAATTGCGCTCGGCGTATGCGCAGCAGGGACAGTAGGGTTGATGGTGAGAGGTCGAGGGTCAGGGATGCGGGGAGATGGGCATGGCAATGAATGCAACGATGCGCGCAGCGGAGCAGGAGCGGTTCATGCAGGCACCCACGGGGACAAGCGCGAAGCTGGGCACGATGGTTTCGCGAGGCTAGCGCTACTCAGCTGACGATCTGCCAGGTACGCTCGCGTGGGCACGAGGCTGTTGAACCCGAACTAGCGAGCGACGTGGTCATTGCCTTTGCGATGGAGCTTGATGAGGAGTGGGAATCAAGCTCGGCTAGGCGAGTGAGACCCAAAAATTTCAACCCTCTCACATGGGTATACAATCGGCTGTCGATGCAACTCGGTACTAATCAACGGTCCATCAGAGAGGTGCTGTTGCCAGCCTCTGGATTGATAGCGGGAGATGTGCGCAGGATCATGCAAGTTGGAAGAGCGTGTAGGGGGTTGGAGGTGGCTGAGGCGGGAGGCGGCAGTAATGGCCGATGTGCCGACGGTCTGATTCCGGTGGAGTTCGAATCTCGGCCATGGCCAATGCGCTTCGACACGGATTGAACGGGACGACGTGCCGACGGCGAATGCGGGGTCGTGGACATTCCATTCACTGCCAGAGCGTGCTCCGTGATCTGGAGGCATCCGTGGTGCAGATAGCGCTCTGCGACACGGGCTGCATGGTCGGGACTGGAGCCCCGCAATTTCTCACGCTTGCAATGTGTGGCGTCCGAATCTGAAGATGGGTGGCATCGAGGTAAGTCGATGAAAATGACTGTACGAACGAAGGAATGATGCTGATGCTGATGCTGATGCTGATGCTGATGCTGATGTACGCGGCGGTCCAGAGCTTGCATTGCCGCGGAGGAAAACGAAAAAGGACGAAAGACCGCCGCGACTTCCTGCCGAATTCACCGGTGCAGTCGCTTTCTCGTCCGAGATGCTTTCGTTGCTCAGCCTCCTCCGCCAACATGATTCTGCACACCGCTGTTTC
The DNA here is from genome assembly GCA_030849465.1 of Moesziomyces globuligerus. NCBI lineage: Eukaryota > Fungi > Basidiomycota > Ustilaginomycetes > Ustilaginales > Ustilaginaceae > Moesziomyces > Moesziomyces globuligerus. The sequence continues at coordinate 29,775 of JARVLF010000014.1, forward strand.
CGTGGCCGAGAGCTCCTCAACCGGCCGAATCAGAGCCGCCGCCCCCGTCCTTCTCGTACGTCAACCCTGAGCAGCTTACCCCGCGTTGGACCCGCAGCCGCCCACATGGCGCGTGATGGCGCCGGCCAGCTTGGCATCCATGCAAGGCTGTCCCTTTTCTGGGTTCTGTATCGCCATGCAGGGTTCGGGCTTCTATGCGCCGTTCCGACTCCATGCAGTCAAACACGGCCGCTATCTCTCGCAACACGATTGAGCTTAGCCCGATACGATCGTGAGGCCACAACGGTGGAGACAGCGTACGGTGGTAACACCCAGTGGCGACAGCGGTGGTCACGTCGGTGGCAACCTCAAGACGGCGGCTACCACACATGGTGTCGTCTGTCCAAAATCGCGCATTCCGATCTTATTCTTCGCCCTGCTCTCCTCCACATGTTCTGAGATTAGTTACCATCCGCAGCTTGAAAGCTACATATCTGGCGCTCAGCATCCCAATCTTCCTCTATCTTCCGGTCAGGTTTGTGCTCTACCATGACGACTGAAGCTTCCACGTCTGCTTTCCAGCGTCAGGATGTCACGTTTGTCTCTGGCGCCGACTTGTGTGCCGCGTGGGTGTACCATCCCACATCCCCACCCCTCACTCAGGCCGTCGGTTCGTCGCTCGATGCCGCCAAGTACCCGGCTATGATTCTAGGACATGGTCTCGGCGCGGTCAAGGAGATGGGACTCGACCGCTACGCCGCGCGCTTTGCCGCCTTCGGCATCGTCTGCGTCGTCTTTGACTACCGAAATTTTGGCCAGAGCACCGGGACCCCACGCCAACTGCTCGATGTATCCTCCCAGCTAGATGACTGGGACGCCGCCATTGACTACACGTCTGGCCTCGAAAGCGTCGACACCACCAGAATCGGCATCTTTGGAAGCAGCTTTGGCGGAGGCCACGTCATCAGCGTCGCGGCCAGGGACAAGAGGGTCAAGGCAGCCATCTCCCAGTGTCCCTTTACCTCGGGCCTACACTCGTCCCAGACGGTAGGCGTACTGCCGCTTCTACGACTCGGCTTGCTTGGGCTGCGTGATCTCCTCTTCTCGAGAGGCGACAACATCGTTCCGGTCAAGCTGGCCGGCAAACCGGGAGACAGTAAGTCTTACACCGTCCCATTTCGTTCTACCCGTTCTTCGCTCGACTCACCTTGCTTTGCGTCCTTCTCGGATTGAAAGCTGCGCTGATGAACGCACCGGATGTGGATGGCTATAAAGCCCTCATCCCTGAAGGCATGGAGTCTGTCATTCCGGATTACGTTGCGGCGCGCTTCGCCCTCGCCATCGGCTTCTACAACCCTGGTTGGCAAACCGCCTCCGTCACCTGCCCCATCTTCTTCGCCGTATGCGGCAAAGACTCGGTCGCGCCCCCTGGACCTACCCTCTCTTACGCCAGAAGTGCACCCAAGGCCACTGTCAAGCTTTACGACCACACGGGCCACTTTGAGATTTACGCCGGCGACGATTTCGAAACCGTCACTCGCGACTACGAAGCCTTCCTGAGGGCCAACCTCTGACCTCTCCCCCTCACCATGGCCTCACACCTACGAGCTTCGCAAAGCACATTTTGATGCCACAAAGCATATGTTCAAATTGCGTCGGCTGTCAGCGCGAAATGGCAGATCGCTTGGGCGTGCGCATGCGCTTGTTGGGCGTCGTCTTGGGGCTCGATGATTCACCGATCAGGTGGCGATCCCAGCGCGGCTGCTGCTCAAAGATGCAATCGGTGATGAGTTGTTTCTTGAACAGTCTCAGCAGGTCCCCATCAATGGTGCGTGTGCCCACAAGATGGCGCCACTCCGCACCATTCTCCTCCTCCACCACGAGATGACAGTGCTTGGGATCTTCCCGCAGCGCCTCTTCGTCCCACGCACCTTCCGACGCCTCTCCCCCCGCAGCGATGATGAGCGAAGTGAGCGAACCGGACTCGTCCACGCCTCGGCCGAGCCAGAACCTGTGGCCGCGGTAGATTCCCTCCGTGAAGTCGGCTGCGCGGCGATGCAGCACATCAGCCAACCGAATGCCGTACGCCTTCTCGCCATCACGGTCCACGAGCGCAAAGTCGTCCGTCGGCACGGCCCTGCGTTGCTTGACGCACTCCGCGAGCCACTCGGGCGATGCGATCGCGACCGCGCCCGAAGCGATGGCGTAGAGCATCTTGGGCGAACGCGACAGCTTGGGCGTCACGAGAACGTGCGCGCTCTCAATCGAATCGACCACCACGACTCCGACCGCGCGTAGCTTGGACTCGTCGCCCTTCTTGAGCTTGTAGTTGCTCGTCGCCACACGCGTCTGGCTCGGCGCAGCGGTGGTCTTGGGCTTCTTGACTGCAGAGACGTCGTCATCCGCGGATGGCGCTGCCAACGTGACAGACGGCTGCTGTACGCTCTCCCCTAGTATCGCCCGGCGCCCGCGCTTGGTGCCGCGATGCGACGATGGGCTGTGCGGAGGCGTGTGAACGGCGTCGCTCGCATCGGCTTCCGACGAAAGCCTGGCCTCGTTGGTGTTGCCTGCTGTGCGACGCATGGCTGGAGACAGTGGCGGTGGAGTGCCTGCCGGTGACGTGGGTTGAATGCGCGTCGCGTCTGCCTGTGCTTCATCTGTCGCCTGATCCAAAGCGACGGGCTCGATAGTATCTCCAGCAGGGCCTGGCTCGGCGGACGACGTGGTCTCGACGGTCGAATAGTGGAGCGCAGGAGAAGCAGGGTCGCTGATCGGTAGGTCGACCGGCTCGTTGTTCGTTAGCGCGTCGTCGATCCACGGTCCGAGACTTTCATCCGTAACGCGCGTTTCGCCCACATCGAGATTGTAGTCCACACCGTCGGGAAAGTCGATGTACTTGAGCTTGGCGCGCTCGACGGGCGCCCAGGCGAGGAACGAGTCGACAATGTACTTGTGATTGACCACGGGCACGCCCCACTCCCTTGCGCGCTGAGTCTTTTCGCTGTCCAGATTCGCAGCCACGCACAGACTCGTCTGCGTGGTCAGCGTGCCCGAGAAGGTCGCGCCCATGAGCTTGATCATCTTGGTGAGGTACTGACGTGTTGCGCCGCGATAGTTCGAGACGGTGATGGCCGCGCCGTGGAAGTCGGCGATGGCGGTGCGCGGCACGGGGAAGTGGAGCGGTTCCTGACGCGGGTCGCTGAGACGATCATTGGAGACGTTCCAAATGAGCCAGGTGAGGTTGCCGACCTGCTTGGACTGACGAATGGCTTCGCGGAACTCCTGCACTTCGCGGTAGCGGCAGACTACGTAGTCCGAGTTGCGCACCGCCTGTGCGATGCCGTCCAGATCCTGCGGTGCGCGACGGATGGTGCCACCGGAATGGCGTACAAAGTGCTCGAGCGAGCGGAGCTGCTGTTCGCTCGCCCGACAGACATCGCGCGCCAGCAGCACGCTCTTGCCGCGAAAAACCTGTCGCTCGCTCCCCACTCCATCCACCGCCCTGGCCATGGCGCGGCTCGTATCGCCGACCAGGCTCATGGCGACTCGATCGCGGCGCGGCGATGTGAGAGGCGAGCCGCTCGCGGTGCGCCCGGCAAAGCACGGAGGCAACCGCGTCTGTCCCGGGAGGAACTGGTACGAATCTAAGGGCAAGCGCTTCTGCAAGCGCCACGAGTCGCTGATCCACTGCGGCGCAACGCAGATGGTCTGCTTGCCCGGGCTGTTGAGGATGCGCGAGAGCTTGGTGCTGGAGATGGACGTGGTGAGCAGCACGTTTACGTCGAAAAAGTGGTCCTCGCGCCACAGCCCACCGTAGGCTGCGACGATGCTGCTGATCAGCTCGCGGTCCGCCTTGGATACCTCGGACTTGGACGCGGTCACGCAAAGCCCCGAGAAGATCATTTCGGCGCGGCACGAGAACCGATCCTCCTTGAGTCGGATCTTGAGATGTGCACTCCGTCGCACCCATTCGGGCTGAGATCAGGATCGGATCAGCCGAAACACGCCCGTTCGGCAAGAGAGAATTGCTGGGGTCAGTTTCGAATCATCCTATCAGCGTGCTTTGTTGGGGCGGCGGCCAGAAAAGAGAACTCACCGTCACGACGAGCGGGCGTTTGGCGCCAGGGGCGAGGTCGGGGAGCGTAGGCTCGATGCAGTGCTGGTATTCGTCAAAGCTGTCCGTGACTGAGATGACGTGGGTCGTCGAGTCGAGGGCGAAGCGCGGCTGAGTCGATGCTGTCGATGTGCTTGTGCTTGGTGTGCTAGGCTGGTCGCATTCGTGAGCGCCACCTTGTATCAGGAGTCTCCGAACCTGCACCGCACCACGAGGAACCAGGATTACAGGAAGAAGTGTCAGCGTGGCCGTAAATCTACCTCATCCGTAGAGTGATCGGAGACTCACCTCATCCTGTGTGGTTTGATCGACATCGTCGTTGATCCAGAACCGCACGTCCGCAAACAGGTCCGGAGGCGTCTGCTGAGGCGGCATCGCCTGCGTCGTCGAGGCCGAAGATCGCATCAGGCTTCAAGTGCACCAGCGCTGCTGGTCGAAAGTCGAGTTTCCAGGTCTGGAGTCTTGAACCTGAACGTGGGATGTGCTGCGGATGTGTCCTTCGCAACCTCAGCGGGTGTGGAGCTGAAAGAGAGATGCGGGAGGAGGAGGCGGCGGGACGCTCGGATCGCGAGGGCATGCGTGTGGTTCGCGGCGGCAAAAAAAGTGGAGCTGTACAGTAGCGTGACGCGTACATGGCTGCACCGTGAAGCCGACGCGGGTCCAAGTCGCCTCTCGCGCTGGCTGCACCCCAACTCAGCCGCACAGGTGTTGGTCTTCGAGCGAAAAAGCAGCTCCACGGTTGCCGTCAGAACGCGTCTCACGCGTCTCCCTGCACGCGTCAGCAAACGCCGAAATCCTCTCGCAGACTCACATCCCTGAGCTCACTGTGACAGTATCAATGGTTCTCATGCGAGGCACACGGCATGGGGCGGATCTGAGTGGTAGGAAAACTCGTGACGATCTTGATTTTCGTTTCATTCGCGGGCTTGAAATCAAGAATGGTGGCTGGTAGCGCGTGCTTGAATGGCGCTCAGGCATGGGGGTCCTTAGGCGGCAGGGGCGGCGTCGGTGGTAGAGGCCTGCTTGTTGTAGTCCTCCATCTCGGCATCCAGGTCCTCGACCGTCTTCTTGGGGCGCGCCTCACGCTTAGCGCCAGCGCCAGCGCCACGGCCTCGGCCGCGCTTCGCAGCACCGGCACCGGCACCGGCAGCAGCACGACCGCCCTTGCCCCTGGCTCCGTTGGCGACGGCACCGGCAGCACCTCTAGCGCCGCGCGCCGCCGCTGCGGGCGCCGCAGCCACCTTGGCGGGGTCCACGACGACTTCGACCTTGAGGGGCTTCTTGCCGTCGATCAGACGATTGTTGTACTGGGTGTAGGCGCGGCCAGCATCGTCGGCACGCTGGAACTCGACGGTGCAGACGCCCGTCGACTGGCCGTTGGCACGGTAGCTCATGGCCACCTTGCGCAGCGGGCCGATCGTGGTAGAGAAGAGCTCCTACCGGCCACAATCGCGAAGCAGATGGTGTAAAGCAAAGACGTCAGCAATGCTCTCGGTTGCCATCCTGGCAAGACGCCCGAAAGACTTGAGCGGCGTACGAACCTTGACCTGTGCTTCAGTCACGTCGAGGGGGAGGTTGCTGAGGATGATCTTGCTGCCAGTGTTAGCGCCGCGGCCGGGGATGACCACGGGGGGCTTGTTGCGGTTCGAAGCGGCGATCACCGCGGCGTTCTGAGCACCACCGCCGACGGCAGCAGCTTTGGCGCTGGGACGGCCGCTGCGGCCTCCCTTGCGACCACGCTGGCTATTGCGGCCAGCACCGGCTCCGGTGCGCTTGGGGCGACCGGCGATGATCTCCTCCAGAGCTGTATACGTTGCGAAGGTAAAGAGAGAAAAAGGCAAAAGGAAAACCATGCACAAGCGCGAGACAGACGGTCGCAGATACCGTGTCGAGCGACGTTCAACGCAGTAAAGTGTGAGCATGCCAGGATGCCGAAACTGTTGGGCGCAGGAGCGATCAGGCCAGGAAAAGCGCGAACGAGAGGCATGCTGTCCAGGCTCGACACCGTCAAGGGGATGCTTGCACCTCGAATCCGAAGAGGGTTCCCGCGCGCAGTGCGGGGCGGTGGTACGCATATGAGCAGGCATCTTCACCGAATGGCAGTCCGCAGAGCGACATTCACTGTGTTCGGCTCGATCCGTGTTGCACATCGGGGTCTTGCCATGCTTGCAACTGCTCGACTGCCTGCCTGCCTACCTGCCTGCCTGCCTGCCTGCCTGCCTGCCTGCCTGCCTGGCTACTGCGGCGCGTTGCCAGTGCCACCGTGGCCGCAATGCGTGTGCTCGTGTGTCTCCCGGCCTCGGCGGTACTCACGCTTGTCAATGTTCATGGACTGTTGGGTCGACAGCGGCACGAAGCATCGAGGCAGAGCGAGAGCGTGCGATATGGGGCGCGGATACGACGGAACGATCCAAGGCAGCCGATTTTGCAGTCGCGTTGGCGGCGCAAAGGATAGGCACGGCATGTCATCGGCAACGATGTACACGCGTGGTAGCAGAGCATGTATTCCAAAAGAAGCGCGAGTGACGAGCGCAGGCAGGATCGTTGGGCGAAGGCAAGAGCGAATGCACGGAGGAAAGTTGGGCAGCGGCCGAGTCGGAGTGGCGTTGCATGTGATGCAATGATAGCGATGGGCGAAATTGGTGGCGAGGTGGAAGGCGGAGGATCAAGTTCGGTCAGAAATTGGTTGTTCCGGAGGCTCGTTCCCAAAGGATGACAGAGGTCGCTTGCACAATGGTCCGTGTCCAGGGAGATACGAGGTGAACTTTGTCGATACCGGCTACCTGATCGAGCACTCTCGTTCTCTCCTGGCGGAAGTCAGCCAGGCCGCACAGGCATCGCGGAGCCTGCTTTCGCAACACCGTCGTCTCTTTGCATCCATGCATCCGTGGCTGACATTGGACGCCACGGTTCCCAACGCGTTCCATGCGCGCTCCCGCACAGCAAATGCAGCGGGAAATCTGCGTGGGAAGGCGCGGCAGCTGCAGTCCAGTTTCGACTGACCCATCGCGTGTGAGCCGATCGTGGGCAATACGAGTGGCGAGGGTCGAGGGTCGACGTTGCGTCGGTGCGGTCGACGCTTGTGATGAGCGTTCGAGTCGAGTTCGAATGGGAGGCAGCTGGTGCTGAAATTACCCGTCGATGACAGCAACTTGCGGCAGTTCAACATGTGAGTGTCGCATCGGACGTGTCAGCGAACTGCGCTGACGGAAACCAGCGCAGTTTCGATGACGATGGACGAAGATGCAGGCGAAGAAAGGCGAGCGGAGACGATGTGCGCAGCGGATGGGTTCGCGACGCGAGGCGGCGGCCTGGACTCGCAAGGGCAGGTGGACGAAGCGGGGACTTGTGGCATGCTGACCATTTTGATAAGAAGAGATGGCTTGAGGTCGATTGTTTGAGTTTGGTGGAAGATGACGTCGTAGGCTGAGAGTTTGGTGTGATCGAGTGGGGCAATGTGGATGGGAAAGGTGCAGAGGACGGTGGTGTTGAAAGAGCGTGTGGACAGGGCGGAGGGTCCTTGAACGGGGTTGCATCCCAGGGTTGCATTGAGACGGGTGTGGCGCCCTTTCGCGCAGCGCGACGAGTCAGTTGGACCGACTGCGCATTTGCCCGCAGCGGACGCGGACGTTTCTGCCAGCGGCTGAGCCACGTTCGGCGGGCGGAACCACGCAAGATTGTGATCGTGGTTCCTGTCGCACGAAAAGAAAATTTTCAGAAGAAAGAGAAAGAATACGGTCTAACACGTCATATTCCGACTTCATGCGCAGCTCAAGATCGTGGACTGGCTGTGCTGTCGACGAATCGGGGTGGGACAAGATCGCCTGGCTCAAATATCGCACGCCGCAAGGATGGGTCGCAGCAGCGTGCGAATGTGAAAGCCGACGAGCACAGCTGCAAGGGTGACGAAGTGTCGCGCGTGGTTGCACAGCCATGCATGCACGACCGCTCGCACTTTGTTCAGATGGACGGGCCCGCACGCAAATGGTCGGGCTGGACGAGCGCAACCAGTTCGGCTGACGCTGACGTCGGTGGACACGCGTGGGTGAGCACGCTGACGAGCTGCGGTAGACCACGGCGGTACAACGCTAGGGACGGCGATCATCGAGAAGACCACGGCGAATACTGTCGGGAGTGACATAGCTGGAGAAAGCAGCGCTGAATGACGCCCTTTTTGGGGACCGCGTCGGCGTCCCTGAAATGGTCACTGCCGAGGGTCTGGCGGGGCTCGGGCGGTGGCCCTGGAATTGAACGCTGGCTCGCGCTTATCCTACGGTTCCTGAAGCTCCGATGGCCTGCCAAATCTTCAGCCACCATGTGGCTTCGTGCGAGCGACCAATCGTTCTCGCTGCATTCTGCTGCCTTCGGTTTTGAACCACTTCGAGCCTGGCTGCAGGTGCGGGACAAACCGAAACATGCCAGGTGTGCGGTGGTGATGGAGAGCACGGTATAATAAAAGGCAATGGAGCGAGACAGGCTGGCTTGCCGAGAAGCCACGGGGCGCAGCCTGCCGTCATCCCGGAACTCGAATTAGAAGCAGCCTCATTCTCACACTCGGGTAGCAGTCGCCCTGGTGGCCTCGCCTCAGGCGTCAGCTTCATCGAATGCCACCACAGTTTGCTCGGCCAGGCCGATCGGCTCTGAAGCGGCCGCAACTGCCAGTGTGTACATCAGGGGCTCATCGTCGTTCCTTGCCTTGCCGCGCCGCCCGTGCGCAAAGGGGTCAGATGCAGCGCGGAGCCCAGAAATCACCGAGGCGGGTCGGCTCCTGCTCGAAATTGGAAGCGCGATTTGCGGTGCTAGTTTTTCTTCAGGGGTTCCAAAAGGTTCTCGACGACAGCCAGCGGGAGTAAGTTTATTTTGATAGCAGCCAGCGGACATGCAGGCGTGCAGACGCGCAAAGCACCCCAGACTATCCAGCGGCTCCACCGTGCAGCTCGAGCGTCCCTTTCATCCGAAAAATCGCTCGCTGAGCTCTTTGAAAATAAATTTACATTTTGGTGTTCGGTTTGAGAAAGGGCTGTGTGACTGACGCGAAAGCACGTCCGGGAATTTGGGCGCGAGCCCCGAGCGAGAAGGCGAGAAGCAGCATGAATTTCGCAGGTGCGCTTTGTGCTCTAAAACTTTGGCGTCGATCTAGTGAGCCGACGTGACAGCAGCAGCTGCGGCGGCTGGCTGCGTCGTGTCGCGCCCTGCCATGCCATGCGTAAGTCACTCGGTACTGCAGTCGGCAGCCAGCCAACGCTCTACCCTATGAGCCTTTGGCCTTGCAGTCACCCTTTGTCTCCACCTTCGCCTTGCTCCTCTTCCTGCCTCCACCTACCTCTTGTAGATTCGTTGGTGATCATCGCAGACTCCATCGCCATCGTCATCGTCAAGCTTTGACCGTCGCTGCAGGTTATCGCATCCACCCTTGCTCTCCTCATCGACGCTTTACCTTTGTTCCCATCCCGACCTTACGCCCTAAAGGTCCCGCCTCTCACGACCACGTCTACGAAGAACCGTCTCGACTCAACTTTACAGATCATACACTCGAGCTGGCTCCTGTGTGACACCATACATTGCTCGCTTCGCGCTCGAAGTCGAATCTTCTGCACTGCTTGCCCAACCTGCCACTTGCGTGGTCATAGACGCTACGAGCCCTTTCCATAGCGAGGGCGCCGTCCGTGTTGCAAAAATCCACAGCACTCGGATTCTACACCGCACACTCTAGAGCCGTAGGTCGCCCGTCCCCAGCTCTGTGGCCCCGGGCCCGGTTCTCGCGATCTGCGAGCCATTCGCTTCACCATGATGCCTTCAGAGACTCTTCCTCACCTGGTCAGTCGCGCCCAGCAGAGCGGCGTCGTACCCAGCGCCCTCATCGAGCAGCTCAACGCCAACGGTAGCACCGACGTCAAGAAAGTTGGTATTACTCTTGTCGCCTTCGTCTCTCTTGCTCTCTTCACCGTCGTCGCCTTCCAGATCCTTCGCCCGAACAACAAGATCGTCTATGCGCCCAAGTACAAGTACGCAGAAGATGGCAAGGCGCCTCCCAAGGCCTCCGAGGGCTTCTTTGGCTGGCTCCCGCCCATTATCAAATACAAGGAGCACGATTTGCTGCCGCTCATCGGTCTCGATGGTGTCACCTTCCTCCGCTTCATCCGCATGATGCGTGGCATGCTCACCACCATCGCCATCCTCATGTCCGTCGTCCTCATGCCCGTAGACATCGCATACAACGTCCGCAACGGCGGAGGCAACCTCGTCACCAACAAACTCAACTACCTCAACATGTCCAACGTACACGGCAGCTACATGTGGGCTCACGTCGGCATGAGCTACGTCGGCACCATCGTCGCCCTCTCTTTCATCTGGTACCACTACCGCGAAATGGTTCGCCTGCGCTGGGCCTACTTCCGCTCGGAAGAATACCAGACCAGCTTCCACGCCCGAACTCTCATGCTCACCGATGTCGGCAAGCGCTACCAGGCCGACAACGCCCTCGGTGCCGTCCTCTCGGAGCTCAAGATGCCCTACCCGACCACCGAAGTCCACATCGGTCGCCGCGTCGGAGTCCTTCCCGACCTCATCGAGAAGCACAACGACCTTGTCCGTGAACTCGAGCACGTCCTTGCAAAGTATCTCAAGAACCCGAATCAGCTGCCTTCCAAGCGTCCCACAAAGACCATCGGCGGCTTCATGGGCATCGGTGGCGAGCGCGTCGATGCTATCGACTACCTCACCAACCAGATCAACCGCGTCGAGGCCGCCGTCATGCACCAGCGAGAGACCATCCAGCAGAAGCAGCCCGAGATGTACGGCTTTGCTTCCCTTGCTGCCGTTCCCTACGCACACGCCGCCGCCAAAGTTCTCCAGGGCAAGAAGCCTGGCGGCATGCGCATTGCGCTCGCCCCTCCGCCAACAGGTATCATCTGGAAGAACCTCACTCGCTCGCGGGCCAGTCGCGCCAAGTCGAGCTTCTTGGGCTTCCTCTTGCTCCTTGTGCTCTTCTTCATGAACACCTTCCCACTCATCATCGTCTCGCTTCTTTCCAACATGGGCGCACTGACTAGCATCTCCTGGCTTGGCTGGCTCAAGTCCTGGCAGAGCAACAGCTCTTTCACCTTTGCTGCTGTCTCGGGTCTCGGCGCCCCTCTTATCATGGGTATCGCCTCCTTCTTCTTTCCACTCGCCATGCGCAGGATCGCCAAGTACCGAGGTGTTCAGACGCGATACAAGCTCGATCGCCTGCTCGTCGGCCAGCTTTTCGGATTCCTCGTCGTCTCCCAGTTCCTCTTCTTCTCTCTCATCGGCGTCGTCCTCTCCCTCGTCTCGCAGCTCGTGGTTCAAATCAACCACAACAGCGCCCTCGCCATCATCGAGACGCTTGGCCGCAACGCCGCCTACGCCACCAAACAGCAGTACCTCAACCAGTCCAACTATTGGCTCACTTGGGTGCCTCTTCGTGGCTATATCGCCGTCTTTGATTTGGCACAAGTTATCAAGTTGCTGCTCGTCTGGTTCCAGAAGGTCTTCTTTGGACGCACCCCCCGCGACGTTCGCGAATACACCAAGCCGCCCGTCTTCGACTACTGGATCTACTACGCAAACTTCCTCTTCATGGCTGCCGTCGCCATGATCTACGCACCGCTCGCCCCCATGGTCGTCATCTTCTCGGCTGTCGTCTTCTGGATGGACTCGTTCATCTACAAGTACCAGCTGATGTATGTGTTCGTGACCAAGCACGAGACCGGGGGCATGCTCTGGCGACCAGTTATCAACCGCCTGCTCATCTGCATCGGCTTTATGCAGGTCATCCTCATCCTCGCCGTCGTGCTCGACACGCTCAATTACTACCAGGCCATCGCTGCGCTGCCGCCGATCCTCATGCTCGTCGCTTTCAAGATCTACTGCCGTCGCACCTTTGACAGCCGTTTCGACTGGTACATTCCCAACGAGGCTGAGATCGCTGCGTCCAAGATCCACGGCGGCGATGCGCGTCACAACCGTCTGCAGCGCCGCTTCGGTCACCCGACTCTGCACTCGAAGCTTTTCACCCCCATGGTGCATGCCAAGGTCAAGCACCTGTTGCCCCAGGTGTACAAGGGACGCATCGATACGGGTGTCGCGATGGTCGACGGCCGCAAAGTCGAAACCGAACAAGTGGCCGGTGGCCTCAAGATCGCTGCTATCGAAGAGGACCAGCTGGAGTATGACCCTTCGAAGGACTCGGACGCCCGTTCGGTCATGTCTGGCACCACGCTCGGAGGCATGTCGATGGCGCGCGGCGGTGTCGGAGTCGGCACTCCTGGCAGCGTGGGCGGACCGCGCGGCGACTATTTCAAGGATCAGTACGCCAACTATATGGCAGGCGGTCCAGGGCACGGCGAGGAGTTCGAGATGTCGATCGTGGCCGCGCGCGACAGCCGCGACAATCTGCTCGAGAAGCGTCAGAACAGCCTGTACAGCGAGTCGCTCGACGGAACGCTCAACGGCACCCCGTACAACGGCAAGACGTCGCCAGAGGCGGGCATGGGTGCCCATGGCCAGTACAACGGCTACTCGGTGTCGTCGACGCCAGGTTACGAATCTGGTGCTCCTCAGCAGGCGGGCTATGTCGACCCATACGGTCAGCACGCTCAGTCGTACACGCCTCACATGGGTGTCAACCACGCAGCACAGGGAAGCCAGACGAGTTTGGGCTCGTACGGCAACCTGCTGTACGGAGGCAACGGTGGCGGCGTCGCTGCTGCCGGTCGGGTCTCTCCAGGGCCCCAGGTAGCGTATGGTGGCGCTCGTGCTCCCATTCCTGGCGAGGCCCAACAGATCTCTCCAGGCACGGTGATTGCTCCTGCGCCGAACCAGTATCACGCAGGCGGCTACACAACGTCGCCGCCACACATGCAGCAGCCGCAGCGATTCATGGGCGCGCCGCCGCAACGGCATGCATCAGCCGACTACCCATATCAGCCTACGGGCAACTTCACTTCAGGGCAGCATGCGCCCATGCATCCTCCAGGGCGTACACCTCAGAGCCACGCCCAGCATCCCAGCGCCGGCAGCTACTATGCGCCGTCGCACGGCTCGCAGCCCGGATCGGGGGCGCCTCACGGTCCTCCCTACGGAGGATACCAGCGCTGATCCCGAGTCCCTTCGAAATTGCAACCCCCCTTGTGCCCGCAGACAACCCTGTTTCAATGACATGGAGTACACAATCTCCCGGACAATCCATTTTTCCATCGGTTTCTCAGCGCCTGCGAATGCTGAATGATCTGCCATCGATCCTGATAGTGTGACCTGCGTGATGGGAACTGGGTAGCTGCGGATTGTGGATGGCTAGACATAGCGTGTGGTGGGGTGGGCGTGCATGGGCCAAGTTGCGTCGGCGCAAAATTAAGCGGCCCGAGGCAGAGTGCTCGAGTCGAGTGTGACACCCAACACCCAACACGACCCGCTTCTTTTGTTGATACCTGCTCGTCGCGGCGGCGATCGAGAACTTCGCCAACATCTCGACTGGACACATCTCCATCACCGACTGTTGATTACGAAACCAGTGAAGGAGCAAAGCTATCTGATAGGAAGGATTCGTCGAACGACTGGGTTTGACGGCTCATGGGCTCGACCCGCATGCGTAGATAGCACGGTCGCGCGAGGAAGACATGTCTGCTCCGACGCAAGCTCAAGGAAAGGTCGACCGAGTAGAGGAGCGGCAGACACCATTCGATAGGTCCGAGGATGCCCAGGATTCCTCGATGCGACAAACTGCTGAGCACAGCGTGATAACGAAAGAAGCTGAAGGCTCAGCTCTCGAACAACGACAGCAGGTGGCCTCATCCTCACTTCTCGCTCCAGAGACTCAGACGGAAGGCATTTCATCTGGGGCAGGGTCAGATGCGACGGGGTCATCCTCTTTGCTTCCACCTGCATCGCCAGCGCCGGACTCCTCCGTAGGCAGTCCGCTCAGCAGCGCGCACCACGGCAGCCCAGCTCCCATTTCGACCTTATGGACTCATCCTACCGCCGACTCTTCAGATCCCTTCCGCAACTCAACTCATCGGTCTATGGAGCGCGATGAGCTGCTTTCCGTACTAGAAGCTCTGCATCGGTGCGCGCCGGACGACCTGCAAAGCAAGTTGCATCTCGGCGGTCACCTGCACCGCATGCTCGTCGAAGGTACATCAGCGTCCGGCCCACCAAGAGCGCATGGCTACCGCGATGACTTCCGCCAAGCCGGAGGATTTCTCGTAGTCATCCATCTCATCTCCACGCTCGACGGCTCACAAGAGGGCCAGGCCGAGTTGCAGATCGAAATCTTCAAGCTCGCACTGGCCATCCTGTCTGCATCGCTCGTTCAGCATCCCGTCAACCTCAAAGCGTTCGAGACTACGGTTGGATGGAGAGGTCTACAAGATGCGATCCTGATTGCGGCCAATGGCGTCGTCCCGCCAGACCACATTTGCGGCTCACTCCTAGGCCTGGCAGTGGCCGATGTTGCCACGATCGCGGGCAGGATCGTCTCGACCCGCCGATTCCTTGCGCATCATGACCCAAAAAGGGAACCAGCTGAAGCACCAGGAGCGGCGGGGCAATCTCTCGAGGAGAACAGGGCCAATCTGTTGAAGGAAAGGGTCAGGGAGCAGTGGACACCACTGCCCACTGTCGTATTTCCTCAGACCATCCGCATCCTCGTTCAGCTCCTGCTGGGCGAGAGTGGGCGCACAGATCAGCAGGTCAAGCTTTACTTGGATGATGAGGGTATGTCCATCGTTCTCCACATGCTGCTTAGACTCGTTGCAACGAGCCGCCGGAATCAGACGGCACTCGCGAGTGTTGGACTCTCGGCCCTTCTGCTCGATGCCACTTTGCCTGCGAGTGGCGACAATGCAGTCCAACCGTCGAGCTCAGCGCCGGTTACATCCGCAGCATCTCAAGATAGTTCGGCATCAACATTGATCGAGGCACATCGCGATCTGTTAGCAAGCATCCTGCAGCATCTGTACGCTGCAGCAGGCATTCCTGACAAGGACGGCCGTAGGCTGCTTGTCTACCTCTCCACGCCCCCGCCGCGATCGCAAGACGCCAAAACTGGCGGGTACGATGGTCATCAGCGTGTGCTTGATCTCTTGATCGAGGTCGCCAATACTTCGCAAGAGCCCAATACAGTGCTGTTCAGTATGGCGGAGCACGGCCACGCTTCGCTCGCACTTTCTAGCCTCCCACGGCCCTTTCCGCCGCCGCCATCCACCTCGAGCGGCTTCACGTTCATCACAACGTTCTCCATCGAGCGCATTGAGCCAAGCTTGCCCATCGAACTACTCACGTTGTACGATGCCCAGCGCTCGTTCAACGTTCAACTCGGCATCGAGCCAGGCACCGGCCTCTTTAGCTATGCAAGCTCAGCCCTCAGATCCGCTCCGCCCACTCGGTTCAGCAACGCCGCGTTCGTCACGAACCGGCGATACCACCTCGTCTTCATCCATGCGTGTCCGCGTGGCGGCGCTCATATGTCTCCGGCGAGATTGTTCGTCGATGGAGAACTCGTTGAAGAGAAGCTTGCACCCTGGCCCGAGCCTGGACGCAGTGCGGCGCAGAAAGTCAATCCCGTCCGCGCCGTTCTGGGCTCGCCACCGCACTCTGGCTTCGATGCACATTCCGCTGCTTCGCCAGCAACGCGTACACGGACCAATAGGCTGATCTGGTCGCTCGGACCCACTCTGCTGCTGGACGATGCTGTGCCGAGCGATCTGCCGCTCGTCTTCTACGAGCTCGGCCCGCGTTACGCCGGCAACGCACAGGACTCTCTCGGCCGTTTCCTGACTTATCGCGCGAGCGCCAACATCAATCTTCGACTCGACCATGCCGCTCGTCGCCCCTCAGCGGCTGCACCCAACAGTGGTGGTGGTGCCGGTGGCCTGACGCTGTCAGAGAAGGAGCTGTCGAATCTGCCCCTGGTGACCGCCATCGCCGGCAGGGCGAGTGACTTGGTGGCCGAAGAGCGGCTGTACTTTGTCATAAACTCGGCCAACACAGCGGTTTTCGACCGCTCCGGTACAACCGCTGGCCGTGGGGCCTCCGCTGCTACGGGCCAGTTGGATCCGTCGAAACGGTCAGGCTCGCGCGTTGTGCTGAACCAGGCGGTGCCGCTCAACAGAGAGGCTGTCGGCGCGTCGTTCGGCCTCGCCAAAATGTACGGCGAGCCGGCCTTGCTCGTTCCTCGGCCACTCGACGAGACGGTGTGGAAGTTGGGTGGCTGCGCCGTCCTGCTCAAGCTCATCGCGGACGCCGACTCGACCGCGACGCTCGCAAAGACGCTGCAGCTCTTCCTCGAGCTTGTATCGCGCTCCTGGCGCTTGAGCGAGGACGTGGAGCGGTGCAAGGGCTACGAAGTGCTTGGATTGCTGCTCAGCGAGAAGGCTGAACTCTTCGATGCGGAGATCGTCGGGGCGCTCTTTGCTGCCATGGGGATCGAGACGTCAGATGCGGCGGGAAGCAATGGCTCGCTGCTGGCGAACCCATTTCTCTATCGCATTGTGATGCTCGACTTCGAGCTCTGGGCACACACAGATGAGGAGCTCCGCATCAAGCACCTGGAGCATTTCTCGCTGCTGCTGCGCACATCGCGCCACAGAAGGTTCAACGGCAAGCGCGTTGCCAAGATGCAGATCGTCAAAAAGCTCATGCACGCCATCCGATCGGGCTTGTACGATGTCAAGATGACGCCGCTCGTGGTCGAAGCTATGCGATCGCTGCTGTCCCTTTCCTTCAACGAGATTTCGGTGCGTATCGCGACATCGTATCTCGCCGCGCAGCTGTGTCGTGCCGCCGGGCCGCAAGTTCAGCATCAGGCTCCAGCCGCCGCTTCAACAATTCAAGTACGCCCAAAGCCCAAGCGGGCAGCTACTACAGATCCGAGTGAAGCTGGCGCCTCTGATGTCAAAGCGAGCCACCCGATTGGTGCGACAGCATCGAAACTTCTCAAGGAAGGAGCGGACGGACCAAGTGAAAAACCGTCAGACGGCGTAACGCAAGCGCTGGCCATCTTCGAGCTACTATCGAACATGATGGCCGAGCGACGCAGTCACTTATTCCGCTTTGCCGATGTGGTCAACGTCAAGTGGCTGCTGCTCTTCTTCCATCCGCGCGCCGAGACGAAGGCGGCCGAGCTGGCGCTCCAGATTCTCGCGCGGCTCTTGCTCCATCCAGAGCTGGAATATGCGCAGCGTCTGAGCACCTCCGGCGGCTTCAAGGTGCTGGAGCGGCTTCTACCTCGGTTCTGGTCGGCACCGACTGTACTGCCGCTCCTTTGGTCTACGCTTTTTGGTATTGAAGTGTCGTCTCCCGTGCCGAAGCTGACTGCATTGGTGCCCTTGCCGATGCGTGGAGATGCAAAGGCGATCTTCTGTGCGCCCGTACTACGTGCCATTCTCTCCTGCATGAAGGAGGGGATGCGCGTGACAGCTGCAAAGCAGAACGGGTTGCGCGGTCGCTTCCGCCTTATCCGAGCGAGGCCTTCAGAAGCGCTACAGCAAATGGCGATGGAGTCCGTGGCGCATGGGGTCGTTGCGACCCCGTCCTCCGAAACTTCGCGCCGCGCGCATGCGCGCCAGCGTAGTCGCTCAATGAACGTGGACGTAAAGGATCTGGAACAAGCGGCACAGATGAGCAGCGAGATTACCATCCTGGCAGAAACGGCCAAGCTCTTACAGATATATGGGCACACTTCTTCCGAGCTGAAGGAGCTCATCTTCTCGCCAATCATCCTCCGCGGACTTGTGGACTGCGTCTTCCCTTTCATCGAGGACGGCAACTCTGTGACCGCTGCTGATGCAAGCCCGACCGCGAAGATGCCAGGGTCCGAGAATTGGGCAGTTGCGGCCGCTCGAACTCGAACGGTGGGTCCAGAAACCTCAGGCACAGACGTGATTTGGATGGCAAACTCGCTGCTCGCTCTGGTTGCGCAGCTTGTAGCCGACTCACTGCTCTCCACTGGTTCCGTTGCCATCCTCTCGGCAATCGATCAGGCGCTGCCTCCGACCGATCTTGCACAGCAGACCGTTTTCCGCTGCGCATTGCTCTCCGAAACGACCCGAAAGATCCGTCTGGTGATCGCAAACCATCCTCGACAGGCACTGACTTCGGCTGAGACCATTGCTCTCTTCATCGAGACCGCCTCAGATGAGATCTTGACCGGCCAAGCTCAGCTTGAAGAGCAGCTATACCAAGCTGCGCTTGCCTTGCTCCGCATTCTCCCGCTTCCGGACAGCGCCTCTAATGCGAAGACAAACGTACAGGCTGCAGCCACTCTCTACATGAGCCTCAATCGCATCATCCTGCTACGCTTTGTTAGCTCCGACAGGTACACCCAGACGCTCGATGAGACGCTCCAAGACCAGGACGTCATATTACATCCAGCCAACCGGGATCAAACATTCTTCGAGTGTCTCATCAACCGCCTGCTGCACATCCTCCGAGCATCAACAGCAAAACCAGCCTCCGCGGATACCTCGGAGCCTCACGTGAAGGCATTTACGCTCTTCAATCTTCTGGCCTTGGCAAGGCCAGCCTCATCGGAAGGCGCGCCGATGGCCGCATTCAATCAGTCTCAACAAAGGACTTCACGTGATGTTGAGGGTGGACACGAATCTTCCACTTCGGGTCCGCTACCTTACGATGCGGCGTGGAACAGCTTTTCCAAGAGTCGAGAAACTTTGAAGGCGGCAGCGCACATGGAAAGACTTCAGCAGCTGCACGACTCGCTCCGCCGCGTCGATACAAGGGAGCAGCTGGTGACGAGCACCGAGAATCGCATGGTCGCCTGGCATGCCAGCCTGGTCGAGGCGGAAGACGTGCGCAAGGCTAAATTTGTCAACGACCTTCGCGAGATGCAGACGTTTGCCAGCATGCAGTGGCATGAGCTGCAGGCCAGTCTCACGCGAGAGCGAGCGCTGCTGGACACGGGCAACGGCCAAAGTGCTGCCAAGCCGATCTGGCGGCTCGATCCCACCGAGGGCCCGGATCGCATTCGGCTTAAGCTTCAGCGGCTCGATCCATCGGCTTTGCGTAATACGGAAATGGCGCCCCAGCTCAGTGAACCCACCCAAGAGGCAGCGTTGATGTCACCTGACGAGCAAGATGCGAACGAGGATATCTGGCACGGTGCCGAGGCCTCGATGGACGATGGCCACTCATCTCCGCCAGCACAGAAATCACTGGCTTGCGCTGCCGATTCCACACGCTCTGGTGCAACCGATGCGTCTGCAGAGCCGAACGATGCAATAGTCGCGGCGGCTGCGGATTCCATTGGTGACGCGTTCGCCGAAGACAAATACCGCCGAGTTCTGCGGTCGCTCGAGCGGGGCGACGTGATCGAAGCCGTCTTCAACACCTCGCGAGTGGTTGGTATCGAGTCTCGCGGCTGCCTGCTCATCCTTGGCAAGCTGTGTGTCTACTTGATGGACGACTACTTCCAGCGACCCAATGGCGAACTTATCAATGTGTGGGAGGCGCCCGCCGAGGAGCGCGATACGCTTGTCATGGCGACGCTCGCAGGAGATGCGTCTAAACCCTCGGGCCTCATTCGCGACCTCGAAGGCGAGGCACAGACGCGCAAGTGGGCTTGGACCTCTGTGCAGATCTGCCATCGCCGCTCGTGGTTGCATCGGAGGACGGCCGTCGAAATCTTCTTCGAAGACGGCCAAAGCTGTTTGCTGGTTTGTCCTGAGACAGGGATGGCGCAGAAAATGCATAGAGAGCTGCAGATTCGCGCGCCATCCGCAGTAGCTTCGGCGGAGGCCATGCGGGAGGCGATCCGGGAACGCATCCCGGGTGGTGGTAATGCTTCCTCGTCTTCGGCAGTGTCGCCCTCAGGCTTCGGTTCCAGGCTTGCGGGCGCAGTGCTCGGGCGGTCTTCGAGCTGGGGTACCATGACAACGGCGTGGCGAGAGGGCCGATTGAGCAATTTCGCATACTTGATGGCGCTCAACACGCTGGCCGGACGCTCGATGAACGACTTGACGCAGTTCCCGTGCTTCCCTTGGGTGTTGGCCGACTACTCGAGCGACGAGCTGGATCTCGATGATCCAGCGACATTCCGAAAATTTGAGCTACCCATGGGAGCGCAGACACCGGTGCGGCGTAAAGAGTTCGAAGACCGCTACATTCAACTGCAGGAAGTCGACATGGATCCATTTCACTACGGCACGCACTACTCGACAGCGTCGACGGTTTGCGGCTTTATGATCCGCACACGACCATTCGAGCGCCTGCTGATGGCACTTCAAGGAGGGAACTTCGACCTTGCCGATCGCACCTTTGGCTCGGTCGGAAAAGCGTGGTCGTCCGCGTCCGAGCTTTCACGTGGCGACGTGCGCGAGCTCATCCCTGAGTTCTTCTACCTGCCCGAGTTTCTCAGCAACACGAACCGTTTCGACTTCGGCATCACGCAGGCGGGCGAGGTGATCGACGATGTGGAGCTGCCGCCGTGGGCGAAGCAGGATCCTCGACTCTTTGTGCTCAGGCACCGCGAGGCGCTCGAGTCCGAGTACGTGTCGCAACGTCTGCACAATTGGATCGACTTGGTATTTGGGTACCGCTCCCGTGGCCAGGAAGCTGTCGAAAGCACCAACGTGTTCCACCCGCTGAGCTACGAGGACGCGGTCGACCTCGACGCGATCGAATCAGCCATGGAGCGGCAGGCGGCGGCTCAGGTGATCCACAACTTTGGGCAGACTCCGTCCAAGCTCTTCAACCATCCGCATCCGCAACGAAAGCGTCGGCTTCGCGCACCGCTGGCCCCATCGGAGCGCTTCGGACTGCTGGAGCATCCGCGTCTGATCGTTCAAGGGATCGCGCCCGTACGAACTCTCAAGAACGCAGTGCACTTCATCTATCCGCTGCATCCGGAGCGAGCGTTTGCGTCACCCAAGGACTACCTCATCCTGCCGAAACTCGGCGTCTCGCTCTCGACGGACCACTTGGACGGCAGTCTGCGCATGTACAGCTCGCGAGATACGCGGCGTGCACTCGCTGTGGTGGAGCAGATGGTACCGGATCGCATCACTTGTATTGCGCAGGCGCGTGCCAAGTCGATCGTGGCTGGCAGCTCGGACGGTATGGTGAGCGTCTGGGAACTCGATGGCGCCAAGCGCGAGGTGACGCTTTCCAAGCTCTTGCGTGGACATGACGACGCTGTGCTCTGCGTAGCAGCGTCTGCTTCGTGGAGCGTAGTGCTGACGGGCTCAAAGGACGGCACGGCGATCGTGTGGGATCTCAATCGAGGTGCCTACGTGCGATCCCTGCGCGGACATGATTCGGGCGTGCAACTGGTCGCGATCGATGAAAAGACGTGCCACCTGGCAACAGCCTGCGGGCCGGAAGTAAGGCTGTGGTCGGTGAACGGCGAGCTGCTGGCCTGCCTAGCGACGAGTGCCAATCTCTCCGAGCCGATCTCGAGCCTGAGCTTCCTGGAGCGCGACTACCACGTGGGACGGCTGGCGGTGCTACTCACGGGCCATCGTGGCAAGGTGATTGCCTGGGAGGCCGTATCGATGCACGCAGACGCGCCTGCTGTCCTCAAGCGGTCTACATCGGGCGCGGGGGATCCACCGCGATCAAGGCAGCAACGTCGAATGGTGTCAGAGGGCAGCTCGCATCGCGGAATCAGGCCCGCGTCGGCGTCAACAGCCGAGCCGCTGTGGAGACTGGCGCCGCTACACATTCTGGAGCATCATGATCGACTCGGTGGGTTGGAAGGCAGTGCTGATGCTGCAAGATCGGGAGCTGGTGGTAGCAGTGGTGCGACGCATCGATCGCCTCTGATCACGGCCATTGCGACGACGCCGAGGATGGTGCTAACGGGCGACGAGAATGGACGGCTGTACCAGTGGACGCTGATGGGAGAGGCGGTGGCGGTACCAGACTCGCTGGCGACGCACTGCATGAATGCGAGCTGCCGACGACGCTTCGGCATGCTCGATGGACGCCGGCACTGTGCAGGCTGTGGCGGTCTGTTCTGCAGTGCATGTGCGGCGGCGCACCGCTCTATGCCAGGCCAGCAGCGCTTCTGCCCGCACTGCCGCGATGCCATCGACGGCTCAGGCTACTTTGATGACCACGCGGGACCCGACGCTCCTCTTGCGACCGGATCACACTGAATCAACGCCGGTCACGCGAAGCCAGCGAGCTCTGTCAGCGGTGCGAGGATTCGGCCGCACGCAGAACGGGTGCTCGCTCCAGGACGCTCCACAACCTTCCTGAGCGAGGCGCTGTGATGTGATGGCCACTCGCCAGTCACATTCTTCGAGCTTCTCACCCGGTCTGTTGCACCGCAGTCGCTGCCGTCGCGATCGGTGGCGAACGGGACGCCCAGGGAGGCTGGAGTCTCAGAGTCGCAGTGGCAGCACAGAGCCGCGCTAGCCCCGGACACGGGAATGACAAAGGTTTGTTAGACTGGATGTCAAAGCTGACTGTGCTTGCGTGCTGTGGCGGGTGGTGGAGGTGACTGCGACACGCGGCTGGAAGCCTCGAGAAATTTCGACAGGCCTCGGGTCGCGCGTGGACCCTACGTGCAGCGGAGCGCGCCAAGCGCTGCTGTCAAGCAAGCTGCGGGGCACCTCCGACTAGTTTGCGGGACTGCCGGCTGAGCCAAACTCGTGGCGCCGTCACTCAGTCACGCTGCGACCGACTCGGAACACGCGCGTGGGGAGGCCGAAGCGTCGGAAGGTGCGAAGGCAAGGAAGGATCGAGATGCTTCTCGGCGCCTTTGGCGGCCAAGTCCGAAGAGGCCTGGAGCCCGAAGTGTAATCGAGGCGGGACACTTTCATGGAACTGCGCTTCTTCTCGGCGCTGCGCTAGCTTTCCCACGCCAGTTGCTTCGAGACTTGAGTGGAAGGATCCAAGCGGCTCAGAGAATGGCACCAGCTCCTCGCGCCAGCTTCTCGCGCCTGCGCCTACAGCATCGGATGGAGCCGACAACAAGGCAAGCCGGGCTGAGCTGCGCTACAGGCTCAGGCCATCTCTACAGCGCCTCGAGTGATTCGGCCCAGCCGCATCTTTGCTGAGTCCCTCGCAAGCGCTCTGAGGGTCGCCTCTCCGGCAGACTGAAGCGTATATCTACAGCCCCGTTCCGGCCCCGTCTGGATTCTCCCCCATCAGCCAACGACACAACGCAAAGAAGTCCAACATTGCACGCACTACGCTCATCATCACCGCAAATCGAACATCACGACTACCTACCATCCTCGAACGCCTGATTTGATGCGACAAGCCCTTCGACTTCCTCTTCCAAGCTCCAGGATTGCTGCCATCACTCGCAACGTCTCGCCTCTCGCACGCGCCCGAACGAACAGCAACCTCACTCCGATCGCACGTTGCTTCAGCACCGCACGTCCCACCATGTCCCTCCTCCGCCCCTCGAGCTTCTTCGCCTCGCCGCTCGACGACTTTGACATGTTCCCCTCGTCGGCGCTTCGCGACCTGATGGTGATGAACCCCTTCGCTGCGGCTGCCGCCAGCCGTCCCAACGTCAATGCTGGCGACTACCGCATCTGGTCGGGCCCCAAGGTGGATGTCCACGAAGAGGACACCAAGTTTGTTCTCACGGCCGAGCTGCCGGGCGTCAAGAAGGAGGACGTCAAGATCAATGTGGACGCCGACCGCCGCAGGCTCACGCTCGAAGGCCACATGAAGAGCGAGTACAGCTCGGAGCCCGCTGCTGCCAAGGAGGCTGCCGCCAATGGACAGCCCGAAGCTGGCTCGGGCGAGAAGGCCTCGACCCAGGTGACCAAGCAGGAGCAGACGAACAACGCGGTCGGCCACGCTCTGGTGTCGGAGCGCGTCTATGGCTCGTTCAGCCGCTCGTTCACGCTGCCCGCCACGGCCAACCTGTCGGACGACACGTCTCTCAAGGCGCGCTTCAGCGACGGCCTTCTGCGCCTCGAGATCCCCAAGAAGGACAAGGAGCACTCGAAGACGCGCCAGATTGCCATTGAGACGGCTTGAGCCCGTCGTCGACGTCGGCCCGAATCGCTCCCAAGTCGCACTCGGCGGCTGAGAGGCGATCTGCGCATTTGGTTTGTTCCAGCTTTTCCGCTTCGAATGTCGCACCTCACCATCTCTTCGTGCCACTTTTCTCCCGTTCGCATCTGCATCCGCTCCGCATTCGCACTCGCACACACACACACACACACGCAACCTTTCCGCAATCTTGTACCGCCTTGTCTAGCCAATTTGAAGTCGTCTTTCCCTAAAGTTTTGAATGCAGTTGAGAACGAAGTGTACTCGGTTGAGATGGCGTTGGTCGAGCTGAGGGGAATGAATCTTCTAAGCAATTTGGAACATTTCCGTCTCGGCGACTTTTGCTCGACCTGTCGGCAGCTTTGCGAGGTCGCTGTGGTATCGGGAGGACAAGATGTTGGGCACGTTGGGTGAGGCAAGGCTTGATCAGCAGACGGGGTGTTGGGCGTTGCGCGTGCTGGCTCGGCAAGGCGGCGCAGATCCGGCACCCGGCGACTTTGTGCTGTTGGTGTGAGGATGAGATCTGCACAAATTGAATTTCGCATTCATTTTCATTTTGACGCGCGCCGAAGTTGAGGGTTGACAAGTGAAGGGCGCGATGCCATGGCAAATCACAACACTCTGAGGCGCAAAAAAGGGTCGTCAACACCGACACGGCACCCTGGGATCACACGCTTGGCATTCCAAACCGCCGCCAGCCGAGAGTGTACTGGATGCGTGAGCCTGCACCGCCCCTAAGCATGGCAGCCGCGCGTCTGCGCATACAGCACCGCATCCACGAGGTCGGTCGTTCCGACTGCCTCGTTGCAGAGGCGCTGAAGCACCTGCGCGCCTGAGTCAGTATAGTATTGAAGTCGAGTGCTGTTTCACGCCGAGCCAAGGTGCATGAGCAACACTGAACCGAATGCGCACCGGCCCGACCCACTCGCAGCCATCTGAGCGCGCTTGCCTCGACTCCTTCCATTAGCTGCAACATATCATCCTCCTTCAGGCCAACCCCCCCCCCCCCCCTCTCCACCATCTGTCCCCCTTCGAATGCTCATCGCTCTGAGACGCCACCGATTCGCCTACACGTCTCGAGCTCGTAGAGTCTTGCCAGAGCCTACCTTCCTCTTTCGGCCGCCGCTTCTAGACGCCCCTTGCTTGCCACCACCCCAACTTCACCGACCACCGGCCGGCCTCCCTCTCGACCACCACCTTTCCCCCTTTCTTTCTTTGCTTCTACACGCTCTCTCTTTCTGACATTGACGAGTGGCCGGCTCACTTGCAGTGCTCCTATCCCAACCGTTTCTAAAGTTCATCCATCCCAGCAAAAGACGCCGGCGTCTTCTTTCAGCAACCATGTTCCGATTCTCCTCAATGCTCAGTGCCACCTTGGCTGTCGCCTTGGTCGCTCAGCTCGCTCACGCTCTGCCGCAGCCCATCATCGTTGACATGGAAGCGCGTCAGGCCATCTCAGCGTGCCAGCCCGTACACCCTAGCTTCCAGTGCGATACGGTCGTACCGCCCCCTTCTCAGCGCAGCGCCGACCGCGACCACCCCGAGCTGGTCAAGCGTGCGAGCGTCTGCAACGGAGACGCTTCGCTCTGCAACCGCCTCTACTCGAATGTCACCTACATCGGCGCCCACAACAGCTACGCTGTCGGCACCCTCGCTGGCGCCTCGGTAGGCAAGAATCAGGAACAATCCGTAAGCCAGCAGCTCAACGATGGCATCAGGCTCCTCCAGGTCCAGGCGCACAAGTCCACCAACTCCACCTCCGGCTCCGGCATTGACCTCTGCCACTCCTCGTAAGTGCATCTAGCCTAAAGCGTGTCAGCGCCTAGTTGGACAGACGCGCCCACCTCCCCACGATGAGCGCCCGCATTGACCCCCCTTCTGACTTGATTTTCTTGCATCGGCCTCGCTCAACCGCTCCGACGTTTCCCCCCGTCGGCTAAACACAGCTGCTCCCTCGAGAACGGCGGCACGCTCGAGGCGTACCTCTCCAAGGTCAAGGCATGGGTCGACAGCAACCCCAACGACGTCGTGACGCTGCTCATCGTCAACGCCGACGACCAGCCCGCATCGACGTTTGCCACCGCCTTCCAGTCCACAGGCCTCGCCTCCAAGGCCTACACCCCCGGCACCGCCGCACTCGCCAAAAACGCCTGGCCCTCGCTCGGCTCGCTCATCGACGCGGGCAAGAACGTCGTCGTCTTCATCGACAACTCGGCCGACGTCTCCACCGTTCCTTACATCCTGCCCCACTTCCAAAACACGTGGGAGAATGCATACGACCAGACGGCCACGCCGTTCAACTGCTCGGTCGACCGCATCAACACGGGCAGCTCGGCTGGCAACCTCATGTACCTCGTCAACCACTACCTAGACTCGTCCTTCTCGTTCTTGAGCACCACGGTTCTCGTTCCGGACACGTCCAAGATCACCACCACCAACAGCTACGCCTCGATCATGACCGACGCCAACAACTGCGCCGCACTGCATGGACAGAGCTACCCGACCTTTGTCCTGACCGACTTCTACGACCAGGGCAACGGCAGCGTCTTCCAGGCCGCAGCGGCCATGAACGGAATCCAGTACGTCGCCAAGCCCATCGGAAACGCCACAAAGTCCTCCACGTCCTCAGGACAGAGCACCAGCGCAGCTACCACCTCCCTCTCGAAGACCTCGGGCGCCGCGCTCGCACTCTCCCTCCTCGCACTTGCTGCGTCTTGGCTCTAAGCGACCCTCTCCCCTATCGTCGGATCATCCCTCACCCCCATCGCCACACATGTACTCGCTCGACGCGACCACGGACACTTTGCATCTCATCTTTTTGTCTTCCCTTCTTTTGCACGCACAGCCATTCCGGCACACACGAGACGTGACATTGCGAATGATCGACGAAGACATGCGGGGACGTCAGTCTTTGAACTGGATCTTGGCACCGGGGGGCAGTGCTCCCCATTGTGGAGGCGGTGGATGTGCTTGAGTAGAATCGTTTGCTGCAGCACGAGCCTTGGACCGAGTTTGGCGCGGTTGAGGTGCTGAAGGTGATGCATGGATTTGAGGGCTTGGCTGCATCTGTGGCTCGGCAGGTTGGATGGCAGGTGGAGGAAGCTCGACAGGTGCAGGGTGATCTTGGATGCTCGAGCGGCCCATTTGATGGATCAGCCAATGCAGATCCACCTGCCTGGTCCGTGCCCATTCCTTGACGCGATCTCGATACGCGCTGAGGATCTTGGCGAGGCCATTGTAGAACTCGAGACCCTCGATGAGATTGCTCGAGAGCTCGCGGTACTTGATGTGCGCTGCATCCAGGTTCTGCAGCGCACGTTCCCTCCGTTGGATCGTCGCATCGCTCCGACGAGCTTCGACAAAGGCCGCATTGCGCTCCTTGATGCTCTCGAGCAAGTCGGCTTGGGCGGTCTCGGACGCATCCAGGTCGTCGGTGAAGCGCGAAAACTTGGCGAGCTCGCGATCGAACAGCTCTTCGAAGTCGGCCGCGGCGATCTCGCCCGAGCTCGAAGCGCTGGTCGACAGAGTCGCAGCTTCGCGCATCACCAGCGGTCGAATGTCATCGGCAGCCGCAAGAGCCTTGGCTTCCGTCACGCACGCCGAGCGCGAATCCAGCAGATCGTCCAAGTGCTCCAGCCTCTCGCGCAGGGCACGCACCGCCTGCACCTGCTGGTCCGACGCGCGGCCACCACCTGCCCCACCGGATGAAGCCGAGGGATTGGAAGAAGGGACAAACGCCTCGAGTCCCTGAACGTTGCCACTGAGGACATCGATGAGGTCTTCCCAGTCGTCCAGCTTGCGCCTAACGATCTCATCCGACGCGGCCGCTTTGATGAGAGTCTCGTGATACTCTGCCGCCTGACTTTTGAGCTCCATGTTGACCTCGCTGCTCGGCTGCCTTGCCCAGCCTTGCGACGAGAAGGAGGCACGCACCGACTCGTCCTCTTGCTCCTCGTGCTCGATCAAGGCGAGCGCCTCGGCGAGCGTGTCTCGGTCGGTTGCAGCGATGCGCTCGACGTCGTGGGCGATGCGCTGCAGCCGCTCGAGGCCACCTTGCGACACAACCTCCTCGTGCTTCCTGAGTAGCGACGGTGGCAGGCCCATGGGCTGTTCGAGTGCTTGCAGCGAGCCGGGTAGATTGAGACTTTGCAAGGTGGTCGTTGCCAAAGCA
The DNA here is from genome assembly GCA_030849465.1 of Moesziomyces globuligerus. NCBI lineage: Eukaryota > Fungi > Basidiomycota > Ustilaginomycetes > Ustilaginales > Ustilaginaceae > Moesziomyces > Moesziomyces globuligerus. The sequence goes on from JARVLF010000014.1 coordinate 58,031, forward strand.
TCCAACTCGTCCCTCCGTGCAACAACCTCGTCCCGCAACAAGGAATCCTTGCGGTCGTCGTAGATGCTGATAGCCAGATGAACTCCGTAGGGCACCAGCTCTGCGAAGAGCGGCTTGCCAAAGGCCGGAACGGGCGCATCGCGCAGATGGGCGATGGGCTGAGCAAGTTCGACTGGCGTGACGGGCTTCACCATGGCGGCTGACTGGATGGGAGCGAGCTGAGAGGCGGGCGTGACCGCCTCGAGGTAGATGAGGTCGTTGTCGCGCGTGGCGCGTGCGATGTTGGATTGCAGGATACCCTGCAAGCTCTTGAGGTCGCTGACTATGGCATCGCTGACGCCGCGCTTGGCCGAGTCGAGCGCCTTCTTGACATGCTGTTCCGCTAGTTGAAGACGGCCGAGCTCATCGCCGTAACGATTTGCGCCGAGGTCGTCGCAGGACTTGCGATACTGTGCTGCAGCTGCAAAGTGCCAGCGCTTGACGGCAAGGTGATTGTCCCATCCGGAGGGAAGGGTGAGCTTGCCCGTGTCGACGTGGCTTGCCTTGACGCTGTCGTCATCGGGGCTGGACTCGGAGACGACCTGCAGCGCGGATGCATAGTACTCTGCGACTTTCTCAGCGAGCTTCGCGATGGTAGCGTCTTTGAGACGGTCCATGACGGCTTTTTGCCAGAAGCATTCCTGAGCCTGCGCCAGCATCAGATTCCTGAGACCGCTGAGTAGGCGAGGATGAAGGTCGGAAGAGGGTGGAACCAGCTGACTTGTGGGCTCGACGAGATTGTCGAGGATATACTGAAGCACGCCTGCTGCGTTCTGGAACCAGGCGGTGGCGCGCTTGATGCTCTCCTTCTCGGACCTGGATTCGGCACAACCGAGAGCAGAGTAGAGAGCAGCCAGGGCGAGGAGGAGATTGGCTCGCTCGAAGGCCAGGTCGGGATGCGCTAGAGTGTCACTTGTTGCGTATGCGATGCCGGAAGCGGGACCCGCTTCAGCAGAGGCGGTGGCTTCCATGGCGCCGGAGATGGTGGTGGTCCATGATGGCAGGGAGGCGGGAAAGGAAATCGACCAAGGGAAGGAGATGTTGATGTTGGGCGGAAACTTGGTCGCAAAGAAGACGAGCTGGGCATGGTATCGAAGGAGAGAGTCGATCGCCGTAACATGCAGATCAATGGTGCTGATCTGGTCGCGCAGACGCGCAAAGTCTCGAATGTCGTTGGTGAAGGCGTCCGGATGGGTATCGGTGTAGTTGTTGGTGATGTAGTCGCGGATAGCAGCGGTCAGAGGTGCCGAGATGGAAGGCGTGCGCTTGGGCGGTATGGAGAGAATGTTCTTGGGCATGACTGGAGGGAGCACCCCACAAAGACTGCGAGGGAGGAAGCAGGATGGGCTGCAGTCGCGCACGAGGATGGTGATGGTGGGGTTCGTGAGTGGCCTGAGCCGATTCCAAGCTAAGGTTATCACAGAGGCCACGATGGTCCGTCCGGAAAGCCTAAGTCAAACCTAGTCAAACCTCCACCTCAACACTCTCCCTCACGGCCGAGAGTCGTTTTCTACTTCGGATTTCGGAGATTGCTTGCGCCCACGCCACGCTTGCTCCACCACTCTGCGGGAATTTTTTCAAAGTGGACTCGCCATCCATTCTTCTAGCGTCCTTCACTGCACACCAGTCAGCTCTGTCGATAAGGGAACATCTTTCGTGCAAGCATGTCGACTCAACAGGGAGCTTCGAGCAGCGCGGCTGGCGCTGTAGACGAACAGCCTACGCCCCAGCAGCTCCTCTTCGCCAAGTCTATCATGCTCACCTTTGAGCTCTGGCCCGCCATGCGCCTGGCAGTCTCCGAGGAGTGGGGTGGCTCCGACAGCGCCGACAAGCGCGACTTTCTGCTCTCGCACCTCTGCGACGAGTTCGGCAACCCAGGCCCTGCGTTCGAACCCGATCTCGACGACTTGGCCGAGATCCTTGAGGGCTACATGATCGACGAGTTTGAGGCGCGCCTCGAGGATGGCTCGCCCGACTGGGTCGCTGGCCGCATCGTCGGTCTCCATCGCGTCATCTTCTCGCCAGAAAACGATCTTGTCCGCGCTCAGCAAGCCGTCGCCGAACTCGAAAAGGCCTTCCAGGAGCTCAAAGGCAAGAAGTCCAACTTTGAGCATGGCATCGACCAAGATGCCGAGGTCGACTCGCACGATCAAGACGAAGGGATGCTCGACGCGCAAAGGATGGCTCAGTCCCAAGGTGGCGTCATGGAGGCCGACAGGGCGGGCGCACGAGCCGGCTTGGAGCAGCAGCAAGCCCACGCCGCCCGTGAACCTCAGCAGCCCACCGTCGACGAGGATGGCTTCGAGACTGTCGTCTCCCGCCGACGCCGCAAGTGAAGCCAACACTTTCTCCGCTCTTTTGAGAACGAATCCCTTGACCTTCCAACAAGAGCCTGTACTATAGAATCGCAATCACATTTCGGCTCTGCACGATGCTCTGTCATACCCAATCTCTCCCACGTCTCGCCTGTGAGAACAAGACCATCGAAAAAGGGCAGGGCAGAACTGTGATTGCAAAAATGGGTAAAAAAAAAAGCAGCCAAAAAAAAGCAAACAGATTTGAAAAAGAGAAAACGCGCCGCTACCCAGCGTGAACCTGTCTTTGGCAGCTGTCCAATCCTGCAAGCCATATCACTTTGTGCTGCTCGCAGGGTAGTCTTGCCATCCCGACGCTCAGCTGCATTGTCGATCCTGCCTAATGCATCCCGGTTCGAGTGCCCATCCGACCACACTGGTCCTATCCAATGGTTGTCTATGACGCCTCGTCATCTTCTGTCGTTGCAGCTCCGGCAGATAGCCGGCTGTACTCTTCAGCGTCCTGCTTAAACTTCTACGTCCGTGCTCATCTTGCTGCGACGCCTCACTTGCCTTCCGTGCTTGATCTTGTTGTGAGGACACCGACTTCCTTCCGCTTCGCCTACAGTATGCCTGTAACCGATAACGCCTTGTTGGACCCCAAATGTGCCTGCAAGCCTGAAACAAGTCGGCATCACGCCAACTGGCTTTGTCCTGAGCCTCCCACCACCAACTCCTCGAGACTTCCGGCCCACACTTCGTCCCCTGCTCACCGGACTCGTTGCTACCATCATCTTCAAATTAGACTAATCGAGAAGCTCTCTTCACATCAAGCTCGAGACACGGCTACACAACATGTGGCCGGGTGCTTCTCCAGCATGGCGGAAGCGTCAGCCAGGCCCAAACACCAAGCCGAGGCTTGGAAACAACCGCAAACCACCTAGCTCTCCCACTTCGAGCACAGGTTCGAGCTCGAAAGAGGTATCCTGGGACGGTCTCGATCTCTTTCCCATCGTCGGGCGACAGCTCGATGCGGACGCTGAGAGTGCGCCATCACAGGATTCCGCCGCGCTTTCAGACTCATCACAAGAACTGGGTCCGGCAGTCACCTATGATAATGGCATGTGGACACCTCCGGCCGCGGCTACGGCAGCAGTCTCAACCTTACCGGCCTTCACTGCTACTGTCGCAATTGCCGCCTCAAGCACCAGAGATGCCCCTCCTACCTCCCTTTCTACATCACAGACTGCATCACCTATGACCTCGGCGCCATCCTCTGCGGTTTCCCCATCTTCTTCCGGAGCGACCACAGGCAGCCCGAGCTCTTCTGGATCAGATTCTGCCACGCAAACGTCCTCGACGGCTTCCCCTAGCGCCACCAATATTCGCAGCGAAAAGTCCTCCAGCGGCGGAGGTGGAGGATTCAAGCTCGTCTACCTCGCGCCTATTCTGGTCTTCGTCGGCCTGCTCCTTCTCTTCAGCGTTGGGGGACGCATTTGGGGTCGCATACATCATGCATCTCGTGTGGAGGCAGCACGACGGGCAAAGTACGACAAGCGTGCTTCTAGGCAAGCCAAGAAGAGAGAGATGCAGCGCATCAAGACCATGTGGGGTTATGACAAGACTCCCATGCTTCCTCCCGAGCTCGCCCCAGGGGAGCATGATCTTCACTACAAGGATCCCAACTCTCCGACCAAGCGATCAAAGAGCTCTCATGGCGGCCACGACGGAGCAGAAAGCTCGTTCGGGAGCGATTCCGAGAGCGGACACAACGACGATGATAGATACCCGGGGACCTTCAAGATCTTGTCGCTCGCCTTGCTCGGTGAAGGCTCCAAGCCTGCGCCACCGATCACTCGGGCAGAGTCTGACCGCAAGTACGAGACCGAGCTGCAGAGCAACGCGTGGCTTGCCGTCAAGATCCGCCGCTGGATTGGAAAGGACGAGTCCGACGCCGTTGCCGACGACAATCGTTACACGACCGGCCCGTACAGGTCAGGACCCGCTTCTTCTCGTCGTCTCCGTCATGCGCTCAGCAGAGATCGTCTCAGGGGTGCTGGCGAAGACCAGGCTTTTGGCGAGAAGGACGACGTTCTGCTTTCCCCTGCAACCACGCTCTCTGTTGGAAGTGGTGAGCTCAAGTATAAAGCCGAATTTGCAACCGTCGATCTCGATCTTCCGGATCCCTCGGTGCCCACGACCTACCTCGCCTCGCCGACACGCAAGAAGCAGTACTCTAGCCTCCGCCGGACGAATCCTGACGACCAAGATGATCCATTCGTTGAAAAGCAAGAACTAGGTTGGAGGAAGCCGCTTCCGCCGCAGCCTCAGGAATCGCCCTTCCGCCCGGCTATTCTCAACTTTGGTCTCCGCTCCCGCTCCAAGACGTACGATCAGGTCGCCTCGCATCCAGCAGCGGCAGAGCTCGACACACCGGTCAAGCCAACAGCTGCATATGCATCTGTTGGTGAACAAGAACCAGGATTTGGAGCCGGCTTCTTGCCCAAGACATTCGGTCTGGGCATCAGTGGGGTGTGGAAAGCGATGACCAACTTCGGTAGCGCCGAAGGCAGACGCAACGATGCCGACGACCACGAAGATGAAGAGAGCTTCGTCGCCCGACGATACCAGGCAACATCGGAAGTGATGAGCGAGAGCGATACGCCGTATTCTGTTCGCAACCAGGAGAGGTACGGTGAGCCAGCAACGCCGACACGGGCGGGAGCTGGCCTTTACGATTCGCCATACCATCAAGCTTCGCCCGCCGCCAGACAGCAGCAGCTTGGCAGGACGGCGACGGTGCTCCACGTCAAGACGAACGCCAACCAGCCCTGGAACACTCGTCAGCTCGAGGCGAGCGGCGGAGCAGGAAGGAAGATGACGGCGGCTGCCTGGAATGAGGCGCTTCTCTCGAGTCCGGTCAACAAGCAGCAACCGGCGCCGAACTCGTATCAGCCTATGATCTCGTCCGACTCGCCCCGTCCACCGCAGGCGACTGCGGCTGCTCAGAAGGATACGATGTCCAGTCTTGCTCCCCGAAAGAGTTTGCTGCTTCACCAAGCCATCACGGCCAACAAAGGCGTGGTCGATGCAGGGCGAGGCGCCTCGCCGGCCTTCACGGATTACAGCGATTTGGTGGCTTGCTACTCGACTCCGAGCGACGCAGTCAAGTCGCCTGAGGTTACTCAAAGCATCCGCGCGGTCACGCCTTCGACCCAGGGCGAAGAGTTCGACGGAGGATCGAGGGCCAAGTTGCAGCGGGCCAAGACGGCGAAAAGCACCGTGCAGGTCGCCACCGAACGGGGTGTTCAGAGGAGCAAAACCGCCGCTACGGACTCGACACGTGGAGGCTTGAGCCGCAAAGGCACCGTTCACCACAGCGTCGCGCGACAGGAACGAAGTCACCCACAGCATCGAGACATTGAGTCAGAATCGGTCGCGACAAGAGAAGTGACCAAAGGACTTTATCCGTACCCCTTGACCCAGCCTTTGAGACTGGCGAAGCAGGAGCCTGCATCTTGCATTGGCAGTCCCGAAAGTGCCCTCTTGCCGATCCCTCGGCGAGGATCATCTTCGCCGACAAAGTCGCACACGGTTTGGAATGGACCGAAGGCGGCTGGTTCGGGACAGCCTCTGCCGAGCTCGCTGCGAATCGCTTCGCCCGAGCCCCTTGTCCATCCGCTTCCGAGCCAGATGAGCCTGGGCGCCTTTCATGCGACGCGCGACTACGAGGGCTTTGCGAGCCTCCACAACATCATCGACGCCGACTCCTCATCACTCCCCAAGAGAGCAAAGGCAGTCTCCAACCGAAGCGTCGAAGAAGATCCCGCTCCAGGTGCCGCGGCTGCAACGGCTCGCTTCGCCGCTCAGAAAGCAAAGAATCGCTCCACTGCCCTCCAAACCGTCGACCAGATCGTCTCGCAGAGCTACCAGCTCCACCGCCCCTAACAATGCACAATGCACCTGCGCGTCACATTTCCACTGTCCCCCACAGCCGACCACGGCTCAAATCTACACTCTTTCATGTCCTCGCCGGCGAGGATCACGAGCTGCGCGATGAGAAATCCCATCCGATCTTTCTTTCACCTTTCGTGAAGCGTTCGTGAAGAGTTCGTGAATCTGCAATGCAGTAGGCCGCTTGTTGTGAGGCCCGCCTGTCTGGCCTGACGATCCAGGCGAGATTTCAGTGACCGGCGTGCTTCTCTAGTTCCTCGAGGAACTTGAGGTAGCTCTTTTTAAAGATGACGCCGCGGTACAAACCTTTCTCGTCGACGACGATGAGGTAACGAACGCCGAGCCGGGTGAAGTACTGATGGACCAGCTCGAGAGGCGAGTGGATTTGCACCGTGATCGGAGCCTTGTCGACGTAGCGGCTCAGATCGAGCGGGTCCGAGGCGGTGAAGAGCACCGAGTCGCGCACATGTGCGTCGCCTTCGTTTTGTGCCCTGACGAAGGGAAGGTTGTTGAACGAGCAGCGCGTCACCTCGGCCCGCATATCCGGCTCGACCCTAACGGCCCGGGTCAAAGCATGCTCGAGCTCGCTGGCGGCAATGTACCCCACCATTTGGTAGGCACATTCCGAGCTCGATGTCTGTGGCTCCTCGGCCAGCGACCCAAGACTGGCAGAAAGGAGCGGGGAGGCTGGCAGCCCTGAGGAAGCAGGTGCGACTCGGCTGACGATGGGGAAGCCGCCGTCCGTGTAGCCCGAGCCGTGCGCGAGGCGATCCAGTTTTTCGCCGAGGGACTGTATGCTGTTGAATGCGTCGAGGCAGATGACTTCGACTTCCGTCTCCATGGCGTCGGTCACGTTGACGTGGTTCCAGATGTACTCGGTCTTGCTATCGAGGTAAGGCAGGCCGGAAAAGTCGATCACGAGGTCGTAGATGCCTTTGTGCTCGAGCGCATCGGCGATCGTCTTTGCCACGAGGATGGACAGCATGACCGGGACCGAATACGTCAAAGTACCCGTGAGCTCGAACATGATGACGGCGAGCGAGACCGTCGTTCGCGTGACTCCGGAAAGCGCAGCCGCCGCCCCGACCATGGCGTAGACACCCGGGACAATGCAGGCCGAGTCCGAGGCAGGGCACCAGCTGAAGAAGCCCAGGTCGGGATGCGTCCACTGGACATACTGGACAAGCAGGCCGACGATGCGTCCGAAACAGGCGCCGACGGCCAAGGTCGGGATGAAGATACCTGCGGGCAGCTTGATGCCGAACGTAACGATGGTGAGCAGGCCCTTGAGCGCCATGGCGAAGAGGATGGAGAGTACGAGGGGCCGGATTTGCGAGGGTGTGGAGACGCAGAGGCCTTCCAGCGACTCGTGCTCGTGACACTCGCTGAAGAGGTCGGCGATGAGCTCGACGCCGCCCATGCGGGTGTAGCCGTTGAAGAAGGAGAAGGCGGCGGTGGTGACGGTGATGAAGACGACCTCGAGGATGGGATGACGGGCCATCCAGGTCTTGGCGCGCACATTCTTGGCCCAGAACATGTTGAGCTTGGTAAAGTAGGCGCCGTATAGACCGCCAAAGATGCCGATGAGGACGAAGAAGAGCATCTCGTAGAAGTGCCAGTCCTTGTCGTAGGTGACTTGGAAGAGGACGATCTTGCCCGTGCCGAAGGGATCGATGGCCCGGAGCGTAGCGGCGGCTACCATAGCGCAGAAGAAGGAGCGGAACATGACCTTGCTCGGAAAGTAGTAGCTGACCTCTTCGAGAGAGAAGAGGACGCCACCGACTGGTGCGCCGAAAGCGACGGCGACACCGGCGGCACAAGCACAGGAGAGCATCTCGCGGCGCTTTCCCTCGTTGTTTTCGTACTTTGGGAAGAGGCGGCACACAATGTTGCCGACGCAAGACGCAATGTGGACGAAGGGGCCCTCTTTGCCAAGCGAGAGGCCGGAGGCAACGGACAAGGTGAGGCCGACGGATTTGGTGAAGAGGGTCCAGAAGCCAAGATAGCCGTGGATGACAAAGCCGCTCAAGATGCATTTGACCTCGGAGATGCCGGAGCCGGTGGCAAAGTAGAGAACCTTCCGGGGAAGGATGGCGTTCTGGGCACGTTGCTCGTTGGCACGGCGGGCGAAATCACGAGTCTCGAGGCGATCGGGACGGGGACCGCTAGTTGGGGCAGGCTGCGATTGAGAAAGGTGGCTATTGCGTTGATGAGCGAGGAGTGCCGAAGTTTCGTTCGGTTCTTGGTCGAGAATGTCATGGTCTTGATCGTCCGAGGTAGGCTTCTGACTGAGTGAAGCTGCTGTCGACGAGGCGGAAGCAGGGTCCTTGAGATAGAGCTCGCTAGAGGTGAGATAAATGGTGAGGATGCTTGCGATCGAGGCCCAAATGACGGCGACGAGGAAGTACATTGAGTAGCTGGCGAGCCAATTTTGAGAAGCGGCGGAGCCAAACTTGCGACCCCAGGTGATCCAGCCTGGGCAGTCTTCGGTTTCCGAGTCGATGGGTGAGAAGATGGTTGCGAGCGAGGAGTTGGCGTGATGCGATGGGGAGGATGACATTGTGCTCCAGGCGGGGCTGCCAGCGACGGGAGCTGCCCAGCCCGAAAGGATGCGATTGCCGACGCCGACGCCGGACAGGAGGGAGTGGAGGGCATCGGTGGTGGAAGAAGAGGGTGTGGCGGCGTTGGGGAGGAAGCGGGTGCGATAGGACCAGGAAGGGGGAGCGAGAGAGGGGTTGTCCCAGTCGGGAGCGTTGCCGTAGGGACAGCAGAAGCGCTTGGCGAGGCGCCAGTCTCTGGCGCAGTAGCCATCCTTGAGATCGAAGAGGACGGCTTCGGATTTAACGATGCAGCCAGCGATGAGGGCGGTGATGATGCCGGTGATGGTGACGATGATCCAGCCCTGAAGGCGGTCCCAGCTATTGATGGCAAAGCCACGGATGCCCTTGAGGTTGCGGATGCGGCGCAGACGGGAGCTCTCTTTGATTGCGTCGTGGATCCAGTCTATGGTTGTGTAGGACTCGTACCATACGCGAACGCCGTTGCCTCCGGAGCCGGGGAGATTCATCTCGTCCTCAAAGGTAGCATCGTCGTAAGAGCGGAAGTCCTGCTTGGTTCTCTTCCGAGAGCCGGGGCCTGCCTGTCCGGTGAGGCCGCCGTAGAAGGAGCGAATGGGACTGAGAGGCTCGCGAAGGGAGGCGATGGAGGCGGAGCCGGAGAGGGCGCCCGAGAGACCCTTGGAGAGGAAGCCTAGACGGGACGAGGAAGCAGGTTGAGCGGGGCTGTCGTGTGACTCGCCGGCGGAAGTGGGTGGAACGAAGAGAGAAGAGAGGCGTCTTATCTCGGACTTGGAGGACATTGTGCGACGGCCGGCCAAGCGGGGGCGGGCGGATGTGGGCACGGATCTATAAGCGTCGCGGCGATCAGCGTGTTCGAGGTCGTCATCGTTGGAGTGAGTGGGTCGAGTAGAGACCTTGAGGCCCGATTTGGGCATGTCATCGACCGACGAAGTCGCAGCAGCAGGAGCGACCTCGCGCGATCGACTGCGGGAGTTTGAATGCGACGCAGAGGCCGATGAAGGTTGATCATGGTCTGGCATGGGTGAGGGAGTGAGTGCGCACGGCAGGGGCTCGATTGAACGCCCTACCAATGCTGTATACAGTAGCGGGATGGTATGAGATGATGGTCGGGTGCGAGAGGAAGGAGGAGGCAAGCCAGGCGGTGTCCAAGGGTCCAGCAGGGGCGCGCTTGGGCTCAGGGCTGTGGAGTAGGGGCTGGGGTCTTGTGCGTGTGTTGCTGTGTTGCTTGGCAGCTTGCGGGTTGAGCAAGCCCCTGCAGCTCGCCGCTCGCCGCTCGCATCTCGCGCTTTAAGCGCTGGGCGGGACAGGGGCGCGTGCGCCGTCTTTTGGCAACCCGACAGCGCCTTGCACCCACGCCCAAGTGCCGTTGGCGCAAATTTCCAGATCCCCCGCCTGGGTCCGAGCGTGCCCAACCTCAACGACGCTCAGCTTGGCAACCGGAAGCAGGCCGATGCGAGACAGTGCTTACAAGGCTCAATTCTTAGCAGCTTGTTTCGGCACCCTCCGAAACGGCTTCATGACTAGACATGATGCCTCTCTCAACGCACGAAGTGGCAAGCCCCAATTATGAGAAAGAGCGGTAGATGGCAGACAGAGCAAGGGAGGGTACAAATACAGGTATGGCATGCTGAACCTCGGGAAGCAAGCATCCGAGCAGACGAGGCGACACAGGATATCAGCTTTGCGGCTCTTCGTTCTGCGTGGCGTCCTGCTCTCGGTCGATTTCCGCCAGCACGCCCATGAATCTAGACACCCAAAGCGAAGCAGTCAGTCAGTATTGCAATGCGTTGCGTTGCGTCCGTCGTCAGCGACCGTCGTCAGCGACTGTCGTCAGCGACCCGGCCGGATGGTATACGTACGTAGATGCCTGGGCGATGCCGACCTTGCGCATGTAGAAAGCTTGTTCTGCGGCGAGGTTCAGATGTTGCCTCGTCGTCTCAAATGTGTTGGCGAGCGATCCGAGCTTGACTGCGAGCTGTGCATAGTGCTTCTCCTTGGTCGAAAGCGTCGACGCCGCATTGGATGGGATATTCGGGTTCATGATGCTGCGCTTCGGTCCGGGTGGCAAGCGAGTTGGTGGTGATCGTGATGATGGCGATCGCAGGCCGAGGTGTTGGCAGCCATGCTTCCAGCCAGCCAGGCCTTTGTTTTTGCGTCGGACCCTGACTGGCTTGGCTGCGACGCGTCGATGGCTTGCTGCCTCGTCGAGAGAGACCAACACTCCACTCGCCCGTTGCGCTGGGCGGTGAAAATCCAACGCGTCTCTCGGCTATCCCGCGCGTCTAGCCGCTCAAGTCTCTCCGCTTTGGGTGGGGCTCGCCTGGGAGTGTGTGATTTTCTGGGATTTCTGGGATTTCTGGGATTCAGCGCCTGTGTGACTGAAGCGCGCCAGGCACCGCAGCAGCTTCATCACAGACCATGTGATACCTCCCCACCGCGGCTCGTTGCCATCTCAAAGGCAAGCGCTCGCAGCCACGCACCAGACGACTTCGTCTTTGCCTCGTCGGCACTTCCGTCATCCCCACCGTCCATCGAGTGTGTGCCGCTGTGCTCCTCCATCATGCAGAGCAGCATGCAGAGCGTCACGCCTCGCTCCAATCCGTCCACCTCTCCGCCCGCTGATGAGAATCCATCATCATCAGCTCACTCCCGATCTCCCATCGTGCTCTCAGAGGCTTGGAAGCAGCTTCATCTTTCCTCGCCTTCTCACCTCCCATCTGCGATGCCTCTGCGCGACGCCTCCTCCTCACAAAGCGCCTCAACAGCTCCTCCTGCTGACGACGACGCAGACTCCTCAGACGATGGTTTCCTCTCGGACCATAGTGAGGAACTCCACCCCGAGACGGGTTTCGATCCCTTCCTCGCGGCCACCCGCAGGGCTAGGCAGGCATCCCTGACCTCGCTCCTGCCGCCCTCCGCACCAGCCCAGTCCAACTCGCAAAAGTCCGCCTCGCCCTCCTCGCTCTCCTCCCCGGCCTCCTCCAGCGACCACATCTCCGCAAGCGCAAAGTCGCTCCACGACTCCCAGCAGCAGCAGCAGCAAGACGAAGACTATCGCTGGTCTCGCATCGCCAAATACTGGAGCAGAGTCGTCGATGACGCCATGTTTCAGCACAAAGGCCCCAAGCAGGGTACCATCGACCTCAGCAGTAAGAACATCACCGACGTCCTTCCCATCATCGCAGACCTCTCGCGCTTCGTCGCCCTCCCACCGCCTCGCTATGATCCTGAAGACGATCGCGATGCGCGAGCCCCAACTGCCGAAGCCCACAACCTGCTGCAGTCCAAAACAGGCGGCTTGGTCCGCCACGAGTCCTACCTCGCCCCCTTCAGCGCGCAGATCAACAATTCAGCTCCTTCCGATCGCTCCTCAAACCGGGTCCTTTCCCGTAGTCAGTCCGCTTTCCAGCCCGCTCTCGGTCGCGCCCACTCTTTCGCTCGCACCACCAGCGCCATGAGCACACTCAGTTCTCGCTCCGCCGGCTCCTATCGTGACCACCGCGACCGCCAAGCCACGCTCAGCATCTTCCTCGGTTCCAACGCCCTCACCCGTCTTCCAAGCGCCCTCTTCCAGCTCCAAAACCTTCGCGTCCTCTCGCTCCGCTCAAACAAGCTCAAGCTCCTCCCTCCTGCCATCGGCGACCTACACAACCTCTCCGAGCTTCACGTCGCCAACAACGAGCTCCAGTACTTTCCCGCAGAGATCCTCCGCCTCAAGCTCGACGTCTTCACCTGGTTCCCCAACCCTTACCTCGCAAAGCCGCCCAAGACTGGCGTCCTCACCGTGCGTCCTGTCCTCTGTCATCGCGCACAACACATCAGAAGCAACCACTCCTTCCACGCAATGCACGAGCTCGACGAGATCAACGAGGACGATGGCGCTTCATCCACCACCCCGGTCAGAAACGCCACCGACACTTCGCCTACCTCCGCTCCCTACGTGCCAGTATCGCAACAGCCGCCGCCTCTCATCCGAGCGCCTCTCACCAACTCTGGCCGCTATCAGAGGCACCTCGATCGCACTCGCTCCGAGATGCAGGTCGAAGGCTTCCTTGCCAGAGGTATCGATCAGCTTCACGTCGGCGGATTCGCTTCCATCAATGAGGACGAACACGACCTCAACCAAGAGAGCGACACCAGCTTTGATGCTGCGGACTCCACCTTGGATGCTGACGAGACCGCTCAAAATGTCGACTTGCCCAGCGCAGAGACCGAGTCCCAAGACGAAGCCGAGCTGGACCGCCAGCGCATCCTCGAGGCGGCCTTTGCCGACGGTGATGGCATCGACACCGATGCTTTCGACTTGACTCCCTCTACTGAGCACAACATTTCTCAACGAGGCAAAGTGACCGGCCGATCGCGCGTGCTCGGCACCAAAACCGCATCCGCATTGCCTACCCTGTCCGAGCTGTGCATTCGCAAGCTTCTCGACCCCTTCGACACGGCCCAAGCGGATGCGCGCGTCCCCGCCTCGCCCTTCCTTTCTCCAATCGTTCAGACTTCCGCAGGTCCCAAGCGCCGACGAGGTAGCGGTCTCAGCAGTAGAAGCGCTTCACGCACGGGCACACCGCTTTTCGAGGCCCAGCAACGCCAACGTGCCACCTCATTCGGGTCCAATGCATCAAGAACTAGGAGCTTCAGCTCCAACGGCGGCCCGGAGGACACAAAGTTTGGCAAGAGGATCCCCACTCTGCTCGAGGCATACGAAAACGGCACGCTGCAGAGCCTCCTCGGTGAACTCGGTCACGGCCTCGTGCCTTTGCTCGAGGCTGCACGTCGAAGCGCCACGCAAGATTGGGGAACGAGGGCCAGGATGAGAAGCAACTCCTCCGTCACCGCCAAACGCCAAGGCATGGCACGCACGCAATCGGTGACGAATGCTTTCCCCTCACCTCCAAATGCAGGCGACGGGGGCCACGCCACTTCAGAGAGCTCTGCTGCGGCCGCGTTGACGAGCAACGAGGAGCACGACGTATTTGGTGGTGTCGATGCGCCGGGCTCGCTGGACCGCGGCGACGATGCCTGTCAAAACCCTTGGTACTCGCGCTGTCCCAACCCGAAGCACTGCGACGAGCAGCGGCAGCGAACCCAACACAGCCTCTTCAATGCCAAGCAGCACCGTGACATTGCTCTGCATCGAGGCAAGCGTGGCTTTGGCTCCACCAGCAGCGTTTCCAGTCTGGGGACCACCTTGGGTGGCGGTAAGATTGACATCGAAGCGACAGATATGGACAGAGTGCCATCTACGACTGCAAGCTCGGATAGCGGGGCAGCCCTTTCCTCGCCTCTCTCCTCCAGCGCCTCGTCGTCGGTCGGAACAGTGGGTGGATGGCCTGCCGCACCGATCCCAGCAGCCTCTTTGCGGCTGGATCCTCTTGCGAGCGATAGCAGTGCTCCAGCCGGATCGTCTGCCTTGGGCCAGCAGGTTAGATTCGCGCCGGCAAACTCGCGAAGCTTCAGTCAGACACCTTTCAGCCGAACCTCGTCCACTCCGCGCCACTTTGATGCAGGTGGGCGCAGCTCCACGTTTGGAGCGGGTCGCGGCATGCCTCGCCCAGCTAGCACCCAGTTCGTTCGTGGCTTCTCGAGCTCTTCCGTCTTGTCCGCCTCCGGGCTGATGCGCAACGCATCCTTCGTGCCCGGACTTGATGGCGAGGCCGAGTCGGAGCGCGATTGGCCGCTGAGCGAGCAGGAGCACCGTCGCGCTCCCGTCTTCAGCACTCCTGGCGAAACGAGGATGGAATGGATCTCGCATATCGCCGGAATCCGTGTCGCCAAGCTTGGCGAGGCCCAGGTCGAGCTGGACGGCGATTCGAGCCAGGCCCGCGCTTCCGAGACCGGCCCGGCGGACAGCGTCCAACCAAGCATGCTCGGAGCCATGGGCGGCTTCGAGAACAAGGACCTGCTCCCAATCTTGTGGCGCGGCTGCAGTCGCGGATGTCTCGACTTTCTGGTCTGATGCGACCCGACGCCCTCGTGCTTGGTCAGCCCTTTCAACTCATGATCGATTCGACATTCCTGCGACTGGGGGGATTCACTGTGCACACAGTAGCGATGCCTCAACATAGACCCACTGCTGTGTCAATGACAGAAGAGGTGGACACGACGTGCCTTGCGAGCAAAAAAGACTTGAGTTTGATTTCCTCGGGCAAGACTCGCGCTTCAAGAATTGAAGGGCGCCAGGTTCGGGATCTTTGATGAGTTTGTGCACGAGGCTGAAGCGAGCCAGGCGTGTGAAGGCTCCTCGTTCTGAAGTCGCTTTTGCCGATGGGATTAGACAGGGCAAAGATGTGGACCGAGGCTGTGGATCAGCACGAGACGATGGTCAGGGAGACTTGTTCTGCGTTCTCGCGAACGACGAGCGCTGTTCCGGGCTTGTCTACGCCGTCGCTGCATTCGGTATAGGTGCCATCGAAGAGGGTAGCGTCGCTGTAGCTCTGCAGATAGCCGCACTGTCCCACTGGTACCGAAGTGCCGTAGGTGACGGTGGTGGAGTACGTTTCGGTGTAGCCGGCACCAAAGGTAGCGCCGATGTCGATTCCCTTGACCGAGCCTCCGCCCGTGAGGGAGAATTCGCTCGAGTAGCTTACACTCGTGCCCTCGGCAACGGTGATGGGACAGGGAGCTGCCGACTGCTTGCAGCCGACCTCGGACGAGACTTTGGTGAAGCGAGAGTAGGTGGGACGACCTTCTCCTTGGCGCCGGAAGGATTTGCACGTGTCGTCTCGTTTGGCGAGCTTGCTCTGACGAGACAGAGCTATTCTGCCATTGGTACCCTTGCAGGTGCATCCGTTGGGGAAGCACTGGTACTGCTCACCTCCGTTGAGTGCATTCAGCTGAACGCAGTTTCGCGACTGGGTGATTTCGGCGAGAACATCGTTGGGTCCCCAGTCGATGCACTCACCCGAGCCGATGACAAACAGCTTGTCAGGCGGATAGAAGTGGTCGTTGGTCTTGACGTAGACCGTACCTTGAGGCAGACCCGAGGGAGCCTGGTTCATGCAAGCACCGCATCCGTAGGGGAGGTTGGGGTTGATGTTGAGCTCGTTGGTGTTGAGCTTGTTGGTGCAGTACATGTCGCTGTAAAAGTCGATGCCGCATCTCGGAGCAGGATCCAGGTTGGAATCTTGACCATCGCAAGGCGCAGCGGCGATCGAGATGGCGTTGGGCTCGCTTGCACACTAGCCGATCGTGGATTGACCAAAGGCAGCAGACACGAGACAGGAGAGGACGGTGATAGCGATCAGACCGCGCGCCATCGGGGAAAGCGCAGCCTTACGCGCCCCCGACATGTTGACAGGATTGGTGCACGAGACGCCCTGACCACCTCCATGGTCCCTTGCGTATGTCTGTGCGATGACAGGAATGTCAATCGAGCTCGTCGTGTAGCATCGGTTGAGCTTTCCCGCCATCCCTGCCTCAAACTGGCCGGGACAGTTGGTGCTGTTGAACAGGCTCGACTCGCAGAAGTGAAGCGTCGCGTTGTTCTGCATCTTGGGCCTCGGTAAGTATCCGTGATCAAAATGGTGTATGAGTCCAGCTGACAAGCCGCAACGTCGATGAACAGGTATGCTTGATTCGCGAAAGTCGTTAAGGAATCGTTCAGAGTGAAGGCCTTAATATGCCAACTCGAGCCTGCCAAATGGCCGCCGAGCGATGCAGAGGTTTCTGCTGTTGTGGAGGTGGCTGTCGACGTATCGCTCAGCGTCTGTGCTGGCGCCTACGGAGGCTCGCAAGGGAGTGACCATGAATGTGGCCTATGACGGTGCGCATGAGTACGAGCGTTGAAGGGTCTACAGGGGCGTGCATCCGACATGATTGCCGAAGCCGGTAGCTGGCTGGGGCTTTTGTTGTCGAACGCCAGACAGCCCTTTGTTCCCGCAGCTAGCATCGAGACGTGACGCTGCGTTGACGGCGAATGCTCGCTGCAGGTCGCTTGCCATTGTTTCGCAAGACTCTCAAACCTCGTTCTGAAAAGTCGCGCCTTTGCCCGAGCCAAGACGGGGCTTGCACAGCCGAAAGCGCCGTCCCCCCGCCATTGTTCCGCGGCAAAAGAGTCGCGGGGGTTGAAAAAGCCCAAGGGTTCACAGCTGTCGCCGAGCGCGTGAACAGTGGCTTCGGAAAGGCGAAAGGTGACTTAGCTCGTCTTGGCGATCCAGCCTCGTTCGGCTCTGCCAGCCGATTTTCTGCGAAATAGAAGCCGAGTGTGGGGGCGGTAGAACGCGGCGAGGCGATCGGCGTTTTCAGTACCACCCTTTTGAGCTTTTTTTGCTCGCTAAGACACAATGACGTTTCCCCCTTCCCCCTTCCCCCGTCCTGAAAAATATCAACCGGTTGCGGCGTCACAGGGATGCACTCGCTCCGCAAAACGTGACCGGTCAGCACCCGACTGAATTCCGAGAGCTTGTGCAAGGCGATAGGCGTATTAGAGACTTCACTGAAGCGAGCATGTGCGGCCTAGGAATCGCTGCCGAACATGTTTGGCCAGGAACCCGAAAGCAAGCTCGCTCCTCCGCAAAGGTTTCTGAGCCTGCAGGTATTCCTCGGATCGATCCCAACGCGTTGCACAGCCTTTTTCGAGCCATCCTTTCTGCTGCGGCGACTGAGTTCTGGAAACGTGTGCGTGGAATACAGTAGCAATCGAAGGCCACGGCGGGCTTGGCTCATTTCGCAAAGGTGAAAGGTTGCGTTCTGCATCTTGAACCAAGATGCGTAGTTGTGATCGGAATGCGGTTGGCTGTATCGGGCCAGCTGATGAGCCGCAATGATGAGCGGATTGGCTGGCCTCGTCTATGAGTGAATTTTCCGAGTGCAGCCTGAATACAGAATGCCAGACCGAGGCCTATCCGATGGCCGACAAGCATTGCAGCGGCGGCTTGCGACGGTGAGCATGCGTGCGATTTGCACTAGCGTGAGAAAGCCTGCAAGCGCATGAGTCCCCCTTTCATGGCTTGCGACACAAAGGTTGTCGAAAGTGCGAGGTGATTGGGCTCGCTCAGCTGTCTCAGAGTGCATGAAAAAAGCGGCGGGATGGCGACAGCTGGTTGGTTTTGGCGATCACGCCTCCTGCGGCCCGGCGAATTGAGAACGCCTTCGGCTTCAGTGCAGCCTACTCTATTCGTTCAGTACTGTACTGTATAGTGCAGTAATTGCTACTCACTGCGAACATGAATAAAAGTAAGGCATCATTGATTGACGATTGGACCTTCGGCAGTCATGCTATGAGGTCAAACTTTACGCACAACAAAATGAACGAACAGTCCGAGCGACAGACAGAGAATTGTGCGCCTACACGGAATGATCGGGTGGCAGAAAATGGTAAAGCAGGAGGATTTCTTTACAGTAAAGCTTGAAGACCGCCGAGATAGGTACAGGTCATCTGCTGGCAAGGTCAAGCGGCACGATGCATCAATTCACGTCGTTTTGGTTGATATGTCTTCGCTTCGACCAAAGTTCTGAAGAAGCTTTCGATGGCAGTCGCGTGCATGCTAGGACTTCCCGAGTGAAGCTGAGATCAGTGACTTGCACCGGCCTATCAAAAGAGCTCGAGGCTTCTCAGGTGTTGCTTGTCGTTCATTCGATACGAGCGCTCCTGCGGTGGTTTCGGCGACGGACCTATCGATACTCCGGCTCTTTCGGTCCTTCTTCACTCCAATGAAAATTTTTATTGCACCTGCATCGACACCGAGGCTCTACAGCTAGCACAGAAGGCGCTCCTGCCCGTGGTGATCCTGTGTATCGAGTTGCTTCCTCAGTCAAAAGAGTTATAAGAGTGTCTGTTTTGGAACGCTCAGAACAGGCCCTGTGGCTAGACTACTGCAAGACTTTTCCTGGGTTCTTGGAGTGACGCATACTTGCCTTCCATCGCTCGCGCCTCTAGCCCCGCTCGGTGATCTCAAACACCTCTGAGGCAGGACGTATAGGACCGAAGATCGATCACAAGGACAACGTTGACAATCGGATCCCAAATCTTGAGCCAAGATGGCTGTCCAAGCATCACGCAACAATGCGAGGTCGATCGGCGCCAAGTCGTCCTATGTGGTCCTTTGCAGGTGCTTGCTGATCCTCACGATTACCACGCTTCTTTGCAGCTTTTCGATCGCGACATCGGTATCAACATCGGTATCAACATCGGTATCAACAGCGACCGTCGAAACGCAGAGCGAGCTGCACCCAAGAGACTGGCAAACCGAATGCTTCATGTCGTCTAGGTGGCTGAAATCTGCCAGCCCTCCTCGCTACGGCAAATGCGAAGCTGGAAACATGATTCGATCTGGTGCTGAATGCGTCGAAGTTGCTGGTGGCAGGTGCAGCATCCGATGCCGTGGCATGCAGGGATGCATCGACAACTGCACGTGTCTCAAAAAATACACACGCAAGAGCAAGGGCTACCACAACACCTATCGCTCGAGGAGGACAGACAGATGCGGCGCCAGCTCCAAAGCTACCGTTGGCGGAGTGGCTGCAGTCAGTGCCGTCAAAGTCGCGCAAGGTCAGCTGGACAGCATCATACGCGAAGGCAAGTTCTATTCCGATTTCTCCGAGGGAACCACCTACTGCTACCCTTTCGTCGGTAAAGGTGCTTCGAACGGCTTGTCAGCTTGTCTGTACGGCTATGCCAGCGGGTATCCAGCACAGAACGTGTTTGACGGTCTCGGGGCTGAGATGGACAACATGATCGACGACCAATATCTGAAGGCCACCTCGGGCTACTACACGGTTCTTGGCACCGGCTCGGGCCAAGTTGCAGGCCAAGCGCAGATCACGCTGACGTGCTCTGCGGTCGGAAACCGAACTTTCCGCAAGAGAAAGGCTACGCAGGAGGGGGCTCTGACCATCGATGAAGCACGAGATGTTTCTGGCAACAGCGAGATCGGTCGAGATTCGCCGATCACGAAGCTGGTCGTCTTCGAGCCCGTGGACCTGGATGCTGGATCCGCGAACATCACCGTCCAGGTGGCTGCATCCTACGAGGTCGTTCCTGAACAGTCTCAACCCCTTGAAGCGACTGCGAACCACACCCTGGTGCGAAGGACACAGGTCGAAGACTACTGCGGTCAAATGTGGGATTCCCGACAGAACTATCCTTCTGTAGACATTGGACAGTGTGACGGCAGCTATTAGTCTGGCTCTCACGTCAAAGGCTTCGATCAAGATGGTCTCATTGACCGCCCCAGCCGCGACGCTCCCACCACTGCCTGATCGGCCGAACAAGCGCTCTCGAGAGAATTGCGCCGTGGTAATTGGTCACACCTAGTTCTGGCCGTTAGCACCGTTTGTACCTTGTCCCGATCAGTCGAGCATCTACAAAAAATCATTCGTTTGACACTTAGTGATTTCGCAGGAATGTCTGATGGTGC
This sequence comes from Moesziomyces globuligerus, assembly GCA_030849465.1. Lineage (NCBI taxonomy): Eukaryota > Fungi > Basidiomycota > Ustilaginomycetes > Ustilaginales > Ustilaginaceae > Moesziomyces > Moesziomyces globuligerus. The sequence goes on from JARVLF010000014.1 coordinate 78,257, forward strand.
GCTTTCGTTGGACCAGCTCGAGAGCTTGCGGAGGTTTGCCAGGGCAAGTGGCCTACGGAGGACCGAAAACGTCAAAATTTTGTCAACCTGCAGCACACAACCTTGATTGCGAGTCTGAGCGGGGCAGACCGACATAGGCCGAAATGCTGTTGACAGCGTTTCGAATTGTTGGCGGCGCTGAGGGCGCATCAGCCGCATTCGTTGTGCAAGTCTTGATATGCTGAAGAGCTGCTCAGTCGAGCGAGCGTTGTGCCGATGGAGTGTAAGCCCGGAATTGCGCTCAGGCCAGAAGGGATGCTGGGTCCGTCATCCTCTCGAGCGCAGGCCAATCTGCGTTTTGGCCGTCGATCGTGATGCTGATGATGCGGTCAAATAGATGCAGAGTGACGACATAGTTGTAGGTGTCGGTGAGGACCTGCAAAATCTTGCACAGCACTACCTGTACATCCTGTTCGAGCTCCAGCTGGTGCTGGATGATCGGATCTCCATCTAGACGCGTGTACAGCGATTGGATGATGACAACTCCTCGGTTGTAGTCGAACGTCGGCCCTGTGTATCGCTGTCCGTTGATTATCAATACCATTCTGCACGATCTTGACGTTTGCTCGTAGTGTCAGAGTAAACGACAAGAGGTTGGCGTGGTAAGTGGAAAGAGGGGATGCGAGCAAAGGGTGGTTTGTGATGAGAAGAATGCGCAGCGTATGAGAATTGTGTGAAGCCCTCCCTTCGGATTTCGGTCAATCAGAAATTAGGGTCTGCCAACGCTCATTCCTGGCGCACTCAAAGGGCCGTGCAGCAACGTGGCGAGAACAAAGGGACCAGCGTGCAGGCCGAGCAGCAGCCGTCGGCGAAATTTCATCAGCAGGCCGCAGATCCCGCAGCGCTGCACTAATTGACGCAAAGCAAAATAAATAAGATTTACGATTTAGAATAATCGAGGCCGCTCGAGGTAACCTTGAGCTCCTTCCCGTCAGCCGAGGCTGCTGGTGGTCCTAAAGCAATCCGGCAAGATCCGTTTAGGCCTTGAGCTCCTTCTCGTCAGCCGAGTCGCTGGGTGTAGAAGGCTGGCGAGTGAAAGTGGGGGCACCGCCGGCCTTGACGGCCTCGATATCGCGGGCGAGCTGACCCGAGCCCTTGCGGGTCTTCCACGCGGGGATACCGGACTGGAAGATCTCGTCGACCTCCTCGAGCGTCTTGCCTGCCGTCTCGGGGAAGGCGAAGAAGACGTGAACAGTCATGGCGACAGTGAAGCAGCCAAAAATGATGTAGCTCTTCCACTGAATGTTGTGGAAGGCCGGCGGCACGAAGTAGCCGAGTGCGAAGTTGAACGCCCAGTTGCTGGCGGTCGAGACCGAGTTGCTCTTGCCTCGAAGACGGTTGCCGAAGAGTTCCGGAACGTAGATCCAGGATACAGGACCCCATGTAGGAGCAAACGAGGCGACGAAGAGGTACGAGCATGCAATGACGGCTTTCGAGGCGGGACCAGTAACCTGCCATCGTACGACCGCATTCCCCGAGTTGGGGTAGTAGTGGCCATAGTTGGCCATGAGACCGGCTACGGCAAAGAGCCAGATGGTCATGAGGGTGGATCCGATGAGCAGCGTCGGGCGACGGCCCCATCGGTCGACATAAAGCAGCGCAGGCACCGTCATGACGACATTGATAACGTACTGGATGCCGTTAGAGATCAAAGCGATGTTGCCAGTGATGCCGGCCATCTCGAAAACGTACGAGAGGTAGTACATCATGACGTTCATGCCTACGTTCCAAAAAAAATTAGTGTATCACGTGTAGTACATGATGTACATGTAGTACATGGTGTTTGTGATTGAACGACAGGATATGAGGTCAGCTGCTGAAATCTTGTCACCCGTTTTTTATGGACGCCCTCCTCGTCCGTGCACCAAAAAAAAACATGTGCGGTGCTCTTATGGATGTACGTACCAGTAAGCTGGGACCAGATCTGTGTGAACATGGCGATGTGGGTGCGCCAAGCATGGCCGTTGCGGAAGAGGTCGAGGTAGCCAGAGCCCTCGCCGGAGCTCTCTTCGATGTTGAGGCAGATCTCCTTGTACTCGGCCTGGACCTCGGGTGCGTCCTGGTTGCCGTGAGCGTGGACTTGACCGAGGATCTCGAGGGCCTCAGCGTTGCGACCCTTGGTGATGAGCCAGCGAGGGGACTCAGGCATCATGGGAATGAGAGCCATCAAAACGAGAGCAGGGATCATCTGGAGACCCCAGGGCACCCGGAAGGACGCCGTGCCGCGACCGTCCTGCTGTCCGTCGATACGGTTTCCGATGAAGCTGCAACCGTAGCAGATGAAGAAGAAGATGCAAATGCCCCAGGTAATAGCCCACTGCTGGCAGCCGACAAGTCGACCGCGGATGTGAGTTGGCGACAGCTCGGATAGGTAGACGGGCACCTGAGCAGAAGCGAGACCAACACACATGCCGTTGAAGATTCGACCGACGATCAACATGGCAATGTCCTTGGCGGCGCAGGTGAGAATGGAGCCAATCACCCAGAGAATGCAGCCGACGAAGATGGCCGCGCGGCGACCAAATCGGTCGGCGATGATCCCAGAGAAGAGCGAAGCGATGAAGGAGCCACCGGCCATGGAGGCGGTGATACCACCCTGCACGTCGGGGCTAGGACCCAGGTTGCAGAGCGCTCCGGGGCGGTCTGTGCATTCTTTCGTGTCTCCATGTGGTCCAAAGTAGGTCAGGTAGTTTGGACTGGAGATGATGGCGGACATGGAGCTAATGTCGAAGCCGAAGAGCAGACCGCCCGTGCAGGCGAGTGCTGTCAGCACATAGGGGTTGGTGATGCGACCCATTGTGGCGAATGAACAAAGGGAAAAAAATGATGAGTTGAACATGGGCGGAGAGCAGGCCAGTATCCGGGTCTTTATATTCGCAGGGTCTCGCTCTTGGTCGAGGAGGACGACTCTGCGGTACCGATGAGCAGGAGCGGGAGAGGGCAGAAATCGTAGAACCGGCGTCCAGCTGCGAGGGGGGGGGGGGAAATGCAGGCTCGGGGGTGAAGTGCATGAGGCCTGTGGTTCCGAGAAGGGCTCAATCCAAGCTTGGAAGCGCTTCGATCTGGTGCCCCGTGGAACTCCAGTGGGAAGGGCGTGAGGATGGAGTCGAGGGTGGCGAGTTGGGATTGGTTGGGGGAGGTTCGGCAGTGGCACGCGTGGTGCCCCACGGTGCGTCTTCCATGTTGGCCCCACTTTGGAAGGCCAGGGTGCTGGATCGAGTGGCTAGCGAGGTGCATGTGCAGCTTGGCTCGCTGCCATCGAGCGTTCACTGCAGCAGTTCGGACAACGCTCGAGGGTGTCGCGGAGCAACGGGGTGCCGAAGCGCGCTTGACAGCACACGAGCCAAAGTCAGGGCGAAACCTCGGCTGCATAGGAGAGAGTCATGCGCCAATGGTTGCAAGGAACGTCGAGCGATGCAGCGTGGTACTGTAGCTCGGCTCGCCTAGCCCAGCATCCAACTCGTCGGGCGCAACGAGCTCGAGGGCGGCCGCACCTTGCCCTGCCCCTCGAGCGTGAGGACAAAGGAACCTGCACCACTCCCGAGCAAATCTGCACTTTTCGATGCACTCGACCTTCGGCGCAGCCGTTGCCATGCTGTGATGGACCGAATGGGGTGCGAGTGAGGCAGGGATGAGGGGCGGCCACGCAATACGCTCATGCTTCTCCATGCAGCCGAAATGCGGAGAAGGCCCAAGGGCAATCGCGGACATTTTTTCATTTCATTTTGCTAAATTTCCTTTTCATACTCCGCCTCCGCAGGCTGCAAGCGAGTTCATCTCGGCTGTCAGCGTGTGGAAGCAGGGCGCCCCGGAGGTGGGTTTTCCGTGGTGTAGACCGACGAAGTGCGAGACTGCCTGCACGCTCCATCCAATGGCGTCGGCTCATCCGCTCCGTCCAGTCGGCGTGCTGGCTCTGCCTGCCATAGGCTCTACCTTTCGGCTGTCCCGAGCTGCCTCTGAGTTTTTACCGGCGGACCAGCCGAAGGATCGCAGAGCCAATTGACAGTCACAGTCTGGCCCTGAGCCACAACATGGACGCAGCAAGCTGCACTGCACCTTGCCAACACGAAGCAAAGTGCGGCCAAGTCCGAAGCGCAGTTGCGTTGCTGTAGCCGTTGCTCCCTGCGCATCTTGCTATGCTCACACGCCTGAGACTGGAATACGAGCTTCTCTCGAAAGAAGCTACGGTGTGTTGTGAGGCAAAAAAAAGCGATTCGACGAGCAGAGTCTGAGCGGCGCGAGTCAAACACCACTCGCAAAGAGGGGCCGGTCATTCAGGCCATGAAGACTCAGGCTTGCCACTGACAGCCGCATGGTTGGGACCGCAGATCCGGCCCGGCCGGCTTCTCCACTTTGCGGCCTCGTTGGCCTCGATGTTCGCGGCACTTTGTTTTGCCCGTTGCCCCGCACGCCGCAAAGGTAGTCTGGTTCCTGACAGGGCTGACCCCCGCTTCTTGTGGGTCAGTCGGTATGCGTGGTTGGAGAGATGGGGCAATGAAGCGTCGCCTCGTAGTTCGCTATGGCCTGGCCCGGACGGACGTACGTGCAAGCACGACGAAGCCCGAAGGAAGCGCACGCGGTTTTGCTCGGTTTTGGTCGTGTTGGGCAGCATGAAAGAGGCTGGTTGGCCGATGCCGGTGCTCTCTCTTTTCGGACCGCGGCGCGGTGCCTCGGCTCGCCTTTTTTCCCCCCTCCCATTTCTGGCGGCTAAGCGAGTACCGCAGGTCGACCATGGCGAAATCGCCGAAGACCGAACTCAGCCTCCTGCGCAGGTCGCGCTTTCCGATCGGTCCGCCTCCGTTGGAGCCTTTTGGCGAGTGCGAGCTTCAGTCTGTAAGCGTGCCCCTGTCAACGTGCGAATGCCGAAACGCTCCCATCTCCACAACCCCTCCTTCAATGCCGGTCTCGCTCGACGCTAAGATTGGCCTGGTCGGCTCCTTGTCTGGTGCGCGCAGATGATCTGGTCGACCTCATGACCATTTTTCATGCACGTGTGCAGTATGCTGCAGCCTTTGCCCCACGCCCAACCCCACCCTGTCTCTGCCCCGCACGAGATTGCCGAGCTCGCCCCTGCGCCTCGTTGCTCTAGGTCTCGCTCACTGTCTGCAGGGCGTTCGTAGCTCAAAGAGGGTCCTGCGCTGCCGTTCGTCCAGGCTCAGCTCGGGCCAGCACTCAGCAGAAACGATCCCCAGGAGACGTTGGCTTCCCCAACGCCACGCCGTGTAAGCGACTTTCAAGCTCATTGCCAAAGAAAGCCGCCACAGTCGCATAACGGTCTCTTCTGCACCTCCAGTGTCAGCCCTGCTGACGAGATTTCGTCAAAGCCAGAGGGTGTGTGCGCCGGGCTTCCTGCGGAAAGCGATGTAGACATCTGGGAGCGTTCCTGACTGGGCCCTGCGTCCGGCTATGGCGCTTCATCTCGGATGGCGGCGGGTCAGGAACAAGCTCGAGTCAACTTCGAATCACGTTGGTCCGCGGCGGAAATGCTCGTCGATAGCAGTCGTGGCTCCGCTCGCATCGCTGAACAGAGAGCGTCGGCATCTGCTTCCACCGCTCCCTAGTGGTTGACCAGGCTGCATCGGCTGTTATGTCAAACGACACAACTAGGCTCTACGCACCTCATCGACGAGCGCCCCGATGGTCAATGGCATCGTTTCTCCGATCTCTTTGATCGGGTGCGCCGAGATCGTACAGCCGATCGACTGGGCAGTCGTGCACAACAGGCGCTCCGGGGCCTTGATACACGTCTACGGCCGCCTCACTCATGCTTACACCATCGCCATTTGACCTCATTCCAAAGAAACTCTGCATTGCTATGCCTGTCATTCGGCTCTCGACAGCCGTCAGTAGCTGGCGCCAAAGACAAGCTCTTCGTCGAACAGCTCGATGAACTGCACAAAAACGGACGGTAACGAGATACGGGAAAGCGATCAGCAACCTGCCACCTGCCTTTGCGTATTCACATGCAAGCTTCCATCGTGGCTTGCGCTGTCCATTTCGCGACGAAGGCACTTACCTGCTCGTTAAGGATGCGGTATTTCTGGCCGCCAACGAAGCGGCGATACTCTTCCAGGATCGCGCTTAGATTCCATCGCTGCAGTTTGCGGAAGCAGCCGACCACGGTGCCGGTGCGGTGACGTCCCAGGTTGCACATGACGAGCACGGGATAGGTGGCAGGCTGCACGAGCAGGTGCAACGCCTGCAACACCACCTCCTCCGTGATTGGGTCCCAAGCATTGGTCGAGTACAGCACACCGAGGTGGTGGAGCTCGATGTTCTGATCCACGCAAAAGTCCAGAAAGCCAGGCTCGGGCTCCTCGGGCGCAAGCCAGATGACGCTCTTCAGGCCGAGCTTCTCGAGAAAGGGAAAGTTGAGCTGGTCAGGCTGGCCGGATCGGTAGAAATTCTCCTCCACCATGCCATAATTGGGGGGTGGCACCAGCATGTTGATCGTCCCTCGGCGCGGCTGCACCGCGTTGCTCGAGCCTGCCAGAGACACGCGGCTGCGTGCTCGATCTTGAAGTCACCGACTAGTGGCGGGTGAGATGGTGGGAGTCGAAGTGCGCAATTTGCGCCGATCGATTCGGATCCGCGGCGAGCTTTTTTGGCAGCGAGTGGACCCTGATTGCGAACAAACGCAGCGACGCAGCCGCGCGCATCAACCCACAGCAACGCGCAGCACGCTGACGCACTCGCCCCTTTTGGGGCCCCCAAGCGGTCTGTGCTGAGTTGCTGCCACGCACGCCTACAGGCTGGAAATCTTCGCGAGCTCCACCTTCCCTCCTTGCTCCCTTCAACCAGGGACTGTCGCCGTCGACCTCGAATGCTCTCACGGTGACGCCTCCCTCCCAACTCTCAATCAACCAAGGCACATCCTGGCGAAACGCTGGATGGCCCGCACAGTCACCATCGATGCTCTGACAAGATCTACCTCATCTCGGTCCCATCAGCGAGAGAGCCGCAAAGGGCCTCCTGCACTCCGACCTTCGACCGGCAGCTCTAGAGTGAAATCCTTTTCGTCATGGGTGTCCAGGGTCTCTGGCAGCTCTTGCAGCCGGTGGCTCGCCCCATCAAGATTGAAACTCTCGAAGGAAAGCGTCTCGCCATCGACTCGTCGCTATGGCTCTACCACTTCCAGATGGCCATGCGCGACAAGGAGGGCCGCACCCTCTCCAACGCACACATCCTCGGATTCCTCTGGCGCATTCTCAAGCTGCTCTTCCACGGAGTGCGTCCCGTCTTCGTCTTCGATGGCGGGGCCCCCGTCATGAAGCGAAAGACGCTGTCAGGCCGAAAGGCCCGCAAGCAGGGCGCCAAGGAATCGCACGCACGCACAGCAGAAAAGCTTCTCGCCGCACAGATGAGGCAAGCAGCCATCAAGCACGTCGCTGAAGGCTCCACGCATCCATCTGCCTCTGCTGGCCAGAACAATGAGGCTACCGCCAGTCCTTCTGGCCTCGGCGACAATACTGTGTATTTCGACGATCTTCAGGCCGGAAACCCGACGGCGCTCCCTTCCCGCGATCTGCAGTCGGGCCCATCGGCACCCCAAAGTCGTGAAAACAGCAGCTCCCCGTCCAAACCAGGAGCTCGCAAGGTCGACTGGCACAAGGACCCGTATGCCTTGCCTGCGATGGAAAAGGATCTCAATCAAGTAGCAGCTGCCAACGGTCGCAAAGGCAGGCGCAAGGACTACCGCTTCGCCACAGAAGATGAGCTCCGTGCCGTCATGAACACCATCGCACCCGAGGACCTCGACACCACTTCGGAGCTCTTCCGTAGCCTGCCTGCAGAGCTTCAGTACGAGCTCGTCGGCGACTTGCGCGCACAGTCGCGCATGACCTCGTACAAGCGTCTGCAATCCATGCTCGCCACCGCGCCAACGCCCATCGACTTCTCCCGCGCTCAGATCGCAGGTCTCAAAACTCGGAACGACCTCACGCAGAAGGTCTTGACTGTCACCGACGAGATCGGAAATGCCAACATCAAGGTGCCTATCCGCGTCGCAGGCGAACGCAACAAGGAGTACGTGCTGGTGCGCAATCCGGGCGCGGAGGGCGGTTTCGTATTGGGCGTCCGCGATGCAGGAGCTACGCAAGAAAAGGCGATCGACGTCGACTACGAGCCCGAAGAGATCAACATCACCGACGACGAGCAGAATCACACTGACTCGGAGCCCGAGATCGAGATGGACGACGTTGAGATCCCCACGCACGCGTCTCCGTCTCGAGTTCCTGTTGCGGATCCCGAGATGGAAGAACTTCAGAAGGAAACAGATCCACACTTGCGCAAAGAGAAGGCTTTGGAGTTGCTCCAGGCTCGAGCGCGCTATCACGCCAAGCAGAAACGCAGAGAGGCAGGCATTCACGACGAAGACGATGACGATCCTCGACTCGCTTCGCGCCCTCAACGCAAGCGCGGACAACGTCCGCTATTCATCCGCAACGAGCGAACGAAATATAGCGACCCCAGTCAATCGTCGCAGCAGGACGATTGGATCGATGTCGATGCTGACTCAGATGCGAGCGAAGACTTCTCCATCGTGCAGACCGTCGACGATGAGCTCGAAGAGGACGAGGCCGAGGATCTGGCGCGCGCAATCTCGGAATCGCAGGCTGCTCGATCTTCCTCGCAACGCACTCAAGAGCTTTCATCGCGCGGTCTTAAGCTTGTCCATCGAAGCGGTGAGCCGATCTCGCTTCACGACGCCATGCTCCATCGCAAGGATTCGCAGAGCCCTTTCAACAAGGAGGCCAGCGTAGCTATGGCGGAGGTTCCACACGCATCGATAGCCGCACCGATTGAGGTCGATGACGCGGCCGGTCTGGACGTAGTCGCCGATCTGAACGAGGACGACTTTGAGGACGTTGAGCCGGAAGCGCCTTCGTCGCTGCAGGAAGTTGAGTCTGCTCCTGCTGCAGAAGCGACTTCGAACGCCGTCAGCCACGGCTCCGATCGCTCATCAAAGCCGCATCGAATGCAAGAGCTCGCAGCTCTCGCCGGTCGACATCGCAAGAAGGCTGACGACGCCGTCACACAAGCACCTCCGCCTCCTCGCAAAAGCTTGGCCGGTAGCCTTCGCGCTGCACGTCGGTCCGGATCTACATCCACCCAGCCCAGTATCGTTGTGCCCGACGATGCGCCCGAACTTCCTCCACCAAAGACACTCGATGAGGCAGCACCTGCTACAAAGGAATCGGAATCACCCGCGTCGGCGCGCCCACCTATGCCAAGCCGAATGGGCCCACCACTTCGATCTGCTTCGCAACAGCGTCTCGAATCGGCCAATCCGGCTCCCTCGTCAACGGCTGAGATCGAAAGCGCGCAGGACGAGCTCCCCCCAACGCCAGAAGAGGTAAATCGACAGATTGCTCTCGAGATTGACGCGGACGACGATGGCCAACAAGCGCCGCCGGCGGCGGCCGCCACGGCCGAGCCCGATGAAGGCGCCGCTGACGCCGGACCCCAGCAAGCGACCGAGGCCGTAGCCGAAACGGATTCCCAAGGACAACCTTCAGGTCAGTTGCATATACTCTCTCCCGTCATGGATGGAGAAACGGCCGTCGAGCTAGAGGCAGTCGAAGACGAGCCAGCGGAAACGGGAGGGGCAGAAGACCCCGGCGTGCCTGTATCCCTCTCGATTCCGGAACAGGCTTCAGCCTGGGCCCAGGGTCTCACCACCTCAGTAGGTGGTGGCCAGTCGGAGGACATTGCGATGGACAATGTGCCTTCGGCTGCCGCCGAAGAGGTCGAAGCAGTTCAGCCCGAAGAGGGCGTGACTAGTGTGGCCAGTCGTCAGCAGACGCCGATAGAGTGGTCGCCGACGCCGTCGCCTGAGCCTGAAGAGGTGGTGATTGGAGCAGACGGCTTTCCGCTGCCTACAGCCGAAGAGCTGGATGCGATGGAGGCCGAGGATGAGGACGACATTGCAGCACTCAACGCGGACCAGAACGAGTTCGTGGCGTTCCTCAGTGCGACCAAGGGCCGCAGCCTGCTGGACGTGCAGCAGGAGGTCGAGAGCGAAGTCAACGCACTGCGAGCCGAGTTCGCCAACAGCCGCCGGTCCGAGGAGGACATCACGAAGCAGATGGCGCAAGAAATCCAGATGATGCTGCGGCTGTTCGGGCTGCCGTACATCACGGCGCCCATGGAAGCCGAAGCGCAGTGTGCCGAGCTCGTCTCGCGGCGGCTTGTCGACGGAATCATCACGGACGACAGCGACGTGTTCCTCTTCGGCGGCACGCGGATCTACAAAAACATGTTCAACAACAATCGCATCGTCGAGTGCTTCCTGCTCTCGGACATGCAGCGCGAGCTCGGCCTCGATCGCGAAAAGCTGGTGCGGCTAGCGTACTATCTGGGGAGCGACTACACGGAGGGGCTAGCGGGGGTAGGGCCGGTTGTGGCGATGGAGCTGCTGGCCCTATTTCCGGGCGAGGACGGGCTGCTGAAGTTCCGCGACTGGTGGATGCGTGTGCAGAAGGGAGCGGACACGGAAGAGCATACGCGCGGCAAGACGATGCGGCGCATCAAGAAGAACCTGCGCAACAAGGTGCATCTCGAGGCGGCATGGCCGGAGCCAGCGGTGCTCGAGGCGTACTATGCGCCGACGGTGGACGAGAGCGACGAGCCGTTTGCCTGGGGTTTGCCGGACCTCGACAGCCTGCGCACGTTTTTGGGAGAGTATCTGCACTGGCCCGTGTCCAAGACGGACCAGTACCTGCTGCCGATCATCGAGCGCCAGAATGCGCGCACGCGCGCGCGGGGCAACCAGACGACGCTCGACCGCAACGGCTTCTTCGACACCTCGGCGGGCACGGGCGTCTACGCCGGCCGCAAGAAGATCACCTACGGCAGCAACCGGCTGCAGGAGGTGATCAACGGTTTCCGCGCCGCCAATCAGGCCAAGAAGGGCGCGCCCCCGCGACGAGCGCGTCGGGGAAGCGGCGATGCGACGAGCAGCGGGAGCAGCGACGACGAGGTGCAGGTGGTGAGTGCGCGTTTCCACACGCCCGCCGTCGCCGAGGAGATGCTCGGCAAGGAGATGGCCAAGCGACGCCCGATCGTGCGGCGCGACGGGCCTGATGGTGCGCCGACCGAGGCCGCTCCCAACGACCCGGAGGCTCAGGCGGCACGCCGTGCAGAGCTGGATGCGGCGATCGAGGCGCTCGAGGGCACGGGCCCGGCGGGCAACGGTGCTGCGGCGAGCGGACGCGGCAAGCGCAAGAAAGCGCCACCGAAGGCGGCTGCTGAAGAGGTGCTCTCGTCGTCCGCCTCGAGCTCGGACGAGCAGGAGGCGCAGCAGGCGCCGGCGGCCAAGGCAGCTCGAGGCACCGGGGCGCGCGGCAGGGCGCGTGGCCGCGCACGTGGTCGCGCTCGGGGCGGCGCCCGCGGCGCACGCGGTGGACGGGCAGCGCTGCACGCGGCGCGCAACATGTCGCTCGACGATGTCGACTCGTTGCCGGAGAGCAGGAGTCCCAGTGTAGACCCGGCGAGCTTGAGGGCGAGGACGATGCGCCGCTCGAGCAGCGCAGCCAGCTCGACGCGGTCAACGTCGACCCCGGCCAGATAACATGCGGCTCGGACAATGTGATGCTGACAGTGCGTCAGAGGCTTCGTGAAAGGCTTGTACCGTGTGGTGTGCGTTCGTGCGCGAGCAGTGAGGTGGAGATGAAGGAGCGAGTGGGTGGCTGGGTGGTTGAGATGTTGTTGGGCAGCTGAGAAGTCAAAGTGTGGATGGATCTTCAGCCTGGTGGGTCAAAGCAGCGAACGATTAGGCGTCCTTGTCGTGGGAGGCGACCTTGTTTCCGAAGGAGAAGCTGTCCGCGTGGTCTGCGACGAACTTGCCTCCGCTCTGGCCTTTACGCTCTGCCGATTCGAGGAGGTCCTGCTGGGTGACGGGGCGGAGGTTGGTCTTGAGCCGCACCTCGCCCTTTGTCCAATCGAGCGTCGAGTCGCCGAGCTTGGTGCGTCCGGCCGAGGCCGAGGGTGGCGTGGAGAGCGAGGTGACGAAGACGAGGATGCCGCCGATCACTCCCATCAGCACTACGAGAAGATCAGGTCGGTAATCATAGCTGGCGGAACGGTAGGCGCGGTGATGGTGGGGTGAGAGATAGGCAATCTAACCCGGCGGCTGGGTGGGTTATGAAAATCCACCCTGCATGGGAAGCGCTTCATTTTCTCGGGCTTCATTTTGGGCCCTTGATATTTTCATTTTTTATCCACAGTCACGCACAGACGCCGCACGCCCACACGCAGACGGTGATGCTAGAAATACAATTGACAGGTGGCTACAGCTACGATCCGGCGGAGTGTCTACTTTGCGGGGGGATCGGTGCGGGCCAGACCCTTTTCGAGATCTTGTTGGCGGTGGTGGTTGTGTTGCGAGTCGGTCGACTGTCTGGTGCTGTGCGGGCGGCTATCGTCCGGATGCCTCTTTGCCTGCTTCCTCTGCTTCTTCTCCTTGTACCACTGCTTGCCCTCCTCCTTGCGCTTCTGGTCGTCGTTCCTATCCAGGCTAAACTCCTTGGTGAACAGCACGGTCACGACAAACGCCAAGAGCGTCAGCCCGAGGCCGAACCTGAAGACGTTTCGGAACGCGCCCACGTAGGCCTGCAGCAACCTCTGCGAGGTGGCGGGATCAAACTCGCCCGAGGTGATGAGCTTGGGGTTGCGCACTGCCTGTGCGATGACGTCCTCGGGCAGTCCGCGTGCGGCGCTGCGTACGCTGTTGTTGAGGATGGTGTAGCTGATGGCCAGACAGAGCGTGCCGCCAAAGAGGCGCATAAAGTTGCGCGTCGAGGTGACTACGGCCAGATCGCTACGGTCGACCGTGTTCTGTGCTGCGACGAGCGTCGTCTGGAGTGTGCCGCCCGCGCCGAAGCCGGAGAGGAGGAGGAAGCCGATGACTTGGCCGATGGTCGAGTGCTCGTCGAGCAACGAGAGCAGACCGACGCCGATCGAGAAGAGGGCGAATCCGACGACGATGATCGCCTTGTACCTGCCTGTTTTGGAGACGACGATGCCGGCGACGATGGAGCAGATGGCCTGGAGCGCCATGAGCGGGATGAGGGTGACGCCAGCCTTGACGCCCGAGTATCCCTTGACGACCTGGGTGAACTGGGGCACGAAGAAGAGCAGCAGATAAAAGATGCCGCCGGAGCAGACGGTCTGCACGAGCACGCTCGACACTGTAGGGATGCGGAAGAGGCGCATAGGCACGAGGGGCAGAGCCGCGACGCGTGCCTCGACGATGGCAAAGACGACAAAGATGACCGCGCCCAAGATGAGCGTGACGAGCACATGCGGACTCGACCAAGCATACTGCTGACCACCCCAGTTGAGGCCGAGGAGGAGCAGCACGGACCCCGAGAGCACGAGCGCCGTGCCGAGGTAATCGATCTTTGCGAGTTTGCTCTTTACGGAGCCGTCGACCTTTTTGAGCGGGAGGAGGATGATGACGCTGACGAGCGCGACGAGCGCGATGGGCACGGCGAGGATGAAGCACCACCTCCAGCCGACCGTGGCGAGAGCGCCTCCGATGAGGGGACCACCAGCGTTGGAGATGGCGACGACGACGCCGAGGACGCCCTGGTAGGTGCCGCGCTCGCGGAGCGAGACGACATCGCCGACGACGACCATGACGAGGGAGACGATGCCACCGCCAAAGGCGCCTGCGAATGCGCGGAAGACGATGAGCTGTGTGATGGACTGTGCGGCTGCGCAGAGCGCGCTGCCGATGAGGAAGCCGGTGAGCGCAAAGATGATGCAGGTCTTGCGGCCAAAGATGTCGCTGAAGCGGCCGTAGAGCGGGCTGGCTGCGGTCGAGGTGAGGAGGTACGAGGTGGAGAGCCAAGAGCTCTCGTTGCCGGCATGGAAGGAGGCGGTGATGGTGCCAAGGGCGGTACTGATGATCGACTGATCGAGCAGCGCGACAAGCAGGGCGGCCGAGAGACCGGCAAAGACGAGGATGACCTGCTTCTTGGGGAGGAAGTTGGTCTGGTCCTGCAGAGCCACCTTGTGCTCTGTGGCGCTCTCAGGCGTCGATGCAGCTGTAGTTCCGTCGTCATGATGATGATGATGATCGTCGTCGTCTTCGTCGTGAAATGACGGTCTTTGCGCGGAGGAATCGACGGTCTCGTGTTTTGGAGCTGCCGAAGGTGACTGTGACGACGCCGACGGCGTTGGTGGTGACGCAGCCGACATTGGCGCCGTAGGCTCTGATTGGGATGGTGGCAGAGCGTCCGAATGTGTGGTGTTGGGATGGGGGCTTGGCTGAACCATGTCTGTGGTCGTTGGTGCTGGCTTTGCTTAGCCGGCGGTTCGGGGTGGGTGGGGTTCAGTTGTCAGATCGGGGCTGAGCTGTAGTGATGCATGCAACTCTTGTGGCTGCGTACTGGGCTACGCAGTGTGTATATACTCTGCGCCGTTTGATGTTTGCGGTGCAGGCGGACGAGCGAGTCACATGCTTGCGGGTATGAGGGGACGAGAGGCAAGAAGCGCAGGGCAGGCTGAAGAGGTGGAAAGTACGGCTTCTGGCGGCGATATGTGCGGTGTTTGTCAGAGCTGTCCAACGGCGCCTCGCGGTTCCTCGCGGTTTTTGGATTGGCTCGGCCGTTCAACCGCCCAACTGGATCGACGCGGCCGGGCGTGTCGGCGAAATCTACGACCACCTCGACCCACCTCGACCCAACCTCTCGATCCGCGGTTTTCGAGTTCCATCGTTCCGAACACAGCGGCGGATTCCATCATGCCACCGACATTGAGTCACAGGTCAATCGCAGTGTGGTACTGCCGTTGCGCGTCTGAGGTTTTTGGGGCGGGTTAGCACGATCGACTGCAGGCAGTGCCCTTGCCAACGCTCGGGTCACACGAGCAGCATGGTTCGCCTGCGCTTATCGGCATCCTCTCGGCATGGTCTCGCACTCGGCTGCTCTCTGGTTCGGACCGCGCTCTTCCGCCTTATCGCCTTGCCTTGTCGCCCTTGTGCGCTCGCAGACTGAGCATGGCTTTTTTCGGCTTAACCCTCCGATCCAGTAGTACTGTAAGCAGTCCCAGAGTGCAATTTCTCCACTCCTCCCCACGTCGACTCGAAATTCCCTCGCCACAGGTGATTCACAGTGTGGGTGTGGGCGGAGAGATGGAAAAAGACTGAGGCCGCTGCCGGCTTTACATGCGCATTGGCTCCCACATGCCCACCGCCGGCCAATTCTCACCAACCTCCGCCCAACCCGCCTGTGCCATCCCCCGATCCTCCCGATCCCCGCCCCTCACCCCTTCCCCTCATCTCGCCCTGCCCGCTTCGTCCGCCTACGCACCCCAACCGCAATGCTGGCCAACACTGACAAATCATGATCGCACTAACAACAAAGGGGTATCTCTGCAAGACCAGGCCGAGCGCAGACGTCGGATCAAGCTGGCGCTGGGGTGCCTGGGTGCCTACTTGCGCCGCGCGCGCTTGCCGTTGGTCTTGCGGATGTTGATGAGGTCCGACTCGATCTCAAAGTCCTTGGCGGGCGTAAGCTGGGTGAGCGACTTGCCTGCATCCCACCTCAACCTTCCACCGGACGTGGTCACCACGGCCGCCGCTGCTGCTGCTGCTGCCGCTGCAGCGGCTGCGGCTGCAGCAGCTGCGGCCACCCGGCTGCTCGAGTCGTCGTCGTCTCCACCCGTGGTCGATGCCTCTCTGGCCGCTGCAGCCGAGGCGGCCGCCGCTGCTGCAGCAGCCGCCGCCTTGGAGCCGCCTTTCTTTTTCGAGCCGCCCTTGACACCGCCCACTGTGCCGTTGGCGCCGCCGAGCACGCTGAGGTTGCGCGAGCCGCCCATGTAGCTGCTGTCGCCCATCCCCACGCCGGACAGCAGATCGCCGCCACCGCCAAACGACAGGCCCAGCCCGCCCAGGTCGAGTCCGGCGCCGAGCCGACCCGCGCCGACCTCGTCGCGGCCGAAGCCCGAGAGCGCGATGAGCTCCTGGAGCCCGCTCGCGATGCCCGCCGCACCCGCCGCGTGGCCGTTGGCGCCGCGCTGCGAGCTGGCCGCCTCGGCTTCGTCGTCGCCCGCGCCGGCGCCGCGTCGGCTGGACTGCTTGTTGCGCAGCTTGCGCGTCGTGTGCGGACGCTGCGCACTGTCAAAGAACGCGTCGACCGCCACATCGCCGCCCTCCTTCTCCTCGTGCAGCCGCTTCTTGGTCGCCTCGACCACCGCCAGCAGCTTCTCGCGCGCGCCGCGCTTGGCCAGCCTCGCCTCCTCGTCCACCTTGTGCTTTTCGTTCTCGTACGCCAGCCGCGCCGACTCGAGCTGGTGCGCGTGCAGCAGCGCCGTCTCGCGCAGGCTCGCATCGCGCTGCAGCGTCAGCCGCGTCAGCTCGAGCGTGTAGTGGCGCGAACGCGCCGGGTTCGAGAGCAGCGTCGAGTACGATGCCGTCAGCGCGTGGTAGAGCTCCTGGTACAGGCTCTCGCGGTTCTCGATCGTCTCAAAGTGGATGCGGTGGATGCGGTCGATCACCTCCTTGCGCTTCTTGTCCTTCTTGCTCTCCGTCACCACGGGAGCTGCAGCGTCGATCCCGGCTTGCCCGGCACCAGCACCGGAGGCTGCTGCGGCGCTCGGAGCGGCAGCAGCTGCAGCCGCGGTGGCTGCGGCCGCTGCCTTTTCGGCTTTCGTGGCTCCGCGCTTCGAGGCCGTCGTGTCCGTGCTCGCGTTTTTTGCCATGGTGGCGGCGCCGGCGCCGCCTGCTGCGTTGGCGTCCTTGTCCTTCTTCTCCTTGCGTGCCGCCTTGTTCGACGAAGACTTGGGCGACTTGCGGCTCGTCGAGGCCGACGATGCGAGGTGCTTGGCGTGCGACTCGGAGATGGCGCTTGCGGGCGCACCGGCCACGTTGTGGGGCGGCAGCGGCGGCGCACCGGAATGGTGCGGCGGGGGCAAGGGCATGTGCGGAGCCATGTGCGGCGAGGCGCGATGCTGAGGTGGCACGTTGGCGTAGCCGCCGGGCTGGTGAAGGTGTGGAGGAAGCCCAGAGGCTCCAGGCGGCGGAGGGCCCTGGTAGAGCTGCTGGTTCTGCCAGGAGGGCGAGGGCGGGTGGGGACCAGGGCTAGGGCGGTACTGGGGCATGCCGTATCGGTCGTTGGGCGGCATGCCCATCATGCCCGGAGGGGGAGGGCCGTTTGGAGGCGGGCCCATGCCTGCGCGTGGGTCGCGGTGCGACATGGGGGGTGGTGAGGGCGGACCGTGGTGGTGCATGCCCGGGGGCGGACGACCAGGATCCATGCGCGAGGGATAGGATGGGCCGGGTGGATAGCCTGTGAGAGTGAGCAGACAAGAACGGTGGGAGTCAGGAATGATGTTGTGGGCGGGCCAAGAGAGACGGATGCGGAGGTGAAGACATACCCGGGCCATTCTGGTAAGGATCCTGCTGCATATGATGCGGCATGGGTGGATGATCGTAGCGGTCTGGATGGTTCGAGTGCCTCTTTGGGCCGGGTATCTGGGGCGGCATCTGCTGGCGCTCGAGTGAGGAAGCCATGGTGGATGCAAGGGGGAGTCGCGATCACGGACGCGCGCGAGACAGCGGATGTGCGCTCTGGATGCGAGCGAGGCGAGGCGGGGCGAGGCGGGGCGAGCAGCCGGCAGATGAGGGTTTGCGCGAGTAACGGATGCGCTGGCGCTTTGCGTGTGATCGCGAGCGCAGGCGGAAGAAAGGCGGAAGCGAAAGGGCGCGGTTTAGGTGGTGATGATAGAGGTGCGAAAAAGGCAAGAGATGGTGGGGCGACAGAGGGATCGGAAACGCCGACGAGGATTCGAGCCACCGGAGCTTTGGTACGTCGGAACGCGGCGATGGAGGGCGGCGGCGGCGAGCACAACGGAATCGGATGAGCGGATGAGCAGCGAGCACGTTTGAGCGCCAGCAGCGGCCGAGCGGACGAGCGGTCGAGCGAGCCCGTGTGGGTTCGCTTTGAGCTGCAGCTTGGGCTTCTCAGTGAGAGAATTAATCACGGATTCTGCCACACCGAGCCGGTGCGTTGCGCGTCCAGCCAGGCGGCCTCACTCGCCTCGCGTCTCCAGAGCCAGCCAGGGCCAGGCCAGGCCAGAGTCGCCTCGGGCTGCAGCTCGGCTGCATTTTGCAAATTGGATCGCTCCACTCACACTCTCTCTCTCTGCTAGATGTAGCTGCGTGCAAAATTCCTGGTTGCAGTACGCATCTCGCTGTCGTTCGACCCCGCACGGATCGTAATCGCAATTGTGTGAGTGCTCATCGCCGATGCAGTACCACGCGTGCCAAATGCGAATACTGTGTCGAGTCTCGCACGGCTCGCACGGCTCGCAAGGCACAACAAAGCATCGTGGAGAGGCTCTGCGCGTGTGGCGAGGCTCGACCGCAGTGTGCTGAGCCAGATTCTGTGATTGTGATTTTTGGCAAAGAATGCGAGTGGAGATGCCAACACCTCTCGCGCACCCAACCACGAACCGACAGAGTGGGCTCTGGACATCTGTCTCCTTCATCAACCAACACCAGCATCCAGCGCAGCATCCAGCATCCAGCGCAGCATCCAGCATCCAGCATCCAGCATCCAGCATCTTCCCTCACGCTCCGCCGATCGCGTCAACCCCCACCGCATTCGCGCGACCCAGCATCCATCGCTCTCCTCGTCGCTCGATTCCGCACCAGTGCCCGCGCCGACGCCCCTCTGCCCGCAGATCGCTTTCAACACTCCCACCAAACTACACCTCCGACCGACCGGACAGCCCCTCACTGACTAGCCTGGCCATCGTCTAGCGCCTCGCGCCTCGCTTCGCCTGCCATGAACGCTCCGGGCTCCATGAGGAGGCCTGGCGGCTCCCGCGGCACCAAGTTGAAGCCGCCAAAGAAGATCGGCCTCGACATCTCCATCGAAGACATGTGGCTCCGCCTCGCACACGCCATCTCCCAGATCCAGAACCACAACATATCCAAGCTCAGCTACGAGGAGCACTACCGATACGCCTACAACCTCGTGCTCTACCAGCAGGGCGACATGCTCTACCACGGCGTCAAGAAGCAGGTCCAGTCCCACCTCGACAAGCTCTGTCGCGAAAAGATCATCCCCGCCTTCCCACCCGGCGGCGCTGCCTCCGTCTCCGCAGGCATCATCCTCCCCGAATCGCTCCTTCGTCAGTCGCAGTCCAGCTCCAACCCCTCCGCCTCGCAATCGCGCGCCAACTCGGACTCCACCACCCATGCCAAGGGCAAGGGAAAAGCCAAGGCCGTGGACGACGACGATGTGGCAGCTTCATCCGCTAGCAACACCGCTGCGCTTACCATGTCAGCAACTCAGGCTGGCGATCGCGCCGACGCAGTCGCCCGCATACAGGCCGGCGAGCGCCTCATGACCGCCATCCGCGACACATGGCTCGACCACCGCAGCTGCATGTCCAAGCTCTCCGAGGTGCTCAAGTACGTAGATCGCGTCTACGTCGAGAATCACAAGGTGCCCTCCATCAACCGCCTTGGCCTCGAGATCTTCCGCGACTCCGTCATCCGCTCCTCCAAGTATCCCATCCAGATCTACCTCTACAGCACCCTCCTCACCCACATCCAGATCGAGCGCGAGGGCTCCGCCATCAGCCGCTCGCTCGTCAAGTCCAACGTCGATATGCTCGCAGACCTCACCCAGCACAAGCCCGGCATGCCGCCTCATCAGGACCCCTCTGTCTACTCGACCGACTTTGAGCCCGCCTTCCTCCAAACCTCCGCCGCCTTCTACTCGGCCGAGGCCGATCGCTGGCTCGATGCCGGCGATGCGCCCAAGTACCTCGCCCACGTCGCTCGCAGGCTCCAGGAGGAGGCCGATCGCGTCTCGGTCTACCTCAAGCCCGAGACCTCCAAGCCACTCCAGAGCCTGCTGGAAACGCACTTCCTCGCCCACCATCTCGCCACCATCATCGACATGCCCGGCTCCGGCCTCGTGAGCATGCTCGACCAGCACCGCACCGACGACCTCAGCCGCATGTACACGCTCTTCAACCGCGTCGCCGACGGCCCGCAGAAGCTCCGTCTCGGCCTCAAGGCCTACATCACCGCCAAGGGCAAGCTCATCAACGACGCGGTCACCAGTCAGACCGCAGCGCAGGCACCGTCGACGGATGCGCCCGAGCCGCCGCCGCCGGCCACCGCCAAGCCCAAGCCCAAGGACAAGGCGTCCGAGGCGGACGCATCTACGCCGCAGGCGGCGACTGCGATCCGGTGGGTGGAGGAGGTGCTCGAGTTCAAGCACAAGTTTGACGCCATGCTCGAGGGAGCGTTTGCCAGCGACACTGGGTTCGAGACGGCGATCAACGAGGCGTTCGAGTCGTTCATCAACACGAACAAGCGGGCGGCCGAGTTCATCTCGCTCTTCATCGACGAGAACCTCAAGAAGGGCCTCAAGGGCAAGAGTGAGGCCGAGGTGGACGAGGTGCTGCGCAAGACCATCTCGGTGTTCCGCTTCCTGCACGAGAAGGATACGTTTGAGCGGTACTACAAGCAGCACCTTGCCAAGCGGCTGCTGCAGGGGCGGAGTGTCTCGGACGATGCCGAGCGCGGCATGATGGCCAAGCTCAAGGTGGAGAGCGGCCACGGCTATGTGGCCAAGCTGCAGGGCATGCTGAACGACATGAAGACGAGCGAGGAGACGATGGACGAGTTTGCGAGGACGGTCAAGAATTCGCACCGGCCGATGCGGTTCGGACTGGCGGTGAATGTGTTGACGAGTACGCACTGGCCGATTTCGGCGCAGGCGCCGAGCTGCGTGATGCCCGAGCTGATGATGGACGCGCGCAGGAGGTTCGAGGAGTTCTACCAGAGCAAGCACAACGGACGTGTGTTGACGTGGCATGCGAACTTGGGCAATGCCGACGTTCGCGTGGCCTTCAAGAGTCGCACGCACGAGATCAACGTCTCTACGTTTGCGCTGGTTGTTCTTCTTCTCTTTGACACGCTCGATGATGGAGAGGTGTTGGGGTATGGGGATATTTTGCGAAGTACGTCGATTCCAGAGTTGGATTTGGAACGGACGTTGCAGTCGTTGGCGTGCGGAAAGTTTCGCGTGCTTAGCAAGCATCCCAAGGGGCGCGAGATTGGACGGGAGGATAAGTTTGCCTTTAACTCGTCCTTCAGCTGTCCTCTGGCGAGGTTCAAGATTCAGCAGATTGCAGGTAGGGTTGAGACGCCCAAGGAGCGACAGGCTACCAACGAGAAGATCGACGAGGAGAGGTCCGTGTTGATCGAAGCCTCGATCGTTCGCATCATGAAGAATCGAAAACAGCTCGCGCACAATGATCTCGTCCAACAGACCGTCGCTCAGCTCTCGACCAGATTCCATCCCCAAGTCGCCCACATCAAAAAGAGGATCGAAAGCTTGATAGATCGCGAATACCTCGAACGATCGCCCACCGATCGAAACACCTACTTCTACCTCGCCTAGCCCTCCCTTCGGCATTTTTTCCCGCACACTTTTGCAATCTCTTTACGATACGACCCACGCTTCGACTGTGCTGAGGGATTTCCAAGCTGCGAGGACCGAGGCGCGCGGGGTGGTTTCCGGTGTGTCTTTGCGTCCGCTCCACTGCAGCCACTTTGATCTCATGAATGTGGTTGGCCGGGTTTCGAGGATGGGGTGTGCAATCTCTGGAGCTGGGCGTGGTTCCAAACTCGCTAGCGACGACAGGACCTTGTTGTGCAACCTAGCCTCGCATTTGCAGACCTCACTCTCCTCGTCGCTCACTCCCATCATCAGACTTGTCCAACACACTCACGAGCCGTGTTCATCCTTGCGCATCAGGTCCCCTCTCCTGAACCCCTTACACCTCTGCCCCTTTCCCCAGCGTGGGGTTTACCGCGACAGAGCTTGTGCACAACGAAGAAAGTGTGAATTGGCAAGGACCAAAAAGTGCAAAAATGAGAGGACAAGAGCTTGGACTGGAGGCGAGTGGTACAAGTACAAGTGGATGGAGGAGATGATGGCGTGAGCTCAAGCGGTCGAGTCGGGTTTGGTGGCGCTCGTGCCGGTGGCGAAGGTGGAATGCAGTGGCGAGGGGAGTGTGGGCGGATGCATGGGGTAGTGTTTGCCGCCAGTGCCGGCGCGCGATCTGGTGCCTGACCTCCTAGCAGCATGCGCGTGATGCAAGTGTGCCGATCCGGTCGAAAACGTAGCCACCCCAGCGGGCAGCGGCGACTTGGACTTCTCGGTCTCGGTCAACGCCTCGTCATCTTCCGACACCTCACCCTGGCTCGCCGCCGCCGAAGGCGTTCTCGACATGTGGAATCCGCCCGACGGCGTCTGCCTCGTACGTCGTCGCTTGGTCGACGCACTCGTACCCATGCTCACATCGCTCTCTCCACCAGGCGAGTTGGCGCGGCCGCGCATCGACGAGCCCCGCGCGCTCTCCCAATGCGGCGCACCCAACGACGACCCACTAGACCCCGCCGCCGCGGGACCCACTGCGATCTGCTGAGGCTCGCTCGCATTCGCCTCGTGCGCGCGCTTGCGCTGCAGGCCCAGAATCCGCAGCCGCTCCACCCACAGATCGGCACGATCGAGCGATTCGCCAAACACGATGGTCACGCTGCGCAGGATGTCGAGCGACTCGATCGCCAGCGTCAGGATGCGGTTGGCCGCCTGCGCGGTGGCTGCCGCCTGCGCGGTGGCTGCCACCTGCATCTGCTCGCGCGGACTGCCGGCAGCGTTGCGGTAGCGTGCGTTGGCGGCGAGGTGCGTGGGCGACTGCGGCCCTTCGCTGATGTGCGCCGGCGAAAAGGAGGGCGAGGATGGACTGCTGCCAAAGTAGCCCGAGGGCGAGCCCGCCGCCGAGCTGCGGTTGACCGTGGCCCAACGCGCGGGCAGGCTGAGGATGAAGGCCTTGACGCTGTTCCTCGCGGGCTCGGGGAGCGCGCTGCCGGCGTACTTGCCAATGACGTCGACGACGCCGCGGATGGTGTTGACCACATCGCCCTTGATGTGTGTGAGGTTCTGCACTGCGGAGACCGACATGTCGAGCTCGCCGTGGTTGAGCTTGACGATGAGATCGCGCAGGATGGTGATCTGATGCTCGATGTGAGCCGTGGCGTACTGGAGCCACTGGAGGCAGTACTTGAGCGACTTCATCGACTCTTCGCTCATGGCTGCCGACAGGCCGCCTGCGGTGGCGCCGGCTTCGACGAGCATCGAGCCCCAGCGGCTGTTTTTGAAAGGCAGAGCCTGTGCTGCGTTGGCGCGCACGACTGCGCTGCTCTGGTTGGCCGTTCTTGTCTTGCTCTCGTCGGCAGAAGTGTCGTCTTGGTCGTCGTCGTGCATGTGGGTGTCGTCGTGCGCCTTTGCCTTGTCGACGGATGCGGCGTAGGTGGCGCTGCCCGAGGCGAGTGATGTGGTTCGAGCGGCGGGCGAGGTCTCGATCTCGAGGTTGGCGGCCTTGCCGCGACGCTGGCGGAGTTCGTTGGCCATGAGGTTGCGTTCGCGCTCCTCGAGCTGGAGTGCGGTGTAGGCGTTTCTGCGCTTTTCCCGCTCCTCTGAGCTCATGTTGTGCCACTCCTCCTTGTCCTTGCGCTCGACCTCTGCGAGGATGGAGCGCTTCTCCTCCTTGGTGGGGGAGGCGACGGCCGAGGGGTAGATGCGGTCGAGCTGGCGGCATGCAAAGTCGTCGAGCTGCTCGACGCCGCGTTCGCCGAGGCTTGCGCCGAGGCGGCTGACGACGGGGCGGGAGATGGACTTTACTGAGCTCTCTACGAGGCCGGCGCCGTACTTGACGACCTTGCTACGCTGCTTGCCGAGCTCGTAGGCGCGGAGGGTGCCGCGGACGAGGGGGAGATGGCTGACGCGTTTGAGAAAGTCGGCGTCGTTCATCATTTGCGGGTCGACCTCGAGCTCGTTGCCGTTTTCGTCTTGGATGACGGCGGGTAGCTTGAGGTCTGGTGGGAGGTCGCCGAGGCGTGCGGGACCGACGAGGCGTGCTGCGGGGGAGTCTGCGCCCGAGTCGAGGGTGAGATCGGTGGTGGGAGTGGAGGAAGGCGAAGAGATGGCGGTGGAGGCGACGCTGGAGCTGGAGATGGCTGAGGAAGTGCGGACGGGAGCTGTGTGAGCGTGAGCGGTAGGGATGGGATGCGAGTCAGCGGAAGGCTCTGCGAGGCGAGGGTCTCTGGGTCGAGGATGGCAAGATGGGGATGGAGGCTTACATTTGCTTGAACGCTTGTGTGTGTCTGCGAGGGAATGGGAGCTGCTGCTTGTGCTGTGTGGACCGAAAGCGTTTGCCTTTCCGTCGAGGCTCTTCATTGCGCCGAGGGCCATGATGGCGATGCGGACATCCTCGTCTTCTGCGTCGATGCCGAGACCGTTGGAGGGGGATGCGGAGGACGCGTGAGGGGCAAGCTCTTGGGACGAGGCGAGGTCGTCTGCGGGAGGCGTGGCGGGGGTGGTAGGAGCAGGGGTGGAGGCGGCGCTGGCGGCGGCAGCAGCGTCGGATTCGGATTCGGCGCGATGAGCGGTCCAACGATCGTCGTGGTGCAGGGCGGAGGCGGTGGTGGACTCCATGTCGGGCAAGTGGGTCGAAGGGTGGGTTGCGGCGATCAATGCCTGCAAGGGCTCATCCGTGCATGGGATGGGACGAGGGAGAAGGAGGAGTCCAAGATGCGATGCGGGATTGGTGGTGGCAGAGATATGCGTCGAGGTGCGAGGCGGTTGAGGTGCGATGCTCGACGAGGTGGGCGCTTGCAAGTGCAGGCGGCGATGGTGATGCGGACGATGGAGAAGGAGGAGCGGGCGATGATGGCGACGAGGCTTGGATGGTGAGGGAAGCAGTGGCGTCAAGAGAGGGCGAGGGCGGATGTTGCGTCTGCGTGACGGCAAAGGCGGAAGAGCAAGCTACAAAGTGAGTGCTTCTGCGCGGCCTTGTCGCAGTTTGGAAAAAGTGCGTCGGCTGTCGGGGCGCAGCCAGGGTCATGTGCTGAGCGCGGACCCAAGTGGCAGGGCAGTTGGAGTGCGGGCTAGGCGAGGATTCGCGAGTGAGGAGTGCGTCGAGCTAGCCAAGGGGGAACGCGGGGAGGAGGGAGGAGAGAGGGCGCGAGGACTTTGGGTGGTTGGAAGCGAGAGGCAAGCGCGTGAGAGCGAGCGGCGTGCGAGCGGCGTGCCGACGTGGGAGCATGAAAGGCGAGCGCAGAGCTGACGCAGCGCAACAGCAGCACAGCAGCAGCACAGCAGCAGTCAACTGGATGGGATTTTCAGCGCGGATTTCGTTTCGCGTCGTGTGGCTGTGGAAACTCGGAAAAGGGAGCGAGCGAGCTCTGAAAGCGACGCTCGAGCGATGGCGGCCGCGGCACGCCACGGTTAAACCTGAGCATCACAAACAGCAAAAGCATTGAGCCATTGAGCGTCGAGCGACGAGCGTCGAGCTGGCTGTATACAGTAATGTGAAAAAGGGCCACTGCTGTTGCTGTGCTATTGCTGACGCCGCTGCACCTCCGAAGTGCGGCCGACGATGCAGCTACTGTACTGTACGGAGATAAGTGCGGCTTGCATCGTGCTCGAAGAGGGTGAGAATTTTGTGTGGGGTTGGGCCAAGCGGAAAAGAAGCGTGTTTGGCTCCAACAAGTGCCAGACGGGCCGACGCGTGAAAGCGAGATTTGGGATTTCTTCATTTTGGACTTGGCGGCCGATGCTTTTTGCCAGGGTCCTTGCTCTGCTCAGAGTGCGAGTATGGTACCGTGGGAGGTGTTGCCGTGTGACAAGCAGCAAGCCTGGCGATGCATCGATGCATGCTCACCATCGAGCAATTCGGTCTGGCTTCGGATGACCGCCGCCAACCACGGACCGCGAACCACGAACCACGAACCACGTTCCGAGATCCGCACACACATGGCCAGATGACGACATGCGCAACCGCCTCTAGACCAGCAATGTCGATCCGCATGCTCTGCGTTGCGAGATGCATGAACCGCCAGGCCCCAGACCCGCCTTCTGTTGCTACTACAGTAGCCTGCAGCTGTCCGTCTGGACCCTGGGCGTGGCGTGAAAAGCGTGGGTGGCTTATCGTGCCGCCGCATCCGCCGCATCCGCCGCATCCGAACAATGCTGAACAATGACAGGTTGATATGACGGGGCGACGCACGGTTTCAGACCTGACTCGGACCCACTCGCACCTGACTCCGTGAAAGAAGGGGAACGAGAAGCGCATCCACCCCGATTGCTTCGCTCAGATCGGATCGGATCGGCGTGGCGGCGGCGGGGATGGAATTCGGTCGGTGAATTGGCGTTGGCGTCAGCTTTAGGTACCGCACCGGCTTCCGTTCCGAGTTACTGCACTGCACTCAACACTTGAGCCTTGCCATGGCCACGTCCTGTACCCGAGGCAGGCTTTCCGCTTGGCCGCCAACTTTCCCACGATGCAGCCTGAAGAGCAGTTAGACGAAGCTCGCTTATATCCTCGGCCTGCTCTTGCCCCACGCCTTGATCCACCCACAACCCCCAACTGCGTCATCACCAGCATCTGAGCCGACGTCGGCGCAAAGGCCATATCATCTTGCAACCCCTGCCAAGTTAAGCACGGTATCCTAGGTGCTGCAGTTCTTTTTTGGCCTCGCTCTTCTTCGAGGCAAAAGGCGGCGTCGAAAATCCGGCAGAAAATGGCGACAGCGACGGTGCGCTTGAATCATGTGCGGTGGTAGCGCGCGTCTCTTCTGGAGACGGTGTGCCGATCCAAATCCATCGCCGATGACCGCCAAGAAAGCGATCTGCTCTCACTCACACCACGCCGAGGCGAGCGGAGGTCGTGTGCATATCGTCCGAGCCCAAGACGCTTCCCGAAGCCGGCCTAGAGCGCATCTCGGCTGCCGCGTGCATACCTGGTATCAATGCTCTTGACAGCGCTGCTCCATCTCCGCTCGTTTGTCGAACCAACAACAGCCCCGCCTCGCCCCTTTCCCCCGCGCAAATGCCCGTCACGCGAGGAAATGCAGTTGACAGCCGCACATGCTCTCCAACCGGTCGGAGCATGCAATGCGGGCTGCACGAGGGGATAGGCTTGCCGACCGAATGCAGTTCTAGTTCTGCTGGCATCGCTTTGGGCTGCAGCGTGAGCCTGTTTGGTGCCGACCAAACAACGCAACGCGTCGTTGGGCTCGCGCATGTGGAGCAGACGAGCAGAGTCCAACACCAAAACACAAAATCCCTGTCCGAGGCGCAACAAACATTCTCCTTTGCAAGCTCAAGCCGTGGCCCAAGCCCTTGGTCGTCCAACACCATGCCATGGCGCTCCACTCCGCAATAATCGCTCGCAAGCGGCCGCACAGCGCTAGCCCTCACGACAGTGCCTGAACCCCTGAGACCTCCACTAAAACACCGCCGTCTTCCTCCTCCACTGTCCTTGCATCCCTCGTCTTGACCACCACGCCTCAGCCATGTCGACATAGCATCTGCACATGCGCACCCGCCTAGGCTTCTCCTACACCATCCCACCATGCCGCCGGACCCGCCCTGCTGGCAGCACCGCCACGACACGATACGCAACATCCTCCACACTCGCTCCGTCAAGGCTGCCCTCCGCGACTTTCACTTCAGCCTCCGCCATCTCAACCACCTCAACCACCTTGCGGCCACCCAGGCCGACTCGAGCCTCAGCCATGTCGCGTCCACCTCTTCCGCCGCGCTCGGCAGCCTGCTCGACATCAGCCTCGTCATCTCGTGGTCCTCCGACGGCCTCACCCCCACCCGCGATCCAAACCCCTTCCGCCTCGCCGCAGCGCCTACCCTCCGCGAGCTCCGCACGCTCAGCCTCCAGGTCCACGACTTCAAGGCCATCAAGGTGCTCCAGAAGAGCGCAGGCAGCCTCGTCGAGCTCGTCAAGTGTCGTCTCGACGGTCGCGTCTACGTGCTCAAGTCGCTCGTCAAGGGCTTTGCCCGTCGCAACGCCGCCATCCAGACGCCCATCAACGAGACCAAGCTCCTCCAACGCCAGCCCGCCCACGACCACCACCACACCCTCCTCACCCCCCAGCTCCTCGCCGCGTTTCAGACCCAGAACTCGGTCCACGTCCTCATGGAGTACGTCCCCAGCGGCGACTTTAGCGAGCTCCTCATGGCTGCCAGCAGCTGCGGTCCCGATTACCCGGGCAGGGCTTCCACCGGCTTGCTCAACGAAGATTGGGTGCTCAGGTACAGTGTCGATATGGTCCAGGCCATTGCGTGGGTGCATGCGCAGGGATTCGCGCATCGCGATATCAAGCCCGGCAACTTCCTCCTCGACCGCAGCGGACATCTCAAGCTCTGCGACTTTTCCAGCGCGGCTCCCTTCAGCCACTTCGCCGCCTCGACTCGCACGCCTCCCGCGCATCCGGATCGAAAGGTGTGGGCGTTCTACTGCTCCCAGCCTACGGGCACGTGCGACTATCTCTCGCCCGAAGTGCTCGAGGCCGAGGAGCACCGCGTGCTCGAGCGCCAACAGCAGAACGACGCCTCGAGCCTCGACGACTTTCTCGGCCTTCAACGCAGCCACCCCCCCGCCACTGCCGCCTCGAGCACGCCCCAGCAAGCCGAGCAGACGCCCGGCATGTACGGTCCCGAGGTCGACTGGTGGAGCTTCGGCGTGATGCTCTACGAGATGCGCTTTGGCGTCCTCCCCTTCTTCGCAGACCGCATGGAGGAGACCTACGAAAAGATAAAGGGCCACACCGTCTCGCTCCGCTTCGACCCCAACGTCCACTGCTCCACCGCGCTCCGCCTGCTCATCCAGGGCCTCCTCACCCACGCCTCGCGTCGCCTCGGTCGCAATTCCGCCCAAGAGGTGCAGCAAGCCGGCTTCTACGCCGCATCGCACGTAGACTGGTCAACGCAGTGGCCGCTCCAGCCGCCGTTTACGCCCAACGCCAATCCGTCCGACTCGGACGGCCCCTCGCAGCCCCAGCCCACAGCGCCGCATCTCCACAACGATTCCATGTCCGTCGTCTCCAGCCTGCCCTCCTTCTCCGCGCTCTATGCCGGCGATCCGGACGACTTTCCGGCGTTTGCCGACTCGCGCGAGCTCGAGCGCTCGCTTCCGCACCCGAGCGACGCGGCGCAGTCGCATCCGTCCGCCGTTCAGCCCCCCGAGGAGGTCCGGGACGAGGCTCGCTCGTCAGTCGCAGGTGCGACGGTGGGGATCGAGGCGTCGGTGGTGGGAGGGATGACGCGGTCGTCTTCGTCGCCCGCGGTGGTGCTGCAGGCGTCGGGCTCGGCGAGCACGACGCTGCGCGACACGAGCACCTCGGTGGCCGCGACGCTCTCGCCGTGCGTCTCGCGCTCGGCTCCACGCTGGTCGGACTGCGACACGGCGTTTGTCGGCTTCAGCTATCTGCCGCCTCGCGATGCCTTTGTGCCGCTCTCAGAGCCTCTGCAGGCGGCTGGGCAGGGCGACATGTCGACGGCAGTCAGCTTTGAGGATCTGGCCAAGACCGAGTCGCCGGGCGTGTGGCCGACGAGTACGCCGCTCGCATCGACGCCGTTCCACCGCACCTCGCCGGCGCAGTCGATGGCGATGCTCCCGACGCCGCCGTCGTTTGCATCCAGCCCCATCGTCGCCGTCGAGCCTACGCCCGTGGACAAGGAGGCGGGCAAGCAGCGCGGCGCACCCGCGTGGGCGCATACGTTTGTCACGCCCGCGCGCAAGCCGTCGCACATGGCCATGCACGACCGCTTCCGCCAGCTCCAGGGCCCCAGCACCATCTCGGAACACGACGCGGCCAGCACGCCTGCGGTGCCACCCTCGCCGTACCCCTTCCCGCTCGCCTCGGCGGTGCGCAACTCGCAGTTCACCGGCGGCCGAAAGGCGTTGAACCGACGAGACCTCGATCGCGCGCGCTCGGCGACTCCGGGCGGCGGCAGCGTCGGTTCGGATAGCAGGCAGTCCGGTGGCAGCAATGCGGTCAGGGAGATCAGCGAGCGCGAGGCGTGGGACGAGATGATGGCCGCAGTCCAGAAGAGCGTCCGCAAGAAGCAGCCGCCTCTGCCTGCCATGGCTCCCACGCCTGCCTCGGCAGCGAGATCGACGCGCCTCCCGCGCTCGTCGACGGATCCGCAACTCTCGGCCTCGAAACCCGCCCAGCCGACGCGACCAGGTCAGCCGCAGCGCAAACCGCTGCAGCGCCTCGGTGCGCCTCGCCAGCCACCGGCACGCACCGCGCGGCACGATGGCGACGCGATTGCGCCCGGCTTCGCTGCCGGACGCGAGGAAGCGGGCGCCGCAAAGGCATTGGTCGCACCGCAGGCGATGGTGAGGGTGATCGCGCCCGAGTCGCCGAGCTCTCTGCACGGTGAGGGGTCATTGGACTCGCCGAGGGGAGGAGTGCTGATGGCGCCGTACGCTCTGGATATCGATCTGTACGATTCCGACGGCTCGAACGACTCGACCGAGGCACGGCGACCTCTGCGGCACAAGAAGAGTGCGCGTCAGCTGCTCATCCGAGCGCAGGAGCGCGGTACGCCGACCAAGCCGAAGCGGGCGCAGAGTCCGCCGTTGACCGAGGCGTTTGGTTCGGCACGTTCGGTGGCGGCGGTTCTCGAGGCGGCGGGTGCGCGCGGTTCTCCGCCGCTGTTTCTCGGCGAGGGCTCGATGCGATCGGGTGCGTCGTCGCGCGATGCGTCGTACGAGCAGAGCGTCGAGCTGGGAGCCACGGCACGCGCGAGGGCCATGTCGATCCAACGTCCCTGCGCGCACGAGGCGGGCAAGGAAGGCTTGTCGAGCAGCCTGGGCAGGTCGAGTGTGACGTTTGCTCCCATGGCCTACGTGCCCGTGCTCGGCGCGATTCCGCCCTGGCAAGGCTCGCGCGAGTCGCTCGTCAGCAGCGACGCCAAGGACTCGTCCGCCGCTCCGCGCGACGCCGCCAAGACCAGGACGATCAGACGCAAGGATAGCGGCGAGATGCTCTCGCAGTACCGTCGAACCAAAGGCATGGGTCGTGCCACCAGCATGCTTTCCCTCAGCGACCGCGCCAAAGCCGACGCCGAACCTGTTTCTAGACCCGATACAGCCGGTAGTACCGTCACTGTGCTGTCGACGTCACCACCGACGGTGGAGGAGGACGACTTTATTCTGGGTCATGTCGAGCGCCTGGTGGGTGGCAAGGCGGGAAGAAGCGTCCGACGATTCTCGAGCGTCCTCTCGCTCAAGGAGCGAGAGAGGTTGCCCTTGCCCGCCAGGCTCGAGCGACCCGCGAGTCAGGACGGCAAGCCCGCGCGTGCCTTTGGCCGCTTCCGAAGCCGAATCACCCCCTCGACGCTGTGCGAAGAACCCGCAGAGGAAACCGACGACACCGCAAAATCACTCCGCACAGCAAAACCCAAGCCCGCAGAAACCAAGGCCAGAAGAGCCGGAGAAACCCTGCCCAGGTCCTTCGCCGTCCGTGCAGCTGCCATACTGCCACCATCCACCATCACCAAACGCACAGCTCCAACACCCGCACCAGACCCAGCCGCAGCCGCAGACGTCAGCCTCATGACCGGCCTCCATAGCCGCCACTCTGCCCTCCAAGGCTCCCTCCTCGGCCTCGAACATCGTCTCGCCCGCCTCAAAGCCCGCCTCGAAGACTGAACATCGAACTGCATTCATATGGAACCCACCCCCACACACACTGCACGTGCATACCCCACGCTCCCTTTGTTTCCACGCAATTGCATCATGCCATCCAACACCACGGCTTCGCATTGGCAGCATCAGTCGTAGTGGATGTCGACCAGCACGGCGTCCGATGTGAGGTGAGCCGTGCACCGCGGCTCGACGAGGATCGTCTGCGTCGCATCAACCAGGATGGCCGGTCCGTGCACCTGATCGCCCCTCTCGAGCTCGTCGAGCCTGCGCACGGGCGTCTCGAGTCTGCCTTGGCCGTCAAAGTAGACCTTGCGCACGACCATCGGTTCGGCCATCTGTCGCTTCGGCGGCGGGTCGGCCTGGAGCTCTCTGAACTCGTGCAGCACCGTCTTGCCCAACGTGTCGTACGACTTTCCTACGCCGCGGATGCGGATATCGTCGACGATGATCTGCCTGTCTTGGAGGACGAACCCAAACTCCTGCCTGTACTTGTGCATAAAGACCTGTTCGAACTCCCACTTTTCGCCGGGCTGCGGCGTCATGAGCGCCGTATCCGTGCCCGCATAGCGCAGGTTGAGCATCGTCTGCAACACCACCCTCTCGCCCTTGAAGCCTTGTGCTTCGAGCTCGGCGCGCACCTTGGCGCGCAGCTGCTCCACGCGCCGTTGGATCCTCGCCCGCGCTTCTCCCTCGGCGCCCGTCCAGGTCTCGGAACACGGCTCCTGGTGCTCGAACACGCGGTCCGCCAGCGCCATGCCGTACGCGCTGAGGATCGACGAGTACTTGTGGATGATCACCGTCTGGATCCCGAGCGACCGCGCCAGCGAGCAAGCATGCTGTCCGCCCGCGCCGCCAAAGCTCGCCAGGATATGCTTCGAGGCGCTGTAGCCGCGCGCCTCGGTGAGCGCGCGGATCGGGCGGCACATGATCTCGTTGGCCACCCTGATAAAGCCCTGCGCGACCTCGTCGACGCTCAGCGCGTCGCCCTTGGTGTTGCGGTTGATCTCGTCGGTCAACTCCTGGAACGCGCGGCGGCTCGCCTCCTCGTCCAAGCCCTCGTTCTCGTGCGCGCCAAAGATCTTGGGGAACATCTCGACGGCCAGCCTGCCCGTGACCAGATTGGCGTCCGTGATCGCCAGAGGCCCGCCCTTGCGATAGCACGTCGGCCCGGGATGCGCCGATGCCGACTCGGGCCCGACAGCAAAGAGGCCGTTGCGGAAGAACAGTCGGCTACTACCACCACTGGCGACCGTGTTGACGTCGAGCTGTGGACTCTGGATGGTGATTCCGTCGAGGGTTGTCTCGAATACCTGCTCGTACTGGCCATCGTACCGGCTGACATCGGTCGAGGTGCCGCCCATGTCGAAGCCGATGATGGGACGCTTGTCCTTCTGATCGTAGCTCGTCAAAGCCATGCCAACGACGCCACCCGCAGGACCCGAGATGATCGACTTGAGGCCGGAAAAGTGGTCGACAGAGGTGAGACCGCCGTCGGACATCATGAACTCGACCTTGGTGCCGGCTCGTCCCGAGCGCAGCGTCGGCTCGAAGCCCGAGAAGAAGCCGTCGATGTAGGCCTGAAGCACGGGCGTGAGGTAGGCATCGGCTGTGGCAGACGTGGCGCGCGGGACCATCTTGATCATGGGCATGAGCTGGCTGGAGCAGCTGACGGTCTCGAAGCCGATGTCGAGCGCGATGCGGCGAATGATGTTCTCGTGTACGGGGTAGGTATAGCTGTGCATGAGCACGACGGCAAGCGAGCGGTAGCCATGCTCGTGGTAGAGAGCATGCAGCTGACGTCTCAGCAGCTCCTCGTCGGGCTTCTTGAGGATAGCCACCGCCTCGCCCGAGACGCCCCGGACGATCTCAGGTGCACCGGTGGGACGCCCATCCTCGTCATATGAGCTGGGAGGCTGGTCCGTGCCGGCATAGGGTCGAGTGATGGCTGCACTGTGCGGATCATCGCCATCAGCATTGGGGTCGAACTGCACAGCATTGCGGGTTGCGTGGGGGTCCGAGGTGTAGCCGACGAGGGTGACGCGTTCGTCGACTTGGAGCACGCCGCTGTAGAGGACCTCGGGCTTCTTTATGGCGAGGTCGAAGATGCTGGGTCTGCTCTGGTTGCCGATCTGAACGAGGTCTTTGAAGCCCTTGGTGATGACGAGTGCGTGGCGCTCGCCCTTGCGCTCGAGCAGCGCATTGGTGGCGACGGTGGTGGAGAGGCGGATGTAGTCGATGTCGGAGGTGTCGATCTTCTGGCCGCGCGGGATGGATTTGTTGTAGGCGCGCTCGAGGATGCGACGAACTCCCTCGGTGGGCGCGTCCTTGTAGTTCGAGGGGTCATGCGAGAGGAGCTTGATGACAATGTCCGTGGGGGTGCCGCCGGGCCGAGAGGGAGGAATGCGACCGAGGCAGTCGGTGAAGGTGCCGCCGCGGTCGATGGCAATCTGGATGCGATTCCACATGGCGACAAGTGAGATGAGGGTGTGAAGCGACCAGGCTGAGCGTGCTGGCCAAAGAAAGACAGATGTCTTTGACGCGGCTGCGTGATGGGCGGAGAAGCCGACGCCATCACTCGCCGTGTCGCCGACCAAGATGCCGAGCAATTCGCACGAGCTCAGCATGTTGCTTCGTCGGCTGTAACATGCTCGGATGAGTAAAAGGGGAGCCGCACGAGTGGGTTTGAAATCGGCGGTGCCGATGGCTTCGTGATCTGGCGCCGGTGTGCGATTCGAGGCGGCGTGCGCACGGCCAGTCGGCACGGCCAGTCGGCTTGGCAGAAGGAGAGCAAAGGCCAGAGAGAAAGCACCGACTGGAAGCAATCAACTCTGGCCGAGCTTGGGGTGTTGCTGCTGCTGCCTGTCGCTTCTCATCACCATCTCGCCGACTAGATCTTTACTCCGCCGCCACGCTCGCAAACAAAGCGATCCATCTCCGAAGCGGACACCATGATCCGCGGCCTGCAGGCGTATCTTCATGACCGCGGTCTCACCCAGACCTGCCCGCTCTCGGCGCTCAAGGACACGCGTCTCGGCATCGATGTCTCCTACTACCTCAAACAGCTCCTCTCCTCGCCGTCCACATCCGAGCCTCTCGTCGCCGCACTAGGAGGTGCTCCCATCGCGCTCATCTCTCATATCGAAAACGACCTCCGTGCCCTCGAAAAGGCGCGCATCAAGCCCGTCTTTGTCCTCAACGGCATCCCCCCCAACAAGCGTTCGCGTCCCTTCTCCTACGAGGACCCCAAGGTCAAGCAGCGACA
This sequence comes from Moesziomyces globuligerus, assembly GCA_030849465.1. Classification (NCBI taxonomy): domain Eukaryota; kingdom Fungi; phylum Basidiomycota; class Ustilaginomycetes; order Ustilaginales; family Ustilaginaceae; genus Moesziomyces; species Moesziomyces globuligerus. Next base: position 113,112 of record JARVLF010000014.1, read on the forward strand.
TCGCGCGTGGGAGGCATACGAGAACGGCGATGTCGACGCCACGCACTCGCTCCTCTCCGCCAGCAACTCGCTCCACCACCCCGACCTCTACCGCCTCATCCTCCGCGCCTTCCGCCATAGAAACGTCGAGTTCCTCATCGCTCCCTACCTCGCTTCCGGTCAGCTCGTCTCGCTCGAGCGTCACTCCAAGGCATATGTGCACTCCATCTACGGCGCCACCGAAACCCTCCTCTTCGACCGCGTCGACCGCCTCATCACTTCGCTCAACCTCGCCGATTCCACCTTCCAGTTCGTCAGCAAGCAGGCCATCCTCAACGAACTCAGATGCAACGAGGAGCAGTTCCTCGACCTCGGCTTGCTCGCTGGCAGTGACCTGTGCGCCACCTTCCCCGCGCTTCAGGACTCGAGCTTGGGCGCACCCCCACCGCATGCGGGCGCCCCGCCCAACCTGCGCCAGATCAATGATCTCGTCAAGCAGTACAAGGGCGGCTACTCGCTCGTCTCCGCGTTCGAAGCGCACCCCACCGTGCAGAAGATCAACTACGTCGACCAGTTCTGCAGGGCGAGGACCACGGTCAAGTTCTGCCTCGTGCTGTCGGCTGAGGAAGGCCGTGTGTTGCCGCTGCCCCTTGCCACGCCACCGCCACCCGTCGCGCTCGGTTCGGCGCCGCCACACGTCGCGCCCAACGGAGCCGGACCCGCAGCGGGAGGCGCACCCGTCGGCGCGTCCAACGGCGGCACCCACATCTTGACCGCCGCCGACGTGCCTGTGGATCTGCACGATGTCTTTTCGCACCGGCTGCCGGACGAGGTCTTCCTGCATCTCTCCCGCGGCCTCGTCGGTGCGCAGGTGCTGGCGAGCCTCACGTCGGGCCATGTGGTCGAGCCACCGCCGCTGGACAACGGCGAGACCGAAGACTACCGCCGCTACGTCCGCGAGACGCTCACCGAGACGCCGCAGTCGCCGCGCTGCGTTGCCGTGGCGCTGGCCGCCTCGGTGCTCAACGGATTCTGGTCGTCGCGCAAGCTCGCGGGCATCTACTACTTTGCGCCCTCGGCCGACCATGCGATCCCACACGACTCGCCCGCCACGCTCCAGCTCATCAACCGCGTCAACCAGTGGAACGTCTCGAACCGCTTCATCGAGGAGGAGCTGCGCAGGCAGAACTCGTCCACCATCGACCTTGCGCTGTGCCTCGGCGCAACCACCTCGGACCAGCTCGCGAGTCGCACCAAGACGCCCCGGGTCAAGCTGCCCGACGGATCGACCTCGGCGCTCGAGAAGAAGGACGAGATCGTGGCCAACACCATCTGGCGGCTGCTCGAGCTGCGTGGCTTCCTGAACCACGCGCATCTGCATACGCCGTATGCGCGCGCGCTCTACCTCGCGCTCAGGCAGACCAAGCTCAACGATAAGCTGCAGGAGCCGCTGTATCTGGCGCTCGAGCTGCTGCGCGGCGGCGTGCTGCATGCCAACTACTTTGGCGGCCGTAGCTACTCTGGTGGACCGTCGTTTGGCACCGACGCCGAAAAGAAGCACATGCTGCTGGTCATGCGCGCCGTATCGCTGCTGCCCATGACCTTCAAGCCGGCGCAGTGGACCGCGCCGCTCAGCAGGGAGCTGCTTGTCTTCAACTCGTTTGTCAAGGCCACCTCGCGCGCCATGCGCAACCTCACAGAGATGATCAGCATGTCGCTCCTGCTCCGCGGCGATGCCAGGCGCTCGAGGGACGACTATCTGGACATCTCGCTCTCGTTGCCCTTCCAGACCGACGTCAACACGGGCATGGGTATTTTGGTCAAGTGCTTCCTCGATGGATTGCTCGCTTTCCACGACGGTCCGGTACGGGAAGAGCAGGCCGACGACGCCGACGTCGTAGAGGCCAAACAGAGCGTCCTCGGCATGCTCGACGATACCTTTACCAACGTCAAGCATGTCGGCGCTGAACTCGCACGTGCCTTCCGCTTCTGGACCGCCCTGCTCACCGCCATCGACACGCTCGACGCCGAGAACGCGATTTCCAAAGACGTCGTCGCCCAGTTCAGAGATGCAGACACGTGGCTCAGGCCCATGGCCAAGCTGCCTTAGCGCAATGCAAGCGTGCATGCTACAACGTCCGTGCGTGTCTACAATGAGGTATGCGACATGAGACCGTGCGTGGTGGGATGGCGCCGAGCGTGGTGAAATGGGACCGAGCCTGGTGGGATGGGACCGTGCGTGGTGCAGATGTAATCCCTTGGTTGGTATCAACGAGAGTGCATCAATGGCGTTGGCGCCGGTGTGCTGAGAAAGGTGGGTTGAAGTCCCCTTTGTTTCGCCGAGACAATAAGATGGTGGAGTGTCTCGAAAGGTATAAAAGCACCGCTCTGAGGGGGTGGGTGTGTGTCTCATGACAACCACCATCATTCCTGCCAGATGACGGTGATTGATTTGACGCTCGAAAGCGGCGATGAGGGGGGCGAGAGGGAGGTGATTGAGGTCTCTGACTCGGATTCCGAGTCGACTCCTGCCTCCTCTGCCAGTCGTGTGTGCGGCTGGACTCGGCAGAGGAGGGAGCACAGCATCGCTTCCGCTGCCCGAAGGTACCGTCGCCAGGAACTAGGTCCCCGTCGATTGAGCGGTCTCACGATCCCACGTCGGGACCGCGATGTTGCGGACAGCGGTGGGGCCGGGACTCGTGCTTTGCTACTGTCTGCCGCCGACTCCATGCTGCCGGAGGGGGCGGAAGTTCTGACGGACCTTCCCACAACCCTCGCCGCCCCAAAGAAGGGACCGGGGATGCGTTCCTTTGAAATGAAGGCGCTCATCGAAGCGCCTAGCTTCAAAGTGACCGAACTTCCCTTCGATGTCTCCGAGATCACGGCCTTCAACCGCAAGACGTGGACACCTCTCGCTACGCATCGCTACAAATTCGATTCCGCCGAGCCGCCCATCACAAAGCAAGACCAGGAGGATTGCACCAAAAAGCTCCTGCGCGATCTTCTTCGCGTCGTCAAGGTCAAGGAATGGCACGGACTCGAGCCCGAAATCACCTATCCGCAGCTTCCCAACGTCGCCCACGCCTTTGTCGACATCACCTTCCGCAACGCCACCCACCATATTCTCGCTCGCGAGCCTTCACCCAGCCTCAACTGGAAGTACGGCTTCATCAGGCCGTGGCTTCATGCGGCCTATGTCGCACATCCCTACTTTATCGTCCAATTCGCCTACCCGCGCGACTATCCGCAAGATCACAAACCGTTTGCGAACAAAGTCGCCGAGGCTCTGCAAGCGTCCGCCTTCGGGAGACTCGGCATGGTGGTAGCGGGCTGGGTGCTGCCGAAAGGCTTCCCGCATTCGCCCGACTTTGTCCCAACCCGAGGAGAGCGCGAAGAAAGCCCCGAATTCATCCTACTGCTCAAGTCAAGCGCACAGGAAAGACCCGACGTCACCTTGCCTGCATATCTACCGGTCGGGCCCGACCACGTCAAGATCTTTTGGGATGGACGACCGAAGCTTTGCGACTACTGCAAGAGCGCTACGGATGGACACCTAGCCGATGAGTGCCAGAGAAGACCCGCGAGGGAATGAATGGCTGCGGCTGCACACAATAGATCACCTTGCTAGACTGGGCTCAGTGCATTCACTCAAGTTCACATCTCTCTACGACCCGACAGACAACTAGCGTGCCGAGAAACGTCCGGAAAGGGCGGGAGACAGGCAGCTGCGGCGGATACCAGTCAGCATCCTTGCCAGACCCAACCAGACTTTGCCAAAATTGTGATGATTGGCGATGTCGCAGCAAGACACTTGACTGGTCGGATGCGTCACTTGAGCTGAAACAGGAGCCTGGCTCTCCCTCCCGACTTGGGCAGAGGGGACTTGTGCGGGCGGGAGCACATCGTTCTCCTGCAACATTCAGAGGGCCGTGGGTGCGTTGGTTAGTCATGCGGCGGGGCCGTGTGCTGGTCTCGTCGACTTTCAACGAAAGCTGGCTAAGGCAAGCGCCCTCCACCTTCGGATGCAGTGACTGGATCAGTCACCTTGTGACTGCGCCGTTGCAGCCATTTGGCTTCTCAGCCGTTTGGCTTCTCGACCGCACATCGCTCCCGCTGGCGCGCATGTGCCGATCGGCTCTCCCGAATCGCATTGATTGGCCAAGGCTCAGTCGACAGTGCGCTTCTGCCTGTATCGAGACTTGCAACGACGAGCGAACGAGTGGAAGAGCAGTTGTCCGTGGCCTTATAAATCCGTGGTCCCCATCAAGCTAGCTTTGCTCCCCCCTCCATCTTCAGACTCGACAATTTGACGCTGCTCAGCCAGAAGCGACGTCTCATATTCCTCTACTAGGCTCGCGTACCCTCGCCATCGCCATCGCGCAAAGTTACACCGTTCTCTACCCCGCTTGTCGCTGCGCCAGCTTCCCCGACAATGGCAAAGAAGCGCTCTGGCAATACGCGACACAGCCCTCTGAAAGATCAGGGCACGTCGACAGCCCAAGAGGTGAAAGATTCGTCCAAGGCCGCTGTTCGAAAAAACACCTCTGCTCCAGATGCGGGGCAGGGTAGGCGCCGCAACGCAGTGGCGGACTTCTCGGAATTCTTTGAAAGGACCAAGAAGAAGATCCAGGACCTCGAGGCTGCCGCAAATCACATTTACGTCCCGACGTACTCGTCGATCTGCCTGCAGCATTCAAAGCTCGCATGCGATGACTTCATCGGATACCTCGCCGCACAAGAGGTGCGGCTGCAAGCCTGCAAGGAACAGTCAGATGAGGAGTTTACACGTGTCGAAGCCAGAATCCTGGCCGAGATCGAATCAGGCCACCCGTCAGACGCCCTCGTCACGACACTCAAAGACCCGAGAACGTGGGTAGAGTACCTGCACTTCTTCACGCAACCGGAACCAGAGTCGGACCCCAACTCGGGCTCGGCCAAAGGCGACGAGGAGACATCGGAGCACACGACCGATCAGGGTCGCACTGGGTCTGGCAGAGGAGAAGCCTCTTCTGCTCAGATGCCGACCTCCCTGCTTGCTCAAAGTCAAGCGCACATGACCGGCGGGGCTCACACACGCCTCTTCTGTATCAGCGCTCTCCCTCCGCGTAGGCGCTCCACCTTCTATGAGAGCTTAGACGACGAGGACGAAGCCGTCGCCTACTCGAGGCTCGATGGCGAGGAGCCGGTCTTCAGAGACATCTTTCATTGGACGCCGGACCCCTACCCCCTGCCGCGCTGCACGATGAAAACGCGAAGGATGGACAACATTCTCCGACACCTCGACATTTGCAAGGTGCGCGTCATCAGCGCCGACTTTCGCTCGGAGGTGCTGAGGATCAACCGCAACTTGGCGCGCCAGGGTCTGTGAGCGACCAACAGCGTCCAACGCAAGCATTGCATCGGCGACGACACAGTCACGACGACACGTCGGCCATCGACACATGAATGATGAAAGAAATGCGAATTGCGCGAGTCGCCACGTGCATCATGAGCCTGTCTGCGTCGGGTTGGGATGGGCATGCTGGGCGGCGACCTTTTCGTCTGCCTTGCTGAGGTGGAGCATGCTGGTGTAGGCTCTTCTGCAGACTGGGCATGCGTATTTTCTGCGCGGGGTCCTGCCTCTCCTGCGTTCGGACTGTCTGATGGCTAGGACCGAGTCTCTGAGTTGGACGGCGCATTCTAGGCAGAGGCCGTGGGTGCAGGGGAGGAGGAGGGTGGAGGGGGGGCTTGAGAGGCAGATGAGGCATTCCGAGCCGTTTGTAGCGTCGAGGTCTAGGGCTACTGGGGCTGTGGGTTCTTCGTCGTCTGCTTCTATCGGCGGAGGAGGTACTGCTGGAGGTTTGGAAGAGAGACCGTAGAGTTCCTGGAGCTGGAATCGATGCGGACCGATTTCGGCCTCCTGACCTTCTACCTGAGAAGACCAAGTCCTTACCTCTGCCGTTCCGACAGAACCCGCTAACCCCGAGGTCGCCTGATCCGCAGTAGTCAGCGCCGCCAATCGTTCTGCCACGCTCCTTTTGAGCGGCAAAGAGGTCAACCGCAGATACGATGTCTGGAGATTCGGATCGCGCAACGGCCTCGCTTGCTCGTCCAACGCCTCGACCACAATGGCGAGCTTGAGCGTTTCGCGCTCGGCCTTTTCGCGTGCGGTGCGCTGCTCCTTGGTCTCCTCCTCGATCACCGCCTGTGCATTCATCCCCTCGCTCACCGTCGCCAACCCACTTGCCGGCCTCGTCACCTCCACGCCCGCCGCTCCGCCCCCGGATGCCTCCGACGCCTGCGTGCCCTGACGCGCATGCCGCTGCGGCTGCGCCGCCTCATCCTCAGCCTCGTCAGCATCGAGCTCCAAGCGACGCTGAAACTCGAACCCGGGCGTCTCGGGAATCGCCGCTGGCGTAGCCGGCACCACCCCCACCGCCTGCCCCGCCCCCGCACTGCTACCCACATCCCCCTTACCGCCTGCTGCTGCTGTTCCTGCTGCGCCAGTGGTGGCGTCCGACTTGGTGGGCTTGGGCGGAGCGTAGTAGCTGAGGTCGAGCGGGATGCTCGCGGTATGACCGACGCCAAAGCCCTTGGTGAGCTTGGCGACGTGCACCGGCCATCCGAGCACATGCGGCGGCGGCCCAGACTGTGCGAGCCATGCCGGGCTTCCGTCTGGATTGGTCGCGGGCGCAAGCGGATCGGCCGAAGGCGCCGGAGGCTGGTAGTTGAGCCAGCTGCCGTGCTTGCGGCTGGCGCGGATGAAGATCTGCACGCTCGCATACGGCGCGGCGCAGTCGTACTCAAAGTAGAGCGAGTGCGTCGGCTGCGGCAGCAGCCGATCGCTCGCGGCAGAAGCGCCCGCATTGGCGTAGGAAAGCGTGGGCAGCAACGAGAGCGAGGGCCGCGAGCGTAAGATGTTGGCATCGCTCGCATCGACCGAGACGGAGGCTTCGGGCTTGGCGGAGAGCTTGAGCGTGTTGCGCTTGAGGTTGACGTAGGACTGCAGCGTGGTGCAGACGGGTGGGCCGTAGGTGGCAGCGGCAGCCGCGGCGACGGGAGCCGAGGAGGCGGGATGCGTCGAGTCGGGCATGCCCGTGCTGCGGTGGATCCAGTGCTGGAGGGTGGAGATGTCGACGCCCTCGCTCATGGCGATGGTGCCGTCGGTGGCGTCGGCGTCGCGGTTGAGCTGATGGATGAGGTCTGCGGTGGAGCCCTGCATCATGCCGAGCGACTGGGCCGGAGCGGCGGAATCGGCGGAACGTTCCAGCGTGACGCCTCCGAGCGAGGTGACCGACTCTGCGCCGAGCGACATCATGCTGAGGCCGGAGAGCGAGGCGCCCCTTGCGCGTCCACGGGAGCCCAAACGAGCGCGTCTGGAGCCCGAGGCGTTGGGATTGGGCGAGTCGATGTTGGCCTGCGGATCAGCGGCGGGCTCGGCAAGCGGAGCGGTGGGAGAGACGGGACTGGTGACGGGCGGCGGCTGAGGTACGCCGGCGCCGTGGCTGGAGACGGCGCCGGAGCTGCTAATGCCGCTGCCAAAGTAGTTTGCGAGGTTGGGGCCGAAGAGGGTGGCGGCCTCTTCGCGCTCGCGTCGGCTGCTGCGAGTCTTCTTGGCGCGCGCGGGAGGTGCTGTGGTGACGGTAGCGAGTGCCGGAGCGGCCTGCGGTACTGCACGCTGGTTCTGCCTGCGACGCTCGTTGTCGGTATCGCGCTGACGGAGGGCGGAGAGCGAAGGGATGTGGACGGCCGAGAGGATGGATCGGCCCGAGGTGGTGCGCTCGTGACGTGCGCCTTGCTCGAGATCGGCACTGGCGCCGGGTGCGGGTGCGGGTGCGGGTGCGGTCGATTGCTGGTTCATCTCGACGGCGTTTGCATTCTGGTCGTCGGTGCGGGAGGAGCGCCCCAAGGCACGCGACCAGCGAGAGCCCGAGGAGGGCTGGGAGTTAGCGGCGATGGCGGACTCCTCGTCGTGTGGACGGGCACGGTGTCCCGGCCCTGCACGGGCAAAGGAGAGGAGAGTAGACATGGTTGCATGCGATCACGACAGATGCATGGGTGGGGGGAAATGGGGTATCGAGAGGAATCACGAATGGGATGGTGGAGCGGTCGGAGACGGAGGATGGATGAGTGGAGATAGCGGGTTGCTGCTGCTGCTGCTGCTGCTGCTGCTGCTGCTGCTGCTGCGCCTTCCCCGCGCTCAGCTCAGCTTTCGAGGATTGGCTTCAGGCACTGCGGCTCTGCTGGCTCTGCTGGCTCTGCTGGCTCTGCTGGCTCTGCTGGCTCGGGCCGACGTCTGCACTGGATCAGTCTCGCTTCAAACAGGCCATTCTGGCAGCACACTGCTCCAGAGCCCGTTCGTGGCCAGATGGCGCCATCTCGCAACACAATTTCACGCCGAGTGTCAGATCGAGCAAAGATTGATTTGGTATATGTTGAAAATTCAACCGCCAGGGACCTCGTTGCGCCTGACGCCCATGCTGAAGGTGCTCGGCTTCTCTCCCACCAGGTCGTCGTACCACGGCTTGTCCAGCCCGGCCTTTCTGCGGTCGTCCACGTTGAACGGGCCCTTGAGGCGGCCGATAAAGTTGCGGCGCACCTCTTCCCTAAACACCTCGACCGGGTCCAGGCTCGGCTTGGCATGGGCACAGAGCCAGGTGAGCCAGCGATGGCCGGCCGAGACATGGGTGATCTCGTCGAGATGGATGACGGTGAGCGTCTTGACGCTCTGCGCGTCGCCGGCGTTGTCGAACTTCTTGATGGTGGTCGGATTGACGTCGAGCCCGCGCGCCTCGTGGACGAGGTGGATGATCGAGAGACGCGCGGGGAGCGAGTGGGCCGTCTCCATGGCCGAGTCCCAGAGACCGTGATGGACGGGGAGGGCGCCAAAGTAGCTGCCCATCTCGCCGAGCCGCTCGACGAGCAGCGAAAAGTGCTTGGCCTCGTCCTCGGCGACCTTGACAAAGTCGCTGAAGAACTGCAGCGGCAGCTTGGCCGTCGGTCCCTCACCCGCTTCGCCCGCTTCGCCCGCTTGCGCGTCGTCGTGCGCGGCAAAGAAGTGTGCACACAGCCGCGGTGCGCGCGCGATGATGTCCCACGCCAGATCGATCGCCCACTGCTCGATGTTGGCCAGCGAGTGCAGGATGGCGATCCGGCTCTTTTCCGTGCCGCCGCGCCCGCGTTTGGCTTCCTGACCCGGACGCACGCATACCTCGTCCTTCAGCCGTGGTGGGCGCTCGGGCGGCGTCTCGTTCGGTTTTGTCATCCACTCGCTGCGCGTGCCTGCCACCTCGTCGCTCGTCTTCCAACGCCCGCCCCCGATGACCTTGCACTCGCCCGACCGGAAGGCCTTGGCAGCAAAGCGCGTGTACGCCACCTTCTTGGCGGGCTCCGGCGTATTGAGCACTAGCACCGCCCACTCCACCAGCGTCTTGGGCCGGGGCGACGGCGGTTCGATCTCCTGGTCCACTGCTGCACCTTGCGTCGACTCTGACGTTGACGGAGAAGAGGAGAGCGAGAGCTGAGAGGCTTCGAGATGGAGCGACTGCGCGGCGTCGAGACGCGAGGCTGAGGCCGGCGATGCCTCGCTGACGGCGCGCAGCTCGATGAGCTCCCAGCGCGCCGGATCTGCAGCTTGCGTAGAGGGCTGTGGCGGTTCGATCCACAGCGTATCGTCGCGAACACGGCACTGGTAGACGCACGCCGAGATGCCGTGCGACGACTCGCCCGTCGAAAGGCTAAAGTCGTACTCGTGCCACGGACACACCACCACCATGTCTTCGATATCTGCCTCATCCGTCATATCGGCATCGCTTGCTTCGATTGTCGCATTCTCCAGCGGTGCGCCGAGGTGCGGGCATGTGGCCTCCATGCAGTAGAACGCATCGTGAGCTGGCGGCGGTGCGGCGGCCGAGGCGGGGGTGGGGAACGAAAAGATGAGCAGCGAATGGTATTCGTGTGCTTCGGGATGGCGGAGCGTTAGGTGATGGCGCGAAGACGAGGCGAGCCTCTCCAGCGAGGCCACCTTCAACCACGTCTTGGCGTCTGCTGTGGTTGCCATGATTGCGTTCGAGGTGTGGACAGAGATGGTGGTGGATGGTGAGAGGTTGCCGACAAGAATAAGAATTTTTGTGTATGCACTCCACATGCGCCGTGATCCAACATGCTCGCCAAAAAAAAAGGAAAAAGGGAAAAAGACTCCGAAAGCGGGGCGTCTTTCGGGGCGCGCACGTCAGGCTGTGCCGCGTTGGCCAAGCGAGAACAACACAACACACGCATGCACCTGCGCGCTAAGTTAAACCAACCTCCTCTCGTCCACCCTCACCACTCGTTGCTCTGCTCACCACCGCAGTTAGTCCGGGCGCCATGTCGTCGACACTGCCTTCCAACATCGCACGCTGATAATCACGCCGTCCTCAATCGCAACACTGCCAACATGGCTAGCGCGTTCACCAGGCTCTTCTTGCCCTCCCACCGCAAGAGCGCCTCCACCTCCAACTCGGCCCGCCGCCACGAAGCTACCCGACCCCGCTTTCCGACCTCGTCCACCTTCGACCTGCGCCACTCGATCCCGGAAGAGTCGGCGTCGTCCACCGATGCCGCCTTCCCCGCGCTACCCTCGGCGACCTCGCTGACGGTGCACCATCTCAACCGCCACGTCGGTCCGCCGATTACCGATGCTACGCTGAGGCGCAACTCGCTGGCGCTCGAGCCTGTGCACGCGCGCCCGGCGCTGCCGAGGAGCTTCAGCGCATACGACATCACCGTGCCTCCAGATCAAGACCCAGTGCCATCGTCAAGGACGCCGCCGCCGCCGCCCGTGGATGACGATGACGACCTGGACACAAACCCGCTCTTCTTGCGCTTGTCCGAGGACGAGGCTTCGGCGACGGATTGGGCGCGGACGACGCTCGTGGTCGTGCCACTGGCGAGGTCGCTGGCTGTGCATCATGAGATCGAGGCGCACGATCTGGCCGATCCGGCCTTTGTGGCTCTGCATGCCTTCGCGGCCTCCAAACTCTACAAACACCACTACGTCTCGGTCCGTGCTGCATCGCAATCGCCGGCGGACGAGAGCAGCGGCGCAGACCGTCACGATTGGAGCTGCATTACACTCACGGCGACGCTCGATGCAGAGAAGCGCTCGGTCATCGTCACCGAGTCGCCCGCCGGCACCACATTCACGCACGCCATCCTCGGCGAGACCACGCTCTACCGCTCCACCTCGGACGCGGTGGCAGCCACGGCCAAGGTGCGCGTCATCTCGGTCGACCGTCCCATCGTCCACCGCCGTCCCTCGGTCGCCATCGTTGCTGCTCCCACTGCGGTCGAGGTGGATGATGCGGATGCGGGGATTTCGCAGCTCATCCTGCGGCACGTGGCACGCGAGCGCGTCTTCAGTTCCGACCTTGCGCTCGTCTCGCATCCGTGCACGGGCTCGTTTCGGCTGGACGAGGCGCTGGCGAGTGCGTTGCAGGTGCTCGTCGGTGCGGCACACCAGTTTGCAGCCTCGTTCGTCTACGTGCGCGGCTTTGACAGCTACAACGCACACCGCATCCGGCGCGGCATCTGGTTCAAGGCCTGGAAGGCGTTTGAGGAGCGCCTCGGTTCGGAGCACGTGGCACGCCTCGGCGTCGAGGCGTTCCACCGCATCAAGTCGCTCCTCGAGAGCGTCGTCATGGGCCTCGTGCATACCAAGATGTATGCGCCCATTCAGGATCAGCTGCTCGACGCCGACTTGGTCATCGATGACGTGCTCGCCGCGTACGCCGCCGCAAACACCACGCTCGCCGAGCTCGGCGTGCTCAATCCGGCGCTGCGGACGCGACCGGATCGACTGATCCCCGCGATCGAAGCGCTCGCCAAGGGACTGGCAGATGACGGAGGTAGCGAGATCGACGATGCGCTCGCGACGGCCGACGTGGAACAGATCCGCCAGCTCACAAGCGCCCAGGCTCCAGCAGTACGACTCAACGATCTGGACATCGACCCCGGCACTGGGGCGGAGAGTGGCGCGTCGTTGCATCGGAGAACGCCGTTGCAGGTCTTGCAGACGCTGCGCGCCGTGATCGACGAAGTAGGCTGGGCGGCAGAACGGGTTCAGCAGACGACGCGGGGTGCGGTCAGCGAGGCACTGGTCGGGGCCGACGACCTGCTGCCGATTTTGAGCTATGTTTTCGTCCGTGCGCGGCCGGGTCGGTTGGGGAGCATGCTGTACTACACGCGTGCGTTCCAGCTGACCGACACGGCGACTTCGCCGGATCTCCAGTGGGCGCTGGTGACGTGCGATGCGGTGATCACCTACCTCCGTACCGATCCGCTGCGACTCTGTCGTCGCCGTTCCAGCCTCACGCTCGCCGACGCCATGCGCAGGTCGCCCTCCAAGTCGGCCGCATCCGAAGCACTGTTTGCGCGCAGCATGTCCAGCCGTTCCCACCACGGCTCCGCTGCCGGCTCGAGCTTGACGCCCGGAACGGCCATGGCTCGGTCCCCCTCTGGACCCTCTGGACCCTCTGGGTCTGGTTCGAACTACATGTCGCCTCCGCCCTCGCCGCGTTCTCCGCTGCCGGAGATGGACGAGGCGAGGCTGGGAAAGGCGAGACCTGCGTCTGTGTTTTCGCTCGACGACGATGAGGCGTCGTTGGATTGGGGTCGCGTGGTGGGGGGGACGAGTCCTCGACGCGAAAGGACCTTGTCCTCGAGCAGCTCGACGGGAGGTGGCGAGTTGCAGATTCGACCGCAGATCGTACGGACCATCAAGCGCAGCTATACGGGTCGACTCGAACGCTCCGGTAGCAGTGGTAGCACTAGCAGCACAGGCATCCACGTTCGCGTCGTAGGCTCATCCGCTCTACCCAGGGACGACAAGAGGGAGGATCGTAGGAGGAGCATCGATTCATGGTCATTCAGCCTCTTCCCACCCACTACCGCGCACGTACCATCGTCCGCACCCAGACGCAAATCGTTGGTAACCATCGTGGGTGGCGTGGGACCCGAGTTTGATGTCAACTGCCAACCCATGGGCGTCGAATCTCCCCTCCAACCCACCACGCTTCCATCCTCGACACAGCTCAGTTCGGCACAAGATAAAGCAAAGAGCGCAAGGATCCGTTCACGCCTCTTGTCCACTTCGATCCCGCTACCCCCACAAGTCGATCGCAACTCCACCACCGCTCCTTCCTCAGCAACACCCAGCCGCGCTTCACTAAACGCCCTTCGTGCCTCTATCTCCCCCTCCTCCCCACCACCTCCCTAGACCCTCCCCATCCCTTCCACTCTGTCCTTCGCACCATCTCAGCTCGCATCGCAATCACCAGTCCCAAAAACACAAGGCCGGACGTGAAACGTGTGAAAATTTCGTCGCCTCAGGGGAGATTCTCAAACTCGGCGAGGAGAGCCTGGATATCCGGATTGGCGAAGAGCGCCGAAAAGTCGTGCTGCTGCGCATCCAGGTGCGCCAACCCGGGCGAGGGCGGATCGAACTTGTTCTTGGCCGAGGGGCTTGCGAGGAGCTCTACGATCTTGGGCGGGAGGTTCTTCTTGGGCGAGCTGAGGAGCTCGCTCAGCGCCTGCACGGCTCCGGCGCTATGCGGAGCGGCTTGAGCCGGGGCGTTTGCAATCTGCACCGCCGGCCGCGACCCCGAGGCGACGTGCGCAGCGACGCCCACGCCACCAGCGTCGTTAAAGTCGGCAAGGTGCGTGGGGAACTCCTGCGCGCTGTGCAGCGAGACCTCGTTGAACTTGTCCGCCGAAATCGACGGTGCCGTCCCCACCGCCGCTGCCGCCGCCGTCGACGTCGGCGTCATCTGGCCCGTGCTGACGGGACCAGGCAGCGGGATTTCCAGACTGGTCAGTGCACCGTCCGCATCGATGCCAAAGCCAGAAGCAGCCAGGATGCCATACGGATCTTCGAGCAGGTCGAACACGTTGTCCGTCGAGTCGGGCGAGTCGGGCGAGCGCGCCGGCGACGAGCCCGATACACTCGACGATCCGTCCTCGACCGTCGCCGGCAACGGCCGTCGTCGCGCCACCGTGCCAGCCGGCTTGGCGATCAGCTGCTTGGACTCGCTCGTCCGCGCAGCACCCTCGGCCTCGTGCACCTGCGTCGCGTTGTTCTGCGAAGCCGCCTCGCCCTGCGTGGCAGGCGAGGCATCGCTGGGCCAGTCGAGGTCGCTCGGCGTCGGAAAGATCTCGCGCATGCTCGGAGTGCGTCCCCATCCATCGACCTCGATCGTGCTGGGCGCAGTGGGCGGATCGAACGCAGGACTGCTCGGCGGCAGGTCGAGCTGCGCCAGCGTCGCTGCTCCCGACTGTGGCGAGTGCGCACTGCGGCTACTGAGGTGGCGGGCGAACTTGCGCGTCGCGCGGCCCAGGCTCGGCGAAGCAGGACACGACGGCAATCCCGCCGAACCCTCGCGGCTCGCAGACCGGTAAGGGCCCTTGACGAACTGCGCCTCGGGCGCGTCGTCCTCCTCGTCCGCCTCTGCGCCGCGACGACGCTGGCGGGCACTCGCCTCGACCTGCGCGGCCTTGGCGGTGAGCTGCGCCTTGCCGACCGCATGCAGCGACGACGCCGTCTTGCCGTTCTTGGGCTTGGCCGCGTCGGACGGCGAGGCGGGCGAGGTGACGTTGCTGCTCGACTTGTTCGCTGCGCCGTCGCTCGACGAGTACAGTGCCGGATGCAGCACCTCGTGGCCCGAGCGTGTGCGGCTGCGCGTCACGGGGCTGTCGCTGCTCGACGGCGCGCCGCTCCTCCGACTCGGCGACTCGTGCACCGCAGCGCGGCGCATGTCGCGTCCGAACGACGGACTGATGCGCTGCGTCGTGGGCGACGCATACGGGTTCTGGCCCGAGATGGTGCCGTGCGGGTTCTTGCGCGGACTCCTGCGCAGTCGGAGCGGGGTGCCATTCGCATCGCGTGCCATGTTGCCGAGCAGCGTTCCCGGCGTCTGCAGCGGCCCGAGCGGACCCAGCTCCTCAAAGTCAAAGTCGGCCTCGCTCATGAGCGTATCCAGCATCGTGCCCGGGCTCGAGTTCATGTAGAAGCTCGGCACGCGGAAGCGCACGTCGCGCGACGGACTTTCGAGGATACCGCCGCCGAACTTGGCAAACGCGTTGAGCGCCTCCGGTTGCATCAGGCCCGCGTTCATCGACGGTCGCACGGGACTCGACTGCGCAAAGTTGACCATGCGCGAGCTCGAGGCCTGGCGAGCCATCTGCGCCATCGGCTGCGGCGGCGCGGGCAGCCGGAAGTCGCCCTGGCGCAGCTCTTCCGTACGTGTCTGTCCTTTGCTCTCTCCCGCCTCGGCCGCGCTCGCACCGTTGCTGTCGTCCTGCGTGAGCGCGGCGGCCTTGGGCTGAGTGCGCTCCGAGTGCGTGCTGCCCTTGGCTGGCGACGACTTGGCCGTGGCGTGTCTAGCGTTCTGGGGCACCTTGACGGAGCCCTTTGGCCTGCCTGGACGTTTGCCCTCTGGGTTCTCACGCATGCTGCGTCTGCTGCGCCACTTGCCCGTGTTGTGATCGAGCACGTACTCGCGGTCGGCCTGCTTCTTGCACATGGGCTTGTCCTTGTCCTTCTTCTTGCTGCTGCGCTGCGACTCGAGCTTCTCGGCGTCGCGGTGGCACGCTTCGCTCAGCGTGCGCGGCATGCTCGACTTTCGGCCCGAGCTCGATGCAGGCGTGTCGGCGTCAAAGTTGGGCGACGTCGCCGACTCGTCGCCCGCATCGGCGTCTGCTGGGGTTGCCTTGGCCGTGGCCCTAGGCGTGGCAGCGCTGTAGGGCGAAGAGGCATCCACGTCCGAGCCAGCGATGCGGGCGCGCTTGGTGGGGCCAGCATCGACGGTCTCGCGCCTCCTCTTTGCGGCCTCGGCGAGCGCCTTGCGTTCGCGGTACGCCTTTGTGGCATGCTCTTTCCTCCAGACGTACTCGGGGCGCGAGTTGTTCCACTTGAGGTAGTAGAGGCCGCACGGGTTGCAAGCCGACCAGCGGGATTCGCCGTCGGTCTGGATGGGGCTCTCGTTGCCAGCGTACCTTGGCTTCCAGCTGGACTCGGTGGGGTCGTCGGCGCTGGCCTCGTTGGCGCTGCCTGCGGGCTTCTCTGCGGACGGATTGTTGATGATGCTGCCGGGAGGGAGCTTGAGGATGCGCCAGGTGGTGGGAACGTCGGTGCCGCAGTTGTAGCAGATGCGGTTGGTTGGCTCGTGCTGGGCTTCCTTGCGCGGTACAGATGGACTGGGCGCGGCGTCGTCTTCGTCGAAGACGGGCGACGATGCGGATGGGCGGCGTGAGGCGTTGAGCTGGGAGAAGCTGAGCCGAGGAGAGTCTTTGGAGGATGGTTGTGCCTGCAGGCTGGCTCTGCGATTCTCCTTGCCCGGCTGGGCCGAGCTGGCAGAGGAGGTGTCCGAGTTGGTCTGCAGAGCGGGCGACGGGGCGTTGGGTGCAGGGATAGGCTCGAGAGGACGAAGGGCGGGAGAAGAGAGGGGAGCCTCGACCGAGGGTGAAGCGGCACTGGAGTTGCCAAAGACCTGAGCGACCTGCTGGAGCAGGTTCTCGAGCTGAGCCTGCTGTGCGGGCTCTGGAGCGGACTTGGAGGATCGCTGCTGGAGGCTGTGGAGGATGGTGAGAAGCTGAAGCGTGGAGGGGTTGGCGGCTGCGGAAGCGGTGGCGGACGAGGGAGAGGGCGCGGACTGGGCGTGTTGTTGGGACGAAGAGGCGGCAAAGTCAGCGAGCAGAGGTAGGGCTGGCGATGCGCCGAGCGGCTGAGGAGCCGTCTTGGGAGAGAGGCCGCGATCTGCTGATGAGGGCTCGACGGCGGGTGCGGAGCGGTGCAAGGAGCGGCCGAGTGGTCTGCGAGGGGGAGCGTCCAATGTGGAGGAGGAAGAGGTGGGATAGTCGGGCTCCGAGTGGAGCGTGAGGTGGTCGTCGCGGTCGGCGTGACGCGAACGGAAGCGACGGGTGGGGGAGGCGGGCTCGAGGAGGGAGTCGTGGTGGTGGTTCGGACGCGGTATGGATGCGGTGCGCGAGGTGGAAGCGGCGCCTGCGCTGAAGCTGGAGCCGGAGGAGAGGCCGCGGACGAGGTTGAAGTACTTGTCCTTGCTGCGCGCCTGGGACTCTTTGAGTTTGATGACGACCTCGAGGACGTTGATGTCTTCGTGGTACTCGCGGCCGTTCTCGTAGCGAAGACGCCTGCCATCGGAGCGGACGCGGCCGGTGACGGTGGTCTCGCCGTCGCCTTGCTCCTCGAGGGCCCAGTTGAAGAATCCCTTGCCGACGAGGATGGAGGTTGGCGCGTCTTTGTTGCGCGGCGGGCTGGCGGGAAGCTTGCTGGAGCTGGGCACCGGGCGGTCTCGGAGCGAAGAGGAGCTGGCGGAGCGGGTGGGCGATGAGTGTGACTGGGATGAGGGCGAGCGGAGCTGGTTTGCGCGGAGGGTCTCCTCTGGGTCGACGGCGTAGATGATGTAGTCGCTCTTTGCGTCTGGGAGGAGTTCTGGGCTGGCCATGCAGACTGCGCCGAGGCAGGTCTTGAGTGGGACGCGACCGAAGCGGACGTGAGGCTGTGGCGAGGAAGCGTGGTAGTTGGCGGCCGAGGCGCCGAGAGGCGAAGGCGGGGTGATGTTGGGGATGATGACATCGACGGGGATGGGTCTGCCGACGCGTGCAACCATGGTGTGGGCGGGACTCGAGTCGAGCGTGTAGAGGACCTTGACTGGGGATTGGTGCGTGGAGCAAGGATGTGTAGCGTCAGTGAGCTGTTGGCGAGGAGAGCGACGATGGGCGAGTTGGAGATACTTACCGTCCATCCTGGGCGCGTGACTCGACATGACGCCGAGGTGAGGCAATGGTGTGCGAGGACGTGTGGATGCGAGGTACGCGTCTTGGCGGCGGATCGGGACGCGAGTGGAGTGTGTCGAGTGTCAGGGCGGGCTGGATTAGCGTATCATTGGCGGAGGGGTACGAAGCGCGATGGTGGAGGACGCGACTAGGGATGGGCTGATGGAATATGCGGCTGGGATGGCGAGTCGACAGAGCGGTGAGGATGGATGCGGTTGTGGTGGTGGCCGGTGTTGATGGTGCTGAGAGGGTAGGGAGATGGATGGATGATGGACGGAATGGATGAGAGGACGATGAGCGCGGTGAAGCACATGCGTTTCGCGCCTCAACCTCTACTGAGCTCAAACACGCTCTCCTCGCTCTCCTCGTTGTGCTGCGCTGAGGCGCAAAATTCCAAAGCCACGCTCAAAGCCACGCTCAAAGCCACGCTCGGCAGCCGAGCGACGCGAAGCACGCATCTTTACGCGCTCGACGCACGCTCAGCTCCACATGCTTTTTCCTCGTCGACACGTCTCGAGACGCGTTGCATTTTGGCCTGGTATTGCAGTGTAGACAGCACTGGTGTAACATACTGCTCAAAAAAGAAATACGCGTGTTAGAGCGAGGCTGCGCCATGCCGCCCCCCTGCATGCTGCGAGTGCGAGTGCGAATGCGAGTGTTGATGTGCAAAGTGCGCGTGCAGCGGAGCGCGCCAAAGCGCCAAAGCGCCAAAGCGAAGCGTCAAAGCGTCAAACCCTGATCCCATTAGCTTGGTTGGACTGCACCTCATCTCATGACCTGCACCTCTCCTCCTCATCCAGGCGCGGTCCTCGCAGGCGCTTGCAGTTAGCTCTCTTCGCCATGCCTCAGCCTTCCCCACCACGCTCCCCTATATCATCTCCATCATCCCCACATCCCCCTCTAAGTCCTCGCGCCATCCACTTTCAAGACCAACTCCACCCCAACTCGGCCGCAACACATACCCCCATCAGGCTGCCCTCGCCCGACCCTCTGCTGCGGCCGCGCTCCCCCGGCTCCCCCGGCTCCCCCGCCGCCGACATCATGGTCAACGACTACGGCTCCCTCGACCGCAATGACACCAGCGCCACCAATTCACCCCACCAAGCCACCCCCTCCGGCTACCGCGCCGCCGGACCCGGCACCATCCAACTCCCTCCCTCGCCTTACCCCAACGCTCGCGCGCATGCCGACAACGATGCCGCCCGTGCTCGTGCGCCCAGCTTGAGTCCCAGCATCGCCACCTCGGGCGCTCATCCGCGAAACCAGAGCCAGAACCAGAACCAGAACCAGAACCAGAACCCGCGCAGAATGTCGTTCAAGAGGCGCACCCCCAGCGTCAACCAGAGGGGAAACTTCCTCCACCGCGCCTCCATGGGCGTCTTCCCCTCCCGCAAGCTTTCCACCGCAGCCAGCGATGCTCCCGGCGCAAGGAACCTGCGTCGCGTACACACCACCGGCGTACCCGCCGCCGGCATCGCTGACCACGACGGCGACGACGACGCAGACGCCGGCACCATCGACGTCGACGCGCTCATCGCCGCTGCAGAGGCGCCCTCCATCCCGCGCATGCTACCCAAGTCCGATCCGTACTCGACCCCCATCCCCGCCCTCCCCTTCATCGTCCTCTGCCTCGTCTGCTTCGGCGAGTTCAGCTCCGCAGGTGTCGCAGGTCCCTTCCTCTTCTTCATGATCGAAGACTTTGGCGTCGGCGGCGAGAGCGACGTCGGCTTCTGGGCTGGCATCGTCTCGGCCAGCTTCTTCTTTGCCCAGTTCCTCACCTCGCTCATGTGGGCCTCGGTCGCAGACAAGCGCGGCCGTCGCTTCGTCCTCGCCATCTCCCTCCTCGGCAACGCAATCACCATGATGCTCTTCGGCACCTCCCGCAACCTCGGCACCGCCATCCTCATCCGCCTCTCCCAGGGCTTCTTCAACGGCGCCGTCGGCGTCGCAAAGGGCGCCATCCGCGACATCACCGACGAGTCCAACGAGGGCCGCGCCTACGCGCTCATGGGCTTCTGCTGGGGCATGGGCGGTATCATCGGCCCCATCCTCGGCGGCCTCCTCGAACATCCCGTCCAGAAGTTCCCCGCCCTCTTTGCCGCAAACCAGCTCCTCGCCGACTATCCCTACCTGCTTCCGTGCCTCGTCGCCGCCGCCTTCACCGCCGTCGGCTCCTTCCTCACCCTCTTCATCGCGCACGACGGCGGTCCCCGCACCGGCGCCATCCAGCTCCCCGAGAAGGCCGATCTGGAGCGCGCCGCCACCCACGTCGGTAGCCTCGGCAGATCCGCCGGACAGCGCATCAGCGGCTACTTTGGCGGCGCACGCAGTGCCGCCGGTAGCAGCCTCAGCCTTTCGCATCACTTTGGCAGCGTCAACGACCACCACTCGACTAGCGGCGCTTCCACCCCCGATCCCACCGCCGCAGCTACCAAGCTGCCGCGCACCTTTACCCAGCAGGTCGACTACGAGACCGGTGGGCCGCCCTCGCCTGCTCCCACCGAGGGCACCGTCATCACGCACAACAACACGCTCGCCAACGACTCGGGCTTCTCCCGCGCCGAGCCGCGGCGTCAGCGCCTCTTGTCGCGCACCGAGGAGCGCCAGCGAGCCATCTTCGGCGGCGGATCCGCGTACGGATACGAGAGGCACATGTCGCGCTCCTCGGCGGCTCCCGCAGAGCGAGCGGGCGCCGCGCGCGCCGACTCGTTTGCGCGCACCGCAGGCCGCAACTCGTTTTCCTCGACCACCCAGTACGCGCCCGACTTTGAGGAGATCGGCCAGCGGCCCGGCCTCAGCTTTGCGCAGCGCTTCCTCCTCGCCCAGGACGATTCGGTCTTCACCATCTCGGACCTCTGGGTCGCCGCCGCTATCAACGGCGACGAGGCGTACGAGGATGTGTTTGACGACGACGACGACGACGACGACGCGCTCGACGAGTCGTACGATGGCGGCAGCGTGGTGGAGGATTCGATCGACTCGATCGATGAGGAGGACGAGGACGACGAGGAGCGCGAGCCGGGCGAGGGATCGTCGCTCTTGGCGCCGCGCCACCTGCCGCCGCTCAACTTTGCGCAGAGGAAGATGTCGCGCGCGGGATACTCGGATGCAGGCAGGTCCGCCGGTAGCAGGCCCAGGTCGATGCGCAGATCCAGCGGCGTCGCTAGGGTGCCGAGCCTCTATGCGAATACGGGTATCGAGAGTCCGCTGCTGTCGCCCGCGTACAACCCGCTTTCGCCCTCGATCGAAGGTGTGCTTGGAGGCCCGGGCCAGAGCCAGAGCCAGGCGCCGGCGCAGGGGAGGTCGGATAGTGCGTGGGATCCCACCTTGGCAGGGATTCCAGAGAGCCATTCGAACCGGAACAGTCTCACGGTGCCGACGAGGAGGGGTGGAGTGGTTTCGCCGGATCGACGGAGTGGGGCGTTTAGCGAGGCGGCGGTGCCGGCGTCGCTGTTCAGGCTGCTGCCTGCGGCGATCATTGCGCACTACGGGCTCATGGCGTTCCACTCGTCGACGTTCGACCAGGTGTTTATGGCGTTTCTCGTGACGCCCGAAGCGTCGGGTGGACTGGGCTTGACCGCTTCGCACTATGCGCAGTTGATCTCGGCCATGGCGGCGTGCCAGTTGGTTTTCCAATTCGGCTTTTACCCCAAGGTGGGTCCTCCTCAGGGCAAGTTTTCGCATCTGGCCATGCTGCGTTTGGGAACGGCGATTTATCTGCCGTGCTACACGCTCTTTCCTCTGCTGAGGGGGCTCTTGCATCCGAATACGGATGGGTTCGTTATGGCGGGCATGATCACGTTTGCTGCCATGAGGTGGTTGGCAAACGTCTGTGCGTTTACCGCGGTAAGCGTGCTGATCAACGCCATGACTCCGCCCCATCTCACACCGTTGGCAAATGGTCTTGCGCAGACAACCAGCTCGGCCGCTAGGTTCGTGGGTCCCATCGTCGGCGGCTTGGTTTGGGCAAAGGGCATTCAGGGTGGTCCGGATGCGAATAGCTGGCCCTGGAACTATCACTTGGGCTTCTGGTTTGTTGGCACCGCCGCCTTTATCGGATTCCTCTTCACCTGGCGCATCAAGTAGCTCTCCCCGCAACCCCGCTACCATCCACCGCGATACCGCAGACAGACTATGCTCGCAATGCTTTCACGCTCTTCCTTGCAAATGTTGTTCGGGCTTGACTCGTTGGCGCTGGCGTGCTTGCACCGTCGACAAAAAATGACCAACGAAAACGCGTGCCGCCACTTGGGTGGCTAGAGTGCTGTCCTCGCTCTGAGGACAAGTTGGCGAGTCTTGATTCGGGCCGATGGATGGTGCCGCGGGGTGGGATGGTGGTATTCGAGTCTTGTCCATGGTGACGTCTATTCTTTGGTGACGATGACGAGGTTGCCTGTCCCGTTGGGGCCTGCGCTCCAGTCGCGCTCGCCGCTTGGTTGCCGCCACCGCCTTTTCTCGAGTGATCCGAGACTACGATCCGAGGTAAGCAAGTTGAACGGCACGTGCAGCAAAGTGCCGCCAGCATCGGTGCTTGCGTGCGAGGTCAAGGTGGCGGTTGGGATCAAGACCGTCGCGGGGGCTTCGGCAAGGCTTACAAATCCCACAAGATCGCCGCAGCCGAGCTGAGATGCTGGCAACGCGACAGAATCGCCTCGGGAGACTGGACAGCGGCGATCGCTGCAGTCGCACTGAGATGCCGGCAAGGCAGCGATATGGCATGCGGGACTGGACGATAAAGCGTATCAACGCCTTTGCCAGAACGCCACTGACGCTGAGCAAGAGGGTGAACGATCCACGCCGTGTCCTCCGCTTCCATTTGACGTCCTCTTCACTGCACGGTTAAAAGGCTGGACGATAGCGCGCAAGAACGCCATAGATTGAGGCTAGAGGGAGGCTAGAGGAAAGTAGGGCTGGCAGAGGGAACGAAGCCCATCCGCGCCACCTTGTCTGCTTCTATTCGACACAGTCGCTGCAGCATGGTGGCAAAATTGGACGATCAAGCGTGCGTCAATAGTGTTCTGGCAAAGGCGTTCACACGCATTATCGTCCGGTCTTACTACCATGCTGCAGTCAAGAGGACGTTGAAGAGAAGCAGAGCATGCAGCGCCTTCTCCCCATTCCTCCTTCTCCCCCTTCCCCCTTCAGCCCTCCCTCTCCCTCTTCTCCCCCTTCTCTCCCTTCCCTTATTCCCTCGTATCCTCGTTTCCGCTTTCCACAGCCACACCTACAGGCAAATAAAGGGACGAGGTGTCAAAATTGTCCTCTTCGCTTCTCCCCCTTTCCCCCATCCCTCTCCCCCTTCTTCCTCCCCTTCTCTCCCTTCCCCCTCCAGCCCTCCCTCTCCCTCTTCTCCTTCTATCCTCTCCCTCTTCCCCTTCTCCCCCTTCTCCTCCTTCTCCCCTTTCCTCCTTCTCCCCCTTCTCCCCCTTCCCTCCCATCCCTTGTTCCCTCGTTCCCTCGTTTCCGCTTTCCACAGCCACGCCTACAGGCAAATAACGGAACGAGGTATCAATATTGTGCAAAGTGTGGAGGGAGCCTAATGCTTTCAGGCCGAGTCGGTTATGCCGAGTCGGTGACGGTCTCGCCCGACTTCTCGTTTGGCTTGTCGTCGACCCCTCGAGTAGGGGTAGGGACACGCGTCGAGTTGGGCGAGTTGGTCGAGTCGGTGAGGGCTGCCTTGCTCTCGACGTCGCCGCGGCGGGCGCCGATGACGGGTCCTGCGTCGTCGAGGTCGTCCGAGGCGGCGTACTTGGAGCGCGCGCGGATCTGCGCGCCGTACTTGATGAGCACGAATGGCAGCGGCACGGCGAGCGCCAGCAGACACGCGAGCAAGAGGCCCGCGTAGGGCACCGTGAGGTTGTGGAAGAGCTGGGTGGAAAAGAGCGGGAACGAGGCGGCCAGCGCGTTTCGCACAAAGCCCTGCGCCGAGATGGCCGAAGCGCCGTACTCGGAACCGTAGGCGTCGGCGAGGTAGTTTTGGATCGCCTCAAAGATCTGGTAGATACCCATGACGAGCGGCACGAGCGCAATCTCGGGCGCGATCCAGTGCACGTGCTCGTACGAGGTGAAGGCAAAGATAAACATGCCGATCGTCGCCAGGATGCCACCCACGGCGGCGTAGTAGAGACGAGCTTCGGGGACGGCCACGCCATTGTTGCGCTTCTGGGCGCGATCGTAGAGGTAGCCGCCGTGGAACGAGAGACCAAAGGCGAGGAAGCAGGCGATCAGAGGGCCAATGTAGGCCAGACCGCCGTTGCCGACGCTCCAGCCGTGGATCTCCTGGAAGACGATGGGGATGGCCGAGAAGAAGGCAAAGATGAGCGCCCAGGCGTAGGCAATGTAGAGCGAGAAGCAGAAGACGACGGGCTCCGAGACGAGCAGAAGCGCCGCACGCGTCGTCGAGGCGTGGAGCAGCGCCTTGAGCGAAGGCGCCTCGAGCTCCGAGGGGGCGCGGTATCGCTGGTCTCCGGTCTCCTTGCGCAGCTTCTGGGCGCGACGAGCGAGGATGACCGAGCCACGCGTCTCGCGGAGGAGCGCAAGCTCGAGAATGACAACGGCGCCGTTGACAATGAGTTGGACCCACTGGATCCATCGCCACCCCTTCTCCTGGAGGATGTAGCCGCAGTAAAGGGGAGCGCCGACGGTACCAGCCACTGCCACGAGCGAGAAGAGGGCGACGGGAAGGCCGCGGTCCTTGGTCTTCCAGATGTCGGCGAGCGTGCCTGGGATGATGGTCGTGCCGGCAGCACCAAAGGCACCGCTGAGGAAACGAGCGACCAGGACGGTCTGGATGTTCTTTGCGAGGGCGAGGGGGATGAACCAGACTGTAAAGAGCGCATAGCAGCCCAGATAGATGGGGTTGCGTCCGACAAACTCGGAGAGGGGGCCGAGGAAGAGGGGGACGATGGAAAAGGCGCCGTTGAAGAGGAGCATGCCGACCTGGCCGACCTCGGTGGAGACGCCGAGCTCCTCGGTCATGGGGCCGATGCCGGTGGAGAAGGCAGCGGTGGCGAGACCGATGAAGAGGCACATGGCGCAAAGGAGAGCGGTGGTCATCCACTTGCGGCTTTTGGACCAGTTCATGGGGTTCTCGGGGTCGTTTTCATCGTCCCACACGACGAGGATGATGTTGTCATCCTTTGCGCCTGCGGGGACCTCGAGCTCCTTGCGGGGCTGCTCGCGGCTCTTGCGGCTCCAGAGGCTGTTCTTGCGCGACTGGGTGGGGCGCTGAGCAGGAGTGGCCGAGGCCTCGGTGTGCTGCTGGTCGGCGGTGGGAGCGGACGCAGAGGCGTCGTCGGCGGTGGCGTACTTCTCGCCGTTGGAGAGGAAGTTGGTGTGGATGGAGGTTGCCTTGAGAACCATGATGGGCAGTTCTCACGGGGGGGAAGGGGGGGGGGGGGGGGGGAAGCCACGAGGATGGCAGCGGTGTTGGGGAAGGGTTGGGAGGAAAGGATTCATTTCGGTCAGTGGCTTGGCTTTTGTAGGGTGCGGGATGTGCCGGAGGACCACGGGAGGGGCGAGAGAGAGAAGAGGAGGGGCAAGAGACGGGAGGGTGTAGGCAGAGGCGGAAGCCGAAGCCGAAGCGAGAGGGGGCACTGCGAGACTTGGTCAAGGAGGCCATCCCACTCGAGACATTTTTACTCTAGTAACGTGGCCTGACGACGGCCGAATCAAGCTCGAGTGTGCTGATGAGTTGCAATGCACCCCTCGTTGGTTCTTTGCTGGGCAGCCCCCCCCCCCCCCTTGGCGTGTGGGGCCTCGAGCGATGTTTTGGGTGCCCCGTCCCTGGTCGTGTGGTTAGCGACTGGGGTCGCGAGCTAGGCGGCGTTGGCACGGGAGATCAGACCAAGCAGCAGAGTTGAGGATGGGCTTGGCATGCTCATGTTGGCGCTGGTGCGGGCACAGGAATGGTTTCATGCATTGGGGCACCAATAGCAGCGCTCGTGACGAGTGGCAAGCCATTGGCCGCGCGGATCGTCTTCCGGGAGGCCAGGCGAGGCGCGGCGAGGACAAGGGAAGCGCCTCGGATGTGCTTCTTGTTTCCTTCTTCTCGGCTAAAGTGTGACAGCGTGCGCAGTTTGAGAGCGAGCGACCGACGATCCGCCGCCGAGTCGAGCTCAAATTGAGTTGGGGCCTGGCTTACACACCGCTCACGCTTAAGGTTGTTTCTTGGCTCTTGTTTTGCAGCTCAATGAGCTGTTACGGTCGATCGCCGCTCTTCATAGCAGCAGGCGAGTACAGGACTAATAATGAGCGCTGATCACCAGACGCAGAGGGGATTCCACCTGACGAGACCTTTGTCGAGTTTGCGAGCTTCGGCGCGAAGGGCCGAAAGGAATTCATTCGCAGTGAGAAACCATGCTAGTGGATTGTGAAGCGCTGACGAACTTTGAGCTTGTCGAGAGAAGTGGCATCGGTGGGATTCGGACGCAAAGTCGAAAGGTTGTGCGATTGGTTTGCAGTCGAGAGCGTGGCAAGATTCGCCGGAGTCGACATCCGCTGCTCGGAGATGTCATTGGATCGACGTGGCCGCTGCGGTGCAGGCTCAGCTTGGGTCCTGCCGAAGTGATGCCGCAGGGGCGGGCTTAGCGTGGCGAGCCTAGCATGGCGTGCGTTGCATGGCGTACGTAGCTCGACATGGGCTGGCTCGCAGCTGTTGTGGCTGCCAACCGGCTATGCGGCTGGCGGGCTCCCAAATCGAAAGAAAAAGAACCCAAGAATTCGCCGTACTCGGAGAATTTTTTTTTCTTCGCGACCTGCATACCAAGATCTGCCGGGTTCGCAGCTCGTGTAACGTCACACCGCTTTTCCGCCAACTCGCCTCGTCTGCCTCTTCGGCTCGAAAGAAAACAACCTCTTGTTTATGTCTAGCATTCCATTGATGCGGTCTAGGCCATGACGCCTTCCGACGCTTCAACCCAGCTTTGGCTCGTGAGCACCACGTCCCCATCTCCTGTATCCAGCAGCGACACACCTCGCTTCTTGGTCATCACAGCCGGCGTCGGGACGGCAATGTGCAGGACGAGGAGTGCAACCGTGGCTGCGATGCCGTGCCGAGCCTTGGACCCTGCAGTTGATGCCGAGAGGCAAGAAAGATGCGACCGAAATTTCGCCACTTTGGCTGCATCGGTCGAACTTCGCTCCTACTGACATCATGCGTCGAGCCCACCCGAACGCTCGTGGCCACCAAGCTCGCAAGCTCAGTGGGCCATCTTGCCGCGAGCCAAGATTTCGAGGGTCTTGCCTGGCAATCGACCTCATGGATCTGGCTCGTTGGAGAGGCGCGGTCCGACGACCCGTGCGAGTCCATAAGTGGGCCTTGTGGAAGTGGCGCACACAGCGAGCTTCAGGGATTGGCCAAGGCCTCGGGTGGCAACAGACGCTCGAGGCGCCATGCTTTCTCCCACTTTGGCGTGGTTCTAGCCTACTGGAATACGGTGCTGCAGTAGCCTTGGTTCTGGCATCGCATCGTCCGGATATCAAGGCGTGGACGTCGGATGTTGGCTTGTATCGTGCGGCTCGTAATCGCCAGTCGACAAGCACGACGGCCTAATGGCGTGCTCATCGGCCTGTCTCGAGAGAGCTGGAGCTTCTACGGCCAAGAAAAGCGCCAGGCTAGCCAAGCCTATGCACGGATTGGCGAAAATTTATTTGGATGCTGTTGTTAGGTTCGAACGGTGAGATGTATCGGCCGACATAGATCGCAGCTGTTCAGGGTCGAGAACCGCGAGAGAGAAAATGCGGGGTAAGCTGCAGGTGTGCAGGTGGTCTGCAGCCGATGCGGCCCAGGCGCCTCTCGAGCCAAGCTGAGCTTGAGTATCTAATTGCTATCGGCCTCGGGCACTCTAGCGCGAGTGGCTCATGCATTCCATGCTCACCTTGACGTCGCCTCGACGCTGCGGGTGGCACTGCGCCAGCTGACACTGCAGACTGCACACTCGTTTGCATTTCCAAGCCGCAGCACAGCTGGTTGGTTCGAGCGAGCGGCTTTGCAACGCGAGCCAGCCTCGCCAAGCCTTGCACTCGACTCGTGCTCACGCTTGGACGAGCGAGGCATTTGCCGCAGCAAGTCGAGCGCAACGTGCCTCTACGCGATCGACGCCCTGAGCCCTTGCCCGCTTCCTGAGGCTCGCGCACGTTCTCGCGTCGCGATCTCCGCGTCGTATGATGGCCACGCTTGATGGCTCCCTTCAGCCCCTTTGGCCGCTTTCGGAGAGCTCAAACTCTGAGCTTGTGACGAGGTCGGCCGGGCTGCCGGGCTGCCGCACGGATGCGAGCCAAGTTGCGCTTTCGAGTCGAGCACTCGAGCAGTGCGCTTGCTTTATCGCTGCAGCGCATTTCAAGAGGCACACGCGTGCCGTGGGGCAAAGTGCCCAAAAGGCGAGATTTTCTTTTTCGTGCTTTTGTGGGGAAATGCACGCCTGCATTTGGCACACACACGGCGTCACTCTGACTGCTCGCCACTGGTGTCCAAGCCACCCCACACCAGCCAGCCAGCCAGCTGAAGCGCACTCTCGCTATCTCTGCTGCCCGCTCACACCTTGAACCCGCTCGCCCTCATCTTGCTTGTCAGCACTTCCATTCTTTCGACCTGCCACAGGACATTCTTCGCGATCACCAGCGTTCCGAACGCCTTCCAATCGCCAACCAGCCGCATCCACCTGGTCGCTATCAGACACGTTGCACCGTGTCGATCCGTCAACAACTCTCGTCTGAGCCGCATCTCTGTTGCCCACGATGAGTGCCATGTCGCTCGCTCGCTGTGATTCGGCGGGCGCTTCGCTCGGCTCGGCCACCTCTTCGCTCTCCACGCCCTCGTCCTCTGATCCCTCGTCGGCTCCTACCCATGCGCGCCTCGAGCTGCCCAACGAGCTCCTCCGCCACATTTTCATGTACTGCGACCCCGCCACGCTCTACACCACCGTCCGCGCGCTCAACCGCTCCTGGAAGCACACCGTCGAGCACGACCTCATCGCTCAGCACTTTGCCAATCGCGACTGGCGCGTCGGTCTGCGCGTCACACGCAAGCTCCCCAGCACCCTCTCCGACGCCGACGTCGCCGACGCTCAGCGCCAGCACACCGACGAAGACCTCTACCGCCTCAACGTTCTCAACCGCCCCGGCGCCCGCGAGCCCTTCCACATCAACGCCCAGCCCCGCACCGTCACCCACGTCATCCCCCTCGCCTTCAAGGGCTACGATCCCGAAAACGTATCGCTCCGCTTCGACACCGACTCCACCTGGCACTCGCTCTTCCAGGTCTCGCCCCCCGACTCGGACGACGAGCGTGAGGCCAACGCTCCCGCAAACGCCCCTGCAGCCAACAACGCTGATCATGACGACGACGACGACGACGACGACGACGACGACGACGACGACGACGACGACGATAGCAGCGATGGGGACGAACAACAAGCCGATGGCCAAGCTGGTGCTCAGGCCGATGCTCAGGCTGGTGCTCAGACCGGCGCTCGGGCTGGTCATGGCGCCGCGCGTGCCAACGACTTTGGCGCGGCGCAGGCGCGCGCCCGTGCGCGCGCGGAGACCGCCCGGCTCGAGCTCGACTTTGGCCTGGTGTGGCGCTTCCCGGACGACGGCCAGGATGCGGACGTCTACCAGATCAAGAAGGGCGATGCCGAGTCGTGGGGACAGCCCGATCCCGAGAACGGCTGGCTGAGCCGCTTCTACTGCTCCAACTTTGACACGGTGAGTTCGGCGGCGCCCTCGAGTGCGCCCTCGGGCACCTCTTCGCCTGCGATGCTGCAGTCGACGCCGCTGACGCGCCGCGTGCGGAGCAGTCGGCTGCACTCGTCGGTGGAGCGACGCATGCACGACGTGATCGACGACGACGAGGGCTTCTCGCCCGCCCAGATGGTGTGGAGCGACGAGGGCCACGAGTACATGTCGCTCGACCTCGCGCTCGGCATGGAGTTCTTTGTCCGTCGCTCGGCGCGCGCCAACCAGCTCGTGCGGAGGCTCGAGGCGGCCGCCGCCGCCGCCGAGGCGCGCGACGTCGTGGCCCAGCTCACGCGCAAGCTCAAGAAGGGCAAGAAGGCCAAGAAGTCGGCGCTGTCGAGTCTCAATCCGTCCGCCGCCGGGTCGGTTGCGGCGTCCGGCTGGGCGACGCCGCTCGAGGTGGCGAGTCCGCCGCCGAGCAGGATGACCGCAACCACGGATCCGCGCAGACGCGCCATGCACAACGCGCTCGGCAAGGAGGTGCAGCGCAGCACGTCCATGTCGAGGACCGCGAGTGCCAGCTCACCGCTCAAGGGCAAGCAGGTGGCCAAGGACGACGAGGCCGAGGGGCCTGGGGAGGAGGAGGGCGCTCGGACACCGGAGCAGCCCGCGTCTGCACCAGGCTTGCTGGCGCCGTCGATGATGGCGTCGCGCTACAACTCGGTGGCGCCGTCGAGGCAGGGTGGGGGCAGTGTGGGTACCGGCTCGTCGTACGGGACCAAGTCGAGGGGCGCTGGGTCGGCGAGTCGTGCGGGCGGCAGCAGTGCACCGCGCGCGACGTTCCAGGCCAAGCTGCTGAGGGCGGAGCGCATGCCCTCGAGACCGTCGACGCCACCGCCCGCGGGCGAGGAGGAGAGCTCCGACTCGGCCACCGCCAACACCACGCCCTCGGATCGAGCCGGCTGGACCGGAGGCGACAAGTTCGGCCGCGGCGCCTACAGGATCGCCCAGGAGTGGGCCGAGGAGCTCGACTCGGACAAGTTCCAGGACGCCCTCTCCAACAGCGGCGTCACCACGCCCGTCACTTGGACCTGGTCCAGGTAGTGGCTAGCATGAGCTCCAACGTCGGTGATAGAGTCGCGAGGATCCTTACACATTCGCTTTGATACACTCGGTTGCATGCTCTGGCCGAGTCAGTTCTGTTTCTCCTTGTATACACATCGCATCATCTACACGGTACGGATGCATTTGACGCTCGCCTCGGACTCCTGGGTCGTGGTCCTAGGCAGAAGACGATGTTGCGGCGTGTGACAGGGGCGGCGTGAGAGGCAGACTGGGAGTGAGGGCGGGAGCCGGCGGTTGGATGTGCCGAAAATGGCAGCGCGGGCAAGGCGGAGAGTGGCAGTGTGTCGAGTCGATCACGGTGCAGAGGAGCAGAGGAGAGAGAGCGGGCTCGCGTCGGGGTTGGGGGCCATGCGCGGTGACAGCACGCTCACGCCGCTTGCCAGCCAGCCTATGACGACAAAAGGCAGTGCAGCGCCCCGCGATAACAGCCCCCGTGGATCCAAATCCAAAAAAAAAAGAGCGCACGCAGGTCCCGAGAGAGGTTGCCAGCACACGCACACACGCACACACGCAGACACTCAGACACTCGCGCCTTTCGCCCGAGAAAAGGCTTAGAGCAACACCTCGGCCAAGCAGCCGCATTGCCGCACGGTTGCGATTCCGAGTGGAGTCGACGCCACGCCTCGATCTCCACCCTTCTTCCTCCATACTTCGCGCACGCTCTATCCACCACACCTCTGTAAGTGACGAATAGCTACATCGCCATCGAAAGCCTGCGCTGGATTTCAGCTTCGATGCTGCCACTCAACGCCAACACGATCGTGGGAAGAAGGCTCGATGAGGAGGTTGATACTGACATAAACGATGCGATCTTGTTTTTGGTGGTTGCGGGGCAACTTGCCAGAATCTTGTTTTCGTACGCAGACCGCAACGCAACCATGGCTGACCAGCTGACCGAGGACCAGATCGCCGAGTTCAAGGAGGCCTTTTCGCTCTTTGACAAGGACGGCGATGGCACCATCACCACCAAGGAGCTCGGCACCGTGATGCGTTCGCTCGGCCAGAACCCCACCGAGGCGGAGCTGCAGGACATGGTCAACGAGGTCGACGCCGACGGCAACGGCACCATCGACTTTCCCGAATTCCTCACCATGATGGCGCGCAAGATGAAGGACACCGACTCGGAAGAGGAGATCAAGGAGGCCTTCAAGGTCTTTGACAAGGACGGCAACGGCTTTATCAGTGCCGCTGAACTTCGTCACGTGTACGTCCCCCCCCTTCCTCGACCGATTTTCCATCCAGAGGTAGAGCGACTGACTTGAACCTCTTTGCTCGCGTGGGTAGGATGACCAACTTGGGCGAGAAGCTCTCGGACAACGAGGTGGACGAGATGATCCGCGAGGCAGACGTCGACGGCGACGGTCAGATCAACTACGACGAATTCGTAAAGGTAAGCTTTCGCCGCCGTTACGGTCCGCAAATCGTGGCATGGATGGGAGTACTGATCGCTTGCAATCGTCGTTTCCGCATGCACAGATGATGCTGAGCAAGTAAGCACCGCTTTCCCCCACTGGAGTAGCGCCACCTTTGCGCTCCCGCAAGCGCAAGCCTCTCGACACATTTGAAACGGCCATCTTTGCCCTTGCCCCGAGCGAATGCGCAGCGTGACTGACTTGAGCACGCGTGGCTCGTCGCGTGGCTCGGCTGCTCGGAGGGGGGCTCTCGGACCAAAAGAATCCAATACCATACCTCTCGGGCGACCATGACGGTGCTTGGTGCGCGCTGCGCACGCGATGAAGAGATTACGGAAAATACAAGTACACTGGATGGCGGTTGGAGGGGTGGATGAGAAGTCGGGAGGCGAGATTATTCTATCATACGGCGTGGGGGAAAGGGGTTGGTAGAAATACAATGCATGCGTGGGAGGAGGGATGGTGGGGATGGGGGCAGAGTTTTAGGGATCAGGGTGGGAGGTTGTGGCTAGGCGGAGTGTGAGTTCGTAGATGGAGAACATGACGACGGCGTTTGGCACCACTCTTAGGAGATGAGCGCTAAGACCTCCGTAGAGGGCCGCAAGACCCTCTTCTCTGTAGACCAGTCGGACCGTCTGAACGAGACCGGTATACTTGGGCTTGTGACCCGGTTCGGTCTGTTGCCTCAACCTCGTCCGAACCACTTCGTGAGGATAGGTGATGAGGCTCGCCACCAGCTTGGCCACGCCTGCGGCACCGACCATGCTGGAAAGCTTTGCCCCTACCCGCGCCTCTGCCGAGTCGGTGTTGCGATGGCGCATGTTTTTGAGTCGTTCGTACAGCACCCATTGGATCGTCCCCTCTGCAACGCCTAGGTAACTCGCACTCATGCCGCGATACAGTCCCCTGAGGCCTTCGGTGCGTACGATGTGCAGCGTCATCTGCGCCGAGTTGATGCTCGGCGCCGAAGACGCACGCGCCGCATGGAAGAACGCGGGCTCGCCAAACGCACCCAGCTTGGTGCGGCTCCGAACCGTCGCCAAAGTCGAAAACTGCGCCACACTCGGCCTCGTCGCCCGACCCGGTGCGTTGGCCGAGGGTTTGGAGCTGCTCGAGGTGGGCGAGGGTGGAGTGGGTTGGTTGCGACGCGAGTCGAGTTGGAGACGAGTCTTTACGACCCAGATGGGATTGGTGGCGGTTGCTGTGACGAGGCCAGCCAGCGCGGCGGCCGAGAGATGCACGAGCGACGTCTCGACGCCACCATTGAAGCGCTCGGCGATGAGCGTCTTGCCGTTGCCGTACGTGTAGAAGTTGATCGACCTCGCCGGAATCACGCCGACCAACGTAGGACCGAGCCCGCGGAAGAGCGCGCGCGGACCCTCGGTGGTGCTGATCTCCTTGAGCAGGTAGCCCGTCTCGACAAAGTGGTATGCGAGCCTACGTACGTTGTGCAACACGCCACCGCGCGCCGCCTGCGCCGCCTGCGCCGCCTGCGCAGGCGCCGATCGCGCGCGGTAGAGGTCGGACTGCAACCGCGTCTTGACCACGTCGAGCGGCGAGGTGATGATGGCTCCACACATGCCACCGGCTCCGCCCGCGACAAAGTGCAGCCAGCCCTTGGGCGGCACCACTTTTTGCGAGCGCGATGAGGATGGCTCCGACGCCGCGGACTGCGCGGATGCCGACGTCGAGGCGAACGAGGAGCCGGAGCGCGTGTGTGCTATGCGCAGATCGACCTCGGCCCCAGCATCCCCCTTGCTCGCCAGACGCTGCAGCTCCGGTAGTGAAAGTGGTTGGGACGAGCGCACCTGCGCCGAGGGCAGCAGCGGCGCTACGGTCTCGGTTTCGCCCTCGCCAGGCGTGGCGGTGGCGGGGTAGGGCATGGCTGGAAAGGCGGCGCCGAGCGCTTCGAGCGGGTATTGCTAGGCAGTCGTCGTCCGACCAGAAGATGTCGCTCCGTCTGCGCACGAACCGTTTGCGAGCCGTGGATGTAGATGCGAGGTGCGAGTGGTCAAGATGAAGTGGCAGCGGCCAACTGCAGCCTGCAGCGTACCAACCCACAATTCGGCTCTTTTTTTTTTCTCTCGCATTTGCAACTTTTTCCAGGCATTCCACTTTGTAAACGGAAGCGCAGCGCGGCAGCTGCGACCGCCGCATTCGACGTGGAGGTTGAGCTCAGCGCTGTCGTAGCAAGTCATGATTACCAAGCAGCTCGCGTGCTTGCGTGCTTGCGTGCTCGCGTGGGCGCTTGGATGGTTCGGCAATCTCTGGCTCGAGTCGGGCAGCCTCGGTCCGTGCGCTGGAGGCGGACTGGCGACGCTGGAGCGGGTGGAGCGGGTGCGTGGCACAAGGACAGGACGATCGGGAGCGCACGGTCGGCAGCGAGCGAGGGTGACCAAGAAGAAAGGGCCTCACCCCGGATTCAGGGATTCGAGGTGGCAGTGGCAGACGCACATGGCAGCACAGCAGAGCACAGCAGGTTACGTCTTTGAGCAGCGCGGCTGCAGCGGCGCGGGATCGGGAAGCGGTTCGTGGTTTGGTCGCCAAACTGTTAGCACCGCGTCGGGCGCAGGCTGCCGATCGTGTGTGTGTGTTGGATGGGCCCAAATGGCCCCAAATGAGTGGGCCCCACCCCTGACCCCTTTTCGACGCCGAGCCACACGCAAGAGCATCGGGACTTGGAGCCGACGCAGGCCGACGCAAGCCGACGCCATGCTGGGATGGCAGCGCTTGTTAAGCTTTCCCGCCGTCCGAGCGCAGAGTCAGTCCACGAGTCGAGTCGAGTCGAGTCGAGTCGGGTGGAGCTCGCTCGATCCTCTGCAGCGAGGCAGCAGCAGCAGCAGCAACGCGCCATTTTGCAGCTCTTGGATTCTGGCATTATTGATTGATTGATTGCGGGCCGATCGAAAAATGCCAAAAAAAGGCCGCCAACCGCGCATCGAGGCGAATCACTCTCTACAAAGAGAGAGAGGCCAGGCGCGCAGCTCGCGCAACTCTCGCTCGCGCCGCTCGCGCCGTGCATCCGCTGCTCCTCCGCTCCTCCGCTCCTCCGCTGCAGCCGTTTGGCAGCCGTTTGGCAGCCGTTGGTTGGCACCTCTCAGCCTCACCCTCGCCCTCTCGCTCTTCATCCTCCATCCTTGCCGCTTCTTGCCTCGACCATAGACGCGTTTCATCACCACCATCAACACCTATGCACACCCACCTCTGATCTCAGCGCTCGCTTCAGCTCGCTTCAGCTTGCTTCAGCGTGCTCCAACAAACAGCTACCCTCCGTCTCGAGCACCCATGACGCGCCCACGCTGAGTGTGCTCGATCTCTCTCTCTCTCTCTCTCTTTTTCTTTCACGCATCCTCACGACCTCAACACGCACGACTCGAATCGACACGAACCGCACATGTCTCCCCATCTCTGAGACTCGTCCTCTCGTGTCATCCTCCCAGCTGCTTCGCTAGACCGTCATGCCAGCTGGAGCAGGAGCAGCAAACGGTGGTCCTCTCGACAAGAGGACCACCGCCTACGAGAACATCTTTGGCCGCCCCACCGCAAAGCCAAAGGGGCCGCAGCCTCACGCTTTCGGTCAGCCCCACCCGCCCAACCCCGCTGCCTTCCGTGCCCCTCCCAACTCGTACGCCCTCAATCAGCGATGGAACGCCGTACACTCCCCCGCCTACGCTGCCACTCCAGCGCCATATCCGCAAAACATGTACGTCGACCCCAACATGGCCATGCCCGCCAACGCACAACCAGCCCCATCCGCTGCCCCACCCTACTACCCTTCCGCCTACCCCCCTGCAACCTCCGACTCTGCCTCCTCCTACGATCCTCACGCAGATCGTAGGGCAAGCACCGTGCCTTCGCTCGCCGGCTCCGACCCAAGAGCTTCCATATCCGCCTATCCTCAGTACAACGGCCTCGCTGCCAGCGCCGCAGACGCCTATCGCATCCCCACCGCTTCCAACACACCCGCTAGCGCCTACGCCAGCCACTACCTCAGCCAGCAGTCAGCCGCGCCTGCCGCTACCGCCTCTCCGTCCACCACATCCGCCTCCCAACCAGGCTACTCGAATCCCGACGCCATCTCTCCACGCGCTTCCGTCATCTCCGACTCCTCCCGCGCCGACGCACCCGCCGCAGACCTCGCCTACAGCCTAGACAAGCTCGGCGTCGAGCACACAGACAGGCCTCCGCGCTTGCCAAGCATCGAGAGCAGCATCCCCATCGAGCAATACAACTTCTGGTTCGCCGATCACGACCTCGGCCGCACTCCCACAAGCCCTCTCTCCGTCGCCAGCCGCAAGCTCGGCAGCTTCGGCTCGCAGGGTCAGCCAGCCCAGCTCACCGCGGCTTCCGCACACACTCCCTCCCCGCGCATCGACTCACACGGCAACGGCAATGGCAACGGCAATGGCAACGCCAGCGCAAATGGCAACGCAAATGGCAATGGTAACGGCGCCGACGAAGCGCAGCAGACCGCATCCCACGACCAAGAGGTCTACTCCAACGCCTTCTTCGAGAACCTCCTCGGCACACGCTCCCCTGCCTCCTCTCTTTACGGCGATGCCCGCCGCAGAGGCTCCATGGAGTCGGATCGACAGTCCATCGCAAACTCCATCTACACCCTCCCAGGCGCCCAAAGTGCTTCTCGCGCCTTCTACGGCTCCACCACCACGCTGCCCCAAAACGCGAGTGGCTTCTTTGGCGCAGGCGCCGCCATCGGCTCCATGACGCCCTACAACATGTCGGTCGCCGCCGCCTCGGCTTTGGCTCCAGGCGCAAGCTGGGATCGTCCCCCACGCGCTCGCACCGCTTCCTCGGCAACTCAGGCTGCCCAGGCCGCATACGCGCCTGGCTTCGCCAACACCGCCGCTTCACGCTGGGAAGAGCCCAGCGAGGCGACCGTCACCGCAAGGGGTGACTACCGCTCGCTCTCCTTCGGCCAGAGCGCTGCCCGCCCTTCGTTCGCCGGGCCCGTATCGCCTCAAGGCAGCATCGCAGGCGGCCGATCCCAGCTCTTGCCCTCCAACCGCAGGGGCCCTCTCGTCTACCCCGCCCTCCTCTCCAAGGTCGCAGAAGCCTTCCGCACCCGCGTCGTCCTCTCCGAACGCACCAAGGACGGCCTCACCTACAGCGACGCCTTTGACGGCCGCGAAGCCGTAGACAAGATCGCCTACATCATCAAGACCACCGACCGCAACCTCGCCTTGCTCCTCGGCCGCGCACTCGACGCACAAAAGTTCTTCCACGACGTCACCTACGACCATCGACTGCGCGACTCGGCTTCCGAGATCTACCAGTTCAAGGTGCGCGTGCCCACCTCGGGCTTCGGCGTCGACGGCGCCTTCGACGACGATCGCAGGTCCTCCAATCCGCCCGCCCCGAGCCGCGGCAACTCGGCCAGCAGCGTCGGCCCCAACTCGTCCGTCTCGTCCATGACCTCGAGCCGCCCGCCCGCCTCCACCTCGCGCTCCCCCGCAGCCACCACTCCCGCCACCTCGATCTACAACGGCGTCCAATCCGGCTCGGCGCTCGAAGACGACGACGACGACGACGCGCTGCCCACCGGCGTCTTCACCTTGCTCACCGACTGCTACTCGCCCACGTGTTCGCGCGACCGCCTCTGCTACAGCATCGCCTGCCCAAGACGTCTCGAGCAGCAGGCCCGCCTCAACATGAAGCCCCAGCCCGTCCTCCAGCGCAGCGTCTCCCGCGAATCGCTCAACGACACCAAGGAACGCGGCGCACTCTGGGCCGAGTCCGTCTCAAAGGAGGTCTTTGACAGCTGCTCCGACACCGAACGCAAGCGACAGGAGGCCATCAACGAGGTCGTCTACACCGAGCGCGACTTTGTCGCCGACATGGAGTACCTCCGAGACCAGTGGGTCAAGCCCCTCCGCACCTCGGACATCATCCCCGAAGACCACCGCGAGGACTTTGTCACCCAGGTCTTCTGGAACGTGCTCGAGATCCACGCCGTCAACGCCAAGCTCGCCGAGCTCCTCACGAAGCGCCAGAAGCAGAGCGACGTCGTCGATCGCATCGGCGACATCCTCCTCGAGATGGTGCCCCGCTTCCAGCCCTTTGTCAAGTACGGCGCGCACCAGCTCTACGGCAAGTACGAGTTCGAAAAGGAAAAGTCGTCCAACCCGGCCTTTGCCAAGTTTGTCGACGAGACCGAGCGCCTGCCCCAGTCCCGCAAGCTCGAACTCAACGGCTACCTCACCAAGCCCACCACCAGGCTGGCACGATACCCTCTGCTGCTCGAGCAGGTCGCCAAGTATACCCCGGAAGACCATCCGGACAAGCAGACCCTCCCCAAGGTCATCAAGATCGTCCGCGAGTTCCTCACCAAGGTCAACGTCGAGACGGGCAAGAGCGAGAACCGCTTCACCCTCGCACAGCTCGACCAGCAGCTCGTCTTCAAGCAGGGCGAGGCCGTCGACCTCCGTCTGCGCGACGAGCAGCGAGAGCTCGTCTTCAAAGGCCCGCTCAAGAAGCGAGGCGGCACGCAGAGCGAAAGCGCGGAGCTCCAGGTCTTCCTCTTTGACCACGCGCTGCTCATGGTCAAGCCCAAGATGGTCAACAAGCACGAGCTCTACAAGGTCTACCGCAAGCCCATCCCGCTCGAGCTCCTCATCGTCACCGTCTACGACGAGGTGCCCACAGGCAAGGGCAGCTCGACGCGGCCCAAGTCGGTCATGTCGCGCACCTCGACGGGCACCCGGTACAGCGGCACGCCCGGCACCGCGCCCAAGCAGGATGCAAAGACCGGATACGCGCTCACCTTTACCTACCTCGGCAAGAAGGGCTATTCGATGACGCTCTGGGCGAGCACCTTTGTCAGCCGGAAAAAGTGGTTCGAAAACATCGAGTCGCGTCAGGAGATCCTGCGACAGCGCAGCAACATCTTTGACACCATCACTCTCTCGGAGAACTTCTTCCTCGGCCCCAACCGCGTCAACTGCTCCGTCCCCTTCGACTTTGGCCGACGCATCATCTACGGCACCGACGACGGCGTCTACCTCTCGGATCTGCGCGAAAAGGCGCGTCCGCCCACCAAGGTGCTGCCGCTGCCGGGCGTGACGCAGGTCGACGTGCTGGAAGAGTACCAGATCTTGATCGTGCTTGCCGAGAAGTCGGTGCACACCTTTACGCTCGACGCGCTCGATCCGTCGGATCCCATGGGCTCGCTCAAGCGCGGTCGAAGGATCTCGTCGCACACGTCGTTCTTCCGCGCAGGCATCTGCCTCGGCCGCACGCTGGTGTGCGTGGTCAAGTCGAGCTCGCTCTCGTCGACCATCAAGACGCTGGAGCCGATCGAGCAAAACGTGCGCGGCAAGAAGCAGCCGACGTTCAAGAAGCTGCTGCAGGGCGGGCAGGACACGCTGCGCGTGTTCAAGGAGTTCTACATCCCCACCGAGTCGAGCTCGATCCACTTCCTCAAGACCAAGCTCTGCGTGGGCTGCACCAAGGGCTTCGAGATCGTCGACCTCGAGACGCTCGATACGCAGGGGCTGCTCGATCCGGCCGACACGTCGCTCGACTTTGTGCATCGGCGCGAAAACGTCAAGCCGATCGCCATCTACCGCATCTCGGGCGAGTTTCTGCTGTGCTACGACGAGTTTGCCTTTTACGTCAACAAGAACGGCTGGCGCGCCAAGGGCAATTGGATCATCCACTGGGAGGGCAATCCGACCTCGTTTGCGTACCATCATCCGTACGTGCTCGCCTTCGAGCCGAGCTTTGTCGAGGTGCGCCACGTCGAGACGGGCGCGCTGCACCAGGTGATCACGGGCGTCAATCTGCGCTGCCTCTTTGCCGACGTGCCGCCGCCGACGCCGAGCGTGCACCAGCAGACGGCGCAGGCGGTGGCGGCGATGCGCGCCAACTCGTTCAATGCCGCCATGATGGGTCCCTACGGCCGTCCGATGCCGCTGCAGAACGGTATGGGCCCGCCCATGGCGCCGTTCCCGGGTGCGCGGCCAGGTTTCGGCGCGCCGCCCAATGGCGCCATGGTCGCTGGCACGCCAGGCATGCCAGGGTTTGGAGCCATGCGACCCGGCGCGCCACCGATGCGTCCCGGTGGTCCGCCCTTTGCCGCGGGTGCGCCCATGGTGCATCCCGCAGCTCCGTTCCCGCAAGCACCGCCACCGCAGATGCCGTATGCGTTCGGTCAGGCTTCGACACCCAGGGCACCGCCCGTCCAGCGCAACCCCGTGTGGGAGTCCGTAGCCGCCAGCCGCAACCAGATCGTCTTCATCGGCGACACCACCGTCTTCTGCGTACGACTCCACACCGACAAGGAGGCAAGCAGCGGCTCGGTCTCGCCCTCCAGCTCGTCCATCAAGGGCTAGTGCGCCCTTGCTCCCGTCGTACTTTTCGTGCTCTTTTCTTCTTTTAGGCCCTATATTCTTGCATGCATCCCCGCCTTACCTTCTCTCGCGCGCGAGGCTCCACCGGAGTCGTGTGTGAGTACCAGTCTCGAGGTAGGCGGTGGAGGTCGGAACGGAGGATGGGCATGCAATGGGTCGATCTGGGTGCGGGCTCGCAAGCGGCTGAGCTGTCCCTTTTGTACCCGATGCGTGCAGCCGGGTGGCCGGCGCTATCTGTCTGGTGCCAGAGTTGCTCGAGGTTGGCAGTCGACCAAAAAGCCGACGGGCAGAGGGTGCAAAGCAGGAGGACGGGGCACACACACACACAAGCTCGGTTGGCGAAACGTTGGTTCGCAAGCAGGTCATGGCCTTGTGACGATCAGGATCTCGATGGAAGTTGACACTGCCAGAGCTTGGTCATGGAGATAGTAAATATGGCCCTCTCGTGCCTCTGTGCTCCCTACTCATATGACACGTGCAACCGTCACAGAGAAGGACTGGCTGGCATCGAGTGGGCTTGACAGGGGTCGAGACAGATGATCGTGCTGAAACTGGCGTGTTTGTTAGACCCTGTCTCCGGAGGCGGGGAGGTGTCTTTTCGTACGTGTTTTTTCCCGCCCTGTGGTGGCTGACTAATCCGGGCTGATTGGCAGGGTCGGATTGGGCCGGGCCTCGAACGAATTCGTGGGATTTTGGAAGAGTTCGGTTCCGGTGCGAGCGGTTTGCTAGGGAAATGCGACGCAAGCCCGCCCGCCGCCGCACCGCCAACACCAACCAGGTCGAATCGCGATCAACCGCCTAACGAACACCATCCATCTGCACATCCAAAGGAAGCACATACGTCTCGCAACCATGCGCGCTTCTCAGGTCACCTTCTCGGGCATGCCCACGGGCAAGAAATACGTAAGTGCCACCAAAAGCAGCTGCAAAGCAGCAAAGCAACCTCGAGCAGGCTTGGAATCGAGCGCTGACCGCAGACGATGACCAACTCTACACACACATCACCTTGACGACTTGCGACACTACCGATACGCCGAACATCCTCGATACGTCTCGACACTCTCGACTGTGCCCCTCGCCGCGGATCGGTGGCTGGATTGGACCACTCGTCTGCACGTAATTGTCTGATCGGCCGACTTGGACCATCGTTCTCGCACTATCTGCATGCATGTTCGGGAAACCAACACCCCTCACGCCTTGATTCGTCATTGATCGATGGCGTCGGAACTTGCGATCGATGCTCTCGCATTGCGTCTACAACTTTGCTCCACTTGCAACATCGATGCACGGTGCATGGCTGCCTACCCTCCACGCCTCATGCCTCTCGACGACCAACACGTACACGCGGCACTCCCGATTTGGTCTTCACTGCATTCGACGTTCTTCGCCCGACCTTCGCTCCCCGACATCCTCGACGGTGCTGCGCTCTGGACGATGTTTCCCTGACCTGCACTGTGGGTGTGTACAGATGGGCTGGTGGGGAGACATGGGCGGTCCGCAGCAGAAGGGCATCACGCAGTACTCGGTGTCGCCCTTCCAGCAGAACGCCATGCGCGGCGCACTCCACAGCTACCTCTTCTACGGCTTCAAGCGCATCATGCAGCAGGCTCCGTACTTTGCCGTCCCCTTTGCTGTCGGTAAGTTTTTCCGCGTCGGCGACTGCTCGGCGAATGCGAATCGATCGACTGATCTTTGTGTGTTTTGCTCTTGGTTGTTACAGGTTACGGTCTGATCGCTTGGGCCAAGGACAAGAACGCCTACTACAACTCCAAAGCCGGCCACGCCGAGCTCGGTCACGACGAGTAGAATCTCGGCTCCTCCTGACCGCGTTTGTTAAAGGCCGCATCCAAATGCAAGCTGTCCTTCCCTTGCTTTCTTTCGCCAACATTGCGTAACACCGGACCGTGCACTGGCACAGAGGCACAGTGGAGAGTCGGACGACGTGACGGAACGCAAGGCGAGCTTGTGAGGGCGGAGGTCGGCGCCGTTTCGGGATGGGTGGGTGTTGAGGCGCGAATCGTAGGCTTGACTGCGCAGGATTTTGCGTTTGTTGCAAGCCCGTCTAGGTTGGGCCGGGCGTCATCTGGCGTCGACGCACGGTGAAGCTGCGCTGTCAAGTGCGGGCCCTGGCTGTGCATCGTCTCGACTCAAAACGTGTCTCCGACCAGGGCTATGCTAGATGCAAGGAAGTGGTGATGCTGCCGATGCGCGCTCCGCCCCACCAACCAGAGCCTTGCTCCAGATCCTGATCGAGTCGCTTTCCTCCTTTGGTCCCTCCGGCTCTGAACAGACCGACAGAAAGCAGACTTGTCCTCGAGCCTTCCGTGAGCGTTACAAGTCTTGGCACGCAACGTCGTAGACGAGAGAAAATGCCAGAGTGCTAGCTGGCCTTATAATGCGTAAATTTCTCCGCCTTGGGTACTTCCCAGTTAGTACAACGGTTAGTATACGGCACTTTCATCGATTCGCGTGCGCGCAAGCGCGCGCCCCCCTGTGAGCTGCTGAGATCGGGGTTCGATTCCCCGGCCGGGAACTTTCTTTTTCCTTTTCTTGGCTCCCCTCCGACGCTGATTCAGACCCGTTCCCCCAGCTCTCCAACGCTGGTTGGGGTCTGTGGACATCGTAGTTGAGCATCGTACGGAAGGCTGCTTTCAGGCATCGTGAATCAGCAAGAGCGGGAGTGGGAGGGAGCGGCTGAACAAGACCCAAGCGGCTAAATACTGTCAGCGGGCCGAGGCGAGGCGATTGTGGAGGCAGCACGAGCCAGGTGGGGCGGTTGTCATCATATCCCCGTCCGTGCGAGCGTGGGTAATGCATCTTACCGACCGGAGCTAAGCAGGCCTTTATAAGAACGCTGCATCGAACT
The DNA here is from genome assembly GCA_030849465.1 of Moesziomyces globuligerus. Lineage (NCBI taxonomy): Eukaryota > Fungi > Basidiomycota > Ustilaginomycetes > Ustilaginales > Ustilaginaceae > Moesziomyces > Moesziomyces globuligerus. The sequence goes on from JARVLF010000014.1 coordinate 156,347, forward strand.
CTAGACCCCTGGTCCGATCCATACCATCATCGTCAGAGACAGCCAGCCCACACGTTTGTCGGCGCTACCACGAAACCCGACCGCTGCTTTCCGCGCTATTTATACCTTGGCAACCAACCTGACCAGGATGACGGCACCTGCGGGAGTGTATCGCAACACGCTGTTGCAGGCGGTGTACTTTGGGCCTGGGTGCCTCTCGAACTCTCTGCCTGCGGCACTCGAGGCGCTGAACCTGCCGCGGAAGAAGGCGTTCATCCTGACGGGCAAGAGTCTCGCGACCAAGACGCAGGTGATCGAGCGGGTGCAGCAGGTGTTGGCGGCCAAAGGCTACTACAGCGGCGAGACGTACTTTGAGATTGGGGAGCATGCGCCCGTGGGTGGGATTCGGGAAGCTGTCAAGCGGATCAAGGCTTCGGATGCGGATGTGATCATTGCTGTTGGAGGAGGATCTCCCATCGATGCGGCCAAGGCGGTTTCGTTCTACACGCATCAGCAGGAGCATGGTGAGGAGAGCGCACGAAACGCCGCGACGGATTCGCGACTCTTCCTACCGACCATCGCAGTGCCTACGACGCTCAGCGTAGCAGAGACGACGCAGAACGCAGGATTCAAGTCGGACGAAGGCCACAAGATCGGTGTCTCGTCGCGAAACCTCGTGCCTCGAGCCATCGTCTACGATGCCGAGCTCACGCTCGAGACGCCTCAGAAGCTGTGGCTCTCAACAGGCATCAGAGCGCTCGACCATGCAGTCGAGTTCCTCTACCGTCCTGATACCCATCCTCTTCTCCGTCCCGGTGCGCAGTCGGCGATTCGAGATCTCTTCACCTACCTCCCTCTCTCCAAGCAAAACCCAACCGACACCCACATCAGACAACGCCTCCAGCTCGCTTGCTTCAACTCGCTCTGGCCCGAGAGCAGGATGGGTGCCCTAGGCCTCTCCCACGGTCTCGGCCATAAACTCGGCGCGACGTACGCCATCTCGCACGGCATCACGAGCTGCATCACCCTCGCCCCCACCGTCCGCTTCACAGCCCAGTGGAAGGAAACTCCCCTCCATCACCTCCACAACCTCGCCGACACCCTCGCCTTCATCCCGCCACCCTACAATCCAAACCCCGCCCCGCTCGCTGCCTCGCCCGGCTCGAAACCCGAGGACGAGGCGCAACTCAGGAGCAAAGCGAGCACCGTCGCAGACGCCATCCAGTCCCTCGTCGACGATCTCGGCCTCCATTCGACGCTCAAGGATGCCGGCGTCGCTAGCGACCAGTGCGAGATCGTCGCGACCCAGGTCACCGGAGAGGCCAAAAAGGGCTCCGAGTACTGGCATGGCGTCAAGCACATCCTCGACAGCGCATACGAATGAGCTTCCCTCGCGCGCTCCTGTAACCGACCCGTCCAACCTGTTGACACTGAGAATCAGAAGAAGAAAAAAGAAGCGTTCCATTGATGTGCCATCCTGCATGCGCGAGCGCGTTTGTGTCAATGTCGGACTACCAACGGCTCTGTCTCGAGGATGGAGCTTCAGTCGTCGTCGAGATCCATGCGCTCAGTCTTGGACTGAGACTTGCGCGCGCGGAGCGACCTGCGTGGCTGCTCGTCTGGCTCGTCTTTTGCGTCTGGCGCATCGATGCGTACGCTCTCGTCCTCGAGCGTCGCCTGGGGCGGACGATCTTCGTCGTCGGACGGCTCGTCGGCACGGAGCTTGAGACGACTGCCCGTGGTGCGACTCGGTTTGGACGGCGTCTCGACCGGCTGTGCTGGTGCATCTGCCGATCGGGGCGGGCGCTGCGAGTTGAACGGCGAGCCGACGGGCGCCGAGCTCGGCCGACGCGAGTTAAAGTGGCCGCAGTGCGGACAGACGTACTGGACCTCGTGGAACTCCTCGCGGAGCGCGAGGCCGTTGTGCGCATGGCATCGAGCGCAGATGAGCGCATACTTTTGCTCGGGTCCCGTCGCCGTAGGATCGGCACCGAGGATGGCATCCGCCACCTTGTCCATCCACGTCTTGGCCACCGGTAGCGCCGGAGGACGCACAGCACTTGCACTGGCTCCTCCTTGCTGTCGCATGAGTGCCATGCGTTGAGCCTGCAATGCCTGTGCTTCCGGTGTCGACAGTGCAGGCGCACCACCCGTCTTGGACGGCGTCGTTGCCACCGAAGGTGAGGCTTTAGAAGGAGTGGCGTTGGGTTTGGGGTTGGGTTTTTGCTTGGTGGGGGTGGTTGGATCGGTGGGTTTGGGGGTCGAGTCGTCGTACTTGTCGAGGAGCATGCGGAGGTGGTCGTACTTGGTGGCGCGTTTGATCTCGTCGACCTTGTCGCGCTTCTGACGACGGAGGTCGATGAGATGCTTGTCTTCGGCGGCGCCGATGCGGCGGTACCACCAGCGTACGATGCGGCGCGTCGAGATGATCAGCACGGGACTCGTCAGCACGGGCACCCAGACGAGCATCGTACGCTTCGACCCGCCACGAGCCAAGGTCAACAGACCAAAGAACCAACACACCGCCGTATACACCGCCCACAGCAGAAACGCCTGCAGCGTCAACGTCACCGAGGCCCGTCGCTCGCGCAGCCGGATCTGCGTCAGTCGCGATTGCACCTCCGAGATCTCGCCCTCGAGCCGCGCAAGAACCGTCTCGTAGTCCGTCTCGCGATTCGCCCGCCGCCTCCACGGCAGAAAGGTCCCGCTCGCAAGCGCGTTGAAGACACCCATCGCAGATGATCGCAGTTACGCTCCGAAGTGTCTAGCTGCCTAATCCTGCAGATGAATCGTTCGGCAAGTGTGGGGTGGAGAGGAGCAAGACAAGGACGGGAGCGATGATGAGCAACTTGACACTTGGTCGCACGGGCTGTGCGTGACTGGGTTCCTTGAAAAGTGCCTGCGTGGATGTGCGTTTGTGCATGCGTGTTCGCTCGGAAAATCAAAAATCGGTGATGCAACCGTGCCCCAATCTTGGAATCCCTCTGTCCAGCCAGCCCACACACGACACCACACAGCACAGACTCAAGACGCCCCACACCACCGACTCAGCACTTCTCACTCGGCGCAATTCTCACTCGGCGCAATTCTCACTCGGCGCAGTTCGGGTCGATCAAATGCTGTCAAATTGCGTGCGCACTTCGAACAGAGAGGTATACAAGATGCCCCGCGAGTGGTGGTGGTGGCGCCAACCAACTCGGGCAGGGGATGCGAAGTAGAGAGCGAGCGGGACGGAACGGACAACAAGGCGCAATAGACTAACAACGGGGACATGAGCGGCTAATGTTACATCTTTACATCGAGTGGGACGGCTAAGGATCGCCGTCAACCACCAAGGTGCAAAGTGGACCAATTAGGAGCGCTCGCCACGGAGTCGGCGCGCAAGGGCGATGTCCTTGGGCTGGATCGTGACACGCTTGGCGTGGATGGCAGCCAGGTTGGTGTCCTCGAAGAGCGAGACGAGGTAAGCCTGCAAGAGAAGGGTAAACAAATCAAGTCGATGTCAGCAAGCAGATCCACGGTATGTTCGCCAGCGCGAATGGACAGGAAAACTTACCTCAGCGGCCTCCTGGAGGGCACCGATGGCCGACGACTGGAATCGCAGGTCGGTCTTGAAGTCCTGGGCGATCTCACGCACAAGACGCTGGAAGGGCAGCTTGCGGATGAGGAGCTCGGTCGACTTCTGGTAGCGACGAATCTCACGAAGAGCGACGGTACCGGGCTTGTATCGGTGGGGCTTCTTGACACCACCGGCGGCGGGTGCCGACTTGCGTGCGGCCTTGGTGGCGAGCTGCTTACGGGGGGCCTTACCACCCGTAGACTTACGGGCTGTCTGCTTGGTACGAGCCATCTTTCTGCTGGACGCGAAACGACGAAGGCGAGAGGGACGACGACGTCGAAAGGATAGAGATGGGTGGAAGTCGTGACGATGAAGGATCGCGACGACGACGACGACGACGATGATGGTGGTGGAAAGGACAGTGATGGCGTCGAGAGGCAGTGCGGATGTCAAGAGCGAGATGCGCAGCAGACAAACGCGGGCCGAGAAATGGAGGGAAATTCGGATCCGAAAAAAATGCCGGGACGAGTGGAGAATCCGAGGCGTGAGTGACACCATCCGAGTCGAGCGTGATGACGAGATCAGGCCAGCGCGTGGGTGGCGATGACGGTCACGGCGGGAGCGAGGCGGATGGAACGAGGCACGAGAGCAGAGGAAAGGAGGCCGGAACAGCAGGTGGGATGGTAAAAGGGTAAGGTGGGGCACCAGAGCAGTGCGGGAAATTGGCGGAAAATGCGAGGGCACGGCAGGTTAGAAAATAGAACGCGCGGGTCGGGGGACGGGGCGAGTCGAGACGAGGCGAGGCGAGGCGAGAGGCGAGCGTGTCGGGATCGGCGGTCGGGGGATGAAGCAAGAGAAACAAGAGCAAGCATCCACCATCCAGAGCAAAGCAGCACAAGAGCATAGATAGGGGCCAGTAGCGGTAGGAGGAGAGACACAGGAGATAGCAGGTCAGCAATCCGATTCCAGCAGACATTGCGAGCTCATCGGTGACGAGCAACGAGAGACCGCCATCGCAGTGACGATCAGATGGAGGAAGCACGTACGTGTAGTTTGGCTTGAGGTGATGGATGTAAAAGAGGAAAGGGGGGCGGGGGACGGTAGACGTGAGAGGGTCTTCTTTATAGGAGATTTCGGGGGCCGAGGGAGGATCGGATGCTGCGAGGCGAGACGAGACGAGACGTGGCGGGGCGGAGCGGTGTAATGCGAGATGCAAAGCAGAGCAGGGCGAGCTCCGTGCAGCGTTAGGGTCTCGGGGGCGGGCGGAGAGGCGGAGAATGCGAAGCGAAGCTGCGGTGGGCGCGGGTCGCTGGCCAAGGCGGCACGAGGTGAGGCACGGGCGAGGTGGCGTGGGCGAGGGCGAGGGCGAACAGAGGGTGCGGATATTGATGCAAAGTCGACTTGGAATCGAGAGGCGGGCGCGGCCGAGACGAGGCGAGTAGGGATGAGCGGCGGGATGGGTTCGGTCGGATCGATGTTGTGTTATGACTGAATGTTGTCCGATTGTTTTGGAGGTCGCGACAGGCCAAGGCGGGCCTGGGCGAGCCATGCGCCGATTCGTGCGTGCGTGGATGCGGTGTCGGGCCTTTGGGGGGCGTCCGATTCGGCTGAATCCAAATTCTGTCCAGGGCAAGGACTCGACGGTGGGTCCAAGGCGGAGCAGAAGGCCCAAAAGGGGGGAATACCGGAAGCTGGCAGCACGACTCGCTCGCTGCGCGAACGGCAGGCGCGGCCAGGCGCGGCTACTGGGAAGACGATCGACCGGCCGAGCGTGCAAAAGACTGAGCCAAGTGGGAGTTGGATGAGCTCGTAGAGCGATTGATTAGGCTTTCGCGCTGCGCCCCCTGGCGATATTCCGCGCACGCCAGCCCGGCTAGCTCGAAATGGTCTTGACGCTAGGGGCGCAGGGCGCTCTCAGTCCATCCGTCGTCGCCAGAAGAAGCCTCTGCATCATCGTATCCATGTTGTAGACATGAGGGTCATTCTCAGTCAAGCAGTTTCGCACAGAGTCGTCGTCACATGCACACGAGAGCGCTGGAATAGGCATCCACGCGAGTCTAGCTGGTGCCAGAGGGAACGGCTATCAGGACGGCGGATGCATTCAAGGATGGGTGCCAGCATGGCGGCCTTGAGAGGAGAGCCGCTCCCGTTGACCCGCGCGAATGAGCTGTTCTCGGCGAGCCAAGCTGGCCGTTGGAGTCAAGCCAGTGCGAGTTGCAATCTACAGTACAGGAATTTGCGCCGCAGCCTTGCAATGTGTCGCTGAGGCTGCGCTGGAGTCCAAAGGCAAGGTCGCAAAAGCGTGGCTCAGTCGCATCGTCGCCACATGCGTTCCATGCGACGGCCATCCTTAGCGCGATCCAGCGCGAATTGCTCAAGCCCACCCGCTTGGCTGACAAAGGACCGCGATACAGTATCAACCGGATATTGTCTAGGAGCTTGAGCTTCCGAGATGGGCAAGGTCAACCAACATCGATGCAACCTCCCGTCCAGCCCCGCCTTGCTCGTTTGCCTCTGTCTTCTCGTCTTGCGACGGCGTGCGGAGACGTAAAGCTGAAGTACAGTATGAGGGACTCCTGCTGTCATCTTCCTACTCGAGGAAGGGCTGGGGGGCTGAGCGGACGATTCTTGCGAAAGGCAACGGCGTAGTTCGAGGGGCGCCCGGCCCAGCGGATATGCCGGTACGGCCAAGGCGCCTGAGCAGTGTGGATTTTGGCGGAGAAGGGGGATCGGCAGTCCTGCGTTGCAGCGCGGCCACGCCACCTGCACCGTGCAGCGCGAGCAGCTGACAGAGACCCGCATCTCTCGAGCCAAAATGCAGGCAGGAATGCCGAAAGATAAAGTCGAATCCACAGCAGTTCGCCAGTGTCGAGCCGCTTCGTCTGCCAATTTCTTTTTCTTTTTCCAGGCAGTCTTGACTTGGCACGCCCAAGGCTTTGTCGAAGCCAAGCAAAGAGCGGGGCCCGCAAGGGCAGAAGAAGAAGAAAAAAAAAACTCCGTGACAGATCAATCCAGCAGGTCGCGTGCGTCGAAACCTGCCCCGTTGTCGGGTCTAACATGCTGGCTCGATGAGCGCGGAGCGACGGTAGATTGGCCGGTCTTGCAGTCGAGCAGTCGAGTACCGCGACCTGGCTGGTTCGGCCGATACTCGCGACGAAGAGGTGTACAGTCTCGGGATACGCCGCCGATCTGGTGTCAACTGCTTCTTCCTCAGGTGACGATGCCCTCGACAGCGAGACGAATTCGGACCTGCGTGCCGCGCGTAGCTCTCGGTGCGAGCGGATGCGACGAGGAGCTTTCTTCTGCCCTCTTCCAGTTAGTGCTTGGCAGGAGTGCAGCAGCCCGTGCTGGTGCTGGCACCTTTGCGGTCTTGGCGGCGAGAAATCGCTCCACGACACGCGCTGTCGCTCTTCCCGTCTCACGGCAGCTCAATTTCAGTCCGTCGCGAGCACAATTGTGAGCATGCAAGTGTGCAGAGACTTGATCGCAGATGAACAGGGGCTGGCCTTCCCTCTGTAGCAGAGATATGGATGCGAAAGGTGCGGTGGTGCTGATGCTGGCGGAAGGAGCAGTGGCGCATTGGGCGCGTGGTCTCCGCTGTCCGGCGTCGCCGCTTTGCCGAATGTTGACTTTGGCTTTCTTGACGTGAAGCGATCCGCCTTTGGCCTGGATCTTGGCTTGGCTTGGGTCGGAGTCACGCCTGGCTGGCTCCGGCCGCAGGCACCTGGCGGATCCTGCAGCTTAGACTTTTCGCATTTTCTGGCTCGAGTATTTCCCATTTCCCAATCTACTGGCCGCGGGCCTGTGTCGGGTCGAAAAAAAGGGACGCATGATTCGCCGCCGCGCCTAGCGGGTTCGGCGGATGGACCCACGCAGCGAAGCCTGCAGTGCTGTGCGTTTGCACCCGCCGCGCAGCCAAACAAAGCTCTGGCCGCCCAACTCCCCTCCCCTCGAGCTTGGCGCGGTGCTGGCGAGGCAGCGCATGCGTCGCTCGTAGACTTGGACGCTTGCCCTTGTTTACCCTGCCGCTCTACCCTCTCTCCCCGCACGCACACCCAGGACACCGCTGCCCTGCATGGATCTGTGCCGCCCTTCCACCACCAGAGTCTCTTCCTCTACGCAGTGATGTTGTAGCTCACGGGTTTCGTTGCTCCGTTGCAGTGCTTTGCGGCCATGTGCATCCGCATATAGCAAGTGTGCGACCTTTTTGTGTTGCGCCGATGCTTTGTGGACCATCCGTATCAGTTGTTGGAGAAACAGCGAGCGGCTTCCCGTGGAAGGCGGAGCAAAACACGATTCGAAAAAAAGAGGCTCCAAAAATGAGGTGCGAATTCATAGCAAAGCCAATAATTGACGGATCGACGGTGTGCACGCCGCATCGGGCTGCAGACTCTGACGTTGAATACAGTACTGAAGGGAAAGTATAGCAGAGCATTTGAATTCAGCACTCTGATTTTCGCTATCGAGGGCCTGGGCCTGAATTGGTCGCTTTAAACTGCTTCGGATTTCGTGTAAACAGGGGGAATACCAAGTCGGGTCGGGAGCGCAAAGGGCGCGAGGCCTGAGCATCGGCAGCTGGGGCCTCTGCGCGCCGCGCTGACAAGGGGGCTGCTGCAGCTGCCCAGGGCGTGGTCAGCGAGCCGGACGAGGATCAGGCCGCCGCGCACATCGAGCGCCCGATGAGCCGCTGCCCTCTCCCACGTCCGGCAACAAGCAATGTGAATAGCCTCAGCTCTTGCAGCATCTGCTGCTGCTGCCCCAGCCAGCCAGCCAGCCAGCCAGCCAGCCAGCCAGCCAGACAGGCTCAGCTCCACGGCTCGACTGCCGAAATCCAGCCGCAAACATCTCCACCATCCACCTATCCCTTGGCTCATCCTCATCCTCACCATCTCCATCCCTCTCTCGCCTCACATAGCTCTGTTCCGACATCCAGCTGCTCCGACTGCCGTGCAGACTGCAGCAGCTCCCCTCGCTTCGCCTCTACCGGGACGCCCACCACCTGCCGGACGAATCAACCTCCACTTGCCGTCGGATAACAGCCACATCATCGAAGCGCAGGTTTCGCACACGCACACTGATACATGGGCATCTCCATCTACACAACCGCCATATTTGCACACCTAAAGCGTAACTACCTGCGCGTGTCCCCGTAGAGTGCTGCTCGCTGCGTCGAGGCGGCTACCTGGCATTGGCACAGAATTCGCTGCAGCGTCGACCATCTAGGGCTGTGAATCTGGCAGAGCGCACGCCGGCTCGAACATCCAGTCGATCGTCCGTCGCTATTCGCCAGCTAGGTCGATTCTGCTGCTTCTCCTACGGCACCCAGCGCCCCCGACTCAATTGCACGATCCATCAACAAGGTGACGAGCACATCCAACACCGACACCCGCGTCGGCTGTCTGTAAGGAAGCGCACGGCATCGTCAGACCGTCCCGTGCTCCGCCATGTACAACACCGAATTCGGCCGGCGGCTTCGCAGCCAGTCGTCCGGTGGGTCTACGCCTTCGTCATCGAAACGAGACAGCCGCGCCACGGATAGTCTGCTCGGCGCAACTACAGATCGACTGCTCTCGGGAGCCTCGAGCTACTCTACGTCTCCTATCTCCATACCCGGCTCGTCCAGAAGTGCAGCCAGAGGGGCGAGCACGCATCGCTCCTCCAGTCTCACCAACCTCTCTGGAGTATCGCGTGGAGAGTCGTCCCGCTCGGTATTGTCGGCGTCCGCAAGCACCAAGTCGTCTTCGCCCAGCAAAAAGCACCTCGCCGGCAGCATCGTCGACCGTTACATCCCTCAGCGTGATGGGACCGATCTGCATACAGCATACCAACTCATTGGCGACGACCCACCAACGCCTCATCGACACAAGCGCAAGATCGCCGTCGACACGGATGCACAACGCGAAGAGGCCAACCAAGCCTTCTCGTCGCTGCTCTCGTCCGAGCTCTTTGGCGCAGACGCAGGATTGAGTACCTCGCCGAGCCGTGGCAATCGAACGAATGGCCTCACCAACTTTGCCTCCAGCTCGTCGTCCTCCGTGCACACCAGCGGCGGCTCGTCAGCAACTCGACACTCGAGCCACACGGGTCTGGCTTCGCCAGCGACGCCAACAAAGCGAAACCTCTTCAGCTACAGTCCCTCGCATAGCCGTACGCCCGGACGCAGCGGCTCCGGCATGGGCCGTGTTGTGGACTTCGGGATCGCCGACGACGATCTGGGCGGTGCTGCGCCACGCACCGGCGGACTCTTCGGAGGCTTGGCGTCGCACTCGGTCGAAACACTCGATTCTCCCAACCATCGTGCATACAGTCTATCGCCAGTCAAGGCGGAGAGTCGTAGCTTGCTGCTCAGTCCGAGGAAGCCGCCGCGCGTGCTCAGCAAGGTACCCTACAAGGTTCTCGACGCGCCTGACCTCGCCAACGACTTCTACCTCAACCTGGTCGACTGGTCGAGCAAGAACGTACTTGGCGTCGGACTGGGCACCTGCGTCTATCTGTGGTCGGCTGAGAACTCTTCGGTCACCAAGCTGTGCGATCTCAAGGAGTACAGCAACGACGCGGTGACGGGCCTCAACTGGGCCAACTCGGGCAACCATCTGGCGATCGGCACGCAGAAGGGACTGGTGCAGATCTGGGACGTGGAGAAGCAGAAGCTGCTGCGCACGATGCGCGGGCACACGCAGCGCGTAGGCTCGCTTGCGTGGAACGAGGTGATCCTCACCTCGGGCTCGCGCGACCGGGTGATCTACCACCGCGACGTGCGTGCGCCCGACCAGCACATCCGCACGCTGCGTGCGCATCGGCAGGAGGTGTGCGGGCTCAAGTGGAACACCGAGACGAACCAGCTGGCGAGTGGCGGCAACGACAATCGGCTGATTGTGTGGGATGCGTTGAACGAGACGCCGCTGCATCGATTCACGGAGCATACGGCGGCGGTCAAGGCGATCGCGTGGAATCCGCACCAGCAGGGGATCTTGGCGTCCGGAGGTGGCACGGTGGACATGAAGATCCGCTTCTGGAACGCGAGCACGGGCCAGATGCTCAACGAGGTCGACACGGGGAGCCAGGTGTGCAACCTCATGTGGAGCAAGACGGCCAACGAGCTGATCAGCACGCACGGCTACTCGGGCGGCGCGATCCAGAACCAGATCCAGGTGTGGAAGTATCCGTCGATGCAGCAGATCGCCACGCTGACCGGCCACACGATGCGCGTGCTCTATCTGTCCATGAGCCCGACGGGCGATACCATCGTCACGGGCGCCGGCGACGAGACGCTGCGCTTCTGGGACCTCAATACCTCGCACCGCACCCAGCTGGACAAGCGACGCGAAGCGAATGCCTTCAACCCCTTTGCCAAGCTGCGCTGATCCCGCACGGATTCGTGTAGCTTTCGACATGCTTGTATACTACTCTAGCTCTATATACCAACGACTATCGATCGTCTTACCCCCCCTGCCCCCCTCTCCACCATTGCCCGAGCCTTCCGGTGCGGGAGTGAGCACGGTCCGGAACCACATGCTGATTCTTTTCCGAGTTTTGGAAGACAGGGTTCGAGACCCGATGACGGCTACGGAACGGGAGGAAAGAGGCAAGCGAGCTTCGGGTGCAGGTTTAGGGGTCAGGGCCGAGCGGAAGGAGTAAGTGAGGTGCCATGCTGCGACGGCGAAGACGGACAATCGAGTGACGACGAATTGCCTAAATGGATTGCTAGTTGCCAAGAGGGGATGGATTGGCAATTCCTCTGATTCCATCGAAATCGATGTCCGACAGCTTTTTTTTTTGCCTGCAGAGGCGCAGGATGACGACGGCGCGATTCAGCCTGACACATTGGCCCGACCAACGTTATACCGCGCTTTGCAAGCCATCGCGCGCATCTCGCCGGCGCCCAGTGCGACACGTCGTGCAGAAGCAACGAGTGATGACTTGAGGTGGCTGCAAGTGACTGGTCCCGAACTCGACGTGCGTCTGCCTAGCTATGCGCTGGAGAGAAGCGTGCTGATGCGGATGCAGGGTCTGTAATGATGATGGCATGCAAATTCCGCCGACCTCCACTCTTCTCTCACCAGCCCAGAGGCAGGTCTCGGCAAGCCTGGCATCGATGCGGCCGCGCTTCGCTTGCAGTGCCCGACAGCGCCCGCAAGGCCCACTCTGGCCGCAAGCGGATGGAGCGCTCTCCCGTCACGAGTCGGTGCTCCGTGAGGGATTTCCCATGTGAGGACTATACGATCCCTCCGATCGATCGGTCCAGGCCTCTAGCTACTGTACCCTCTTTTTTTTCCCGGACCCCGGTCCCAAGCAGCATCGAGTGTGTCCGAGCATCTCGGTTGGAGCCTCGCTCGGTCGGAAGCTGACAGAGCGCTTGGAGGGCCAAAGGTTGCAGCCGGTTTGGATTCAACTCCGCACAGAGCTTCTCATCCACCTCGTCACAACGACACCATCCTCGTCCGACTGAGACGGTATAGAGGTACCAGCTGCCCGTGTCTTGGCCTTGCGATACAGCGCGGGCGAGCAGACGGCGCATACAGCTTAGATTCGGCATCCGCCCGGCTGGCGTTCAACGAGGCTTTGACGCCTCCAACGATCGCAGCACCAGGGCTATAGACCTCTAGACGATCCCCGAAAGGGCCGTTTCTGGTAGTAGCGAGCTCCAGCCGCGATGCGTAACGAGGAGCAGGCGAGTGCTGGCGACGAGGTCTCGACGCATGCGCCCACCACGATCCCCGAGGAGTCGACGCCCGTCTCGCCCCGGTCTCCTGGCTTTGCGAGCCAAGCCGAACTGACTGCGGCGCCGACGTCAAAGCCACAGGCGGGGCGGTTCATCGAAAACATCTCGACGGATGGCTCTCGCGCCTCGGCCGAAGAGGCAGCCGAGGAGCGCGTGGCGTCATCGCCGTTGGCCGCGGCGCCGTACGAGGTGCCCGAGACCGAGATGAAGGCGGTGCGCACCACCAAGCGCGTCTTCCGGCGCAACTCGAAATCCCAGAACAAGGCTGCTGCGATGGACAAGTCGGCAGCAGCATCGCAGCCGCCAGCGATCGCTGCGGCGCGCGAACAGCACGACTCACCCAGCACGGACAGCACCGTCAACAAGACGAGCGACCAGACGTCGTCGTCCGACGCCACCAAGTCTGCCAAGCCCGACCAACGAGCCGCGGCCTCACCGGACGCCGGCGATGAAAATCACGAGGATCACGACGACGAATCGCATCCGTGGCTGGCAGCGCTGTATCCGCTGAGCCACTTTATTGGCTATCGGCCTCTCTCGCATCCGCACACGCCTTTGGATCGACGACGCCGACGATCGGACCCAGGTTTCCGTCGATTCCACTACATGTGCGGATGCGTGCTGAGCTTCGGACTGCCCGTGTCGGGCGAGACGGGCGAGGTAGCTCGCTACCGCGATCCATCTACGGGGCGGATCCGTGTGGTGCAGATGTACACGGACCAGGTGGAGGCGAAGCTGGTGAATGCGATCCACTCGTTTGTAGCCGCATGGGTGGTGGTGGCGTTGCTGAGCTTGGTGAGTCGGTCGCCGTTCCACCGCGCGCACGATGCGCCGCTCATCATCGCCGCCTTTGCCACCGAAGCGGTGGTGACCTTCTTCGCCTACCGGACGCCGCTCGCTCAGCCAAAGAACATCCTCCTCGGCAACACGATCTCGGCCGTCGTCGGCGTCGCCATGCAAAAGGCGTTCCAGGGCACGAGCTACAGCGTCACGGGCGTCTATGGCATCGACTGGGCCGCTGCAGCTACGGCGGTTAGCGTGGCCATCTTTGCGATGCAGATGCTCGGATTCACGCATCCGCCCGGTGCGGCGATCGCCATCCTCGCCATGACCAACCCCGAGACGCACAGGCTCGCGTGGTGGCTCGTACCCATCGTCGTCATCGGCTCGCTCATCGTCATCGGATGGGCGCTGCTCATCAACAACGTCGGCGGGAGGAGGTATCCAGAGAACTGGTTCTACATGAATGCGTTTGCCGAACCGCCCATCATTGGTCCGGAGAAGCTGCCGTTTTCCAACTCGCCGTTTGACTGGCCCACTCCGAGACGCGGGCGTAAGCGTAGACGTGGCACAGATGAGGCTCATGCCGAGAAGGGATTCTACCGCGTGCCTGATTCGGGCGCCAGACTCTCGAGCGGATTCGGAGCGCGGACGCAGCCGCGATCAAGCGCTCCCAAGCGCGCGGTGGCGGCGGGCGACGCATCGTACATGCTCGGCGGAGCGGATCGTGCACGCCAAACCACAGAGACCGCCCAGGTTGGAGAGAGCTTCGCCTTTGGCACCGGCGCGATTGTCAAGCCGATCGAGGCGGGCGCAGTGCAAGATGGAAGGACGACGCGCGCGTCCGAAGTGACCAAGGTGGATTCGGGAGACTCGGCCACAGCACCGCAGACAAGACCGGTCGCACCGGTCGCCACTGCACAGCCACCAAGTGCGCAGGCCAAGATGCCAGAGGCCACCGAGGTGAGGTCGAGGATGATCGAGAGCGAAGCTGTGGTCTCGCGCAACAACTCGCGCGGCAGCAAGCGCAGCCGCCGCTCGGTCGTCGTCCACGTCAACGAGAACCGCAGACACTCGACCGGCTCGAACCACAAGATCCCCCCCGTCCCCGCCGTCCAGTGGCGCAGCTAGCAGCTTTGGAATCGCAGACGACGGCCTCAATAGCCGGCCTCCTGCCTTGTGTCATTTTGCGCTCACCAGAATGCAATCAGTCACATGTTGCCGCGTGGGCGAACAGTCAGACGACTTGCGAGATGTGTGTAAATACGAGAGACAGAGGGAGAAAGACCAATAGTGTACAGCGATGCTTGGGCAAGTCGTCGACGAGGCGTGGGGCCGGAGGATGAGGAGGATGTGATTAGCGGCGTCCACGACGCATGAGACCCGCAACAGCGATGCTCGCTACGGCAGCCGCACCGCCGATGAGCGCCATGCCTAGGTAGCCCTCTGTGTGAGCGAGCGGTGCGAAAGAGCAGGGCAGCAAGGACGAAAGATGTGGGTCAGATGTGAGTACAGGCGAAGGAGCAAGTCTTGTTCCGGACGGTGGGCAGACCTACCTCGGGCGACGCCCTTCTCGATGAGCTGGTTGAGGCTCTGGGCCTGGAGATTGCTCGGCTCGCGTTCGAGGAGCAGCGCTGCAGCCAGGACGGGAACCAGGGGAGACAACGTATCTGGTCAGCACTTGAGCACGAGACTTGGAGGATGTGAAAGCACAGCATCGTGCTGCGGCCGAAGGGGGATGCTCACCATTGAACCTGCGCGCCTCGTCGTAGTTGCCCATCTTGTAGTGGCCGAGCGAGAGGTAGTAGAGGCATTCGCGCCTTCTCGGTGGGTCGGCGCGGTAGATTTCTAGATTGCGGAGCATTGCAAAGAGTCAGCTGGCTCGAGCTCGGATTGGGTGCGAATAGCGCCGGAGGGGTTGAGCCGTACGTACCTGTCAAGAGACCGACGCCGATGCTCATGTCTGCGCGCAGCTTGCTCTTGACGAGACCCCAGGCGTAGTTGAACTTGGTCTGCGTCGTGACATGGCCGGCGGCGAGTTCGGTCTCGTACTGCGCCTTGAGCACCTGCAGTTCGGAGGGGGAGAGCGAAGTCTCGGCGTCCGCAGCGTAGGGGAGCGACATTTTCCGATCGAGGATGTGTGTGTGGGCGCAAACGTCGACCGAGGTGAATGCGCAACGAGGTGGAAGAGCGGCAAGGATGCGAGGTGGCAAGGTGTCGACAAGGCTCGTTCCGCTTTCGCTTTCATGTGGAGAAGTCGACTTTAACTTGCTTTGGGCTGTGCAGCATCAAACAACTCAGCTTCGCTTCCAACGTGTTAGAGCTCCACAGATTCCGTTGAAATGTGATGCGATCCGTGCGCGTGGAAACTGCAAACCGCACAGCCTGGCTTTGGCGCAGCGCCTCAACTGCCTCGACTGGCGTGGAGTTGAGCCTCGCTTTGGCCTGTTGGGCTCATCAGCTCACGCTCAGCAGCAGCGCCCAACTCGCATGCAAAAAGTGGAGCCAAACCCCTCCCTTCCATCATCTATCTCCCTTTGCTCCCCCTCCACGCCATCCCTCCACCGTTCTTTTCCCGCGAGTCACGATGGACGCCGAGGAGGATACATTCACGTCGGTCACATGGGAGAATCGCGACACCACCACCGGCTCCCAGCCCGTCTTCTCCACCACGCCTAGCCTCGCGCCCAACAACAATGCTGTCGCCGGCCCCTCTCACGCCACCTCGGGCCTCGCCTCGGCCTCGGGCCTTGCCCGAGATGCGTTCGCCTCGGACGACCCCTCCGATCTCTCCTGGGCAGGCTATCTGATGGTGCAGGTGCTCGAGCCGCGCAAGGAGCTCGAGGGCCAGAAGGACGCCTTTATCAGCTACGGCATCCGCGCCGAGACCAACCTCGCCCACTTCTCGCGCACCTACATGGCCACGCGGCGCCGCTTCAACGACTTTACCTTTCTGCGCGAGGGCCTCAAGCGCGACTTCCCCGCGTGCGTCGTCGCGCCGCTCCCGGACAAGCATCGCCTCGAGTATCTCACCGGCGACCGCTTCAGCGCCGAGTTCATCGACAAGCGCACGCACGAGCTGCAGCTCTTCCTCGAGCGCATCTGTCGCCATCCTACGCTCCAGCGCAGCCAGCTCCTCCGTAGCTTCCTCGAGAGCTCAGAGTGGCAGGTCGACATGCACGCACACACCTCGTCCCACTCGGGCCCCAACGCCGCCACCGCCAACTCGGCGCTCGTCTCGGGCGCGCACGTCGAAAACGCCGGCCCGCCCAGCCTGCTCGACAGCCTCAGCGACCACTTCCTCAACGCCTTTAGCAAGGTGCGCAAACCCGACCAGCGCTTCGAGGAGATCCGCGAGAGCATCGACAAGCTCGAAGAGGGCCTCGCAGGCACCGAGCGCGTCCTCTCGCGCAACCGAAACCGCATAGCTGGTGAGTCTCCGCTCCGAGCCCCCTCCACTTCCGCCCCGGTCGTGCATTTGTTCCCCTGCCTCCCGATGCCAAGTAGGCTGCGCGTGATGCTGCGGTCCTTGGCGCCGTCACAGTCCATGAGATCATGCATCTGACACCTCCCCCGCCCACAACACACACCAACACGCTCCTGACACCTTTTTGATGTGTGCATGCTGACCTGATGCCTAGCCCTGCCCTTTGGCGACGTGTATGCTCCGCAACTCGGCACGGCGCTCGAAGACCTCGCGACCGACTACGAGGATCTCGCGACGAGCATCGAGGGGCTCGGCTACCTCGAAAGCGGCATCACCGAGCCGCTCAACAAGTTTGCTGCCGCCATGCTCGAGGTGGCGCGTCTCGAACGTGCGACTGTAAGTGCACACAGCAGCGCGGGGGTTTTTTTTTTTGGGGTTGTGGGGAAGGAGCTGACGTCTTTGATACGTGGGGGTTTTTAGTCTGCAAAGTCTACGGATGGGATGTTGTGGCAGATGCAGGCGTTGCTGGGGTATGCACGCTCGCACAAGTCGGTGCTGAGGCTACGCGATACCAAGCAGGTGGATTTCGAGGAGCTGACGGATTACCTCTCGCACGTCGTTTCCGAGCGCGATCGGTTGGCGTCGCTGTCGTCTCCGTACGGGGCTGGTCATGGGCATGGGGGTGTGAGGGGGGCTGGGATTACGGGGTATATCAAGGATAAGGTGGATCAGATGCGCGGGGTGGATGAGGAGAGGACGAGGGTGGCTAGGATGCAGAGGTTGGATGAGAGGATCAAGGAGTTGGGTGATGCGGTGACGAGTGCTCATGATACAAGCCATGCTTTCAACGCTCAGGTCATGCGCGAACACAACATCTTTGCCCTCGCCAAACAAACCGAACTCAAAGAGATCTTGGCTACCCATGCAGATGGTCAGATTCAACTCTACAATGATCTCGTCCAGCTCTTCGATGGCTTGATCCCCCAACTCGAACGCATCAGAGTCGCTTAAACCCCCCCCCCCCAAACCCCCCTATCCCCACATCTTTATATGTACACCGCCAGACTGACACTCGTCAAAACTACCCTTGCCTGGTTCGTCGCACTCACACTGCGTCCAACAGTAGGACTGGACGTTGAGTCGCCTGAATGCAAGCAAACTCTGCCTTCTTTGGCACGTCCTGAAAACTTGAGGCGCAATCTCAAAACACTCCCCAACCACCTCCCTCTGGCGCTCCTGCTCACCATCCCTCCACCGCGGCTTGCAGCCAGTCTAGCAGCGTCTCGACCTTCATGTACACGGTGTGAAATTGAAACGCAACCAGAAAACGAGAGAAAAGGCGAAAGGGGAAGAAAGGGAACAGAATGGAGGGGGAAAGCTTTTTAGAGGCCAAGACGACGAGTCTTTGGGGGTGAATGGAGGAACAGGGAGGAGGCTAGAACATGCCAGTGGGCTGCATGTACATGCCGCCATTGAGGTTGTTCGGATAGCCAAGACCAGGCGCCTGGCCCATGCCGGTCACGCCTGCGGTGATGAGCTTGGGCGCACCAAGCCCACCGGGCCCAATGATGGGCGCATCCTCCTCCTCCTTCTCCTTTGCCGAGTCCTTCTTTGCGCGTTCGCGCACCTCCTTTTCGAGCTGCTTGAGCCTCGTGTTCTGGTCGCGCATCGACTGGAGCTGGTAAGGCATGGTGAAATCACCGAGGCCGTGCCTCCACGAGAGCTCCATGACCACATCGGGCCTCACGAGATCGTAGCACGCCAGCAGCGTCGCCGCATAGCACTCCTTGTTGCCAATGTCGACAAAGTAGCCCAGCAGCTCCTCGGCCACCTCCTCGCTGCCCGACGTCGCCGCCGTCTCGATCGCATCCCTAAACAGCTTGTCCGTCTTGGAGAGCGCGATCGACTCGCCCCATCGCTCGTTCTTCTTGTACAGATGCGCCGCCAGCCGGCGGAACTCGAGCAGATCGTGCTTCTCCAGACGCGACGCGAGCGAGAGCGCGTCAAAGTTGTCGTAGCCGTCGATCGAAGAGCGCAGCGTCTCGTAGTCCTCCTCCTCGATCAGCAGATCGTTGTACGCATCGTTGACCGCCTCCAGATTGTGCGGCTGCACCGACATCAGGTAGCTACGCACCAGCGGCACGTTGTCGTTGTCCTTCTTCTTGAACATGCGCACCACGCGGCCGTGGTCGATGCGCTTGGCCAGCACCGTCAGCAGGTCGTTGAGCAGCAGCGGATGCTGCTCCAGGTAGAATGTCAGCGCGCGGTAGTAGATCTCGACGTTGGCCACCTTGGGCAGGATCGCCTTGAACTGGTCGTGGTCCCACGCATCCGCCGCGTGCTCCATGGTCGCCAGCGCCGCATTGTCCATCTCGTCGTACTTGGTGTAGAGGTAGACCAGCTCCGACCAAAGGTGGCACTGCTCGGCCACTTTGATGAGCTGCGGCAGGTTGGAGCGCGACCAGTACAGCTTGAGGTGCTCCATCAGCCGCTCGGGGCGGTACTTGGCCAGCGCCACGCCCGTCTGCGTGAAGACGCCCATGTGCGCGCGCTCCAGGCCGAGCGCCTGCTCGAGCAGGTTGAGCAGCTCGTCGAAGAAGCCCTCGGCCTCGTACGCCTTGATGAGGCCGGGCAGCTCCTCGGCGTGCGGGATGATGGCCAGGCCGGCGATCTGCGAAAGCTTGAACTCGCGCTTGCTGAGGCACGCCGCGTGCACCTGCTTCCACACGCTCGTGTTGCCCGCCTTGCGAGCCGCGTCCACCGAGCCCTGGTAGTCGCCGAGGTACACGAGCGTCGTGGCCAGACGCGCGTAGTTAGAGACGCTCGTAAAGAGCAGCTTGGCCGCCTCGTACAGCTCGTCGTTGAAGCACTTCTCACCCACGCTCAGGATGTCGGCGACGTTGGTCATGCCGAGGAACTCCTCCATGTCGCCCAGGCGGTTGGCCTTGGCGAGGCAGTAGGCGTACTCGGTGTCGATCTTGGGCTCGCGCGCCTTCTTGCGCGCCATCTGGAGGAAGCGGATGAGCTCCTCCTCGCGACCGGCGTGCTCGGCGATCTCGATCACCTCGTCGTAGTTTGACGGGTCCTCGGCCTTGACGTACGAGTCGATGGCATCCTTGACGCGCAGGCCGTCGAGCTGCGCCTTACCGAGGCGCGACCAGATGGCGGGCTGGTTGAGCTTGTTGGCGTACTGCTGACCGCGGTCGATCGAGACAATGTGCTCGACGAGCACGTTCATGGCGTCCTCGTGCTGCTCGGCCTTGGAGAAGATGCGGAAGGCCTCCTCGTACAGGCCGTGGTCGATGGCGATCTTGGCGATCTCCTCGACGTCGTAGCCGTCGAGGCGGTCGATGTAGTTCATCACCTTGCCCTTGTCGGTGCGGACGGCGGTGAGGAGCAGCAGGTTCTGCAGGCTGCGGTTGTCGCTGAACGCCGAGGGCTCGAGGATGATCTTCTCGAGCAGCTCGATGAGCTCGTGGGGCAGGTCGGCGGCCATGAAGGCCTTGACGGTGGCCGAGACGTCGTCGGGGTTGGTCGACTCGGGCACGGCGGTGGAGGTGACCTGCTCGACGAGCTGGCGTCGGTGGACGTTGTCCGAGGTGAGCACCTGAGCCCAGAGGTCGAGCTGGCGGCGCTTGACGAGGTAGCGAGCCTGGTGCTTGAACATGGAGTTGTCGTTGGTGATGGCGATCAGCTCGTCGTCGCAGAAGCCCTTGGCGTAGGCAATGTAGGCGAGGTAGGGGTCGCGCTTCTCGCAGTACTTGCCGACCACACGCGGGTCGTAGAGGTTGTTCTCCTTGAGCAAGGCCTCGGGGTTGTTGTTGCTGTCGATGGCGATCTTGGCCATGGCGTTGTACAGCGGCTGGTCCTGGGAGCCGGCTTCGATCTTGGACTGGAGCCAGGGGAGGATGAGCTTGAGGCGGTTGCGCTTCTCCACCTCGTCGACGAGCTCGTCGACGGGGATGGGGCCGGTGACGGACTGGAGGAGGTTCTTGATGACGCCCTCGTCGCAGTCGACGTCGAGCAGACCGCCGATGACCTGGGGCGTGCGGGACGAGTTGACGCGCTGGACGTAGACCTCGATGAAGTTGATGAGCATGTTCTGGTAGAGGTAGAGGACGAGGTCGTGGACAAAGTCGAAGCGGTCGCAGACGATGATGAGGGGCAGCTGGTCCGAGAGCTTGGCCTCCTTGAGGAAGTTCTTGACCTTCTCGGGGTTGTAGTAGTTGGACTCGCGGCAGATGCGCTCGACCTCGCGGATCTGGCCGGTGCGGGTAGCCGCCTGGATGTACTTGAAGTGAACCTCGGGGTCCTGCGAGAGGTTGACGACGGAGCCGAGGTAGTAGTAGAGACCCTCGAAGGACTTGAAGGACTCGAACATCTCGATGAGCTTGACGGGGCCGAGGAGGTCCGAGTACTTGGTGGCGATCTGCACGACCACCTGGAGGTTCTGGCGGATGTTGACCTTGAGCATCTCGCGGAGGCACTCGAGTGACTGCTCGACGGTGAGCTTGCCAAAGTAGCTGACGAGCCAGTCGGCCTGGAGGAGGTTGGTGTGGACGACGACGCGCTTGATGTCGGCGTTGTCCTCGTAGTGCTCGAGCGCGCGCTGGAGGAGGCCGGCCTTCTCGCAGAGGTTGGCGATGCGGGGGCGGTCGTAGTGGGTGAACATCTCGTTGCCGAGGATGGCGTCGGCGACCTGCGGAGCGTTGACGAGATTCATCTCGAGCAAGCGCGTCTGGAGGTGAGCCTGCTCGGGCTTGTTGTCCTTGAGCGCATCGAGGAGGAAGCTGGTCGCCTGCTGGATCATGTTCTGGCTCATAAAGATGTCGGTGACGCGCTCAATGTCGACGAGCGGGCCGGACTCGTCGCCGACGAGGCTGCCGGCGAACTCGGCGCCCTTCTCGGGGTTGGTGCGTACGATGTGCTGGAGGAGGGCGGCGTAGTCGGGGGTGTAGCCGACC
The DNA here is from genome assembly GCA_030849465.1 of Moesziomyces globuligerus. Taxonomy (NCBI): domain Eukaryota; kingdom Fungi; phylum Basidiomycota; class Ustilaginomycetes; order Ustilaginales; family Ustilaginaceae; genus Moesziomyces; species Moesziomyces globuligerus. Next base: position 177,778 of record JARVLF010000014.1, read on the forward strand.
TTCTTGGCGTAGAGGACGATCTTGTCAAACTGGCCGGTCTCGGCGAAGCAGGCGACGACCTTGTTGGGCACGTTGGCGCGGAGGTAGACGCTGAGGGCGAGGTTCATGTCGTGCTGGCGGACAATGTCGCCGAGCTCCTCGGAGCACTCGATCTTGCTCTCCTTGAGCCACTTTTCGAGCAGGTGCTTCCTGCCCTGGTTGAGGACGGGACGGGCGAGCTCGAGCGACTCGAACTTGTTGAGCGAGCCCTTTTCGAGGAGGATGCCAAAGTACTGGAGGATGGGCGAGAGGGTGCCGGGCTGGTTGGGGACCTGCTTGAACTGCTCGATGGTCTGCGAGGTTCTGAGGATGCCGCGGGGCGAGTTTGCGGCGATCTTTGCGGCCTCGCCGTACTGACCGGTGGAGAAGAGCGAGTGGAACTGCTGGAGGTAGAGGTCGTCTGCGCCGGGGAGGTCGCCGCGGGAGGCGAGCTTGAAGGCGAGTTCGGAGTTGTTGAGGGTGCGGAGGATGTAGGGGATGACGGTTTCCGCGTCGACCGAGACGGAGAGGACCTGACCTTTGCGGTTGATGCCGATGATGCCGCTGGTGGACTCGTGCTCTGCGGTGACAAAGATGGTGTCGCCCGAGATGCGGTTCATGTAGATGCAGGCGCCGGACTCGAGGTCGTAGAGGTGGATGAAGCCGTACTTTGTGACGAGGTAGACGATGCCGTAGCGTTTGGAGACCTGCATGGCGACGGGGAAGTCGTTTGTAGCTTCTGGGGGGAAGAAGACGTCGACGGCCTTCTTTGTGAAGGCGGGCTGACCGTTCTGGTGGTCGATCTCGACGACGTGAAGCTTTGCGCCGGTGGCGGTGCGGTTTGCAAAGGTGAAGAGCTTGAAGGGGTTGGGGGCGGAGTCGGACTTGAGCTCTGCAAAGGCGGCAGCGTGGCCCTCGATGGGTTGGGAGACGCCGCGGTCGCGCGAGTAGAGCTGCATGGAGCCCTTTACGCGGAAGGCGTTGGGAGCGCCGTTGGTGTTGCCCGAGATGCCGACGAGGACGAGCCACTTTTCGTCTTGACTTGCGCGGTAGTTGATGATCTGGGTGCCCTGCAAGCTGACGTGGCGATCAAAGACCTTGGTGGGAGCGGACTCGCCTTCCATGGACCAGTGGTATACGGCGGTTTCGGTGACGAGGCCGAGGGTGGAGTTGTTGATCCACTTCCAGAAGGTGACGTCGTCGTTCATGAGGTGGGACTTGACCTTGGACTTTGCCTCGATGTTGAAGATCTGGAGTTGCCGCGCGGACTTGAGGGCGATGATCTTCTGGATGGGGTTCATGATGGCCGAGTCGGCGGAGATGGGTCTCCTCATGCTGTGTTGGGAGAAGGGCAAGGGCAAGTGTGAGTACGACGGGCGTGCAAGAAAGAGAGGGGGAGGGATGGCGGAGAGGCACGTACACATCGCTGATATCGTTGAGGTTGACGATGACGACCGAGTTGGTGCCGTTGATGCTTTCGCGAACGCAGACAAAGTTCTCGGACTCGAGGGTGACGTTTGCGAACGAGATGCTCTCCGCAGCGATGCCGACGTTGGTGAGCTGGACATGCTCGGAGAAGTTGATTGGCTTGTCAGCCATGGTGAGGGAGTGAGCGCGCGTGAAGCGGCGCTAGGGCGGCGGCGGAGGAAGGGGGGGGGGTTGGTTGGCGCCTGCGCACGGAAGCTGTTGTCTAGCTGCGAGAGTGAATCGGCGGGCGAAGAGACGAGCAGCGTCGTAGCTGAGGCAAAGGATGCGTCGAGAAGAGAGGCAGACGAAACGAGAATATTCACAACGGGAGGGTTTGGCGATGAGGGTGGTGGGAGTAAGCTAGAATGGTGTCGAAGGGAAGAACGGAGAGGCTGTTGGCATGCGCGGGTGCGAGCCAGCCAGCCAGCCAGCCAGCCAGCCAGCCAGCCAGGCACGAGCGAGCACATCGGCCAGGCCAGCACAGCGCTCGTGCGCTCGCTGGGCCCATCGAAGATCCACTCGGAGAGGGCAGTGCAGCCAGCCAGCCAGCCAGCCAGCTAGCGCTGTAAGCTGTGCGCACAGAGCACCCTCGGTGTTGAGCCTCTCCACGCCCGCCTGGCCCTCCTGGGCTGCTGTAGCAACGCGAAATTCCATTTCAATTCCCAAGAATTGCGATTCAGCCCGCCAGAGACGGGGCGATCGCTCGCTCCTATAATAAAAGTGTTGTTTGATCGACCAACCTCCGAAATCCGTACACCTCTTTCTCGGCCTAGTCAATCAAGGCCCAGCGACGCGCGTCACCCGCTGCTCCACTTGGACACACACACTCTCTCTCGAGAGCTGATCGCCGTCGTCGTCTGCACCTTGCCATCAAACACACCCACACCGCCAACATGGCCGACCCAACACCATCCACATCGACGCAGCCTCCTGCCGAGCCTGTGCTCTCGTCCGATCCCGCCAAGGACAAGGCGCTCAAGGCGTACAAGAAGGCGCTCAAGCAGCACGAGGAGCTCTCGGAGAACCTCAAGAAGCTGCGCTTCGGGCTCAAGGACCTCGAAAAGGCGTACGACAAGACCGAGGATGACATCAAGGCGCTCCAGTCCGTCGGCCAGATCATCGGCGAGGTGCTCAAGCAGCTCGACGACGAGCGCTACATTGTCAAGGCCTCCTCGGGTCCGCGCTACGTCGTCGGCATCCGCGCCAGCGTGCCCAAGCACAAGCTCAAGCAGGGCGTGCGCGTCTCGCTCGACATGACCACGCTCACCATCATGCGCATCCTCCCGCGCGAGGTCGATCCGCTCGTCTACAACATGAGCATGGAGGATCCGGGCGCCGCCAGCTTTGCGGGCATCGGCGGCCTCTCGGACCAGATCCGCGAGCTCCGCGAGGTCATCGAGCTGCCCCTCCTCAACCCCGAGCTCTTTATGCGCGTCGGCATCAAGCCGCCCAAGGGCGTCTTGCTCTACGGTCCGCCGGGTACGGGCAAGACGCTGCTCGCCCGCGCCGTCGCGAGCACGCTCGAGACCAACTTTCTCAAGGTGGTCTCGAGCGCCATCGTGGACAAGTACATTGGCGAGAGCGCGCGTCTGATCCGCGAGATGTTTGGCTACGCAAAGGAGCACGAGCCGTGCATCATCTTTATGGACGAGATCGACGCCATCGGCGGTCGACGCTTCAGCGAAGGCACCTCGGCCGATCGCGAGATCCAGCGCACGCTCATGGAGCTCCTCAACCAGATGGACGGATTCGACTACCTCGGCAAGACAAAGATCATCATGGCCACAAACAGGCCCGATACGCTCGACCCTGCGTTGCTCCGACCGGGACGCATCGATCGCAAGATCGAGATCCCGCTGCCCAACGAACAGTCGCGCCTCGAGATTCTCAAGATCCACACCAAACCCGTCGCAAAGAAGGAGGAGCTCGACTACGAGGCCATCGTCAAGCTCAGCGACGGCTTCAACGGCGCAGACCTCCGCAACGTCGCCACCGAAGCCGGCATGTTTGCCATCAGAGACGACCGCGACTACTGCGTCCAGGAGGACTTTATGAAGGCCGTCCGCAAACTCCAGGAGGCCAAACGCCACGAATCAAAGATCGACTACAGCGCCGTGTAGGAAAAGTCTCTCGCTCAGCATATCGATAGCAAAGCAATTTCAGTCGAGCAAGCAAAAAACGTGCGCCGCGTACGCGCAGAGCCAAGCATGGATGCTAGGATTTGGATTGGTCAAACCGGTATGCAGGGGATTATAGCGAGTGTGCAAGGCTTGGCCCGGGAGCGATTGGCTTCGGGCCATGCGTCGAGGGATGGGAAACTAGGGCTTCAAGGTGCGGGAGGTTTGCTAATGGGGTATGATTGATGCTGTTACATGCCAGCCTTTGCAAAGGCGGCGTTGATCTTGTCATCGATAAAGTCGTGGAGCGATCCGGATTGCTTTGCGCCGGCCGCCTTGATTGTGAACTTGTCCGAAGCGTTGCCCGAGTCGCCAAAGACGACGACAATGTAATCGTCTCTAGGCTCGAGGTCTTTGGGAAGGGTGATGTCGACCGCTTCGTCACGGATGAGGATTCCATCTGCAAGGTGCCACTTGAGGTTTTCGCCTCCGGATCCGTCGGCGGGGAGGTAGCCTAGCTTGATCATGCCCTTGTAGTTTTCTGCCTCTGCGGGGAGGTCCGAGGCGTCCCAGGTGACCTGAACCGTTTCGCCTGCGGTCCAGACCGTGTCGGCGGTGGGCGAGGTGATGTGGGGATTGTAGACGATGCGTTTCTCGAGTTCGGCCATCACGTCGCGTCCGAGCATGACGTGATCCCACTGCGTAGCCTGGAGCTGACGGCTGAGCATCAGCTCGGCATCGGTCGAGGCACCAAAGCTAGCCAGCGTCGGCGCTCCGACGACCGACGAAACAAGCACCGACGCCGAGAGCAGCAACGAAGCGAATTGCATCTTGGGCGAATACGAAAGGGGACAAGGGGAAAAGTGGTGGCTTGGTCGTGAGACTGATGAAAACAATGTCACGAGGGCTAGAGTGGACAAGAGTGCGTCTCGTTGAGGAGAAACGTTGACAGACTAGGAAGGGATGAGAGAAGAAAGAGGGGGATGGGGAACCGGAGGGGAGCCATCTTTAAGGCATGGACGACTCGAACAGGGAAGGGGGGGGGGGGGCACATGCTCAGGCCGGGGGGGAGCTGTCAAAGAGAGACGCGGTCGGCGCTTGACAGCGGGCGGCGAAAAGTGCGGCGAGGTCGGGGCATGACACGGTACGGCGCGGTACGGCGCGGTACGGCGCGATGCGGCGCGGTGCGGTGGGGAGCCAAGGGGCGCAGGGGCGGCTGCAGAGCACACTCATGTCGCATGCTCGAAGCCACCAACTGCCGCTCTGGACCAACACGGTCTTGGAGCCGAAGCGGTGCGCTTTGATGCGATGAGAAGCGAAGCGGTGCCAAGCTCAAGCTCTTTGTGGCGGCGACGACGACGTCACGGGCTTCCGCGGGGGCAAGAGCGTGAGGCGCTGGAGACGGCGACGGCGCTCTGCACGGTTCGGCTTTGCGAGCGTTCTGGAATGGAGCAAGCGACGCTCGTCGATGCGCACCGAGGCGCCCAAAAGCGACGCTAGCGCTCAAGCGCATCCCACGCTGCGGCTCGCTTTCCTGATCCAGCCCGACCCGAGCGATGCGAGCGACGCGAACGACGCGGAGCAAAGTGGGATGCACTGCCAAGTGACGAGCAGCGAGACCAAAGAAGGCAAGCCTCGACTGCGCTTTGACTGCGCTTGACTGCGCGTAGGCTGCACGCGCTCAGGGTCTAAGCGAAGCGAGGCGGCATGAGCGCGTGTTTGTCTGCGCGCCTTTGGGCGGCTGCATCCTCCGACGCAGCAGGCATGGCTTGCTTGGAACGCGGCACGCGCCCCGCACCAGCTTGCGACCTGCTTGCGCTCGGAGCCTGCATCGCTCGCCTGCATCCGCGCCCCCAGCCGAAGCCGGACATTTTCCTCTTTAGGCTGCACCTCGAATCCCTAGCCGACCGAGCAAACTTGGCCCCCTCACGCCCGGTCTCACTCGCTTGCCTCGGAAGCCCTGCGTCGCCGATCGCCGCTAACTTACTCGTCGAATGTACAGCCTGTCACTCTAACAGCACGAACTGAATCGTCGACTCGGCCCAGTCTAGCTTGGTCGCCGGATCGGAATTGGGATATTCCGCCCGCCGGCGACTTTGTCTCGAAGCCCAAGCCCGATACTAGCCATTCTCAGATTGGGCTCGTGACGGCTAGACCATCGCTAGAGCCCAGTTTGGCTAGGCTAGGCTGGAAGCGTGGCCTGGAATCGGAGAAGGCCGTTAGCCAGTGAATCGCCATCGGGCGCTGTTGGCATCGGTGGCTTTTCTTTTTTTGGAGGGGCGCCGCTGCCACGCCCCCAATTCAAGCCCCGACCCGAATTCGAGGCGCGGTTGGAGCGGATCAGGCCGCCTTTCAAAGCAGCCAAAGCAGCATGACGAGGCGATGCTGGCCAATCCACGCCGAAAAATAGCAACCACCCAGAAGCGCCCAGCTGCTTGACACTTAGGCTCTCGAATTTCGACGGCTCGCCGGCTCGATGGCCGATGCTCGCTCGGCTGCACGCCAACACTGCCTTTGACGAGAAAAAAAGGAGTTGCGTTGGTCTCAGTTGGTTGAACAGCTGCAATCAATCCAATCCAATCCAATCCAATCGGATCCAATCCACAATTTCAATTCATTCCATCGACCTCGCTCGAGCCCTTGGCCAGCCTAGCCTTCGCAGCTCAGCTCCACTTGTGCCCCCTCTACTTTGGCCCTTGCACCATCGCCGCCTCTGCTCTCCTCTGTACCACATCCCATCTCTCCTACCGTCGCCCGCCGGAGCGATCCTCCATCCAGTCCGCGCGAGCACAACACACGCCGCAAACACCATGAACGGCTCCCCTTCTTCCCACAACTTCGGCGCCGCCGCCTCGCCCTCCGCATACGATCAGCCTTCCATCTCGGCTTCTCAGTCCAACATGCACGGCTTCCAACCTCGCCAGCCACCGTCCTCAGCCGCTCCACCCGCTGGCGCTCCACAGGGCCGTCCCTTCCAGCCTTCTCATTCCCATAGCCAGTCCACCAGCGTGCTCCTCAACTCGGGCTCGCGCAGCAACTTCCGCTCACAGTCCCAACAGATGCAGATGCAGCAGCAGCAGCAGCAGCAGCACCAGCAGCAGCAGCACCAGCACCAGCAGCAGCAACCCGGCTCCAACCGCTCCGTCAGCATGCGTCCCATGTCCGCCTTCCAGCCCCTCGACAACCCAGACTACTACACTTCAGGCGCCACCTCGAGCCCCACCTCTCCGCGTCCCCCTTCCCCCACCGGTTCCACCGCCCGCTCCATCCGTACCACACCCACCACCCCCCTCACCTTCAAGAGCACCGACCTCCGAAGCGCCCTCAGCCTCCAGGAGTCTCAGCAGAAGAAGCTCTACATGGAGGGCTACCTCCTCAAGCGCGACGACCTCGGCACCGACGGCAAGCCCCTTAACGTCGCCGACGAGAAGCGTACCTGGTCCGAATGCTTTGTCCAGCTCTCGGGCACCGTACTCAGCCTCTGGAACGTGCAGCAGATGGAGGACGCCGCACAGCGCGGAACAGAGGTACCCCCCACCTACATCAACATCACCGACTCCTTCGTCGACTTCATCGGCCTCCTCATCGAGGACCCCAAGCTCATTCCAGGCAGCCGCGGTCGCTACCACCACGCCTTCGCCATCAACTCGGCCGGCAACAACCGCACCATCTTCTGCTTCCGCGATCCGCCCCCCTACCCTCCCGAGTCGCTCGAGCAGTGGCTCGCTCCCGAGCACAGGCAGAAGCCCGAGCACCGCACCGTCATCGGCTGGCTCAACCTCGGCCACCGCCACCTCCAGGCCTGGATCAACGCCATCCGCCTCGCCTCCTGGGAGAAGGTGCGCCTCGAAGAGATCTACACCGGCGCCCTCATCCGCGCCCGCCTCGGCGCCGTCGGCGGTCCCGGCTCCTCGCACACCGCAAAGGACGACAGCCCCGCCGTCCCGGCTTCCGAAATGTCCATCAAGTCGCCCCTCGTCAAGGGCAAGATGGAGGGCTGGGTCAAGGCTCGCTTCATGGGCTCCACCGAATGGAAAAAGGTCTGGATGGTCCTCACAGACCACAAGCCCGACGAGTCCGAGTTCGGCGCAAAGAAAAAGTTCTGGAAGATCGGCTCCTCGGCCGGCGACCGCTCCAGCATCATGAGCGTCAACAGCGTCTCCACGGGCGCGCCCGGCGCTCCTGGCACCGACGGCAAGCAATTGCCACCGCCGCCCGGCAGCAACGGCGCGCCCGGCGTCGCCAGCTTCTTCGAATCCAAAAAGGACAAGAAACCCTTTGCCAGCCTCATCTACGCGGCCCACGCCTTCGCCGTCTACCCTTCCCGCCCCGAGCTCGTCGAGGGCTCCAGCCTCTTCAAGATCGAAGGCGTCTTCCCCTCCAGCTCCGTCCTCTCCGCCACCCACCGCATCCGCACCACCGGCTGGGTGATGCTCATGCCCGAGCTCGAGTCCGCCGGCAGCAAGGGCGCCAACGCAGAGATGATGAAGTGGATCATCGCCTTCATGGACGCCTTTAAGCTCTACGGCCGCCCCGAAGGCTTTGTCTGGGAGGCCCGCGACCCTGCCTCGCCCTTCTTCGCCTATCCCATCGGTCCCTTCAAGGACCGCCTCTTCCTCGACAGGGAGCTCGCCGAGTTCCTCGAGATCGCCCGCGAAGACCACCTCACCACTCGCTCCGCCCTCCACGGCATCATGGCTGCCCGCATGCGCGGAGAGCGCACCAAGATCCTCCAGCCCCTCCCGCCTCCTTCCCAAAACGCCGTCCTGCCCACCCGCAACGCAGCCAGCGTGCCCATGCAGCAGTCTCGCTCCGGCTCGCGCGCAAGCGCCGCCGACTCTGCCTCGCGTCTGCCGCCCCTCGTCTTTGGCTCCGCCCAGCCTGCCGAACAGGCGCAGGCGCAGGCTCAGCCCGCTGTGGCGACTGCACGCGAGCACCAGCCGGAGGACACGACCGAGCTCCCCGCAGAGCTGCCCAACAAGCTGCCTCAGACCTTCAAAGACTCGGCCCGGGGCGACGCCCGAAATGAAGAGCTTCGCCCTGCCTCGCCCGACTTCGACGGCTTCCGCCCACCACGCGAGGCGCGTCCCGGCCAGGCGCCGCCCACGTACCCAGGCGCACAGACCCAGACCGCCAGCCCTGCCGTGCCACCTGCGCTGACCCCTGCCGGACCGGTGGCTGCCGCGGCTCCTCTCAGCGTCGCTGCAGTCGAGCCTCTTGCCAACCGCGCCCCTGTCACTGCTCCCCAGAGTGCCACCGCTGTGTCTAGAGACCCGCGCGACGATCGGTCGGCTCTCTCCACGTCAACGCTCGAGCCCTCCAACGCTCCTGCAGCTGTGGCGCAGCCCGCATCGCAGGCACCTGCGTTCGCCCAGAATCTCCCACCAACCAACGCGCCCGAATCTTCTCTCGCCTACCTGGGCCCGTCCAGTGCATCCCACGCCACGTCGCCCTCTGCGACGTCCGAGCCAGCCGCTGCCCGCGCTGCACCTGTCTTTGGTCCGTCCGGCCGGGGCGCAGAGCAGACCTCGGCTGACGAGTCTCGCTCCTCCAAGCGTGACTCCTTGCCCACCAACTACGACGAGAGTGCGCTCTTCTACATGGCGTCCATCTCCGACCAGCTTCCGGCGCCCTCGGCTCAGCCCGTCGTCATGGCCGCGCCCAGCCGCACCGTCGTCACCAAGGAGAGCTCGCTCGCCTCGCGTCCACAGAGCCTCGCGCCTGCGTCGGGCACCACCTCGGCCATCCAGTCCGAGAGCACCCACACCACGCGCCTCTCGTCCGACCAGGCCCAGGCAGCAGGTGCACCATCACTGGCCGCATCGGCAGGACCGGCGGCTGCGGCCGTGGGTGGTCTCGGCGCAGCAGCCGCTCTGGCCCACAACCAGCACGCCAAGCCGGACAGCCACGTCGCAGCGAGGACCAACCAGACGCAGGATGACTCGATCAACGACGACGCGCTTGCGGCCTACTCTTTCCTCGAGCAGCCCCCGTCTCCTGCGCTTCGAACCACGGAGCTCGCGCCTCGCTCGGCCCCCGCCGCTCGCAGTCCTGTGCCCTCTGCCACCTCGCCACTCGTCACGCAGCCCGCTCTGGCGTCGACGACCGACAGCTCTGCTTCCAGGGGTGCTGACGCTCGTCCCGCGGCTGTCCAGTACCCTTCGACCTTCGGACAGAACAAGAGGGCAGCTGAGCGAAAGTCGATCGCTCAGATGCAGGCCCAGGCCCACCAAGAGGCGCTGTCTAGGCCCGGTCGCGCGGGCGGCGCCAAGCCCAAGGGCCTGCGTCGTCCAGGCTGGGTCGACGACAGCGAAGAGGAGGAGGACGACGAGGAAGATGAGGAGGACGACGAGGCCGACGCTGGGCGTGCTGGTCCCGGTGCAGGCGTTGGCGGGCTCGCAGCGGGTGGTACCGCTGCTGGCGCGGCGCGCTCTGCGGCCAGCTCGAGCCGCGGTGGTCCGGGCACCGAGTCGCCCGTCAACTTGGCTGACTCGGTCGGCAGCCTCGGACGCAACCAGGATGCCGCCGCCCAGGGTGCCTCGGGCACGTTCCCTCGCTCCGCCTCGTACGGCGCCAGCGTGCTGGGCGGCTCGCGCTCGGCCTCGCCTGGTCAGGCGCCCGGCGGTGCTGGCATGGCGCATCCCTCGATGCAGGCGTACCAGCGACACTCGATGTTCAACACGCACCTCGCTGCGGCTCACGGCGACGATTCGCGATCGAACACGCCGCCGCAGGGTCCGATTGTGCGCGACCGCCAGACGTTCCTGCAGCTCAATCCGGAGGAGCAGCCGGGCGCGATGACGACCGTCTTTACGCCGCACGGGCTCGTGCAGGCGGGCGCGCAGGACAAGGCGGAGCGTTCGGCCAAGGCGCAGGAGGCCGAGGCTCGAGCCATGGGCAGCCACCTGGTCAACGTGCCCAACAAGCCGCCGCCGCCGCAGGCGGGTCTGCTGGGCGCGATCACGGCGCACGAGCGCGACCGCAAGGGTGCTGGCGGCTTTGGTGCGACGCTGACCGAGCGCGAGCGCGAACGCGTGGCAGCGGAGCGCCGGCAGCGCGAGGAGGACATGCTGCGCCAGCAGCAGCAGCAACAGCAGATGCAGCAGCAGCAGCAGATGCAGCAGATGGCCTACTTTAACCCCATGCTCTACCAGCAGATGATGATGTCGGGCATGATGGGCGGTATGGGCGGCATGGGCGGCATGGGCGGTATGGGGATGATGGGCATGGGTGGGATGCCGATGGGCGGATTCGGCGGGAGCCAGATGGGCGCAGGCAGCCAGTTGGGTGGCGCCGGCGGCTTCGATCCGATGATGGCGCAGCAGCAGGCGATGCAGGCGGCGCAGATGGCGTACATGAACGCACTCTCGCAGGCGCACCACGAGGGATCGACGCTCGGCCACGGATCGCCCGGTGCCGCGCCCGCCTCGTCCATGGGCTTGCCCATGGCCAGCATGCCCTTCCTCGCCAGCCCGCACATGAGCATGATGGCCTCCCCCATGCCTGGATTCATGCCCCACTCCGGCCCTGCCTCCGAGTACGCAGCTGCTACCTCACCCCGCTCCCCCCCTTCCACCAGACCCAACGCCCAGAACGGTCAGAACGGTCACGGTCAGAACAATTAGGCGACCTCTTCTTCTTCCAAAGGGCGTCAGTGTAATTTAAGTCCAAGCGAAGTCTGATTCGTAAAGTACAGGTGTGAAGTACAGGTGTCAAGTACAGGTGTCAAGTACAGGTGTCAAGTACAGGTGTCAAGTACAGGTGTCAAGTACAGGTGTGAAGTGAGAGGTGGAGTGGGTGATGAAGGTGAGTGGAAGCACTATCCGCTCAAGACAAGGCTAAAGAGATGGAAAGCGAGGTGGAAAGCGAGGTGCGGTGTGCGATCTGCACTGTGTCGGTGTGCGATGTGCGATGTCGGATCAAAAGGGAAGCACGGACGGGGCCAACATGGCCAAAGGCAAGCACAAACCGTCAGGACAGTTAAGCGACCTCCCTCCTGCCTCAAAATAAGGATCAAAGCGGGCCTGTGTCAGTGCGATTGAAAGCAAAGTTTGCGCAAGCTAACAGGGAAGTGAGAAGAACAGGTTATGCCGCCAACCAGACCCAACGGCCGGAATGGTCACAACGATCACAATGGTCTGAACATTCAGGTGCCACTTCGCCCCGCTCCCCCGCCTTCGACCAGACCCAACCGCCGGAATGGTCACAACCATCACAATGGTCTGAACATTCAGGTGCCACTTTGCCCCGCTCCCCCGCCTTCGACCAGACCCAACGGCCGGAATGGTCACAACGATCACAATGGTCAGAACAGTTAGGCGAAGAGAGGTCGCCTAAGAACGGTCACAACGGTCAGAACAGTCACGCGACCTCCCTCCGCCTCAAGTAGGATAAGTTGGAGGCGAGCGTGGACCGAGCCAACTTGGCCAGAGGAAAGCATGGACCGGGTCGACATGGAGAGGAGTTAAGCGATTTTCGATGTACGATGTGTGATGTGCGATGTGCGATACTGGTGAGGGGCAGCATGATCGCTCAGTGTGCGATGTTCGACGTATGTCGACGTAGGTCGCTGTGCACTGAAGGGTTTTCTCGTCTTGGTACCGGTGAAGCTGGAGCATGCCGCTGTGCGATTGACGACCTCGGTCGCTGTGGTCGCTGTGGTCGCTGTGCACTGAAAGCTTCTACGTCATGCTCTTCATGCTGAGCTTGGACAGTGCACATGCTGTGGTGTGAAACTGGACCTCGCAGCTTGGACCGTTGTTCTGTCATTCTGTCGTTCCGATGCGAAGTTACGTGTTGGCCGCCGTGACCTTAAACAAGGTCCTTGCCAAGCTACGTCCGGACAGCATACGCAATGCGCGATTGGAGTCGCAGTTGGACGGCATCGCGTGCGACACGTTGTAGCTGCGATCGTGATCTGAAGAGTTGAACAGCTTTCACGTCATGCCTCCTGCTCCAGGCCTGACATCGTACAGACGGCCAAATCCGACTCAGATGGGATGTGCAAGATACAACGTTGGCTGTCGATCGTCTGGGCTGAGAGCTTCAACGTCACGCTTTATCTCTCAGCTGGACAGCGTGCCGACTGCAAAGTTGGACGCGGAGCTCAGACGTCGTTCTGACATGCGAGACACTGCGCTTGCGAGACACCTGTACTTGCCGTGGTTGCCGACTGATCTTGGATCTTCCGTGGTGTACTGTCAATAGCCATTCACTTGGACGCCGGTGGGAAAAGGGGCTGAGTTCAAGTTGATCTCCTCTCGCGCCACATTGTTGGCCCACAACGGCTGATGATCGAAAGTTACAGTACCATAGCAAAGATGCGAAGCCGTCGTACTCGTCGCTCCCGCTCACGGTATGACACACCGTACGAGTGAAGTGTGCGGTGTTTGACTTGACACTAGCGTGTCGTGCTCTATAGCGGCTCCAGGTCGGTAAGGACCGGAGTTCCAGCCTCTGACTTGTCCTGACGCCGTACTTGAGCTTTCGCTTCGAGTGAATCGCCCGTATTTGAGGTCGCTGACCGCTTTTGAGTCGCGCCAGAACTAGCGATGCCCTGGCGATGGCACGCGCGACGTCGTCTCCATCATCCACGCTTCCACTTTCTACATGGGTCCGGCACGTTTGAGGCAGAGACACCTTGATCCCCCCCATTGTCCACTTTATACTCGTACCGTGACCTTGACTCTTCCGTATGGACCTTGTAGGCCATCCGCAGGAAAGCAGTGCGCGATGTCCGGCGTCGATTCAAGCGTTCATCGAGCGTTGCTGTGAGCGCGCACTTGCGCCACCAAACAGCCTCGCCAAGAGTAGGCTCGCCGGATGACTGCGCGCTTCCGGCCAGAGGCGTGGGACGTTTGTCCAGAATTCATCCTGCCTCTATCCAGCCTTGGTTCGGCATCTGCCTCTTTTGTCGCCACTGTCAACTTTGTCTTGATCTTTGTTCTGATACCGAAAGCCATCATTTTGGTCATCATCGTCGGCTCGGTCGTCGTCGTAGGTGGGCTTCTACGCTCGCAACGTTTTGGGCCACGTATGCCTTTTAAACAGCGGATCCGTGCTCATTCTTGTCGTCACGCAGGTCGCTCGCCGAATCTGGCCAGCGAGTGCGTACAAGTACCGTATCCGGACGTGGACTCAGCTTCGCTTCCGACCATCGCTTTAGCCAGCTCTCGTCCCGTTCAACAGTGTCTAACGACGGCGAGCGCAGCGTCCCCCTCTGCCATTTCGGCTCTCTTGCGAACGCCAATAGGCTATCGTTTGTCACCTCTGGAACGTGGTCTCTGCCCACCAAGTGGGAGGGGCACGTGTCGATCGACATTACGATCCGTTTGGCATCATAGAATAGTCCCCCGCCAGCTGCAGCGATAGCAATCCGTCCACCTGATTTTAAGAGCACCTCCAAAGATGCACGGACCCCACCACGGGGCTGACTGTTTTCCCCCTCGTCACATTAGTCTCGTCGACCATTCATCCACCATTCGGTCCAGAGGTCGTCCAACCTCCAAAGCTCAGCTTAGCGCCGAGGCCGGCACGCGCTCTTGTCGATGCTACTGGCCATGTGACCGTCAACCGCAAGTGCGTGGGCTGTCATAGCGCCCTTTACGTCTGCATCTCTCCATCCAACAAGCGTGGCCGTGACGAGTATGCTCGGATGCAAAGGCTGCGTGCGGCGCGACAATGGTTCCATGATGCTATGCAGTGTATGAGGATAGTATACAATTGAAGTATCGAAGGCTTTGGGCGAGACTAGGACTTCCAAGCGGCGAGGATGACGAAGCCCTTGTCGAAGCGGTTCTGGAGGCTGAGGATGGACCATGCTGGGTGGGATGCTTGCCAGGCGAGGAGGAAGTCGGCGAGCGAGTGGTGGCTGCGCATTTCGCAGGCGACGAGCACGATGGTATGGCTGGGCGTGGTGAACGCGTTGATGGTGGCGACGAGCGCGTTGAAGAGCGACGGGTTGTAGATGCAGTCGCAGCATACGATGAGGTCGACGGGGGGCTGGACCTCATCGCGACCGCTGTGGGAGTGGTGGAGTTGGTTGAGGATGCTAGTCTTGCGGAGCTGCAAGGTGTGGGTCGAAGGCGGATCGAGAAAATCAAACCAATCCAGAGCGGCGATGCCGACTGCAGGTAGCGATTCGGTGTTCTTGGCCAGCAAGGGCATCAACGCCTGCTGATCCGTCGCCAACCACGTCTTGCACACGGGTCCTACGAGAGCAGGCAGCGCCCCCGTACCCGCGCCGAGCTCGAGCACGTTCGCCTGCCTGAGTGCATCGAGGTCAAACAGCGCGCCCGTACGGAAGCGAACAGCCAGTTCGACGGTAGAGCGCCACAAGACACTGCCCGTGTCGCCCTTTGTGGATCTGAGGCTGGTAACGTCCTGGTGGACGGCTACGGCCGACGAGGGCAGATTGCGCGGAGTGAGAGCGCAAGACCATCGCTCGGCCTCGATGGCGACATAGATGCGGTCCGAAGTGTGGTTGACGTAGCCCAGCCCGCCGTCGTGCTCCGGCTTGTTGTGGAGCGTGTAGAGCAAGAAGATCTCTTCGTCCACGTCGACGACCACGCGCGCAGGCCGCGAGATCAGCAGAGCCCCGGGCGCCGCAGGCAGCTCCTCGTCTCCGTCGTCGAAGCTGTCCGAGCTCGTGCGGGATGCGCCGCTCATGATCGGCTCTGGCTATATGGGCGCCATGTGGTGATGGAGGACAAGGAAGGGGGCCGGCGTTGGTCAAAGTGACGGCCTGTCAGAAGCTCGCTTGTTCAACAACGTTTGTCAGGGTCCACGCCAAAACCCTGAAACTGTGAAACCTTGCCGCGTCCAGAACGACGACGATCTCACATATATCCGATAAAAGTTCGAGTGGGATGTGTTAGGTCAAGCACGTTGATTGGCTGAGGGCGGGTGTGTGCGGAGACCCGCAAAAAGGCGAAGTGCAGTGAGCCACGAGGTGTGCGTGGGGGGTCGGCGGATGAGCTACAGTAGCTGTACTCGTTGTGCACTTTCGATCTGGAGGAGCAGATGCCAGGGCAAGAGCTGGCGATCCATCGGCGCGCCCGACATTTGCACGGACAGTGTGGCTTGACTGCGAGCGGCTTTCCGATGGCGGGCTGGGGCGAGGAGTGCAAATGATCAGGCACGTCAACGTCACCAAGGGCGGAGCGGAGCCAGCCAAGGCGAACTTTCTTATCGATGCTTGTTGCTCTACCGGATCTTGGTGGATCCCGCCCGCCGTCTCGGCCTTTCCACCAGCACGTGTGGATTCCGACACTTGACCGCAGTGCAACTGTCGAGCCCCCGACGCGAGACCCGCGACCGGTGTCGTCGGAGGCGAGTGGCTCCCGGATCGCACAGCGTCGATCGATACGAACATTTCAGGTCGTCGACAAGATGCCACGACGCTGCATGTGTTGATGGAAACAGCGAGGATCCGGGGAATTCACAAATGTGGGCGGCACATGCCTGCCTCCAGGTCGAGGTGCATATCGCTGCGCAGCCCGCCCTCGCTCGATGGGTCGGGATTGATGCGATGTGATGTGATGCGGGCGGGCGGAAAATTTTCCCACTGCAATCCCACGGCACACCTGTGCTGGTGCCCCAGCCAGGGTGCCCCAGCCAGGGTGCCCCAGCCAGGCACACGGCGCCTCTCCTCTTGGCTCACGCCCGACCCGTCTTCCGTCGCATCCGTCGATTCGCGACTTGCCCACGCCCAACCGCGCAGATGGCAGCGCGCGCGCCGAGACTCGACAATGCGAATCTGGCCCCCGCGCCCAAGTTGGTCGGGGGGCCCGAGCGCAGCAGCATCGACTGTAGCGCGTCTGCCCCCGCGCTCGCCATCGATTCGGCGGCAGCCTGGATTTCTTCTCGCCCTCGCCAGCCGAGAATCGGACACTGCCAACGTCGATCCGGCCGCCGCTTTGAGGCTGCATTGCACTCTGCTGCTACCCTACCCTACTGTGCTGGTTGCACGGCGTCATCCGCGCCGCCGCCCACTGCGCCGAGTTGGGAGCATATCGTGGTACTGTAGCAGCTTGGCTGCAGCTGCCAGCCAGAGTCAATGGTTGAGTCAGCCTGCAAACCTTGCAGACCTCCGCAGTCGCCGTTTGACCGGCGCACTTGTCGCGCTGAGCATCGCCCACTGCTTGCCGGCTTGCCTGCTTGCCTGCTTGTCTGCTTGTCCAGCAATCCGAGCATCTTCGCTTGGACGCGGATGGACAACCGCCAAGCACGCGTAGCCGCAGACCCTGGGTGTCCAAGGGGAAAAAAAAACCTCGCTTGAGCGAGCCACGCCAATTGCTGATCTCTTTGTTCGGCGGAACGGTGAGTGAGTGAGCGAGCGAGCGAGCGAGCGAGCGAAGGAGTGAATGAGGCGGACGAGCAGCGCGGCTTTGGCTCTCCGCGCCCATCGGTGGCTGGATTGCATAGTTGTGCGTCGTGTGCTTCGGCTCAATGCTTGTCATCTTTCTTCCACCACCCGCCTCTCCTTGCCTCTTGCCTTTGCTTTCCTTCCCCTTTGCCTTTGCCTTAGGTCCTCTCTTCCATCTTACACTAGTGTTTGCACCTTTGTTCTTGCCCCTTGCTTTTCCCGTTCGGTGAGCCTAGCCTAGCCTAGCCTAGCCTAGCCTAGCCGTGCGCCGCAGCAGCAGCAGCAGCAACAGCAGCAGCAGCAGCCGCCATGGCGTCGCATCTGCGCAAGGTGTTTGGCTCCGGCCGCACCAAGTCCACCGCCTCGTCTTCGTCCCACGGCCGCGTCCGATCCGAAGATGACCAGTCCTCCTCCAACCCCAGCTCGCCTGCCGCTTCGCTCGGCAAGGCCGCCTCCAGGGCCTTCGGACGCTCCGACCGCGGCGCCTCGCCCAGTCCCGCGCCTGCCTCGCCCGCTCCTGCTCCTTCCTCCCCCCTCCCGCCTGCCACTCCTTCCAAGAGCTCCACCACCACCACCACCGCCGCTGCCAACCCTCAGTCGGTCCTTCCATCGCCCTCGCCCCGTGGTGCTTCCAAGCCTTCCACCCCCACCGCTGCGCCTTCGCAGCTTCCTCCTCCTCCTACGCCTTCCAAGAGCGACAACACGGAAGCTTCCACCCCGACTCAGTCCCAGTCGTCGGCAGCTACTCCCACCGCCTCCGTAGAGGCTCCCACCCCTGCACCCGAAGCATCCGCTCCGGCTGCTCCGGCCGCT
The DNA here is from genome assembly GCA_030849465.1 of Moesziomyces globuligerus. Lineage (NCBI taxonomy): Eukaryota > Fungi > Basidiomycota > Ustilaginomycetes > Ustilaginales > Ustilaginaceae > Moesziomyces > Moesziomyces globuligerus. Next base: position 195,559 of record JARVLF010000014.1, read on the forward strand.
GCGCGCACCCCCGCCAAGATGGACTCTGCCAAGCCCCTCACCATCAACATCCCCGCCGCAAAGCAGCAGGACGCTGCCCAGCCTGCCGCCGAGCTTCCCAAGAAGCAGCCCAAATCCGACAGCCGCCCCGCCAACGGTAACGGCACCGGCAACGGCAACGGCACCGGCAACGGCAACAGCAACGGAGCTGCTCCCTCGGACCGCGACGACCTCACCCCCATCGGTGGCCTCAACAACAAGTCCTCCTTCCACTCCCGCACCACCGCTGACCAGTTCCGCGCCGAGTACCACCCGGACAACGCCTCCAAGTACGCCAACCCCAAGCACTACTCGGCCCGCCCCGAGACCTACCACCGAAAGTCGTTCAGCGCTGCCCCTTCCCAGGGCGAGGCCACCCCTGCCGGCTCCCGCCGCCCCTCTGGTAGCGAGCACGACATTGGTCACGGCCGTGGCCCAACCGCCAACCTCAACCATGCCGTCGACGAACGCCAGCATGGCAGCCACGGAGGCCACCACGGCCACCACTGGATCTCGGCAGAGGACAAGCGTCTCCAAGAAGACGTCGACAAGAAGCGCCACTGGAAGCGCTGGGGCCCCTACCTCAGCGAGCGTCAGTGGGGTACCGTCCGCGAGGACTACTCGGCCAACGGCGACGCCTGGACCCACTTCCCGCACGAGTCGGCTCGCAGCCGCACCTACCGATGGGGCGAGGACGGCCTCGCCGGTCTCTCGGACAACCACTGCCGCATGGGCCTCAGCCTCGCGCTCTGGAACGGCAAGGATCGCATGCTCAAGGAGCGCCTCTTTGGTCTCGCCAACAACGAGGGCAACCACGGCGAGGACGTCAAGGAGCTCTACTGGTACCTCGACAGCACCCCCACCCACAGCTACATGAAGATGCTCTACAAGTATCCGCAGGAGTCCTACCCGTACGAGCTCTTTGTCCGCGAGTCCCGCAACCGCAGCCGCGACGTCGCCGAGTTCGAGATCACCGACACCGACCTCTTTGACGACGACAAGTACTGGGACGTCTTTGTCGAATACGCAAAGGACGAGGACGAGGAGAACGCCATCTCGATCCGCATCAGCGCCTACAACCGCGGCCCCGAGCCCGCAGACCTCCACATTGTCCCCCAGCTCGTCTTCCGCAACTACTGGTTCTGGCCCAAGGACGAGCCCGCCAAGCCCGAGATGAAGCAGACCGGCGACTACGTCATCCAGGCCGACCACCCGGAGCTCGGCCGCTACCACCTCTACTGCTCCACCAGCCCCGCCCCCAGCGCTCCCCCCGCCAAGCGCGGACAGGCGCCCGAGCCCATCTCGGACGACGAGGTGGTGCCCGAGCTCCTCTTCACCGAGAACGAGACCAACTTTGAGCGTCTCTACAACGGCAACAACCGCAACGTCTACGCCAAGGACGCCTTCCACGACCACATCGTCCCCTGCCATCGACAGGAGAAGGACCGCCCCAAGGCCATCGAGCGCACCCGCAAGATCAAGAAGACCGTCGTCCGTCAGGAGCGCCGTCCCGTGCCCGCCAAGGCCGATGACGACGCCGCTCCCAAGGCCAACGGCGCCTCGGCTGAGGCTCAGCCCGAGGCCGCCGCCGGCGAGGAGCAGTTCGGCAGCATCGGTCCCACCGACGAGCAGGAGTACGAGGTGGTCGACATCGAAGAGGAGGTCGAGGAAGAAGAGACCTACTTTGAGTCGCCCGACGAGTCCAAGCCGCCGCGCGACTACGTCAACCCGGACAAGAAGGGTACCAAGGCGGGTGCGCACTACGTCTTCCGCCAGGTGCCCCCCTTCGGTGGCTGCGCCGTGGTGCGCATGAAGCTCACGCCCAGGACACCGTCGCAGGACTCGGCGATCGACGACGACGAGCAGTTCGACACCACCGTCGAGGCGCGCCGCTCCGAGGCCGACGAGTTCTACGCCAAGCTCATCAGCGGTCCCATGTCGGACGACATGAAGAACGTCATGCGCCAGGCGCTCGCCGGCATGCTCTGGAACAAGCAGTTCTACATGTTCATTCAGCCCGAGTGGCTGCGCGGCGACCCGGGCCAGCCGGCGCCGCCGCCCGAGCGCAAGCGCATCCGCAACCAGGACTGGCGCCACCTCCACATGGAGGACATCCTCTCCATGCCGGACAAGTGGGAGTATCCGTTCAGCGCCGTGTGGGACAGCGCGTTCCACTGCATCCCGCTCGCCATGGTCGACCCTGCGTTTGCAAAGAAGCAGCTCGACCTGTTCACGCGCGAGTGGTACATGAAGCCCGACGGTGCGCTCCCGGCGTACGAGTGGAACTTCTCGGACGTCAACCCGCCCGTGCACGCCTGGGCCACGTTCCGCGTGTTCAAGATCGAGCGCAAGATGTTTGGCCGCGAGGACCTGGACTTCCTGGAGCGCGTGTTCCAGAAGCTGCTCATCAACTTCACCTGGTGGGTCAACCGCAAGGACTCGAGCGGCTCCAACGTCTTTGAAGGCGGCTTCCTCGGGCTGGACAACATCGGACCCTTCAACCGCTCCGAGCCGCTGCCCACGGGCGGCACGCTGCGCCAGGCCGACGGCACCGCCTGGATGGCCTTCTACGCGCTCAACATGCTCAACATGGCGCTCGAGCTGGCCAAGCACAATCCGACGTACGAGGACATTGCGTCCAAGTTCTTTGAGCACTTTATCTTTATCTCGGACGCCATGTCGTTCCACAATGCCGACGACGAGGAGGGCATCAGCCTCTGGTCGGACAAGGACGGCTTCTACTACGATGCGATCCAGTGGGGTCCCGGCCACAGCCAGGTGATCCCCGTCAAGAGTCTTGTGGGTCTGATCCCGCTGTACGCGACGCTGACCATCGAGCCCTCGGCGCTGAAGCGCTTCCCGAGCTTTGCCAAGCGCATGCAGTGGTTCCTCGACAACCGGCCCGAGATGGCGGACCGCAACATTGCCAACATGCAGGTGGGCGGACGCGGCGACCGACGACTGCTCTCGATGGTGAGCCGGGAGCGTCTCGAGCTGATCCTCAAGCGGATGCTGGACGAGAACGAGTTCCTCTCGCCGCACGGCGTGCGCTCGCTGAGCAAGGACCACCAGAAGAATCCCTTCCACGTCAACGTGGGCGGCGAGGAGTTTGGCGTTGGCTACTGGCCCGGCGACTCGCACAGCCCCATGTTTGGCGGCAACTCGAACTGGCGCGGTCCGATCTGGATCTGCGTCAACTTCCTGCTCATCGAATCGCTCCAGCGCTTCTACCAGTACTACGGCGACAGCTTCAAGGTCGAGTGTCCGACGGGCAGTGGCGACTACATGCACCTGGGCCACGTGGCCGAGGAGCTTTCGCACAGGTTGCTCGGCATCTTCCTCCGCGACGACCAGGGCAGGCGCGCCAACAATGGCGGCATCCCCATGCTCGACTATGCGCCCGAGTTCCGCGACCTGGTGCACTTCTACGAGTTCTTCCACGGCGACACGGGCAAGGGCCTGGGCGCCTCGCACCAGTGTGGCTGGACGGGCCTCATCGCGTATACGATCTACTCGACCGGCGCGAGCTACGGGCTGGCGCAGACGCCGCGCACGCCCAAGTCGACCGCCGCGCACTACTTTGACGAACACCTCACCGAGGACGGCCGATCCGAGGCCGGCAGCGTGCCGTACTCGAACGCCTACTCGCGCCCGCCCTCGCCCGACGAGCTCTAATGCTCGAGATGCCTCGGCTCCTCTTCTGCTTTTCTCTACTTGTAAATCGATTGGTACATTTTGGATGTGATGCATGATCTTGTGGCTGGCGTGGTGTGGTTAGTGGCGTGGACGGGGGGGTCGTGAGCCGGAGGTGGTGGTGGGAGCGGGGCGTTTGGGAGCGCGCGGGTCGAGGACCTCGTAGTCCTGGAGGCGGTCCGAGTGGTTGGTGACGAGGGGGCGGCCGCCAGCGTCGAGACGGTGGGCGCGCCAGTCGGTGTCGTCGTCGCTGGCTCCGTACTCGGCTGCGTCGTTGTCGTCGTTGTCGTCGTCGTTGTCGTCGTCGTTGTCGTCGTCGTTGTCGTCTGCGGCGATTGATGCTTGCGGATGCGTAGGGGTGTGTCGGGCAGGTTGGGAGCGGAGGCGGGACTGAAAGTCGATGAGCGCAGCATACGAATCTGGCTTGGAGGCCGGCGCGAGGTACTTTGCGCGCTCGCGGGCGAGCATCTCGCGTCCCGATACCGCACCGCTGCTACTGCTGTTGGACCGGCTCGACTCGACCGCCAGCCGCGACGGTGAGGATCGCCCTGACGCATGCGTCGCATTGCTTGCAGCTGGAGCGCGACTCGGCACCGACGACTTGCCAAGTTTCGACGACGAGGGCTGCGACGTAGCAGGTTGCGAGGTGAGCTTGGCGTCGGCGGGAAGAAGGTCATGCGAACTCTTTGGACCTTTGAGCGGCTGGGCCTCTTGGTCCTCTTCGGCGCCAAACGAGAGCAACGCCGTGTTCTTCTTGACCTTCTTCTTGACCGAACTTTTCTCCTCCGCGCTCCTCTTCTTGTCCTCCTGCTCTGCTTTTCTTTGCTGCGGTGTGGTGCGGGGTTTGAGGTCGTCGAAAGGATTCTCGAGCACACGCATCTGGATCAACTTGGGCGGATACCTGGGACGATCCTCCTTCCTCCTATCCATCTCGCCGACCTCGGCGAGTTCGACGAGGTTGTAGATGGTATCGCCCACCACTCTACCGATGAGCGTGTGTTTGCCCTGGAGTTCCGGCGTAGCGTCGAGGGTGAGGAAGAACTGCGACTCGTTTGCGCGGTCGGTGGCCGCCATGGCCAACAGACCGCGCCGGTTGAAGCGGAGGCGGGAATGCACCTCGATGCCAAACGGCTCGCCGTAGATGCTTTCGCCATGCTCGCCCGTGCCGGAGGGATCGCCGGTCTGGATGATAAAGCCGGGCAGCAGCCGGTGGAAGATGAGACCGTCGTAGAAGCCTTCGAGCGCGAGCGTGACGAGGTTGCGACAGGCGCGCGGCGTTTCGCGTGCAAAGAGCTCGATCTCGATGCGACCCTTGGACGTGATGAGCTCGATGCGGCCCGATGTGGGTGGCTCCGTCACGTACTGCGACGTCATCTCGGGCTTGCTGCGCCCGGTGACACACCGAGACCAAGAGAGATGGATGGTGCGGAGGAAGTCGAGCAAGGCGTGCAAGATTTGACAGTGTGAATGTTGGGCTGAGTTAGCTCGGCTTTGCGTGTTGGGTTTTGCCTCCACATTTGGCTGATTTGACGGCGGAGGTGCCGAAGAAGGCTGTCAAACAATCATCACAAGCGCCCAATCCAACTTGGGGCGACGATGACTTAGCACCACCACCACCATCAAGCTCTAGCGCGCGCGGACACATTGTCGAAAGTGGACAGGGGACGATGCGAGTCAAGTCGGCCACGAAGGGTGCCGATGTGGACGAGTGGCTGGATGCGCTGACGCCAGCGAATGCGGCGTGCATTCGGCGGCTCATCTCGTCGCCCGCGCCGCCGAGCTTCACACACGTGCCCAAGCGCAAGCAAGCTGCGGTGGCTGCGCTCCTGTACCAAGACGAGGCCACTTGCGAGCTGCGCGTGATCATGACGACGCGCGCGCTGCATCTGCGTTCGCACCCTGGCCAAGCGTCTCTACCCGGCGGCAAGGTGGACAACTCGGACTCGAGCGTGGTCGAGACAGCGCTGCGCGAGTCGGTGGAAGAGATCGGGCTGCCGGCGACCTCTGCGCTGCACGTCTACACGGGTCATCCCTTCCTCAGTAAGCTCGGTCTGCTGGTGCATCCGGTCGGCTTCCTGGTGCGCGACGCGCGTCGCATCCTCACCCATCTCGTCGCTTCGCCCGACGAAGTGTCCGACATCTGGTCCACCTCGCTGCGCACCTTTTTGTCATCCACCGCCCCGCGCGGCAGCCAGCTCGCAGACCCGACCACGGTGGATCGACATCGTCCACCGCAGCAGGCGTTTCGGACGTATACCGACGTTCCCTGGCTCGGCGCCATGTATCGTCTCCATCGCTTCCGCAGCTCCCACCAACTCATCAAGGGTCTCACCGCAGACGTACTCATCAGCATCGCCCACGTCGCGTATGGCGCCGAGCCCAAGTTCGAGATCAGCGCACCCGGTCAGAGGAGCTGGAACGACATGGTCCAGCTCGTCGTGCAGAGGTACATGGGCCCACAGCGCGCAGAACAGCGCTGGGGTGACGGAGAGTCGGGCGACGCTCAGGGTAGCTCCGAGGCCTTTGAAACGCACATTGGCCACGACTACGACTCGGACACCGCTCCGACACTCGCAGCAGCAACCTAGACCCCCGGTTTCTTGGCGCGATGCACTCCATGCATGGTAGAGATGCGTGACGTGAACATGTGAGCATTGCGACGATACGGACGAGAACGGGCGGAGGAATATACACGTTGGAGCACAAGAAAGTGGCGAGTGAGCAAGGGGAGGTTTAGGCCTTTGACGACTTTTGCTTCTTGGCAGGCGCGCTTTTGGGCTTGGTAGCGTCGTCGTTGGTGTAACCGGGAAAGTCGTAGTCGATGCCGAGGTGTGCGAGTCTAGTTCTGCGCTGGTGCTGTCTGGTCATGGCGCGGTCGTTGGTGCGACGTTGTTCGTCGTCGCTCTTCTCGCGCGACCTGACGACGCGCTCGATACGATCTGTGGGTACGCGCTTGAACTTGCGGTTGGCGCCGATCCAAAGCTCGGGATGCACCTTGTCCTTGGAGACCGTCTTGACCTGAAGCAGACGACCGTCGATGAGGTAGTTGTGCATCGTCTCCTGCACGATGGCCGCCACATCCTTGTCGGCGAACTCGACAAACGCGTAGTGCTTCGAGGCGCCCGTCTTCTTGTTGCGCGAGACGCGCAGTCGGGTCACCTCGCCAAACTGCGACAGATACGAACGGAGCTGCTTCTCGAAAAAGCCCTTGGGCAGACGTCCGATGTACAGAACGCCAGGCGTGCTGCTCGTGCCCGAAGCCGTCTTGACCTTGCGCAGCTTGTCCAGACGCGCACGCACCACCGAATCGTCCTTCGAGTTGGGCAGCTTCATCGACGCCATCGACGACCGAGGCGCTGCCGCAAGCCGATCATCCTCGTCATCCTCGTCCGACGAGTTGGGCCCCTCATCCTCCTCTTCATCATCCTCCTCTTCGTCGGCAGACGAGTCGGCAGACACGTCCGAGAGCGACGCCAGGATCGAGCGCTCGTTCTCCGCACCTGCATCCTCCTCCTCGTCCTCCTCCTCGCTGACTGGTGCGGCGGCCACCTTGGGAGCCTTTGCCTTCTTCGTGGGCGTCGGCTTGGCGGGTGCCGAGTCGGCGGCGGCCGCACGCTTCTTGCCGTTGGCCTTGGCCGAGGGCGCTGCCGCCACCGGCTCGGGCTTGGCGGGCGACGGCTTGGCGGGCTTGGCGGCGGTTGCTGGCGCAGCTTTCTTGGCGGAAGCCGCGGCGGATGTCTTCTTGGGCGGCATGGTCGGTGGAGATGTCGGTGGGGGTTGGATGGAGGAAGGCAAGAAGGCTGTCCAGCGCAGGGCCGCGGTGAGCAAAGCGTGGCCTCGAGTGTTGGCGGTTGCTCCACAAAAAAAATCAAATTGCCTCTCTGACTTGCAAAAGGCCGAGCGAGCAAAAAAAGGTAAAGTTTCCCAGTCCACCACAAAGACCCTGTTTGGCGTCCGTTTCTTCTTTTCGCACGGCACAACCAGATCGAAAACCCAAAAAAGAAAAAAATTCCCGATCGATTTCCTGCCAGTGAAGGAAAAGATGTTAGAGTGTCGAGCCCGAGCGGCGGGTTGGCTTGATCGAAGGAGCTGGAAAGCGACGCGGCATGGAAGGATTCCGCGTCTGTGCGCCACCAACCGAGAGCTTGATCTTCTCAAAAGTGGAGCTTGGAGCTCCCGCTGGTTGACCTTCGCACTCCAACATCCGACATCCATCAACGCAATCATGTCGACCGTCGTTCCCGAGATCCTGTGGGCCCAGCGCTCGTCTGCGGACGAAGCCGAGAAGGTACGCAATCCCGCATCCCCAACTTGCCGACGCTTCTTCCTCTCATGCTGCTGTGTTGCTCACCTCTGCTGCGCTTTTGCTTTTTCGGTCTCGTAGAACGTGGTGATGCTGACGATCAACGTGCCCAACCTGCCGGCACCTCCCGCGACCAAGTTCGAGCTCACGGCGAGCGGCTTCAGCTTCCACGCCAAGACGGGCGACGAGTCCAAGAACATCCCGCACAAGGAGTACGCGTTCCAGCTCGAGTTCTACGACGAGATCGACGTCGACGCCTCCAAGACCTCGCTCTCCTCCAAGTGCCTCTACGCCGTGCTGCGCAAGAAGACCGCCAAGGACGAGTTCTGGCCCCGCCTCACCAAGGACAAGATCCGTCTGCACAACGTCAAGACCGACTTTGACAAGTGGGTCGACGAGGACGAGCAGGACGGCGCCGACGAGGCCGCGATGCCCGACATGGGCGGTATGGGCGGTATGGATCCCGCCATGATGGGCGCAGGCGGTGCCGGAGGTTTCGATATGTCCAGCCTCATGGGCGGCGGAGCCGGCGGTGCAGGAGGCCTCGATCTGCAGAGCATGATGGCCCAGATGGGCGGTGGCATGGGTGGCATGGGCGGCATGCCCGATTTTGGCGCAGAGGACGATGACGACGATGACGCAGACGACGTCCAGGACGCTCCGCCCGCCGCTCAAGAGGCAAAGTAACATCTCCCTTCGCACTTCACTTTCACAAGACATGCTGCATTCCCATGCCAGACAAAATATCACCACCTTCCACCCAGTCCGCCAAAGATACGAGTCCTCATCTTGCATTTCCAGATCCGACCTGCCACAACCGGCAACAACACGGAGATCTGCCGAGAGCAAGGGCGCTTTAGGCTACAATGGTGAGCTCCTTGGTCCGGTTGGCCGCGTAGGCGTCTTTCCAGGTCTCCCAGATGCTGTTGATTGTGCAGAGGAAAAAACGGGTCCGTCAGCGCTGTTGCCCTTGCACCTGCGCGCGATAGCGGGGAAGCTGGATGAGTGGCCAACGTACTTCATGAGTTCTTCGATATACCTGTTCTGCACCTCTTCGATCTCCTCCTTGGAAGGGTTCGGATTCTGCCTGACGTGTATTGGCTTGCCCACTGTCGCACGGAAAAAACATGGCCATGGTGCCGCATAAATGTCAGCCTGCTTCTACTCACTTGCTTCGTGGGGATGAGCTGACTGTGTCTACGTACCGACGCTGACGATGGGATGGCGGTAGGGCATGAGGCCGATGCTGTAGTTGAACAGGCCTCTACCGTGGAAGAAGGGCAGCGTGAAACCAAACAGAGCCTGGAACGCTTTCTGGAGCGTGTAGATCTTGGTGCCCTCCTGGTTGGAGAGCTGTTCGTAGACATCGTTCTCGCCGAAGGAGAAGACGGGTACGAGGTCGGCGCCATTCCTGATGGCGATCTTGATAAAGCCGAGCCTGCGCTTGAGGGTCAGATCCGCCGTGCCGGGATGGGCGGCGAGGGATTCGCTGGCTCCGCCGACGACGATGGCGATGGCGCTGCCGTTGCCCTTGCGGAGGATGGCTTCGCAGCTGCGCTTCGAGACGCTGCAGATGCCCATGGCCATGAGGCAGTCGCGGAAGAGCGGGATGGTGAAGTTGGTCGCCAGCGTCAGCAGATGCGGCGTGATGCCGGGGAAGCTCGCCGGAAACTCGGTCGCGTCCGTGGCGAGGTTGGCGACCGCGGCGACGCCGAGGATGCCGTGCGGATGGTAGCCAAAGATGTACGGCCGATCCGCGGGCAGGTTGGTGGTCTTGATCATCGAGATGGGGAAGTACTCTGCAAAGTAGCGGAAGACGGGGAGCTTGCGCACCCACGAGAAGCGCCGGCCGCCATTCTCGGGCGCATCGTCGATCAAGAGGATCCAAACCAGATAAGGTAGCAGCACCGGCCATGCGTACGGCACCGAGAGCAGCAGGAAGAAGAGGCTCAGACAGATCGGCAGCAGCAGCGCCCAGAACAGCACGCCCAGCGTCTGCAGCCGCCGACTGCGTGGAATCGAGAGCGGCGCAAATCTACAACAAGCCAAGAACGAATCGAGTCAGCGGGCCAAGAACGGGGTGCCGTCAAGACGACGCGCGGCAACTCACCGGATGACGTTCTCCTTGTTGGTCGGATCGCTGCGACGCTTCTCGTCCGCAGCCGCGTCGGTGGGCTGCGTCTCGCTCGCGTCGATGGGGCGGTCGTCAACATCGTGCGCCTGCGCGCGTTGGCCCGCGGTCTGCGAGGCTGGATGGCGAGGCCACATCGCGGACCACAAGGACGGGGGTTGAGCAAGACACTCGATGCAGAGCAAAAGCTGGGCTAGTAGAATGCAGCCAAGCGTGATGCGAGCAAGAGGGCCGATAGCATCGATCGTCGATCAGCGTGATGGCAGCAACAGCAACAGCAGCGAGTCCAATGGTCGGCACTCACCCGAAAGGCTTCAAGGGCGGCGGTTACAGTGCAGTCACCCGTGCATGCAGCAAGCGCCACTCCCGGCAGCAGCAGAGGCAGCAGCAGCAGCAGCAGCAGCAGCAGCAGCAGCACCAGCAGCAACCCGCAAGTTTCTCAGGGTTGAATCCGGCTGCAGCCTCCCGCGGGAGCGTTGGCTCGTGCTTTCGTGGCTTTTTCCCATTTTCACGCTTCGCTTCGTCTCGCCGGCCACGTTCAACATCGGCCATCGGGCCAGAGTGGATGCCGCATTCCCGATGTGGCCGAGTTCCGAAGGGGGCGCGGCTGATTTTTCCAGGCCAGGCAGGGTTCGAGTGGGGTTCGAGTGGATGTCGGTCGGTGCTTCGAGCTGCTGCGCATCTGCACGACACGCAGCAGTGAGACGCTACGTATCCCCTCTCCACCACCTGCTGCCCCCACTCCGCCGCTACTCGCCATCGCTGCGCCGCTGCGCCGTCGCATCCGCAATGGCGTCCAAAGCCGCCTCAGCAGAGGGCGAGCTCTACCAGCTCGAACTGCTCTCCCTCACCGGCAAGATCGCCACCGAGCTCATGAACCACACCGGCATCAACGACCGCGTCCTCGCCGAGTTCATCCTCTCCCTCCACGACTCGGCCACCTCCGTCGCCGACTTCAAGTCAAAGCTCTCCGAGGTCGGCGCCGAGTTCCCTGACAGCTTCGTCACCAACCTCGACCGCCTCATCCTCCGCCTCCATCCCAAGCACAAGAAGGCCTCTTCGTCCGCATCCGCCAAATCCGCAAATCCAGAGGCGGGCTCCTCGTCTCCCAACGCAAAGAGCAAGCAGAAGGCGACGCTCCAAGATCAAGAGCGTCAGCGCAAGGCACGCATGTTCCCCGGTCTCGCCATACAGGACCAGCAGTGGCAGCCTGCCCCGGAAAAGGGCCGCGCAGCCGTCGACGAGTTTATCAAGGAATTCGAGGTCATGGCCGCCGCCAAACCCGCCACCGCTCGCACTCGCAACGCGCCCGAATCTGCGCACAGTCCACCGTCGAGCTCCTCCAGGGACGCGCCTGGAAACGGCGACCGCAGCCCCGCAGGGCCCTCGTCGAGACGCGGGCGAGACGAGCGTCCACCGCCCCATCTCTCCCGTCCGCCGCCCGACGACCGTCCCCAGCTCTACAAGATCTACGACGGCAAGGTCAGCAACATGCGCGACTTTGGCGCCTTTGTCAGCCTCGAGGGCCTCCGCGGCCGCTTCGAGGGCATGGTCCACATCGGCTCCATCGCCGTCGGCACGCGCGTCAACCACCCCTCCGACCTTCTCTCCCGAGGCCAGCGCGTCAAGGTCAAGGTCATGTCTGTCGTCGCAGACCGCATCGGCCTCTCCATGAAGGACGTCGACCAGGCAACGGGTCGCGATCTCACTCCACACCTCCGCATCAAGAGCGAGGCCGAGATGGCCGAAGAGCGCGAACGCATCGCAGCACGATCCGCCAGCGGCGCCAACAGCGCTCCTCTGGGCGGCGCGAGAGGCACAAACGGCAAAAGTGCCGGCAGCGGCGTCGCCGTCAAGGAGGACGGCCGCGGACGAAGCATCAAGCGACTCACCAGCCCCGAGCGTTGGGAGCTGCGTCAGCTCATCGCCAGCGGCGTTGCAAAGGCGAGCGACTATCCCGAGCTCATGGAGGAAGATCTGCGTACGCCCAACACGCAACCGGGCGCCGACTCGGACGACGAGGAGATCGACATCGAGGTCAACGAGAAGGAGGCACCCTTTCTCAAAGGCCAGACCAGCGCCTCGCTCGAGATGTCGCCCGTCAAGATCGTCAAGGCTCCCGACGGCACGCTCAACCGCGCCGCCATGGCCGGCGCCACGCTCGCCAAGGAGCGCAGGGAGCTTCGCAAGCAAGAGGCCGAGGAGGAGGCCGACGCCGAGGCCGCCGACATGACCTCGGGCTGGCTCGACCCCATGGCGCAGCAGGGCGAGCGCATGTTCGCCCAGGACCGCAGGGGCAACATCCTCGGCCAGAAGGCGCAGGACCAGCCCGCCTGGAAGCGCGAGACGTTCAACAAGGCCACAACCTTTGGCCGCATCACTAGCCTCTCGATGCAGGAGCAGCGCCAGAGCCTGCCCATCTTCAAGCTGCGCCAGCAGCTCGTGCAGGCGATCCGCGACAACCAGGTGCTCATCGTCGTCGGCGACACGGGCTCGGGAAAGACGACCCAGATGACCCAGTACCTCGCCGAGGAGGGCTTTGCCGACCGCGGAAAGATCGGATGCACGCAGCCGAGGCGTGTTGCTGCAGTCAGCGTCGCCAAGCGCGTCGCCGAGGAGGTGGGCTGCCGCGTCGGACAGGAGGTCGGCTACACCATCCGCTTCGAGGATTGCACCAGCCCCGAGACCAAGATCAAGTACATGACCGACGGCATGCTCCAGCGCGAGTGTCTCGTCGATCCGGACGTCTCCAACTACTCGGTCATCATGCTCGACGAGGCGCACGAGCGCACCATCGCCACCGACGTGCTCTTCGGCCTGCTCAAGAAGGCGCTCAAGCGTCGGCCGGATCTCAAGCTCATCGTCACGTCGGCGACGCTGGACGCGGAAAAGTTCTCCACCTACTTCTTTGGCTGTCCGATCTTTACCATCCCCGGCCGCACGTATCCGGTCGAGATCCTGTACACCAAGGAGCCCGAGCCGGACTACCTCGATGCGGCGCTGATCACGGTGATGCAGATCCACCTCTCGGAGCCGACGGGCGACGTGCTCGTCTTCCTCACCGGCCAGGAGGAGATCGACACGAGCTGCGAGATTCTGTTTGAGCGCATGAAGGCGCTGGGTCCTAGTGTGCCGGAGCTCATCATCCTACCCGTCTACTCGGCGTTGCCGTCCGAGATGCAGACCAAGATCTTTGAGCCGACGCCGGCGGGCGCGCGCAAGGTGATCCTCGCCACCAACATCGCCGAGACGAGCATCACGATCGACGGCATCTACTACGTCGTCGACCCGGGCTTTGTCAAGCAGAACGCGTACGATCCGCGGTTGGGCATGGACTCGCTGGTGGTGACGCCGATCTCGCAGGCGCAGGCGCGCCAGCGTGCGGGCCGCGCAGGCCGCACGGGTCCGGGCAAGTGCTACCGGCTGTATACCGAAGCGGCGTATCGGAACGAGATGCTGCCCAACTCGATCCCCGACATCCAGCGGCAGAACCTCGCATCGACGATCCTCGCGCTCAAGGCGATGGGCGTCAACGACCTGGTCAACTTCGACTTTATGGATCCGCCGCCGGCGCAGACGCTGCTGACGGCGCTCGAGTCGCTGTATGCGCTGAGCGCGCTCGACGACGAGGGGCTGCTGACGCGGCTGGGGCGCAAGATGGCGGATTTCCCCATGGAGCCCATGATGTCAAAGATGCTCATCGCCTCGGTCGATCTCGGGTGCAGCGAGGAGATGCTGTCGATCGTGGCGATGCTGTCGGTGCAGAACGTGTTTTACCGGCCCAAGGATAAGCAGACGCAGGCGGACGCGAAGAAGGCCAAGTTCTTCCAGCCCGAGGGCGACCACCTGACGCTGCTCTCCGTCTACAACGGGTGGGCGGCGAGCAAGTTCAGCATGCCGTGGTGCATGGACAACTTTGTGCAGGGGCGGTCGGTGCGTCGAGCGCAGGAGGTGCGGAAGCAGCTGGTGGGCATCATGGATCGGTATAGCCACGACGTGGTCTCGTGCGGCAAGAACTACAACCGCGTGCGCAAGGCCATCTGTTCGGGCTACTTTCGCAATGCTGCCAAGAAGGATCCTCAGGAGGGCTACAAGTCGTTGGCAGAGGCGGGCGGCACGGTCTACATCCATCCGAGCTCGGCGCTGTTCAATCGCGCGCCCGAGTACTGCGTCTACCACGAGGTGGTGCTGACGACGCGCGAGTACATGCGCGAGGTGACCGCCATCGAACCAAAGTGGCTCGTCGAAGTGGCTCCGCGCTTCTTCCGCCCCGCCGACGCGATGAACATCTCGAAGCGCAAACGCCAGGAAAAGATCCAGCCGCTCTTTGACCGCTTCGCCAAACACCAGGACGAGTGGCGCCTCAGCAAGGTCAAGCGCGTCGGCAAGAGCTCGCAGACATTCGGATAGCGCGCGCACGCAAAAGCAATCCCAACAGAGTGAACAAAGTATGCAAAGCGGTGGCCGACGGGGTGCTTTCAGACTGATGGCACGAGGCGATGTGCCGGTGGGCGAGAAGGTGGGGGGGTTTCAAAGGGGTTTAGGTCGGTCAATTTGTCCACGGGTGGGGGTCGGCGAATTGCCGAGCGACGCGGAGTTGATCCGAGGCAAATTCAATCTCATTGGCGTTTGGCGGCAGAGGGTTGCGATAAAAGTCGGGATTTCGCCGGCGCTTATCTGGACGTGTTGCGAGTCATTTGTGCTGGGCTGCTTTTTCACCTCTTGCCCCCACCATCTCACCTTTTTTTTTTTTTCTCCCCTGCTCGTGGTCATTGCTTTGCATCATGGGCGAGAAGTACGACTACGTGATTGTCGGAGCCGGGGTGAACGGGACGTCGATCGCGGCGGCGCTGGCGGCGCACGGCTTCCGCGTCTGCGTGGTGGAGCGATCCGACGACGGCTACGTCGCCGCCGACGGAGCCTCGCACGACCTCAACAAGATCGTGCGCGCCGACTATACGGATGCCAACTTCTGTACGCTCGCCAAGGAGGCGATTGCGCGCTGGCGCGCCTCGCCCATCCTCGCGCGCTTCTACCACGAGGTGGGCGTGCTCTTTCGCTCCTCGGACTCGGGCGAGGTTTGGGGCGTCGAGGAGGGTAGTGCAGAGACCTACGTTGCCAACGGTCTAGCCCACGCGATGCTCGACAAGGATCGTCATCTCGAGGTCTTTCCCGATGCGGAGAAACGCACTGCCTACAAGCTGCATCGAGACGCCGAGGTGGACGAGATCCTAGGCGCGGCTAGCCAATGCAAGGGCAAAGGCTTGACGGGCATGGGCAAGGTTCAGACGGGATACTTTAATCCACGTGCTGGATGGGCCGAGGCGAACAATGCGACGCGCGCGCTGCTCGACCATGCGAGATCGCTCGGCGTCCACCTGGAGCCCAACACGCCGATCAGCGGGCTCGTCTACGACCATGCCAAGGTATCGGGCGTGAGGACCGAGGATGGACGAACGATCCTGGGTGACAATGTAGTTCTTGCCACGGGAGCATGGACGGCATCGCTTCTGTCGACGCTGTTGCCGGGCAAGAACGAGTGGATGACGCGACCGAGTGCACAGTGCGTGGCCGTCATGCGTCTCACCGCCGCCGAGGCCGAAAAGTTGGCGGGGACGCCAGTGATCATCAACTTTGCCACGGGGTTCTACCAGTTTGAACCCACGCCGACCGGCGATCCGGACGAATGGCACATGAAGATCGCCATCCACTCCAACGGGTTCCTCCACCCTCAACCCAGTCCTGCCTACAACGGAAGCTACCCGGGTTTCACCTCGAACCAGAGTGGTGAAGTTGACTCGTACGGGATGGCGGAAGCTTCGATTCCACCCAACCAGCTCGAGCTCATGTTGTGCGAACTCGGCCACATCTGGCCCGCGCTGGCACGACGAGAAAAGGTGGTGACTACGCGCGTCTGCTGGTACTCGGACACGCTGGATGAAAACTGGCTCATCGACCGTCTCTCCAACCACCCCTGTTCGCCCAAAGGTGCAGAGAACGTTTGGATCGTCAGTGGAGATAGCGGCCACGCGTTCAAATTCCTCCCCCTCATCGGAGACATCTTCCTAGCCACCGCAAAAATCATCCCAAACACAAGAGCCATCGACCTCGCCAAGTTCACCTTCCAACACCACGCTGCCACCCACAAGGCCTGCCAAAACGGCCAGCCCGTCACGCCCGCCGATAGCAACCGCGCCCACTCCACTCCTCTCCAAAACGCCCGTGCCCGCCTCTAAACTCTTCCATCCCCCCTCCCTTCCCGCCACTCTCTCCCCTCGTCACTCCTCTTTTCGTCACTCTTCTCCCCCTTCAACCACTTTGCTTTGTCGTTGTGGTTGTGGCAGTGGGTAACTTAGCAATGCCGTAAGATCGCAAGTGTTTCGATGAAGAATGGGGGATTTCTTTTCCCCGGATGTGCATGCGGCAAGCGGGCGCAGGGTTACATGATGGAGCATTCCGACTCTGCGTCCTTGCGGGTGGGTCTTGCGCCCTTCTTTGCGGCCTGGCCCTTGAGCTTCTTGAGTTCGGTGAGGCGCTGCATGGCGCGCTTGTTGCCCTGCGCGGCCGCGCGCATGTACCAACGCTTTGCCTCGTCCAGATTGGCGTTGACGCCGATGCCGACCTCTGAATAGTAACCGACGGCATACTCTGCCTTTGGGATGCCCTTGCTCGCGGCCCTCCTGGCCCAGAGATACGCCTCGGAGTCGCTCTGCTTCAACACGCCCTCGCTGCCGGTGAGATACCAGCCAGAGAGCGCGAGCTCCGACTCGCCATCGCCGCGACCCGCCGCCTTTGTATACCACGCGATGCTACGACGCGGATCGACGGGACACGTGAGATGGCCGTACTCGTACGCCGAGCCGAGCTTGAACTGCGAAGGCGCATATCCGAGTTGCGCGGCCTGGGTGAAGAGCTCGCGCGCATACGCCTCGTCGTGAAGCACCACGCCGTTGGTCGGCTTTTCGTGCAGCAGACCCAGCTCGTGCAGCGCATGCGGATTGTCGTCGTCCGCCTGCGCCGCTGCGCGCTTGAGCCAGACGATCGCCTCGCGCACGTTGCGCGGCTGCCCCAGCATGCCGTTTAGCAACACCATCCCGAGCTTGTACATGCCCGCCGTATCGCCCAACGCCGACGCCTTGCGGTAGAACAAGACCGCACGGTGATGATCCCTCCTCGTCCCCGCACCCACCTCGTTGCACACCGCCGTACGGTAGGTCGCCGCCGGATGGTTCTGCTTGCTCGCCTGGACGTAGAGGTTGTACGCCTTCTCGTGGTCGACCTGCAGCCCGAGACTGCCGTTGCCAAAGCAGTTGGCGAGGAAGAACTGCGCCTCGGCATACGGCGGCTTGCCCAACCCCATGCCCGTCGTCGCTAGTCGCTTGATCAGCTTGAGACTCTCGGAGAGCAGCGTATCGCGGTACTTGCGCTGCTGCTTGGGCCCGTCGGCCGGATCGTGCACCTTCTTGGCCGCCTCGATGAGGTACTTTGCAAAGGCGAACTGCGCCTCGGGGTCCGGATCGCCCTTCATGCGACCGCGGTACTCGGCGACGAACGACTTGTTGAACGGCAGCGTCTGCTGCGGCGCGGCGTCCTTCGACTTGCGCCGCGGATTCGTCGACGCCATGCCCGCCAGCGATCCGCTGTTGGCCGACATCATGGATAGCTGCGTCGCCTGCCGCGTCAGCAGGCCCGACCGCGCCGCTGGCGCACCCACCAGCGGCATCATGGCCGGCGACGCCGACGCGTACGGATCCGCTCCGGGAGGGAAGCCGGGTGCCGCACCCTCTGGGAAGCCGAGATAGCCCGACGCAGCGGCAAAGTACGCATTCGTGTCGTATGCCGACCCACCAGCCGGCGCCGCCGCCGAGCCGTACGGTGCATGCGCACCCGCACCCGAGAACGGATAGCCGGCCGAGGCGTGCAGTGCCTGCGGCTGGAAGCCCGGATAGCCTGCGCCAGGCGGACCCATGTGCGACGACGCGCCGCCGGCATAGTACGCAGCGGCGGCGTTGGGATCCCACGAGACATGGCTGCCATCGAGGCTGGCGGCGGCAGCATCGTATTCGCCCGGAGCCGAGTGCTGTCGTGCGCCCGAGGCGTAGTGCGCGTGCGAGGCGGCGGCAGCGTGATGACTCGAGTGGTCGGTGTTGGAGGGCGCCGAAGTTGCAGCGGCGGTGGCAGCGTTGGGATCGAGGTCAGCCGCGGCCTGGTCGACGTGGTCGGCGATGGCGGCGAGCGAGTTTTCGGGCTGCACCTCTGCGGCGGACTGGTGGATCTCCTGGTTGGCATACATGGCGTTGGCGCGCACCGAGGCGGCGCTGGCGACGCCCTTTGTCGAGGCGGCCGCGGGCGACTTTGCGCGCTGCGCGCCGAGCTTGGGGGTGCCGTAGAGGTTCATGTTGGTGAAGGCGTCGCCGAGGTCGTCTGCGAGCGGCGGTGCGCGCGCCGACGGATCGGCGACGGGACCGAGCGCGGGCATCGAGATGTTGGACTGCGCATACATGGCTGGAGCGATGGCGGGCGCTGGTGCGTAGTAGGCCGCGTTGTTGGCCGGATTCAGCGCGGCCGAGTGGGCGTGCTCGGGATAGTTGCTGCTGGTATGGCGTGGTGGACGATACGCCGCACTCGGCGGGGAAGGCTGTGCCCCCGAATTGTAGTGCTGCTGCTGTTGCTGCTGCTGTTGCTGCTGCTGCTGCGGTTGCTGCTGATGCTGGTGGTGGTGGTGGTGGTGGTGGTGGTAGGCCTGGTACTGGTTGGGGTATGCTTGGTGGACGTGCTGGTTGGGCGGATTTGTGGTGTTGGACGAGTAGTAGGATTGGGAGCCGGAGGAGCCTACGCTGCCGGCTGTGCGGGAGAGCGAGGGATGTGGGCTCGAGGCCGAGGCGGTGGGGTGGAACGAGTCGGGGTAGTCGTAGTTGGAGGCGTAGGCCGCCGAGAGCGACTCGTGCGACTCGGCGGTAGGCATGGCCATGGCTGCGGCTGCGTGCGCAATGCGTGCGCAATGCGTGCGCAAGGGAGTGCTGTGCGTGTGTGTGTGCGGCAAGAGGAGGGGCTAGCTGAAGCCGGGGCGCGTCGACATTGGAAGTGGGGTGGGCGTGCGCCGTCTGGGCGTGGGTGCGAATGCCGATACAGCGAGCTGCGCAGCTGTGGCAGAAGCCCTAGACGCGGTGCTCAAGCAGAAGGCGTAGCAGCGTGGTGGGTCGATGGTTACCGATGCTGGCGATGACGAGGGTGGGGATGTGGGTGGTTGGCGGGAGAGAGGGCGAGAGCACACGCTCTCTCTCTCTCTCTCGATTGTCTCGCACGCGGCGAGTCTGTGTGACAGGAGCGGCTGTGACAGGAGCGACTGTCACTCTCTGAGCCAAGCAAAGCCAACACTCACAGACTCGCACTCGCACTCGCACTCGTCTTTGTACGAAGCGTCGGTCTCACATCAGCGCGATTTAATAAGTTGGCCGAAGAAGAGCCCGAAAGCCGCCGCCGCCTTGTTGGTTTGGGAAGCGCTCCTTCTTCTCCCAACCCCATTGGCATTGCTCGTCTGGCTGGCGCAATGGCATCTCCGAGTGAAGCTGGCACGCGCAGCTCGCGCAGCTCGCGGGGCCACCTGCTACCGCCCGAGCAGCTGGCGTCGGTGGCGGGTGCGATCGAGCTCGTCTCGGCCATGTGGGCGGGCGCGGACGAGCTCGAGATGAGCGCCGGCGATGAGCGGACGGTGGAGCTGCTGGCCAACTATCTGCAGCTCGGTCTGGACGAGCTCGCGACGCCGCGCGCGCACGCGATCAAGGATGCGCTGGGCGATGCCGTCGTGCTCGCGCTCAAGGTGCGCGTGCGCTCGGACGAGACGCTGGCCGAGCGTCGCGTGCGCGTCAATGTCGAGTTCCGCCTCCGTGCGCGCGGATGGCGCATCTGGACCACCCCCCAACAGGCGCCACCCTGGCTCGACAGAGATGCGCTCGATCGCATCAACGCCATCCTCGCAAAAGCATGCGACGATCATGACCAAGACGACGAGGAGGATGTGGTGGGGAGATTGTTGGGCGCAATCGAAGATGTCTCCGAGTATCTCCTCACCATCCCCACCTCCACCTCACCCGCCACCTGCAAAGCTACGCAAGAGGTGCAGCGAGCGCAATCAGTGCAAGCAGTGCAAGATGTGGGTGCGTTGGGGTCGAGACACGTGCAGAGGACGTGGTACTATCTGCCATCGCTATCCACGCGGTCGAAGCGCGACGATATCTGCGCTTTGGCCGCCACGTCTTGGCCGCCGCTGAGTGGATTCCTGCTCGCGGGCAAACCGGGACTGATCGTGCTCGAGTATCCGCTGCTCGACGCCGAAGCTTCGGCAGACGAGTTGGTCAAGGCGTCGGCGGCGATGGATGGCTTCTGGTCGCACATCAAGCGCGATTCCTGGTCCGACATTCCCTCGTCGCACAAAAAGATCTCGCAGCGTCTCGTCCAACCCTCATCCCCCCGAGCTTTTGCCGACTTTCAAGACGTCACAGACTGGCCAGAGCTCCAACGCGCGCCGGACAGAGGCCGCAAGAGCGACCTCAGCAAACTCATCCCTTGGCTCGACCAGCACGGCATCCAGGGCAAGCCCACCATCGAAGCCGTACTCGGCGTAGGCAGTTGGGAATCCTAGCCCAACCCTCTCCCCAACCTCGTTTTCCCCAGGAGCAGCCTCCGAAGCGCTCAGTCTGTGCAATCTGTGCAATGGCCGGTACAGTGAGGGAAAAGAACACGATCGTGAAAGACAAGTTTGGCAAGTGTTACTCAAAAGGTCGAATGGTCGAAGAAGGTTTAGGGAAAAAAGTGCCGGGCGGGCTCGGGGTTTCTACTTGTTGCCGGAGACGGCTTGGTCTTCGCCGCCTTCTCCGGCCTCTTCGGCCATGGAGAAGTAGGACCACTGATCGGGGGCTGGCGGATGTTCGAGCGGCTCCCAGCTGCAACGCGTCGACGAAAAACGCATTCGAGGTCAGTAACTGTCACACGTCGATCTATTTTGCGGGGAGGGGGTTGGGTGGGGGGGGGGGGGGGACTTACGCCTTCCAGTCTAGCATTTTAGCGGCGAGTTTGTATTCGGCGTGAGCCTGTTCGAGGACCTGTTCGAGCTGACCAGCATCGAGCTGCTGCTCAGCCTTGTCGTAAATCTGTTCGAGTTGCTCCGGGTCGTTGCTGGCCGCATCTGCCTGCGCCTTGTGCGAGGCGACGATGTCGAGTCGATGCTTGGTCAGAGCCTCAGCAGCCTGCCTGTACACCGACGCCTCGGGCAGAGTACCGAGCACGTTGAGCGTCTGCGTGTAGCGCGCCTCGAGCTCGGACAGCGGCGCGCGCGAAACCTCGAGCCCCGTGATGTTGGTCGACTTCTTCAGACGCGCCGCAAACGTCGCCGTCCCAGCACCGGCGAACGATGCACTCGGCGTAGCCGCACTCCGCCACAGCGTGCGAGAGATCTGCAATGCTCGACTGGCCAACATCGTCGTTTTATCAAGCCGACAAGATGGTGATGACGGTTTAGGTTGAGCATACCCAGCTCGCCGTGACCTCAGCTTGCCCCGCCACAACCCAACTGCCATGCCCTTTCGGTTCCGCAAATTCCCCCCCACCGCCGATTCGTGATCGATTTAATTTTCAATGTGGTCTACGCCGATGTAACATCTTTGTGAATTATCCGCATGTTGATGATAAGCAGCAGCCACCAAAACGCACTCACCACAGTCACAGTCACAGTCTCAGTCTCAGAGCCAGTAGGCAACGCCGCACTTCGTCGAGAGCAGGAACCACTTGGCCATGTACAGAATGAGAGGATATATACAGCAAACGACAAGGTAGCACGCGACGGAGAGCATTCTTGGCGACCGCTGCGATGGCTTAGAAGTCGCCGCCGCCGAAATCGTCTCCGCCGCCGCCAAAGTCGTCCTGGGCGCCGTCCTGGTATCCGTCCTGGTAGGCGTCGTTCATCTGGTTGCTGATGAGGGCGCCGCCGAGCATGCCGGCGCCGAGACCGAGCGCGGCGCCACCGGCCATGCCCATGCCTCCGCCGCCGCCGCCGCCGAAGCGACGACCGCCCATGCCCTGCTGCGCCATCATGGGCTGCTGGTACATGGGCTGCTGCGGGTAGCCGCCGTAGGGCGCTTGGCCGTATCCTCCGTACTGCGGCTGACCGTACGGCTGCTGGCCGTAGGGTGGCTGCTGATGGTGGCCGCCCCAGCCGCGGTTATCGCCGGGTCCCGAGGGGGCACCGGAGGGAGGACCACCGGGTGGAGGAGCGTACCCGCCCGAAGCGGGGGTGGGGGTGGAGGAGGAGGAGTTTTCGTCGTTGGGATGGACCCAGATGGAGCGTGGAGGCGTAGCGCGCGTATCGACGTAGAAGTAGCGCGAGTAGTTGGCGTCCCACTGCTTGACCCAGCCTTCTGGCAGCGGTCGATCGTCGTCCTTGGGCTTCTCGGACGACGCACCGTTCGAAGGCTGCGAGGTGCCATACGAAGAGGTCTGCGGTGGAGGCTGGTTGTATCCACCACCACCGCCACCGTACGAGTGCTGCTGCTGGTAGGGTGGCTGTTGACCATAGCCAGCGCCTCCGCCACCGTACTGCTGCGAGTTGGGACGACCCGACCCGGCGCCTCCGCCGACCTTGCTAGCGAGCTTGTCCAAAAGACCCATCCTACGGCTGGGGATCCTGATCGAAGGGGGTTGTCTGGACTTTGAGCGTTGAAAGTTGTAGATGGAAGGGTTGAAATTGAACGAGGATAGGAGAGGGTGGTAGGGGACGTTGGTGTGTGGGTGGCAAGATTGCGTGTGCGGATAGAGCAGAGCTAGAGGGAGGGAGAGAGGGGGGGTAGAAACGTGGCGAGGGGCTGGATGGAAGACGGTCAACCGGAGCTCAACCGAGCTGAGGCGGAAGGGGCAGCCAAAAGGCTTGGCGAAATGGCATGGCGTAGAGTCCAGAGGCGCATGGGCGCATGGCCGCACCCTCGCCCAGAGTGGAGGATGCAGCTCAGCTGACGCATGGCCCTTGCGAAATCCACCGGTCCGCGGCAGACGGCGACCGTGCACAGCCATCGACCGATTTGGAGCTCAGCCCGCACTCCCCCTCTAGCCGATAGGCGACTCGATTCCCGCACCAATTCATTGGGTCTAACACTCATCGTCCAAGCGCAAGCTCGGCGCTTAGATGAAGCAAACCTCCACCTCGCATGTCGCAACCTGCCTCGGCCATTCGACTCTCAGCCAAGCATAGGTGGTTATGAGCAATGCACCCTTCCCTCCCCGCTCCCGGCCCAGCGGGGACACCTTTTTCTGGCAAATGAAGGCGAACGAGAGGGATGGATTGGATGCAAGGGCGCAAGTTCTGGAATCTAGCCGTTGGGCGCTCTCTACTGCGACGAGACGGTTTCCTTGGCGGGTTCTTGCGGGACGAATTCGCGCCACGAGTGGGCAGCTGCGGATTTGTGTTCTGCGATGATCTTGTCGCCGGCGCTGGGGATCTGGGTGATGGCGGCCATGCCTACGAGGCTGGCGAGGGTGATGCCCTGGGCCCAGACACGAGCCTGTACGAGTTTCTGCGCAAAGGTCATGGGTTGGGAGTGGATGTAGGCGAAGATGCCGCCCATGCTGGTGGCCCAGGTGGCCGCGACGACCGAGAACTTGTTCTCCTTGGCCCACGTCAGTGCCTTGTCCGAGGTCGAGAGTTGCGACCACTGGCGTTGCTCGCGCGTCTGGGCGCGTCGCTGGATCGCCGCGCCCGCGTCGGTATAGTGCTCCTGATCAAACGCGATGCCCGCCTTATCTGCGCGGATGACGCCCGTGCCGATGGCGATGGACGAGACGAAGAAGAGCTTGATCGCAGGTGTGAGCGCCCGGAAGGCTGGCCAGGATCGGTTCAACACGTACGCCGAGGGCCCCGCAACCGCAAGCCCCATCCCAAACCCCTGCGCCGCCGCAGACACAGACGCATTGTATTGCCTGCAAGTAAAGCAGCGCATGTCAGTCAGGCTCAAGGTGGGCGAAAAGGCGAACAAGAAAGCTTGGGTGCTTACGCTTCTCGACGTTCGACGTCGCCGACGTCGCGATGCGTTCCATACGACATTGTTCCAAACCCCAGCCCGTATACGAAGCGATAGAAAGAAGACTAGCCTACGTTGATCGTGATGTTTCAGGTTCGAGCGAAAGCCAGAGCCTTGAGGAGAGGATCGAGATGTGAGGGAGTGGCAAGGATCGGATGGTGGTAGAAGGTGGGGTTGGCGAGGGCTGCTCGGTGGAATGCGCGGGCCAAATTGCCCATCAGCGTGTGTGTGTGTCATTTTGGCAAAGGAGAAAGTGGAGGAAAGACGCAGACGCACGCTTGCATCAAAAAAAAAAAGAGGCGCTTCAACCCGGGACGGCGCTTCCGATTCTTCCCTAGCGCTGTCAAACTTGGCGCCACCCGAAGCGCCGACCTCGGCCCATCCGCGACGCTCGGACATGCAACTCTGCTCTTTCCGAGCCTCGTTGGATACTTTCGGTACTTTCGGAACTTTCGGTTCCAGTACCTTGCGAGGTATCCGCACCTTGCCTTCAGTCTGCTTGGGCACTTTCGGAGCAGAAGATCAAGGCGGGCATTCGCCGCGCCAGCTCAGCCGGAGCTCAGCGGGAGCTCAGCCGGCTGCGGCACAGCGCGGCGCCCAAGTTCGCGCACCTGGCGTCGCCGCGCTCTCTTTGAAGCTACGAGGCGGCGGCTCAGGTGAGATTGACCAGTGTTCGGACGGTGGTGAGCATTGTTCTCCCGAAGCCAGTTCGATGGTGGGAGAGGGAGAGAGTTGAGCAGAGACAGGAGGCAGCGTGGCGACGTGAGCATGCACTGACCCGTGCTTCGGCTGAAACGGGTGGCACGAGGGCATCGGGACTGCGTTTGGCATGCTGCGGGCGATGAGCGCTGGCCAGGCTGATGTGCTGGACTTGGACCGCCGTACCGCCGTCGAGCCCAGCCTGTGATTCGGCGGCGTGCGTTGCTTCTGCCGCAGCTTGAAGTGAAGCGTAGCAGCAGTGGAGTTTGGACTGGCACGATCCTTTCCCCAGCCAAGTTTTACGCCATGGCTTCGCCACGGTTCAGCTAGACAACTGATCAGGAAAAAGGTGGCATCAATGTAAATTATAGCCAGGATCTCCCAAGCGGCAATCCTGATCGAAACAAAAACAGACCCGGCACAAATACTTCGTCCCGGCTCCCGCGTGCAACCCTCAAACACACCCCCGGTTCCCCTCTTTTTCACCCCGCCGGCATTGCCAACCCTTCCGACACCAACAAGCAACTTGCACATGCACGAGCGCACGCGTGACGGAATGTGCAAAAACAAGTACTTGAGAGGCAAAGGAATGTGCAGTGTGTACGGGTCTAAAGGAACGTGTGTGTGTAGTGCGCGAGAAAGAACAAGATCACATAACAAAAACAACGACAAAGTGAGGAGGAGAAAGGAAAAATCAAGTCGGGGATCATCAGACGATGGCGGAGGCGAGGTCGAGCGTCCACTCGCGGCGCAGACGCGCATGGACGAGCTTGAAGGTGCTCAGTGCACCCTTCTCCTGCACGACGAGGACCGAGGTGGCAAACGTCACGCCCGTAGCGCTGCTCCCGCGCGAGTAGGTGCTCAACGCCGGCGACGGCAATCCACCTCCGCCCATCACGGCACCGCCGTGCAGCGAGAGGCCCAAGCCACCACCGATCATCGGCGAGTTGGCGGCAGATCCAACGGGGAGGATGTTGAGCTCGACGCGGAAGCGCAGCGGCTTGGCGGCGGTGGTGACGCCGTTCGACTCGCGGTACTCGTTGATGGTGCAGCGCAGCGTGGCGTGGTGGACGTCGGACGAATCGTCCATCGCCACGCGCACACCGTAGCTCTGCAGCCGCCGCACGCACTCGCTCAGCGTCTCGGAAAAGTTCTCGGTCGACATGAGCGTAAACGTAGCCGGCTTCCAGTTGAACAGCCCGGCAAACCAGCTATCCTTCTTGCCCGGCGCTCCCGCACTGCTCCCAGCCACGGGCGCCAGCGTCGCACCCTGCGCCATCACCGGCGTCGTCGGCGGCGAAAGCGCACCCATCGCAGCACCCGCACCTGCGCCCGCTGCACCCATGTCCAGTCCAAGCCCGGGGTTCTTGGCCGCGCGCGACGACGCGGTGCTCTGCCCAGCGCGTGCGGCGGGAGGTGCAAAGATGCTCGCCAGCGCCGGAGGCGCCGCCGTCTGCTCGTAAGCGATCGAGCGGATCGTGCTAGCATCGTGCTGCGATGCCGCCGCGTGCTTGTCGCCGCCACCTCCGCCGCGTCGCAAGCCCAGAAGGGAACGCTTGCGTCCGAGGCCCGTGCTGCCCGTGCTGATGTTGCTGAACACGCTCGTCGGCCGCGAGGTGGCGCCCGTGCTGCTCGCCTCGGTCGCCGAGCGTGCGCTCCGCACCGAGTTGCGCGCACTCGCGTTGGAGCTCGCCGCGGTGCTGGCGATGCTCGATCGCGCACCCGCCTTGTCCGTCAGCGAGAGCGGCGCGATGAGCTCGGCAGGGCTGAGCGGCGTCATGGGTGTCGACGGTGTGTAGGTCTGCTGGTGCGACGATGCCTGCGAAACGGAGCGCATGCTCTCGCCCTCGCTCACGTCGTCTTCGGCATCCTCGAATTGGTTCATCTCGGAGCCCTTGGCGCCGCCCACTCGACCACCCGCTGCCGGTGCAGACGATGCCGCCTGTTGCTGCTGCTGCTGCAGCGCCATGGATTGCTTCAGCTGCTCGATCTTGGACTGAAGCGCGTCGGGCTTCTCGCCCGTGGCGCGGATCGAGGCGAGCTCGTCGGCGATCTCCTGGAAGAACTTTTGCATCGTGGCATCGCCCACCTGCGGCACCTGGATGGACTGGGCGGCGTGCGTGGTGTGTGCACGCGCCGTCGACGGCCTCTGTAGCGCCGGCTGCGCATGGGGTTGAGTCGCCTGGGCAGTGGCACCAAAAGTCGCCTTGGTCGGAGAGACGGGACGCGACGATGCGCGGCCGGGGAGCGCCAGAGGCGGCATCATCTCGGAGCCTGAGCCACGGTTGGCACGCGACCGAGCGGCGACCGCCGATGCTGACGACGACGAAGATGACGACGATGCAGAAGCGGCCGCTGCATGTGCAGACGAGGGAGGGTCGTAAAGGTTAGCGAGGGCGATGCGAGCCGAAGGCGGTGCGCTGGCTGGCGTCGCTTTGGTGGGCGAGGTATTGCGACGCTGCAGGTCACCGTTCGGTCGCTCGTTGCGCTGCGGCGAGGCAGTATGCAACGAGATCTGCGGCAGCACGTAGCTTCCTTCGCTCTCCCTGCGTGGGCTCGAGCTCGATCCAGCCGCGTGGACTGGCAGCGGAGCCTGGAGCTTGGAGGGCGAGGCAAAGGGTGCCTTGAGGCTCGCGGCAGGGGAGTTGAGTGGCGATGGCCGCAAACGTGGCGAAGGATTGGCGGGACGCACGTGAGGCGAAGCTACCTTGGTGGGCGTGATGTCTGTGGCTCGAGCCGAGACGGTGTGGTACGCCGAGCCCTTCTCGGGCGTGCTGTGCCTACGCTCCATGTCGACGCTGTCCAGCCTGGGCGAGGACGGAGCCGAGGTAGCGCCCGCGGCGTCTGCTCGGCGTGGTCGGGCGATCTCGAGCGTCTTGGCAGCGCCGGACGAAGCCAGCATGGCGTGCGCGGGGACGGCGCTCGCGGTGACGATCTGCTCGCTCATGATGTCGTCGTCCATGTCCTCTTCGTCGTCGGCCGAGTGGTTCTCGCGGTGGGCAACGAGGAGCGTGTAGAAGGTCTTCTGCCAGCTTGGGCCCGGAGAGAGGAGCTCCTTGAGGATGTCATCCTCGCTGAGCTCGAACCAGAGCGTCTTGAGGTTGCCGAGGATGTCAATGTCGATGGTGTCGTGCGTCAGCTGCTCCATCTGGAGGCTGTCGAGCGAGGTCGAGACCGGGTTGACCGACGACTCCTTTCCGTTGTTGGTGAACCAAGGGTGTCGCATGATGTCGGCCATCTTGATGCGCTTCTCCGGGTCGACCTCGAGCATGCGCCAGATGAGGTCCTTGGAGGC
This sequence comes from Moesziomyces globuligerus, assembly GCA_030849465.1. Classification (NCBI taxonomy): domain Eukaryota; kingdom Fungi; phylum Basidiomycota; class Ustilaginomycetes; order Ustilaginales; family Ustilaginaceae; genus Moesziomyces; species Moesziomyces globuligerus. The sequence continues at coordinate 223,764 of JARVLF010000014.1, forward strand.
GGGCTCGAGCCATTCGGGCATCATGAACTTGCCCGCCCTTACCTTGCCAAGCAGCTGCTGGATGTTGGGGTCGTCGAAGGGCAGACGGCCGCAGAGGAGGGCGAAGAGGATGATGCCGCAGCTCCAGATGTCGCTGGCGGTGCCCTTGTATCGCTTGCCGCTGACGATTTCGGGGCTGGCGTAGTGCGGAGAACCGCAGCTGGTCTCGAGCATCTTTTCAGTGGGCTGGAGAGCGGCCATGCCAAAGTCGGCGACCTTGACGATCTTCTTTGTCTCGTCGAGCAGGAGGTTCTCGGGCTTGAGGTCGCGGTGGCAGATGTTGAAGCGATGGCAGTAGTCCATGCCGAAGATGATCTGGCGGAAGTAGCCTCGGGCGTCGCGAGGCGTGAGCTTGCCCTGTGCGACGAGGTGGTCGAAGAGCTCTCCTCCGGCAACGTATTCCATGATGAGGAAGCTGAAGAAACGACAGGAGCGGTAGACAGGGCAGGATGGTGAGTGTCGAGGCCACAAGGGTCAGCGTGCCGGGCTGGGTCAAAGGAGACTTACAGATCTTTGGAGGTCTCGTAGACATCCCAGAGACCGAGGAGGTTAGGGTGCTCGATGAGCTTCATGATGACGATCTCCCTCTCGATACCGAGGATCATCTTGTTTGCCTTGACGTCGGCATCGCGCAAGCTCATGCGGCTGGCGTTGATGAGCGTCCTGGGGATGATCTTTACGGCGGCCCTCTGACCGGTCTGATCGTGGATGGCGAGACGGACGCGACCGGAGGCGCCCTGGCCGATGAGCTTGTCGAGACGCCAGTGGCCGATGTTCTTTGGGTCGTTGTGATGGCGCTTCTTCTCGCGCTCGAGCCTGGAGGTAGGCTTGGGGCGTTCGGTGGCGGGAGCTGGCGCTGGATGCTGGGGTTGCCTGCGGTCGACGGCGGGGACGGCGTGCTGACGTTGCGAGGCGTGGTGGCTGGAGCCTGCGTGCTGCGAAGGGCGGTAGTTTTCCGAGCCGGTGGCGCGGGTGGAGACGACGTTGGCACCTGCTTTGCGGTTGGCCAGGGCGACGTACGCCTCTGCTGCTGTGGGACGGCGGTTCTGGACATCGGTGGCCTGAAGGGGCCCACCCTTGAAGGGCGGGATGGCCTGGATGACGGGGCGCTGCGTAGACATGGTGGGCGTCGAGGAGAGGGAGGGACAAGCACCCAAAGCTACGGAGGCCAGCTGCTTGTCAGACGCCTGAGCGATGACAGGCGGGCGATGAGGCAAGCGACGGTATGATGGCAAGTATGTGTGGCTATCGATGCGCCAAGGATGAAGTGGCCAGCGAAAGCCTAGCAGGGTGTGTTGTGTAAGGACTGTGTGAGATGTCGCACTTGGAAGTCTCGAGTAGGAAAGGCGATGGCTAAGGCGATGCTAGGGGGTGGTGCTGATGAGCAGTTGAAACGATCGTTGGTAAGGTCAAGAAAGGAGGCTGGATAGGGGAATGGGGGGAAGGGGGGAAGAGTCGGAGTGGAGAGGCGCGGTGGGGATAGTTGGGGTAAGAGATAGGAACGGAAGAGTGGAGACGACGAGGATGGTGTTGGCAGGGATGGGGAATGGATGCGGATGTCTTGAGAGGGCGGTGAGCAGCGGGGAGGGGAGAGGGGAGGGGTGAGGGGGGAAGGGGGGAAGGGGGTCGCAGGTGGGACAAACACGGCGCTCAGAGGAGGCAGCAGGCTGAACCAAGGCGAGCCGGAGCCGTCTGAGGATGAATCGAGCTGGAAAGCGCTGTGCAAGCTCGAGAGGCGACGGCAAAAGACGAGCGCAGGCTTGGGCCATGCAGCTTTCCAGTGCAGAGCAGTGCAGAGCAGTGCAGAGCCAGACGGCAAGGCTGAGAGGTGTCTCGTCTAGCCAGGGCAGCACAGCACAGCACAGCACGGCACAGCACAGCACAGTGCGAGGTGGCGGAAGAAGCGAGCTTTGCGGGAGCGAACGAGTGAGGCAGGCTTGGGGGGGAATGGAGAGGAGCAGTGTTGTTTGCGCGTGAGCAGAGGTGATCGTGCAGGCCGAGTGCAGATCCGGCAGAACAACACCAAAGGTCACAGGGCAGAGCAGGGCAGAGCAGGGCAGAGCAGGTCGAGCCAAGGCGGAGATCGAAGGCAGCCGGAGCAGAGGCGACGCGAAGGAGAGGACGAGGAGCAGCAGCAGCTCGATCAAAACACGAGATCACATCCTCTCAGGCCGAGCTGGCTGCGGAGTTGGCAAAACGATCGACAGGCGCTGCAGGTCCCGCTCATCCGTTCATTCGCCTTTGCTGTCACACCGAAGCGAGTGCTAGACCGAGGCGAGCCAGCGGGTGCGACATTGAGAGGAGTGCGGGTGCTCTGGCGTGTGCACGGCAGACCAGCTGACCAGCTGCAGCTGCGGGCGTCACCAAGCAGAGTGATATGGAGCATCCGATGGGACGAGGTGGAGCATTTGGCACACCGGATGCGCGAGCGCCGATGGGCATGACCTGACCTGACCTGACCTGACCTGACCGTTGGGACTGGCTCGGATCAGCCGAGAGACCACCCCATCCGTGGCTCCACGACCAAGCTGCATCGGTACAGCCGCACGCAGCAGTAGCAGCAGCAGCAGCAGCAGCAGGATGCGAGTCGAGACACGGCATGAGCAGAGCGACGGTCCACTTGCAGTTGAGTTCGGTAGCTCGAGCGCTCGATGGCGCGACGAGGCACGAGTGCGTCGGCTTCGGCCATGCTCGCTGCCCGTCGTTGCTGCGCGGTGTCCGAGAGTGCCAAACCTTGGCAGAGCCGCTCCGCTCCGCCGAGGCCGCTGCAGCAGCCGGCGCTGCAGTCGTCTGCGCGTGGAGGGCTGGCATGTGCAGCTCGCCCGCTCGCCCGCGCGCTTTGGTTTGGGTGTTGGTCTCGGATCGGCGCGCCTCCGACGTGCGGTGTGCGGCTGGCGAAATCGCCAAAACAAAACCAAAATTCAAAATAAGCAATGCACCTCGCAGCGCACTCTCGCCGTGCGCCTTTTCCACTCACTGCCTCTTTGCTGCCGGTCTGACCTTGGTCTCGATGCCTCAGCTCGTGCACTGCATCTTCACCCCTCGCAACTCCGAGCCAGAGCCAACAACATCACACTCGACCTGCCTTTCCACCCGGCACCGGTCAGGTACCGACCTTGAGCTTGGGTGATTCAACCAACGAGCAGTTGTATTGACGGACCTGACGTCAATGAGGGGCGCGGCGGCGGTTCTTCTTCCATCGAACGTTCTGCCCGGCGCACACGATCGACGAGGTATGGTGAATCGTCCAAACGGCATGCTGGCTCGAACCCGGCGAGCCATGGCCAGCGGTTCCCGAACCAACAGCAGCCCAGATTGACAGACGGTACTCTACAGTGCTGCGCTGTAATGTAACCTCTGGAATGCGTCGACCAAGACGCTTTTGGGGAATTGGGCACCCGTTCGACGCGCCTCGGCGAAGCGCATGAACTGCATTGCAGCCTTCGCTCGCCTTGAAATGCGCCTCGCCGAGTCTGCCAAAAGCGCATCATGGCACGATGAGCCGCAACCGAGCCCATGCCCTCGTCCGCTCGACAAGCATCCACATTGAACGGCTCTTCCAGCCATCCTCGAGCTCGTGCAGCGCAGTGCATGATCGCAACCCCGGCCCCGTCCCGATCTCCTTCCCATCGCCACAGTCTAGCCCGATCCTGTTTCGCTCTCCCCTTTTGCCAGTTCAGCTTGCTGCAACGCTCTCGCTCGCGAGTGTTTCTGGCCCCTTCTCGCTGCCAGGCGAGGCGACTGACTGCTTTTCGCCCCGCTTTTACGCCCGGCATTGTTGGCTCGAATTATTGAATAAACAAAAAGGTCGTCCTTTTTTTGACGTTGCCGAAAACTCGGTGTTGGCTTTGGCCTCTTCTGGAGAGCACACCCGACCAGTCGCGTCGCGTCTCTTGGACTCTTTTGGCACGGGTGTCACGCCGACCACCACCGCCACCACCACCACCACCATCCTAGCTTCCGCCACGACCGTCGCAAGCATGAGCTCGAGCTCGGACGAGGTCAAGGTGCGGCTGAACCAGCTTCGCGCCGACAAGGCGCTTCTGCAGGCGCAGCTCGCCTCGCTCCGTCGCATCCCGGAAGTCCAAGTCGAGGCGCGCGAACCGCTCGAGGTCGAGAACCACGAGCTCGGCCAGCAGCTGCGTACGCTCGAGGACAAGGCCATCCTCTACCGCTCGTCGGCGTGGACGTGTTTCGAGATCGACCTCGACGTCGGTCGGCGTGCGCGCCTCGCCCGGCGCAACGAAGCAGACAGCGCCGCCGCGGACAAGGATGGCGACCTGGCGCTCGGCGTCCGCCTCGACACGTTCTGGCGCGGCCGCTTCTACGAACCCTACTACCTCGTCTTTGCGCGGCCCAGCCAGATGCTCGAATCGCTCCCGCAGCTCGATGGCACCGCCGCCGCAGACGCCGACCCCAACCCGCTCGCAGACGGCCTCCGACTCATCCGCCACACCGTGCCCCACTTTGTGCCCCTCCACAGGCTCGTCGAAAAGTACCTCCCCAGCGTGCTCGGCGGCGAGATGTCCGGCGGCGCGGCGAGTGCGTCGAGGGATAACGAGGCCGGCGGCCTCACCATGCTCGCCCAGTTCAGCGACCTGCCCGGTGTGCACGCCTTCCTCTCCGACTTGCACTGCCACCTCCAGGCCTACGTCTCCAGGCGACAGCAGGCGATGGCGCTCCGCCACCTCGACCTCCCCGGTGCACCGACGGATGTTAAGACGAGCGCAGTAGACGCACTCGGCACCGAGGCCTTTGACTTGGTCAAGATCACCTGGCCCCTCCCCTCCTCCTCGGCCGCCCGAGCTGCGGCGGACGAGCAGGAAGAGCCAGAGGATGGCGATGTAGATGCGGCGGCGAATCCGACGGCGGCAGCCGTGCGCGCGGCTGCCAAGCGGAAGAGGGAGATGCCGGGCGACGAAGCTCGCCACGAGCTCGAGGTGGTCGTTCGCTACCGAGACCTGCAGAGCGACCGGCTTGTGGACGAGACGCGACCTACCGGGCTCTTCAGCACGACGAGCGAGGCGTCGGACGAGGAGCAAGTCGACGAGGCGCTGCGCGGTCTGCGTCGACCGTACGGAGAGGTGCGTGTCGAGCTGCTCGAATACGCACCCGAGCTCGAGAGCCGCCAGCGAAGGACGCCGGGCATCTCGCGCGCCGATCTCCGCGCACTCAGGCCCGAGGCGCAGCGCAGGGAGGATCTGGAACACCTCTACGCGCAGCAACACGACGGCGAATCGCTCGACATGGATGAAGCCTTCCTCCTCGTCGCAAAGCGCGTCTGGTCCCAACTCGATCAAAAGGCCCCAGCATCTGTGCGTTGATGCCCCCCCTTGTCCCTCCTTCCCCCTCTTCACCTCGCCTTCCTGTGGAGGGTAGCGCTTTGGGCATGTATGAGTGTCTGACCCGTGCTTGAAATCCATATACCCTACTTTTGTTTTCTCATGACCTGGCGGACTACAGGAAGCGAGGGGCTCCAAGCTCGGCGGGCGGGATGGACACGAGTGGGCGTGGATCAGCCGAAGGCAGAGACGACTGCTGCGAGCCAGGATCGGTAAGCAGCAGATGCGAAGAAAGGAGGCGACAAGGTTGCGCGAGAGAGAGAGAGAGAGGGGCTGATGCTGAGAAGCGCGGTTGGCGTCGCAGATCCGAGCTTGTACAGATCCAGCCCGGCCGATTTCCGTCAGCTGGCGAGCAGATATGCCTCGACATTCGGCCGCTTGTAAGTCGCTAGAGAGCATGACAGGGAGCATATCAAGACCGGAGACTGACGTGCCTGCTGGGACCTTGGGGGGAATAGTGTGACGGACGAGGGTGGCTACGAGGCCAAGCTGGACTTTCAAGACGCCGAGGCACTCCGATGTTTGGCAGAGACGCTGCTGCAGCACGATTTTGGCATTCACGCCACCCTCTCGCGGTCGAATCTTTGTCCCACAGTAAGCAGGCCTCCAGCATTGCCTCATCTGCATGGACCTGAATGGTGGAATGCTGATACCGATGACGATTTCTGGGTGGGACAGATACCGAATCGGTAAGTGTGCTGGTGGTCCGGTGGCAGCTGCATCAGAGAATCGAGCACTCACACGTGGATCGGGCAATGGTAGCTTGGCGTACGTTGCGCTGGTGCACGAGTTGCTCTGCTGGTCGTTACCGACGTCGCAGCTGCTACGCTACTTTGTGCAAGGTGCCGACGCCTTTGGTGAGACCGACACAGTCACGGGCTTGGACATCGGCACAGGCGCTTCGGCCATCTACCCGGTGCTCGCCACCACCTGCCTGCCGTCCTGGCGATTCCTGGCCACCGACGTCGACCGCACCAGCCTCGGCTACGCCAGCACGAATATCGTCGACCACGCCACCAACAACCCGCCCACCCAACACAACGTTGGGCTGCGCGACAAGATCGCGCTGCTCCATGCACAAGACGGCACGACGTTTGTGCCTGACGTGGGCGACAAGTGGACGCAGGTCGGCGGCGCGTTGGCTGCAGCCGAGTGGAGGAAGGGTGAGGTGTACTTTACCATGTGCAATCCACCCTTCTACTCGAGCTGGCACGACATGCATCGCTCGGCGAGCTTCAAGCACCATCCGCCCAACGCCGTAAGTCGCAATTCCCCTTCCCTTTTGCTCTCGTCTTGACCATTCGTGTCCACTCGTTCCGAGCGCGGGAAAAGCTGACTCGGCGTGACTTCTGGTTGGGGGCTGGAATAGGTGTGTCATGGAAGTGCGTCCGAGATGGTCGTGGAGGGTGGCGAGGTCGAGTTCGTGCGGCGGATGGTGCGGGAGAGCACGACGCAGGGCAAGGGCAGGGTGGTGTGGTGGACGTGCATGCTCGGAAAGCTCGCGAGCGTGGTGCAGCTGGCGAGCGAAGTCAAGACGCTGGCCAGGCAAGGCGCGGTGGGCGGATGGGGTGTGCACGAGCTGCCGACGGGAGGAGGAAAGACCAAGCGATGGGTGTTGTTCTGGACTTCGACACCCCTCCGTCTCTGCGATGTAAGTCTAACCAGCCTTGGGCAACAGTCGATGGAGGCATGGATTGTGGGGTAGCCGACTGACTTGATTGCCCACCACATCAGGATCTGGCGAGGCGGAATCTGCCTGCTGCTCTGGAGCGGATTCTGCCCGTGGCCACGGAGCGCAAGAGCCGGACGTTTGCGCTCGGACCTCGCTGGACGCGCCGCGAGATGCACCACCTCATGCTCGAGCTCCTTGGTGCGATCGATGGCTGCTACGTCTACGCCTCGAGCTACGACGCTTGGTCTGTCGCTCATCAAAGCGCGGGTTCCAGGCGCTCAGGGAGGCTGCAAGAGCCAGGGACGCTCGACGTCGTCGTGACGCGCGAGGGCTGGAGCCGCAGAGCTCGACGCGCCAAGCTTCAGGCCACCGCGGCCGCGACGCGCGAGCCGGAGGAAGGCCGAGTGACGCAGCCGTTGCTCATGGCCCGAGTGACGCTCGCCGAGGTGACGACCAGCACAGCTCGACCTGAAGGCAGCACGATGGGGATCGAGGTGCGCGTGCACTGGACTTATGGCATGGACGCAGCGAGGTTCGAGTCGTTGGCCATGTTCTTGCTGTCCGCCATCGAGCGTCGAGTGGGCGAGCTGGGCGAGCTGGGCGAGCTGGCCGTCGAGTAATGCTGTACACTCTATGCACCGGCTCAAGTTTGATGGATCTGCACGCTTGCACGCTGACTGTGACTGTCGCGCAAAGACGCGGCGAGCAGTTTGAATTTGACGGGCCAGTTTAGAGCCGGTAAGGTTTACTGGCTTCGAGAGACGCGCGGGGTTGGCTTGGCTGGCTGGCTGGCTGGCTCGTCGTCGGTCATTCAGTACGACTGCCATCCATCCTCGCCACTACTTGCTCCTCACCTCGCCACACCTCGTCCGATGGCCCGGCATGTCACACCCGCCGACTGGCACCGCTGCGCCCTTCGACCCACGTAGCCTCTACTCGTCGTCTTCCGCCGCGTCTTCGTCCAATCCCAACTCGACATCCACCAAGCCCGCTCCCTCCTCGGCCGCGTCTCCGTCCAATGGCACCACGGCGTCCAAGCGCGGCGAGCAGGGCGCGTCGGCAGCTGCGGCTTCCGACGATGCAGACTCGCCCGGTACGGCGGCCAAGAAGAAGCCGTCGAAGCGCAGAAAGGTCAACCTCGCGTGCATCTACTGTCGACGCTCGCACATGACCTGCGACGAAGGCCGGCCGTGCCAGCGCTGCATCAAGCGCGATATCGGCCACCTCTGCCACGACGAGGCTACACCCGCAAAGGCACACGACCACAACGACACCCCGCCCGCCTCGACCCCGTCCAAACCCAAACCGCAGCTCGCAGCGCCATCCACTTTGACCAAGTCCTCCACCGCCTCGTCCGCGGCTGACGCGGCTGCTTCTTCGGCTCCAGCTGAGCCGGCATCGCTGCCTGCCGTCGCGTCCGCAGCTTCCGAGGCTGCCAACAGCTTCTTTCCGACGCTCGGAATGCAGACCTCCGGTCCGTCGACGAGCTCGTCGGCCTCCAACTCGGTCAGCGCGGCGGCGTTCAGCGGAGGCTCGTCCGGTCCCTACTCGTCCGTCTCGCCCATGTCGGCGCTCCACCAGAACAACAACGACTTCAATCCGGCGTCCATCTTCAAGCCCCAGGCCTCGGCTGCGGCGGGCGTCGGCGGTCTCGCCATGCAGCCCTCGGCCGCCTCGGGCGCCTCGGGCGCCAACAGCGACGCGGCCACCGCCAACATGCTCTCGCTCGCCTCGCTCTTCCAGAATAGCATCAACGGCAACGCCGTCAACAACGTCGGCGTCGCAGCCGCCAGCATGGCCGGCGCCACGCACAACCTCGCAGCGCCCTCGGCGAACCAGGGCGACCTCTCTGGCCTCGGCGGTGCGGGCTGGCTCGGCCTCGGCGGAGGACCGGGTGGATACGAGGGCGGTGGCAGTGGGTTTGGCGGTGACTCGGCTGGCGGCAATGAGTTCACGCTGCTCAGCGAGTTCCTCGAAAGCCTCGATGGGCCAGGATTCGGCGCAGGCGCGACGCCGGGCATGACCGCAGCCGCTGGCTCGGGCTCCGGCTCCGGCTTGACTCCATCGCAGAGTCGACGCAATACCATCTCTGGCCTCGCTCCGTCGTCGAGCGGCGCAGGCGCGTTTGATGGCCTCGCGGCGCTCACGCCGATCAACAACTCTGCCTCCACCGACGGCTCGGCGCAGGGCAGAGCCAGTCTGCCAACGCTTCCGCCCGCCCCCAACTCGTCCATCTACGACTCGGGCTCGGCAGCGCTCTCGGGCGCAGCCGGCTTCAACGGCGGTTACGGCCAGGGCACTGCCAACAACAGCAACAACAACGGCGAGGCGTCGGCAGGCGGCAAGCGTTCGCGTCGATCGTCGTACTCGGCTGCGGCGGCGTCTTCGTCGGCGACGTCGGGCGCGCCGAGCTCGGCGATCGCCTCGGGCTCGTATCTGCCTTCGCTGCAGGGCGGGAGCACCAAGACGGAGCGCTTCTTCCTCACCGCTGCGGACCAGAAGGACGGGACGCGCGACGAGCGACTCGCGCGCGTCATCCAGGCCAAGTACGAGGCGGGACTGCTGCGTCCCTACAACCACGTCAACGGCTACGCGCGCCTGAACCGCTGGATGGAGCGCAACGTCTCTGCAGCGTCAAAGCGCCGTATCCTCAAGCCGCTTTCGGTCTTCCGGCCTGCGTTTCGGGCGGTGGCGCAGAGCCTGACCAACATCGACCTGATCTTTATCGAGGAGGCGTTTGAGCGGCTGTTGCTGGACTACGACCGCGTGTTTAGCACGCAGGGCATCCCCGCTTGCCTGTGGCGCCGCACGGGCGAGATCTACAAGGGCAACAAGGAGTTTGCCGAGCTGGTGGGCGTGCCGATCGAATCGCTCCGCGAGGGGCGGCTATGCATCTACGAGCTCATGGCCGAGGAGAGCGCGGTCAACTACTGGGAAAAGTACGGCGCGGTGAGCTTCGATCCGGGTCAAAAGGCGGTGCTCACCTCGTGCGTGCTTCGGACCAAGAACAAGGCCATCGTCGCCGGCGGCTCGGCCAACGGCTCGGGCACCACCAAGGCGGCCAACGCCATCGCCGCTCAGCTGCCCAGATCCGCCACCGCCTCGGGTCAGATCACGCCGCATGCACAGGAACCGACGGCTACGCCCGGTGTCGCTGCCGGAACAGGAGCTACCAGCACCTCGGGCGTGCTCAAGGATCCCAACAATCCAAAGGCCGCCTTCATCCACTGCTGCTTCTCCTTCACCATCCGTAGAGACCAGTGGAACATCCCGCACATGATCGTCGGCAACTTTCTCCCCACCAATCCGCCCTAGCCTTTCCCCGGGCACCTCGCTTTTCTGCAGATCGCAATCCTCAGACTTGCAGCGCACAGGCGCAAGCGCGACCCCGACCGGATGTGTGTGTGTGTGTTTGTGTTCAAGTCTTGTGCTGACCACGAGCAGTCAGATGCTCCGATGTGGAATTGAGTCCAAGGGCACTTTGCACGCGTCCAGAGGACACGATACGATGAGCGGAAAAGGCCAGGTGCGAGCGAGCAGAACAAGACAAGGCTCTCTCCGCAAGTCTCGAGACGAAAGCCAGCCGACATGCAAACTAGGAGATCGAGAAAAGAGTGTGTGGATTCCAGGAGCGAGGCAGTGCGAGCCGGGGAACAGAAAATCTAGCCAGGGTGAAAACAATCCAAGTGTAGGGGGGGGGGGGGGGGAGTTCCAAGATCAAGAGAGAGTGTGTGAAGAGCGTTGTGCCGGCAGCCATGCAGCTGGTGGTAGCCAAGCTACGAGAGAGCCAAGAGCAAACAAAGAGCAACGAGACGTGTGGGTGGTTTCTACCGGGTCCGCAGCCCGCACCAGGTGGCGGGGGGACTCGAAGAACCGAACAGCCACAGATCCGAGCGCTGTGCTCGCAGAGCTCAGGCTAGCTACTGGCAGCTCTATGCGCAAGGAGCATCCGCTTGGTCTAGAGGATGTTGAGGCCAAGGTTGAGACCAGAGAGGTCGAGGCCCTTGTTCTCGTTGGTCGACTCGACGTTGTGACCGCCGTTGTAGTAGTAGACCGACTTGGGGACGCAGCAGCCCTCCTTGGCCTTGCAGACCGAGTCGGCCTTGACCTGCTGCTGCTTCTTGCCGCCGAGGAGGCCGTCGAGGAGGCCAATGTTGATCGAGATGTTGCTCAGGTCGAGCAGCTTGTTCTCGTTGCGCGAAACGACGTTGTGGCCCTCGTTGATGTACACCTCGTCGCCGCCGCAGGTCGGCTTGGGGCTCGGCTTCTCGGGCTTAGGCTCAGGGTTGGGAGTAGGCGTCCAGGGCTGGGGCTTGGGAGTGGGCTCGGGCTTGGGGGTGGGCTTGTCCGAAGGTCCAGGAGGCGAGGGCTTGTCCGAGGGAGTAGGCGTGTGGGTGTGGTGGTGGTTGTGCGTCTTGGTGGTGGTCACGACCTTGGGGGGCGGCGAAGGGCAGTCGGTGCCAGGAGCAGGAGGAGGAGTGACGACGGTCTGCTTGGGAGGCGTGGGCTTGGGCTTCTTGACGCAGGTGCAGTCCTCGTCGTCGTTGCCGCGGCGGTAGAGGTCCTCGGCAATGTCGCGGGCGTGGATCTTGGAGCCGTAGCCCTTGAGGCTCCTCTTGCCGAGCACGCTGACGAGCGCAGTGAGGTCCGAGAGGTCGATCAGCTTGTTCTCGTTGGTCGACTCGACGTTGTGGCCGCCGTTGTAGTACTGGACCTTGGGCTCGTGGCGCTTGCTGAGCACGTTGACCAGAGCAGTCAGGTCAGAGACGTCGATCAGCTTGTTCTCGCTCGACGAGGCCACGTTGTGGCCGCCGTTGTAGAACGAGTACTCGGGGGTGGTGCGCTTCTTGAGGATGTCGACGTTGGCGAGCAGGTCCGATAGGTCGATCAGCTTGTTCTCGTTGGTCGACTCGACGTTGTGGCCACCGTTGTAGTACGAGTACTCGGGGGTGGTGCGCTTCTTGAGAATGTCGACGTTGGCGAACAGGTTGGAGAGGTCGAGCAGCTTGTTCTCGTTGTCCGACTCGACGTTGTGGCCGCCGTTGTAGTAGGAGAACGAGGGAGCCTTGCGCTTGAGGATGTCAACGTCGGCGAGCAGGTCCGAGGCGTCGACGAGCTTGTTCTCGTTGTCCGAGACGACGTTGTGGCCAGCGTCGTAGTACGAGAACTCGGGAGCCTTGCGCTTGAGGATGTTGATGTTGGCGAGCAGGCCGGAAGCATCGACGAGCTTGTTCTCGTTGGTCACGACAACGTTGTGGCCACCGTTGTAGCTCTGGATGTACTCGAGGCAGTAGCGGGGAGCGTTCCTCCAGGTCTTCTGCTTGCGGCCGTCGGTGCTCAGCAGGCTGAGGTTGACAGTGGCGTCGCTGAGGTCGATCAGCTTGTTCTCGTTGACCGAGTAGACGTTGTGGCCACCGTTGTACGACGAGATGTACTTCTTGCAGACCGTGTAGTCGGTGCGCTTGAGGATGTCGACGTTCAGGCCGAGCTTGGAGAGGTCGATGAGCTTGTTCTCGTTGGTCGACTCGACGTTGTGGCCGCCGTTGTAGTACTGAACCTTGGGCTCGTAGTGGGGAGCGGCGCTGACCATGCCGAGGGCGGCGGTCAAGACCGAGATGGAGAGGGCGATCTTGGAAGGCATCTTGGTGAACTAGATGTGGATGTGTTGGAAAGGCTCGAGAGTGAGATCGGGGGTACTGCAGTCCTGAAAGAGAGTGTGGTTGGTTGCTGGGAGGGCGGTGAAGACCGAAAGTAAGCAGACACGACACAAGGGGGAAGGGGGGAGGGGGGAAGCTCGGCTAGAAAGCTTGGAGAGAGGAGAGATGAGAAGATGAGGAATGATGATGAGAATGGGGAGGAGGGGGGTCGGAGACATTGCTCTTTATATCCATGGTCGGCGATTGAAACCGGAGTCGAAGGCTGTCAGCTGTCACCGTATAGCGGAAGCAACGACGGGAGGGGGGACGCGAGGCAGTGATGCTCTGGAGGAAGGGCGGCGGTCACCAGCAGGGTCGATCCTTCCGGTTCGCCGACCGTACCGAATCAAAGCGACTGGGCTCTCGAGCCCAAGGAACGGGATGCTCCTGCATCGGAGCAGAATCGTGGGCCACGGTATGCGTGTGCGTTTGCACTGGATGCTGCGCTGCTTTCAGAAAAGTTCCGAAGGAATGCAGTTCGTCGGAAACCCAGGGGAGAACGTGTCGATGCAGCCAAGAAGGGGGGATTGAGCGCAAAGAGTTCGCTGTACCGACCTGCTCGCAGCGACAAGGCGGCGGTGTGCGTTGTGTCTGAAGGGCATCCAGGAGCTTGCCAAGGGTGAGGGTCGAGAGTGAGCACGTTGCACGAAGCGGAATAGGTGTCCGATGATCTGCGATGCAAAGAAAGCCAGGGGCCGCGTTCGCAGGCAGAACAAGCTCGAGGCAGGGGTGCGATGCGAGGTGAGCTGGGCTCGTCTACACTCGATCAGGGAGGGCGAGGAGAGGCAGACGCAGGGATGGAGGTTTGGCATGGACTGAGACCTGGCGCTGTCCGTTTGCGCCACAGCAAGGGGCCGAGCGCAGAGATCGCAGAGCCTTCACCCGAAGCAGCCGAGCAGATCTGGGCAGGATCCGGCCACCGCAAGCACCAGGTCAAGAGGGCTTTGGTCGCTTTGCAGCTTGCTGCGGGCTGCCGGCATTGTTGGACAGGCGAATGGCATACAAAGAGGCGGAGGCGGAAGTGGAAATTGGGTGATCAGCGTTTGGGCCAGGCGAGCGGTGGAAGCGCGTGTGGCTGAGGCACGGAAGTGCAGGTCGGCTAGCGCTTAGGCCTTGGTGCATGGCGAGGTGCGCTCCTCGGCCAGGAGGCTCCGGCCGCATTCCCAGCATGCACGGCGTTGTCAGGGTCCAAGTTTGTTAGCGGGTGGTGGCGCGCTCAGGCGAGGAGCCCGTACGCGTCCATGCAGCTGCTCGCACTACCGTCGTCCTCCCGAGCCGCCCCTTCACCAACCTCGAACTCCTGACCGCCGTCTGGGAGAGAGTGGCGCACTGCCGGCTTCGCCTAGAAGCCGCTCGCAGAGGATCTTGCCTTTGCGCTTTCGAGCCCCTTGCTCTGACATGCTCGTTCGCCCTGACGCCTGGCATTGCATCATCTGCGTGAGAAAGAATGCAGGCCATCGAAGGCCAAGCGGACGGGCATGCCCGGAATAGCAACCAGCTCGGCTCGGCTCAGGCCGTAGGCGGTGCCTGAGCAGTATGCTCGACGTCGCTGCCTCGTGTGCGCTAGGAGCTGCCGGCTTCTCCCTGCTTTGGAACGCAAAAGCTTTGGATGCGCCGAGCTGCCTCAGCGCTCCGCTAGGGTGTCCAAGCATCATGAGTGCGCTTGGTCCGGAACGCTCCAGCTGCAGCATGTTCCCACGCTAAGCTCTTGTAGAGCGCAAAGAGGTTGACGCTTGGGCCGTATGCGCCCAGTGCTCAGGCGCATTCGGGTTATGGAGAACAATGCTGCAGGTTCGTTTGTTAGGCACCGGTGGCAAACGGCAAGCTCCGACCTAGACAGCGAGAGGCTGAGTTGGGCGTGGAGATGGGCAGGAGCCATTGTCTCAGACAGGTGATCAGCGGGCTTCAAACTCGGGAGATCAATGAGGAGAATGGAACAGGCGCAGGGCATAGGGCGGTAGAGGCGTAGACGAGCGCCTTGTCTCGGTCGGAAGAAGATCATGCAGATCATTCAGTACGGCAAGCGAGTCAGAAGACAATGGCTGGGCCAGCTGCTGGGCTCAAGCGAGTAGCCGCCAGGCGCGTTTGCCGTGGCCAGATGCAAGCCGGGCAGTTGTTGAGGGCGCACTGAGGCGCTCGAGGTTTCAGCGGCAAGGGGGGAGCTGGACGCCGTTGGTGCCTGAGTGAGCGAGCCAAGAGCAGCTGAGCTGGGTGGGCTTCGATGCATGGTGCCAAGATGCGCTCGACATTGTTGTCGGCAAGGGGGTCAAGGAGCTGCGCACAGGCCGGGAAAAAAGCGGTTGTGCGAGTGCAGCCTCCGGGTCCAGGTCCCGAGAAATCCGCGCTGTCGGTGAGCACGAGCCACTGCCCTGACAAGCACGAGGCGGAAGCAAGGGTCGGGACTAGGGCCTCTGTGCGGCGAGGAGGACCGGGCGCGTGTGGCGAGTGGTTCGTGGTTCGTGGTTCGTGGTTCCTGCGCCATGATCGTATGCAGCCTGCACTGGATCCACCGCCCACCACCATTTCCTACGCAAGGGGCTTTCCAAGAGCGCGTATCCGAGGTGGACCCCTGGAAGCCACAATTCACAATTCGCTCAACTCTCTTTTTTCCACACGGATCCCTTTGCTCGGCGCTCGACCCAAAAAAGATTCTTTTTCCAAAAAATAAAAGTCGCCAGCCTTGCGGTTCGAGTGTCTGACACAGGACAGATCGACGACGATCGCCGTCTGATCGACAATTGCAGCGACGGCGCCGACTTTATCGAGGTCGTGGATGCAAGGAGGATCCGCCGCGATTCCCGGAGTCGAGAAAGAGGCGAGGCAGGCGCTTGTCCGCAGGGCTGTTCTAGGTGGACCGATGGACCTGCTTTTTTGTGGTACCATCTCAGCATTGTTCGAGTAGCCGGTGGACAATGGCGCCGGACCTCGACAGACGGTCGTAATCTCGCGGCTGCGAGAGCATGATGAAGTCGGCAGCCGTCCCTCATGGTCCGTGGTGCTTCGCAACGCCAAAGATTGCCTGTGGGTGTTCGTGTTTTCTTCCGATAGCGCCCCAAGCGCAACCGCAAGTGCTATCGCCGCTGTAATCATCTTCTCACTCTCCTCGTGCTGAGCGAAACACTGAGTCCGGTCACTCGGCCCGACCTTGCCTGTCTCGCACTATTGGGCCAGCGTCCTTCTGAAAGTCGCACGCGCGATCCGAGCTGCGGCTGAGTCGGAGGGTTGTAGGGGCCCAAGTGTTGCCAGGCTGATCTTGGCGAGCGCCATGACCTCTCGAGCACGTTTGTGACACCTGCCAAGGGTTCAGCTACAGCCTCATGTTGGTGGGCAGCATGCGCTCGGGGCCAGGCACCATTTTTGGGTTCGAGCTTCCCGTCGTGCTCGCACCCGCGACCCAACGCGGACCAAGGGTCCAAGGATGGCGATAACCCCGACATGCGCACAGTCGAGCCCGAGTTCCGACTCTTCAGCCCGCATCTATTGTTGCTCGAGCCGCTCTGTCCGTCTGACTTCCGCCGCAGGCCCGAGCCTTAACCACCGACTAAGGTACTGAACCCATCATGTGTCGTGATCCTCGGATGAACGATCCAACTGCGTTCCAGGCGCAGCACTGCGCGACCTAGTGCCGGCTTTAGCGAAGTGTGATGAGTATGCACAGGGCGCTCGCAAGGGTGTGTTGAAAGATGGCCGTGATGTTGCCACACTGACAATAGAGGATCGCTTCACTTGCTCGCTGCAACGATGTCGAGCGGTGACTGTTCAGGATAGGGCTGATCGGGCTGTTCTCGATGGGAGCATCCTGGTACCCCGATCGAGTGGACTTTTTTCTCGCGCTCCTTTTATTGTGCCTTTTTTGGGTTTAGCCAGGATATATTTTAGGAAGGACCGTCTTGACTTCTACCCCGATGCAACCTCGTACGCCACCAACTGCTAGCAGATTTCGATTTGCAGTAGGATGCATGGGCGAACGTCGACTATGCATCAGATCCGAGGCTAATCGTCCAAGTCTGCGGAAGGAGTGCTGCCAGCGCGGCACTCGGAGTCGCTGGTGCGCACCTCAGGACGCCTGTCCTGTGGCTTAGATCGGCGATCGAATGCAAGAGCGCCTCTTTGGCGTGCCACCGATATCGCGCGACTGAGGCACTGAGCCGGGCATTTCGAGTGTGACTCTCTCCGGATGGAAAATTGGCGGTATTTCCTCCGGATGTGGATCGTGAAAGCGCCCGACGCAGGCTCGACGCAGGCTCGACGCAGGCGCGCGCTGCTGCACGAGCTGCCGATTAACAGCCGCCCAGCCCCACTCACACTCACACGCTGTGGCTGCTGCCGGCAATCGTTGGCGCAGAGTGCATGTGCCAGACAGAGCAAAGCAAGCTGGATCTACCGGCCCGACATCAGCCTCGGAGCTCTTGCATCCTTCGCCCACCGTCCAACACCGACCTCGACGGCCACCATCTTGCTCGTCTTCCCCGTCGATCATCACCTCGCAACGCCTGTTCTGCCCAGGGCCGTCCATTCCTCCTCAACTTCGGCCATCACCTTGGCGCTTCGTGGCCACGGCCCACCTGCCACGCGCACAAGCTCGCGCGAATCTCTTCCCTCGAGGGCGTTCAAAAGCCAGCAGGCCTCACCTGCCCATCCGTCCAGTCGGCAACCTCACAACGCCACAACATGGCCGTTCAATCCAAGCTCCGTCAGGATGCGTCCGCTCACGCGGGCTGGCTCGCCCAACTCCTCTCCCCACGACAGAGGGGCAAGCAGGGCGCAGCACTCGTCGCCCTCCTCGTCCTCTTCTCGCTCCGCAGGCGTCTCGGCGAGTGGCTTCACCAGCGCAACCTCGGAAAGCTCGCGCACACTCGCACAGGCTCCTCCAACCTCGAGATCGCCGACGCGCTCAAGCAGGTCTACCTGCCCAAACCCGACGGATCTCGCGACCTCCTCGTGCCCAACCGCGGCCGCGTCTCCAAGGTGCCCATCAAGCCCACAAAGACACGCACCTTCGACGCCGACTATGCCGTGTTTCGCAAGCTGCCTCCCACATCCGACACGGGCGCCGCCAACGCCAAGAAGAAGCAACTCAGCGACGAGGACCGCAAGCGTTCCCAGATCGAGGACGCCAAAGCCATGCGCGCAGAAGGCGGCGCAGCAGCCGCCACCGCAAAGAAGGTCGGCGTCAACAAGGAGTTCTTCCGTCAGCTCAAGGCCATCTTCCGCATCCTCATCCCACGCAGGAACAGCAAAGAGGTCTTCATCTTCCTCCTCCACACCTCCTTCCTCGTCCTCCGCACCTACCTCTCCATGCTCGTCGCGCGCCTTGACGGCGTCATCGTCCGCGACCTCGTCTCCGCAAATGGCCGCGGCTTCTTGAGAGGCCTCGGCCTCTGGTTCCTGCTCGGTATCCCTTCCACATACACAAACTCGATGATCCGCTTCCTCCAGTCCAAGCTCGCCATCGGCTTCCGCACCCGCCTCACCCGATACGTACACGACCTCTACCTCAACGACAAAGCCAACTTCTACCGCATCGTCAACCTCGACGGTCGCCTCGATGCCGCGGACCAGTACATCACCACAGACATTGCACGCTTCTGCGAGACGCTCGCCGCCCTCTACTCGAACGTCTCCAAGCCCGTGCTGGATCTCGTCATCTTCAACTACGCGCTCAGCCGGTCCCTCGGTCCCATGGGCGTCCTCGGCCTTGCCTCCAACTACCTCTTCACCGGCTGGATCCTGAGACAGGTCACGCCCGCCTTTGGCAAGCTGGCTGCCATCGAAGCCAAGCTAGAGGGCGACTTCCGCTCGGCTCACAGCAGGCTCATCACAAACGCCGAGGAGATCGCCTTTTACAATGGCGCCTCGATCGAGGCCGGCATTTTGAACCGCGCCTACATCCGTCTCGTTCGACACATCAACAGCATCTTCAAGATCCGCGTCGCCTTCAACATGACCGAGGACTTTGTGCTCAAGTACGCCTGGTCCGCCGCAGGATACGTCATCATTGCTGCGCCCTTCCTCTTCGGCCAGAAGCAGCCCCGACCCGAACATGCAGAGAGCTCGGCAGCGTCCGCCGCCACGCCGCCCAAGAGGGAGGTCGTGGACAGCACCGTCGCGTCCAAGACCGAGTCGTACATCTCGAACCGTCGTCTGCTCCTCTCGCTCGCCGATGCAGGCAGCCGTCTGATGTACAGCTACAAGGAGCTGGCCGAGCTGGCCGGCTTCACGAGCCGGGTCTACACGCTCATCTCGACGCTGCACCTCCTCAACAAGGAGCAGTACCAGTCCATGCCGCGTCCAGCCGATCTGGCCGCGGACAAGCCCTTCTACGACCTGGGCCGCATCGAAGGCGAGGTGGTCGTGGGCAGCGATTCGGTCGCCTTCGACAAGGTTCCGATCGTCGCACCTGCGCCGGGCCTCGAGCGCGGCGGCGAGGAGCTGGTGCGCGACCTCACACTGCGCGTCAAGCCAGGCGAGCATGTGCTCATCACCGGACCCAACGGCGTGGGCAAGACCGCCATCGCACGTGTGGTCGCTGGTCTGTGGCCCGTGTTCCAGGGTCGTCTGGAGCGGCCCTCGATCAACGACATCATGTTCCTGCCGCAGCGACCCTACCTCTCGGTGGGCAGTCTGCGCGAGCAGGTCATCTACCCGTACACCTATCCGGAGCACGTGGCGAGTGGCAAGACGGACGAAGACCTGCTGCAAATCCTCAAGGATGTGCATCTGGCCTACCTGCCGACGCGCGAGGGCGGATGGGAGACGCGCAAGGAGTGGAAGGACGTGCTCTCGGGTGGCGAGAAGCAGCGCATGGGCATGGCGCGTCTGCTCTACCACCAGCCTCGCTTCGGCATCCTGGACGAATGCACGAGCGCCGTCTCGACCGACGTCGAGGGTCTGATGTATGCCAAGGCCAAGGAGCTCGGCATCACGCTCATCACCATCTCGCATCGACCGTCGCTGTTCAAGTACCACGAGGTGCTCCTCCGACTCACGGGCGAGGACGGCAACTGGGAGACCGACTACATCGGCGCCGAGACCGAGCAGCTCAGCCTGGAAAACGAGATTGAAGACCTGGAGCGAAAGATGGCCGACGTCGACGGATGGAAGAGCCGCATCGGCGAGATTCAAAAGGAGCTCTCTCTGAGCAACAGCTAATCCCCCGACCGCCCACTGCACTGCTGCGGGACGGAAGAAATCAAATCATATGACGGTTCCCATCCGTTTGCGCCTGTGCTCATTGTCTGCTAATGTTGATGACGGCCCAATGACAAGAGCCGGCGCGGTCGGCGTTCCAACGATCTAGGCCGCGGGCTCCTGCGCCTGAGAGCTCGATCTGTATCTTGACAGGCGCTGGCTCGCTGTGAGGCAATGTCGGGCAAGGCTCGAGGCGGATGGTCCACTCCATCCAGGCTGCAGGGCCTGCCCGACCTCCCGCTCCACCACCCTTTCGGTGTGGCTCGCCGAAGGCAGAGACAAGATCCTTGCCGGTCGAGTTCAGCGTGATCGAAGCCTTGGACGTTCCCTTTTCAGGAGAGGCAGGTTTCACCTCGATGGGAAGAGCGGGGAAGCAAGTCCAGGTGCGGTCGTCCCTAGCCGAGTAGATGTCGATGGCCGCCAGACGGAGGTCTTGCGCCCCGCATTTGGAAGCCTCTTTGGCCGCCGAAGCAGGTTCGTCTGATAGCCGTAGCGCCAAAGACGTCAAGACAGGATACGTCAGCTCCGAGTACAATGAAGGTGGGTCGCGGGGACCGGTCGTAGCTTACACTGAACACTGAGTCCTAAGGAGCGATAGTTGTGGTAGACGACATCCGAGTAAGCCTTGATTTCCGGCGCTGGCAGCTCGGGAAGCTGGTCGGATACGATGCGCTCAAGCAGAGCAAGGACGGAAGCTTGACCGGGGCTTTGGCCGAGGCACTCTGCCAGCTCCAGCAGCCTTGTCATTCTTGACGGCTCGAAGGACGGGTGACTAGACCATGATGGGTGTAAAGAGCCAAGTTGAACATCTGCCGAATCGCGTTCAGGGTCCAACAAGGCTTGAGGCGTGAATTTGTGGAGGATGCGTTCGGCTAGGCCCGTCGACAGGCCGAGACCCGAGTTGGCGTATGTGTCGCACACATGCATGTTGCCTTCCTCGCCGCTTCTCTTTGCTCCAATCGAAATCATCCTCCCGTCCCTCGTTCCGCTATCTGCAGCTCGCAGCTCCAAGTGAAGGAGTGGCTGCCTCTACCTGCACGCCATTCCTCGCCTTGCATCTGGGACCAGGCCCAGACCAAGCTCGCCTGCACACCGCCCGACTTCGGCCGGACCAGAACGAGATGGACGCTTGGTCCAGTCCATGGAACGACGAGGATGGCGATCGACCTAAGCCATCAGGACACTCCAGTGGCGATCAAACTACAGGCGTCTCTGGTGCGCCATCCTCTCTCGCCCTACCTTCCCTTCCGTCTTTCGACGCGGCGGATCCTTGGTCTGCTGATGTGACGACTCCGCAACCGACGAAGCCAGACGATCTCTCGCTAAATCAAACACGCTTCGATCAAGGACACGCTCAGGACAGCAGCTTGAGCGAGTACACTGCCTCCGCGATCTCCTTGCCTCCCGTGTCCGCGTGGGCCGACGAGGCGTTCACGGCTAGCAACACCGCCGACCTCCCAAACGCTTTGTCAGGTTCAGACGCAGAGCGTTTGCCCGATCAAGACACAAGTCCTGCCGACACAGAGGAACGAGAAGGCGCCTCACACGATCCATGGGCTGTGAGCTCTTCCAGTGACTGGGGAGCCGTTGAGCCGGCCACTTCGGCTGCTGCTGCCACCCTCGCGCACTCTGGCTTTGATTCGCATGAGTGGGGCCCAACCTCAGCAGCCCTCGGTGAGAGCGATGGCTTGGAAGCTCGCTTCTCCTCAGCGCATCTCAACGACACAGATTCCCACGCGAGTCCCTTTGCCCGGAGCGTTGAAACAGCAGGTGCAGATGTCGGTGAGGAGAAGGCGGCGACCAACCTTGATGTCTGGGCGGCAGAGGCGTCATCGCGAGAGCAAAAGGCGCGGCATCTCGATCGCGACGAGATCGACCAACTCAAGTCGGACGCCCGGAAGCTCATCGCCAGCATCAGCACAGACAGCGAGACGCAGGCGAGCTTTGCGAGCCCAAGCTTCAGCCAGGGTGGATGGACGGATCTCTTCGGCAGCCAAGGCTCGCAACGCGACAAGCTGCATCACCTGCAGACACCGCCCTCGGCACTTCGGTCCTCGAGCGGAGCGCTGCGCCTCGAGGTGATGCAGTCCAGCCCGACAACGCTCACGCAGGTGCGCAGCTCGATCGCCAGGACCGAGAATCGGGGCATCAAGCTCGTCGCTCCGGATCACAACGCAAGCTGGCAGAGGGGCGCGCGTCCGATCACGAAAGCGGGCTGGCTGCCGGTTATGCTGTCCGAAGATGCCGATGGCGTCGCATCGAACCAGACTCCTGGAATGTCGTCAGAAAGCGCTCAACCCCGAACCTCGGGACCTGGTTGGACGCAGACATCCAACAGCGACTCTCGTTCGGCCTCGGGATCAAGCTTTTTGGCTTCCTTCTTCAAGGGTCGTCAGACAGGCATGAACGCTGCAGGCTCGCCCGATTTGAAGCAAACACAAACGGTCGAAGCCCCGTCGAGCGACGCGAGAAGCTCGACAAGCTCGATCCGCGGAGCGACATCGGCTTCCGCAACTGCGAACTACGATCCGTATCAGGACGACGCGGGAAGCAGATACACCGACGATCCGACAGGTCCCGATCTCTTGTCGCTCGACACACCCGCTGCGCCTGGCCCGAGTACAAGCTCGGCGACTGCAGCTCCTGCAGCGCAAGCCCAGGGCCCGGGTCTGCTGAACAGATGGCGAAACAGTGGCTTCTTCAAGTCGTCTGCCAAGAAATCGCATCCCAGCTGGGCGTCTGCCTCTCTGAAGGGCGACGATCTGGCCTGGCTCGACGATCAGGAGAGCACCGATAGCGCTGCGCAAACGTACGGCTATGGCTACGACGAGGTGGGCGAAGACTCGTTCGACACATTTCAGAACCGCAAGGCGATGCCACCACCTTCGCTGGAGCGGTCGCACGCTTCGCCACCGCCACCCGATCCGTTTGATGCTCTGTTCGGCCCGACGGCACCAGCGGATGGTGGCTCGTCTGCGAGCCCAGCTGCGCCGTCGTCGGCACGGTCGAGCTCGTCTGCACATCGAGCCAGCGGAGAGGGAGGTATGATGACCATCAGCACCAATCTGGGCCGGGCTAGCAGCCTGGCGCGCAAGGGCGCGACTTCCCCCTTGCAACCTCCGCCGCCCTCGCAGAACAAGAGGATGTCGATCCAACCTCCGCCCCGCGTCAGCACGGCTTCGCCCCGCATCCCAGCTCCGGTCCAGAGTGCTGCACAGCAACAAAGCGCGAGAGCAGCCTCGGATCCCTTTGCTGATTTCCTCAGTGAGGCGCCGCCCAAGCCGAGCGCAGGCGCAAAGACCGTCACCACCCAGCCGCTCGCAGCCTCGGCAGTCAAGGGTGCTGCCAAAGGCAATGGCAGCGGCGCGTTGACGGCAGACGATCTCCTCTTCTTCGACAATCTCTGACCCATGTGCACATCCGCTCTTGCCGCTGCAATGCTGAGCTGAGAGACATGTGCCCAATCCATCGTGGACCTGTTTCCTGGGACCTTTGGTCGAAATCACGGAGCCATCGCAACTCGATCACAGCGACTTGATCATGAGGGGTTTGAAATTGAAGTTGGTATCTGTGATCACTTGGATCCTTTGGTTTCCTTGAAGAGAACGTGCTTTCGGACTGTAGGCAAGATGAAGAGAAGAGCATTGTCGGGACCGTGTCAGCTGAGGTCGCTTGCAAGAATGCAAGTGAATGCTGAGGTCGGCTTACCCTTTGGATCGTACTTCATCATGCTGAGCTTCTCAGCGACTCTTGTTCGGCGAGTGGTGTACATGAATCCAGTCCCTGCTGTCGAGACCAGTCGTGCGATCACGACGCTGTTGCAAGATTCAAGGGCCGAGCCGGGTGTGAGTCCAACGCACTACATCTGAGCTCATCTCGAGTTGGAGCGTCCTTACCGTGCCTTAGACTTGACGGCCATCTTAGCGGAGCGGTGATGAAGTGGAGTGTGGTGTACAGGATAGAGGCCGAACCCGTGGAGATGAGTGGAAAGCGACAAGGTGGTGAGAATGCACTCGGAAGATTTGCTGGCCGACATTTCTGTCCACGCTTCCGCAGCTCCAAAATCCGAGTCCCGAAAATTCCAGCCCGACCTTCGCAGCGATGTTTGAGATTTCACTCACGCTGCTTCCCTCAGGCTTCCTCGCTGCAACGACCCTGTCCCTCAACCGACTCTGACCTGCGCTTCTCACAAGGCACCAGCTACGCACGTCTTCTGCAGCCACACATTCGAGGCGCATGAGCACTCTTGGGCGAGCTCCTCTGCATTCCTCTAAAAACGCTCCAGTGATTCAACCATGATCTTCTAGGAAGCAGGAATCGTCGACAGGATCGCCGCGATCACAGCTTGAAGAGTCGCTGGGAGGAATAGCGAGAGCGGAACATCTCGCCAGTACGAACGGCTTGGCGGGAGCCCGCAAGTGGGGCTGCACTCCATTTTGACGCGGTAGAAGTGTTGCTGATGGGGTTGGGCGCGTTCGTCGTGTGGTTGTAAGTGGCGTCCGGAGGGAGCACCTCGAACTGCACCGTGGCATTGCCCTCTCGGTACGTGCTCTTCGCGGGCCCACTCGTCTTGTACTGGCTGCCCTTGGAGATCTTGGTTGTACCGCTCGCAAGATCGGTGCCGTTCAGGATCCTTTCGAACATCTCGAGCGAGGCCAGAGGCTGGTAGAAGGGCACCTCGTGACCGGACTCGTAGATGCGGACAAACGAAAACTGGCCGCTCTGCTTGACCTGTCCGTGTGCGATGCCGTCCGAGGTCTTCAGATCCTCGTAGCCGGCCTGGTCGAATCCTGCGTGCTGCACGCGCTCAGCGACAGCCTCACCACCCAGCCAGTTGCAGTTGTAGTCGGCGTCACCAGCGTACATGACCACCTGCACCCCCTGGTCGAGAAGCGAGCGCACGTCCTCGATCGTGCCGGACTCGCGCCCGTCATCGCCCGTGTTGCTGAACGCGCTCGAGACCGTCGACGAACTCTCGCTGAAGTTTTGGAACGCGCCGATCGCCTCCTGCACCGCCGGCGTGTTGAGATAGTCGACGTAGAAGCTGTAAGGGAACGGATCCGGGGAGAGCTCTCGGATGTCGTACTCGTCTCGATTGGCGTAGTTGTCCAGGATGGACTCCACGTTGTTGGCGCAGAACGTGTCGGCAGTGCTGCACACCTGATTCGTCCCCGTGGCAGAGCAGTCTCGGATCTGGTCCAGGCAGTTGCCTCGTCCGAACATGTTGTTGTACATCATCTCCTCGACCGACGAGTTGAAAGGTCGATAGTCGTACGAGTTGCCGGGCGATACTGTGAAGTTGTAGTACGCTGCGTACTGCAGCTCCGGGTCGTACCAGCCATTGCCGATCAGGACCGACTGGAGCTTGATCTTGTGCGCGCCAGGACTGCCATGCGCGTTCTGCTCTTCGATGTAGTTGTTGAACACAGGGCCGTAGTGGCCGCCATACGACTCGGTAGCAAAGTGGAAGTCCTTGCGCGAATACTGCGGGAAGGCGCCCATGAAGCCTTGCAGGGTGCGATAGAAGTTCTTGGCGGCCGACTCGGTCGAGTTGGCCGTCAAGGTGGCATTCGGCGCAGAGTACGTGCCGCAGGTGCCAAAGTTCTGTGCGTAGTCGGGGCACTTGGCATCCGGTAGCACGACGAGTGAGTCGGTGGTAGGGTCGACGTAGCCAGGAACGAGCTTGGTGTAGGAGAGGCCGGTCGTGGCTGGTTGGTCGATGAAAATCATGTTGCTGGCGTTGTTCCAGGCGTACGGATTGTTGACGACGGTTCCGTTAGAGTCGACATAGCACGGTCCGAGTTCCTGGAAGAGCCCGATCATGGAAGACGAGCCCGGTCCACCGTTGATCCATACAGTCAAGGGAGCCTCCTTCGGAGAGCCGTTGCGTGCTTCGAAGAACCAGAAAAAGATGTGCTCGTCCTCTTCCACATCAACATAACCGGAAAAGCTCCTGACGTTCGCATCGGTCTCGCAAGTGCCCGAGGGGACCTCCTTGTATCGGACGGGGATGTCGAGATAGCCGGTGGCGTTCTTGAGATCCGTGGGAGGCTTGACGAATTGCGAAAGCGCTCCGTCCGCCAATCGAAGCGCAGAGATAAGCGCGAAGGCCACGGATCGCGCGATCATGGTGTCTACAGTCAGAGGATCGACGTCTACTTCCGTCTAGCTAGTCCGTTTCCGTTGCGACTCCAGGTACTTATACTTGTGGCGTCCCAGGCGACAAAGCAAACAGCGTGTCCCAGCACGAGCCTGTGCCAACGGCACGACTCGGGCCGCTCGTTCGGCCGCCGGCCGTGCGGGCGACTCTGCTCCGATTAAGCTCGGCTCTGATTGCGGTTCGCTTGTTGAAGCCTCGCTTGGAGACTGCCAAAAACTCATCCTGCATGCAGATGTGGATCAACCTAAATTGCGATAACGGATCACGACCCTCTGGAACGATCCATGATCTGCCCTCGTGACTCTCCATCTCTGACTCCGATTCTTGACAGGCGTCCTATTGATATAAAAATTCACCGGTCCAGCTGTCGGCGTTTGGAGCAACCGTTGCGATGGGCGTGATCACACCCTACCGCAGTATCATATGCAGGGTGGAGCGGATCTCGACCACATATCCATCCCCGGAGCCGACCACATTGACTGAGAACCACATCAACTGTCCGAGGTCAAGCAACGAGGCTCAAAGCGAGAGAGGTTATCCAAGAGAAAGGCGGCGAGAGGCAGCCACCCCTCGACTTGTGGATCTATCGCTCAATCACGGCATCCGCGGTATCACATGATCATAATAGGGCCTTCGGCGACCATCTCGTGAAAGGTACTTCTGCATGATGGCTAGTAACAGACATAAGCATATATGACCTGAGAAAAGGCATTCGGGTCCGAGGAGCCGCCCAGAAAGCTATCCAAATGGCTGGTATCGAGCTGCCGAACAGCCACTCATAGTGGCTGTACCTTCCTCTTTGCCTATGATGCTTCATGCTTCATCTTGTCCACGGTGTGGGACTGACTAGCCCCGAGAAGGGTCTCGACCATTCATATCGGAAAAAAGGGCAGATCGCCGAATTGTTAAGAAGTCATAAGTCGCGAGGTACGTCCGCCAAGCCACCTACAAGCCACCCCCACAAAGCCACCCAGGGTGGCTGAGGGGTGGCTTAGCGAACTACCCTGCCTTTTTCCGATCTGACTAGGAAAGCCACTCAACTCGTAATTCATATGACTCAGGTGTGTGGGGTTCGCGGACCAAGCGTCGAAGCCACTCAGAAGCCACCTAAGCACACACGACTATGACAAATGACTTGTACAGCCCTGGTGGCTTTGACGCAACGATCTTCTTTTTTTCTCGATAATAGCTTATAAAGTATTTTACTTCTCAGATTCAACAATGATTGATGCTGATTTACTCCTTGAACGACTACCAAAGTCATCAGAGACTCCTGACTCGTTTCTTTTATTTTTCCAGCATAATTCATGAACACAATGCACAAAATGAATTATGGAAGCCTCTGATGCCTTAGAAGCCCAGTCCGAGGCATGACACATCAGTAAAGGTAGAGCCATGCATATGGGCAGTTTATATGAACTACATGCCAAAACTCCACATGATTTATAGAGCCCAGCATGACGACAAGCAGCTTTGTAGGGTGCCTCACGCGAGAAATATATCCGGTCGACCTGCGAGGTGGCGATAAGAAGCCCCTGTCAGCCATCCCCGATAGGTGGTTGGTGATTACCAGCCACCCAGGGCAGGTTGCTGATGGGTGGCTACTCTCTGCCATCTCCTCTGCATTTGGACTCAGCACATCTGTATTTTGCAAGATCCGCGTGTCTTGGCTGCTCTCCGCCTATCCCTCCCGCCACTGATGACTCTCTGCAATTCCCCTCCCTACAAGTCATATCCTGAAGAACGGCGAGCTGGCAAGAAGCAGCCACCCATCAGCCACCCTGGCTGGCTGACGGGTGGCTGATGAGTACTAGCCACCTGGGGGAGGGGTGGCTGCTCAGGTGGCTGCTAATTATCAGGCAAACCCCCCCTCCCCCCCTCTTTCCTCAGTGGCTGATGGGTGGCTGCTCTCCGCCACCTCCTTTGCCAAATTCGACCCTGCACGTCCAAATCATGCAAAATACGCGTGTTTTGGCAGCCTTCTGGGTCTCAATGCGTACCCCCTCCATCCCCGCTCCATCATCCGCAGCACAGAGTGAAGAATGATAGTTCCTGGAAAGCTTTGCATGTCTTCGATGCTTGTTGAGATGATCACTGTTGATCATGATTTGCATTGCAGAAATCGACTCAATTTGCTGAAATATAGCTCAAGTAGCGCCGAGGGATGGCCCAGATCGCGCCAAAATGATGTCAAATAGCCTCAAATTGCATATTTGGTATCGCAGGGGCTTGTGGGGCAGCGGTACCACGCATGACGCGTGCCCGGACGCGTATGTCTCGAGGTGAAGGGGACCTCTGCGGGCCTTAGGTCCGAGCCCCACGAGGGGAGTCAATTTCCTATTTCCCAATTTCTGGAAGGGGGTTCGACTGCTTGCCATCAGCCACTCATCAGCCATGGCGCGTGGGAGGCTAATGGGTAGCTGGCGAGTTATGAGTCGCAGCCATCCCAGGTGGCTGATGGGTGGCTGGTCATTGCCTCGCCACTTGTTCGGATATGAGTAGCAGACATGCATGAATTCCGGAGCAGGCTTCGTGATTTGTACTGAATAATAGCTGAGATCTGCAAGCAAGCTTCAACAGACGCGATCAAATTGACCATCATCGTGATTACTGTAAATATGTATATGATGGCTTCCAAGCCCTCCACACACGATGGCTGAGTGGCTGCTCGACCGACAACCCGCCGCTTTTTAAGGTATCAGTGGCGTAGATTAGGCTTCCAGTGAATTTTCAATCATGGGTGTTTGCGCAGGGGTTGCCATGCATACTAGCAAATAAGGCATAAAGCATTTATACAAATTTGGGTCTACGTGCACGATTCATATCGCGAAAAAAGGGTTGTAACATACTCCAAACCAACCCCTAAGCCACCCGTGGTGGCTTACCCTCCAAGCCACTTGCAAGCCAGCCACGCACACTCTAGTGGCTTCATATTCCTAGCCACCCGTAGTGGCTTGAAGGGTGGCTTTACTCACATCACACTCCAGTTTTCGCAATATGATGACTCTCAATGATCCTCTGAACATCATATGCAAAGCTATCCAGGAACCATGCATCGGTATTTCATGTTTTTGTCATCCGCTGTGGATGCATGATGCGTAAATTAGGATGGCTTCGACGCGTAGCTACCTACGTCAGGCACATTTTTGATGCCACCCATCAGGCATAAGCCACCCGCCTTAGCCACCCCTCTAGCATAAATTATGTTTATGAAGCCATCAGGCCAGGCATATCCTGGCCAGGAGGCTGAGGGGTAGCATAGCCACTATACCGTTCAACTTTTTTCGATATGATGCTTGCATTCGTGACGACCGAGTCTGCTGTGCAAGCATGAAGCGCAAGCATCAAGGTTGTTGTCGGCAACAATCGTGAATATGCTTGATGAACGCTTTGTGGTATTGGCGCAATTTTTAATATGAAAGCAAGATAGATGTGTTGAGAATTGACGAGAAGAATGTTAGTTTCCACTGCACGGTCACAAGACCAATCATAAAATAGTTCCCCCGTGGCGTCCTGTGCCTCATGCACCACATGACCCGACTTCACACGTCCCCACATCCACACAGTCACTCGAAGTCGCTCATGAATATGACTCTAAGTCTCTTCCGTTCACCGTCCCCATAAAGAAATAAATTTACTAGTGCGATTTTCTCTTTCATAAAGATGCTTCGATGTCGATGCCTATTGGCACATTCATAGCATAAACCCTTAATTTACATTGGTTGTAGATTATCTGGTGATTTAGTCTAAATTTTCAAGTCTTTATCGTGAAAACGGTATCGATTGATGAAGACCGCATTGCGATTCGCACGCAAGAATATCGACAAAACTCTCGCAAGGCCATCCACATATAAAATGATAGGGAGCCGCTCATGACTTGGCCTGAGGATTGCATGTCAGTCGTATCCTGAACAACAGCGAAGTTGCGAAAGGCAGCCACCCGTCAGCCACCTGAGCTACCGCCTCCTCTGCAAATTTCGACCCTGCACGTCTAAATTGTGGAAAATGCGTTTTTTTGGGCTGCTTGCTGGGTCTCCCTATTGCGTAGCCACTTCATTCATCCGCAACTCATTCATCCGCAGCGCGTTGGACAAATGATTAAAATCTGGAGAGCTTTGCGTGCGCTGTTCAGAGAATTGCTGAAGAATCATGAATTGCGTTGCGAAAACCGACTCAAATCGCCGAGATAGGGCCCGAATTGCGCTGAGATGATGTCGGATAGCTTCAAATTGCATACCTGGTATCGCAGCTGCCGAGGGGCAGCGCGTCTGTGCGCGCGTGGTTGTGGTGGTGAAGGTGGATCTCTGCAGGCCTCAGGTTCGAATCCAGGAGGGGCGTGAATTATTTTTTGAATTTTGGAAGGGGGTGGCTGACGGCAAGCAGCCACCCGATCAGCCACCCGGGGGTGGCTGCTCGCCATCAGCCACCCATCAGCCATCGTGCGTGGGTGGCTACTGGGTGGTTGACGCGTCGCAGCCACCCCGGGTGGCTGTTGGGTGGCTGCTGGATCGCCACCTCGCCACTTGTTCGGATATGAGTGGCTAAGTGGCAATCGAGCAGCCACCTCGCCGTTTGTTAGGATATGCATGATGATTTACGATTGAGTGTCGATCTCCTTCTCTGCACATCATGCATGGCTGGCCTCCGTCACGTAGCAGTCCGCTTTTCCTGAACATGAAGACGAAACTAGGCCCCTTCGTGCTTGAAAAGTCATACCGAACAGACCATGTCATGTGCAAATCACATCGGGAAAAGTTGGGACGAGGCAAGGCACGTTTCTCGAAGTCGTCCGAGGTGGCTTGCGCGTGGCTTAGCGAACGCACCTTACGTCTTTTCCGGGTAACATGTATAGTTCTGATTCATGAAAGAGATTTACGATTGCAGGCCGCACATAAATTATATGGCCACTGCCAGCGTTTGCAAATGTGATCCCTGGCTTGCATGGAGTCATGCAATTGCTCTGCGTATTCTCCTTCACCCATCATATCGGAAAGAGGCGGCGGGTACATTCGCTAATCCACCCCTGAGCCACCCGGGGTGGGTGGCTTCCTCACCGAAGCCAGCCGCCTTAGCCATCCCTCCGGCCACATTCATCAAAGCCACCCGCGTAAGCCACCCGGGGTGGCTAGGTGTGGCCCGGGGTGGCTAGGTGTAGCTGATACTCCGACACCTTCGCAGTCATAGATGCAGCGATTCCGAGCCAATCACAAGCCAAGCGCGCGCGATCGGGTGGCTCATCGGCTGACCTGCCACTTTACTGATGACTCGATGCCAACCTTGGCCTTCGACCAGCGGGTAAGCTTCTTCGTGAGTGTACTCACGTGCTCTTGGCTGGCTTGTTTCATGCATCACAACAACTCGCTGGATCTTCTGAGGCACGGTCTCTGTGACGGTCGGAAGGCGTAAGGCTCATACAGCAGATGCAAACCATAGAAATATATGAATGTCGAGCGAGCGCTGCTGTACAGTCATTCCTCAGCCAGCAGCACCAGACCAAAGGGAACGAGGATGACGAGCCGAAGCTGCGGACAGCTCCACAAGACCGCACGCGAGCGTCGGGTAGCACGTGGAGCGACCGAGCCCCGGCCGGTAGAGTGAGAGCAAGGAAGCATGCAGAGCAGCAGGACCAATCGCGAAAACCCGAGCGAGGGAGCCGGGGTGTGGTGGGGATTGGGATACTAAGCGAGAAGCGAGAAACGAGGGTCGTGGCCAGGGAGCGGAGAAGAGCAATGTGGCTTGTCGCTGATCAGGGCGCCGGATCGCGCACTGCTGGACCGGAGTCAGCAAGAGAAGACAAGGCGCCGAGTCAGCCAAGAGGAATCGACGGCGATCCTGAGAAGATGGCGGCTGCGACGGCCCTTCCGACAGGCATCTGTGCGATGACGAAGCGCTCGCGGCCAACATTCACCGAATTCGATTTCCGGACCGCTACCGTAACAGCAGAGGTGCGTGCGGTCGAGCATCCGAATCCGAATAATCGCATGGCGGCATTGACGCTGCACGAGATTTGACAGGCTGCAGCCAAGTACTGTATGCTCTAGTGTGGAGGCCCGCGCTGGATCGACTCGCTTGCGCGCCGTGCCTATCGATTTTGGATCAACGCGAAGATCACAGACGCACAGACGCCAGCATGGAGCTGCCAGCATGGGGCTGCCAGCATGGGGCTGCCAGCATGGGGCTGCACTCGGCCACTCTGACCTTGCCCAAGCCACGATCTTCGTCCTTGCCCTCCGCAGCGCCAGCCACGTCGCTCCGGCTTTCCAGGTCCACACCGCTCTGCCATCTCTTGCTCAAACTCCACCTTCATCCAATCGCTTTCGATCCTCCTCGCCTTCTCATCCTTCCTAGACCTCGCTCCTCCTCCCTTCCCGCCCCCACGACGCTGATTGGAGTCGCATCGATCCGCTCGAACACTCCTTTCTTGTCATCGGCTCAAAACCACTCCCCGTAGATCTGTCTGCTTTCAGTACGCAGGTCATGCCGCTCGCCAAGGCTGCAAGTAACGGGACCGGCCGCACGGCACGTGCTGAACCGGTCAAGGTGTTCGAGTTGCCGCTCGAGCAGGACGGTAGCCCCAGCGAGCAAAGGTCGTACATCAGGCTTCCTGCTCCCGTGCAGCCCTATGTCCTCCGCTTCTCCATCGAACCTGGCTCGGACGCTTCCAAGCAGGCCTGCCTCTGGACCAACTATTCCGTCAAACGCGCCACCTTTGAGCGCTCCTCCTTCGACAAGATCGCCTTCTCCTCGTCGGCCTCTTCGTCCAACCATGTCGATCTCCTGATCAACTCTGCTGGTGTCTTCGAGTTCTACGTCGAGTACGCGGCCGACGGAAGCGACCAACAAGATGCCGATCTCTTTGGGCGCACCCAGCAGACCTCGACTCGCAAGAAGGGCAAGAGCGGCTACTTCAACGTCGATCCCGTCCTTCAAGTCGCTGTGCGCAAGCCCATCCTCAACGACGCGTGCAAACCCCTCTCGTCCAAGGACGGCGGTGGTGCCGTGACAACGACGAGCGACTTCCTTGCCCTTGACGGCATCGTCCTGCAGACCCTAATCTCCAAGTGGGCCGGGCCCCTCAGCGATTGGGGCGTTCATCTCGACTCGGCTCGCGACGTCGGCTACAACATGATTCACTTCCCACCCCTCAACGTGCGTGGCGCAAGCAACAGCCCTTACTCTATCGGAGATCAGCACGACTTCTCCCACGACCTCTTTCCCGAGAAACTGCGTGGACCCAAGCAGAAGGCGGAGCGTGTCGAACAGCTCAAGGCAGTCCTCGCTGACATGAAGGCCAAGCACGGTCTCCTCAGCATGAGCGACGTCGTCTGGAACCACACCGCACACAACAGTGCATGGCTCAACCAACATCCAGACGCTGCCTACAGCCCAGCCAACTCCCCTCATCTGCAGCCGGCGGACGAGCTCGAGCAAGGGCTGCTTGATCTGAATCGTCGCCTTCCGGATCACGGTGTCCCAGCCGAGTTGCGATCCGACGCGGATGTCTCTAAGCTCATGCAAGCGGTCGAGCAGCATGTCCTGGGCCCCCTCAAGCTCTGGCAGTTCTACGTCATTGACGCCAAGGCAGCTAAGGAGAGCTTCCGTGAAGCAATCTCGTCTCGCAAGGGTGGTGCGAGCTCGAATGCAGCTTCGCAGGTCACTGATGCTGCTATCAAGGCCGTTGCTGCCGAGCTTCGATCTTCTGCGGTGCTCAATGAGATGACGCTGTCGGATCGATATGCGACCACCGTCGATGCGGTGAAGGCACTCGAAATCGTTCAGGCCGGCCACAGCTTCGAGAACGACGAGGCATGCGTCGACTTCTACGCAAAGGTTGTCGATGAGCTCAATGCTCCCCTGTATGAGGCTTACGACGACGACGTCAAGGCCATCCTCAGCAACCTAGAAGGACGCGTCAAGTTCACCCGTCTCGACCCTAACGGCCCCAAGCTTGGCAAGATCTCCGAGCAGAGCCCTTTCTTTGAGCCGTACTTTACTCGTCTCGACCCCAAGCACCCAAGTGCAGCCGGGCGGGACCCCAAGGAGCTCTCGCTGGCCAACAATGGCTGGATCTGGGCTGCTAACCCGCTTGAAGATTTCGCATCCAACAAGTCTCGCGTGTATCTGCGACGAGAGCTCATCGTCTGGGGCGACTGTGTCAAGCTCAGGTACGGTTCCGGCCCACAAGACTCGCCCTACCTGTGGAAGCACATGGAAGAGTACACCAAGCTTCTGGCCGCCAACTTTGATGCCGTGCGCATTGACAACTGCCACTCGACTCCCATCCACGTCGGAGAGCACTTCCTCGACATTGCGAGGCGCGTCAACCCGAACCTGTATGTCTGCGCCGAGCTGTTCACCGGCAGCGCCGAGATGGACGTTCACTTTGTCAGCCGCCTGGGCATCAATTCGCTGATCCGTGAGATGGAGAACGGTCACGATCCCAAAGAGGAGAGCCGACTGCTCTATCGCTTCGGTGTCAACAAGCCGATCGGCTCCATGGACGGCGCCTGTCTCACGACGGCCGGCAAGATTTCGGTTCCCGAAGCGGGTCTCAAGGACGCCGACTGCCTCATCGAGCAGCTCAGCGGGTCTAGTCCCCACGCGCTCTTCATGGACGTCACACACGACAACGAGACTCCCACGATGAAGCGCACCACCGAGGACGCCATCACAATGGGCGCGCTGGTCGCCTTCTCTTGGTCTGCTATTGGCAGCACCAAAGGCTTCGACGATCTGTATCCTAAGACTCTGGACGTGGTGCAGGAGAGCCGACTGTACAGACCCGCGCCCGCTGCGGAGGAAAGCGGCATCAGCGCCGTCAAGCGCGTTGTAAACCATCTTCACGTCGAGATGGTTCGCAAGGGCTTCTCGGAAGGGCACGTTCATCAGGAGAACGACTATCTTCTGATGCACCGGGTGCACCCACAGACTCACCGAGGCTTTGTCTGCCTCGCCCACACCGCATTCCACAAGGGCACGCGCGACCGTGGTCAGGCCGGGCCTTTCAAGCTCGACCGTACGCGTGTCACCTACATTCTTGGCAAGTCTCTTGAGGTCACGTCCACGGAGATCGCTCAGGACTCAAAGTATCTCGATGGCCTCCCGTCGAAGCTTATCGATCTCGCGGAGCCCGAGGTCCGCGTCACGAAGGACGGCGACCGTCTGAGCTTCTCCGAGATTGTGGTTCCCGACTTCTTCCCCCCGGGCAGTGTGATGCTTTTCGCCACCGAGATGGACAACATCGATTCGGACATCGACGCGCGCTGCCTCTCGGGTGCGGACGAGGCCGTTTC
The DNA here is from genome assembly GCA_030849465.1 of Moesziomyces globuligerus. Lineage (NCBI taxonomy): Eukaryota > Fungi > Basidiomycota > Ustilaginomycetes > Ustilaginales > Ustilaginaceae > Moesziomyces > Moesziomyces globuligerus. The sequence goes on from JARVLF010000014.1 coordinate 259,157, forward strand.
TAGCCTCGACCTGGTCGACCTCAATGCCATCCTGTATCGTGCAGACGGCGAGGAGAAAGACGTGACAGGTGGAAACGATGGGGTCTACACTGTTCCTCAATGCGAGCCGATGGTCTATTGTGGTCTCGAAGGATGGATGGCGGTTCTGCGCTCCATCATCAAATCGAATGACCTCGGTCACCCGCTGTGCGCTCACCTGCGAGATGGCACCTGGGCTTTCGACTACGTGCAAAAGAGACTGGAAAAGCAAATCAACGTTCTACCTCGACTCGGCGAACTGGCCAAATGGCTGCAAGAACGCTTCGATCTGATCAAGCGCACGGCACCCAACTTCATGAGGCCCAAGTACTTTGCCTTGGTCATCAAAGCCGCCTATGATGCCGCCGTTCGAAGGGTCATCACTCGCATGTCACCCATTGTCAAGGATGGACACGACTTCATCAAAGCGCTGGCCCTCTGCTCGGTCCAGATGAATGGCGTCGTCAAATCTGCTTCGCTTTGGCCCGACAAGCAAGTGGCCTCGATGGCCGCCGGCCTTCCTTTCTTTGCAGCTTCCTGGGCGAGACTGTGGGGTCGTGACGTCTTCATTTCCCTCCGTGGCCTCTATCTGGTCACCGGAATGTTTGAGGCGGCACGCGAGCACATCCTGGCCTTCGGTTCGACGCTCAAGCACGGCATGATTCCAAACCTGCTCGACTCGGGCCGAACGCCGCGATACAATTGCCGAGATGGGCCTTGGTTCTTCGCTCAGAACGTGCAAGACTACACCAAGATGGTGCCCAAGGGCGAAGCCATCCTCAGTGAGAAGGTGGCACGACGCTTTCCTCTTGACGACGAATGGGTGCCCTGGGATGATCCCAAGGCCTATGCCCACAAGAGCACGGTCGCGGAATTGATCCAGGAGATTCTGCAGCGCCATGCTTCCGGCGTGCACTTCCGCGAGTACAACGCTGGTCCTGCGATCGACAACGACATGCATCCTGAGGGCTTCAACATTGATGTCGATGTCGACTGGGAGACCGGCATCATCTTCGGTGGTAACGAACACAACTGCGGAACATGGCAGGACAAGAACGGCTCGTCCGCCAAGGCCGGAAACAAAGGAGTGCCAGGCTCTCCGCGAAACGGAGCCGCGATTGAGATCACCGCGCTGCTCAAGAGCACTCTGACCTGGATCGTAGACCTGCAGAAGCGCGGTCTGTGGAAGGAGGCTAAGGGCGTAGAAGCTGTTGTCAAGGGAAGCAAAACGCTCGTCACGTACGAGCAATGGGCCGAGTTGCTCCAAAAGTCGTTCGAGCGGGCGTACTACATCCCCTTAGATGCTAGCGAGGACAAGTCTTATGACGTCGACCCGAAGCTCGTCAACAGGCGAGGCATCTACAAGGATGTGTACGGGTCGTCCAAGGGGCGCGAGTGGGCCGACTACCAGTTCCGCTCCAACTTCCCCATCGCCATGTGCGTGGCTCCGGAGCTCTTCAAGCCCGAGCATGCGTGCAACGCGCTCAACAAGGCTCGCGAGATCCTGGTGGGACCGCTCGGGATGAAGACGCTCGATCCTTCGGACTGGAACTATCGACCGAACTACGACCAGCGCGAGACCGAGGACGCCTCGACCTCTTGCGGCTGGAACTACCACAACGGTCCCGAGTGGGTGTGGCTGCGGGGCTACTATCTGCGAGCCGTGGCGATTTTCGGCGACAGGGCGGGCGTGGAGCGCTCCGTGATGAACCACCGCATCAACACCCTGATGCTCGAGCACAGGAAGCACATCCGAGCCTCGCCGTGGGCCGGCCTGCCCGAGCTCACCAACGCCGACGGCGCTCACTGCCCCGACTCGTGCGCCACTCAGGCCTGGAGCGCTGCCGCACTGCTCGATGCACTCGAGGAGATGGCCAAGTAGAGAGTCACGGGTCGCGTTCAAACCTTCAACGATGCGTTTCGCAAAAGTGTCGTGGCACGAAATCAAAGTCCAAGTTCTCGTTCCTTCCCCAGCGTGTGCAAACAGCGTGCGAAAGATGCTGCAAAGGTCATCGCCAGAGTCGGTGTCGCTTGGCCTCGATGGCTCCCACGCCAGCTTCGCGAGCGAGGAATGACACCAGAAGACAAGATCTGAATCGTCACAAGCGGCGCTTGAATGCAGCAACAGCGTGTTGGATTTTTCTGGAATCGACTGCAGGCTACGAGGTCGACATGACATGTCCACGTCGATGGCGGAAGGGGGAGGGGGGAAAGGGGCAAGGTAAGGTGGCAATCTCATGCGCGAGAAGCCGTGTCTGGCGCGATGACAAAGTCGTCGAGCACGTCCATGAGTGCCGCCGCGTTGTTCGGGTTGCTCAACTGTGCATCGAAAAAGAAAAAAGAGCAGGATCATGGCACAAGCGGTCAGCTTGGTCCATGCGATGCGCGCTAGCCATTTAGGGAGGGCTTGTGCGAGGAAGCGTGACTTACCCTGATAGCGTATTGCACTGGCTTGGACTGCTCAAAGGCGACGATGCGCACAAATTTCTCCTGCAGCTCGCACTTCATCCCCTTGAAGAGCGAGACGTTGAGGATGACCCTCAAGACGCCGTCGGCGCGCATGACGATGCGAGCGCTCTTCTTGTCCAGCGAGTGCTTGGGAACGTTGACGCGCAGAGTGCCCGTGCCGCGTTCCTTCCAAGATTGGTCTTCCGCCATCGTGTAGAGCTTGGCACGGATGCTGTGGATGGTTTCCTCGTCCTCCTCACCCGTTTTGGCTGTTGTTCGACGGACGAGTCGGAGGGTCAATATGGCTGGCATGAGTCGGAATGAAAATGAGGAGCGAGGGGGGAGACTTACTTTCGGCCTCATTGACTTCGAGCAATGGCTTGGCCTTTGTCTCGACGGCAGAAGATGCGTCCTTATCTTCGCTGAGGAGCTTTTGTTCAAAGGTGTCTTTGTCGTCAGAGGGTTGGGGATTGTCGGCTTCTGTCGGACTTGCCGAGGCAGCTTGGGTCTTGGACTTTGCGAGCGGGCTTGCGCCGGCAAAGGCGCCGAAGCCGAATGAGGAGCCTTTGAAGACGGGTTTGGGCTGCGCAGAGGTTGAGGGAGACGGGGCGGCGGAGGAGGATGCCGAGCCGTTCTCGGAATGGTGGCCACCGATGCTGGAGCCGAGGCTACTGGGCTTGATGCCGGACCCGACCAAGGGCGACGAGCTCTTTGCGGCAAAGGCGGAAAAGGCCGTCTTGCTGGTGCTGGAAGACGATCCGGAGGACGAGGGCACTGCGCTGAACGGGGAAGACTTGGAGCTGAAGGCGGAAAAAGTGGGTTGGGTACGGGCGGGAGCATCGAGGGGCTCCTTTGGTGGTGCAGATGCTGTCGATGCGGCTGGGGGTGCTGAGGCCGGATCCTCGGAGGAATCGTTGGCTTGAGCCTCTACCGCCTTGTGCGCGACAGCGGGATCGGTGTCCGGGTGGCTAGCTTTGAGCTCGTGCGTGCTGAGCTTGTTGACCTTCTCTCGAATGTGACCGACCTTTTCGGTCTCTGGCTGGAGAGCGACGGCCTCGTCGTCTTCCTCCTGCAACGCGTCGACGCGATTCTTCTTGGCAGGGATGGACTCGGTGACGCGAGACGGCGTCAGCTGGGAGGAGGGCTCGACGCTACCTTCGCGTTCCCTCTTGCGGCTGGAGGAAGCATCTTCGACGGCGTTATGGGGAGGAGATTTGGCGGTGACAGCTGTAGTTTTTGGCGGCTGCGAGGCAGGTTGTGGCGAAGGGGAGCGTGGCGAGGGTGAGGAGGAGGGCTGCGACTGCGGTTCGCGAGGTTGCTCGGCGTCGGCGTTTGGCGATGCTGTGCCCGACATTGCGTGAGGCGCCAGTGCGGGAAGCGAGTTCGAACAGCGACAACGGTGGTGGTGATGAAGCGAGTGGTGAGCCGGGACGGATGAGAGCGTGACAGCAGAGCGGCAATCGTGAATGCGAGCGAGGTGATGATTAGCGAGGCCTGCGGGTGCGTGTCTCTTTTGGGTGTGTGTTTTTGCCAGGCAGCACGACGCGACCTTCTTCCTCCACTTGTCGGCTCCGATCGGCGCATCATTCCGCGATTGGCAGCCGAATTGGAAGTCACAAGTGGCTGTTGGGCCGGACTCGCATCAAGGCACATCCATGCCAAATCAACTTAACAGTATCCGCAATTTGCGAATTGGCATTGGCGATTTCGATTTCGATTGCGATTGCGCTTGGCGCGTGCGTCTGTGCTGAGCAGGTGAGCTCAGGCGCAGTGCAGCGCAGTGCAGCCCCTAAGCAACCGACCGACACCGGACGGTCCTACGCATCAGCCAGTCGGTCATCTCATCATCCCCATTCCATTCGCCATCGTCGACGCTGCCCATTCGCTTCAGCGTAGCAGAGACTCAGGACTCACCTCGGTGCCACACAGCGTACAAAGTCCCAGCACTACACGGCATCGGTCGTCGATCAACGATCCTCTGCCAACATGTCGAGTCGTCCCATGAACGACGATGAGGTCCTCTCCGAGATGAAGAAGATGGTAGGTCGCCGATGCTTGCATCCCGTCCAGACACTCGGTGCTATGCCTTGCTGACCCCGCTCGTCTGTTTGCGTCCACACAGGTGGCCTTCATCAAGCAGGAGGCGGTGGAGAAGGCGCGCGAGATCCAGATCAAGGCTGACGAGGAGTTTGCCATCGAGAAGGCCAAGATCGTCCGCCAGGAGGCCATCAACATCGACTCGCAGTACGAGAAGAAGATCAAGCAGGCCGAGGTGGCCCAAAAGATGTACGTAACTCCCCTTGCTCCCGTAGACCGCTCAGCGAATCAGCCTCCTCACACCCCTTTCCCCCTTACACAGTGCCCAATCAAACCAGACCAACAAGTCGCGATTGAAGATCCTGCAGACGCGCGAGCAGCACCTTCAATCGCTCTTTGACGCTACGCGCGAGAAGCTCGACGGCATCGCCAAGGACCAGGACAAGTACAAGCAGCTGCTCGGTCAGCTCATCCTTCAGGTATGTCTGCATTGCTGATCCGACTCCACCTAGCTCACCTCGTTACGCTCTCTGCAGGTTCTGATCGCCCCCTTTTTTGTGCTTTCTGAACATTGTGACGGTACAGGGATTGCTGCAATTGATGGAGGCCAAGGTGACCATCACGGTCAAGTCGAGCGACGTGCAGATCGCCGAGGAGGCGGCCAAGCACGCCGAGCGCGAGTTCGAGGCCAAGGCGGGCAGGTCGACGAGCGTGAGCGTGCACGAGGGTCTGAGCAAGGACTGCGCCGGCGGCGTCGTGCTCGCCGGTCACGCGGGCAAGATCACCATCAACAACACGCTCGACGAGCGCCTCCGTCTGCTCGAGGACCGCATGCTCCCCGAGATCCGTCTCGACCTCTTTGGTCCCAACCAGAACCGAAAGTAAGTCGACCCACCACACACTGCCCCTTGTCGTTCCATCCTCAGATCAGTGTTTGCTAACTTTGATCCCTCCAAACTCGCACGCGCACACCAGGTTCAACACTTGAACATCTCGCGCCCTCCTCGCAGCCCAAGCCCCACTCATCTGCGCTCGTTGACGATCGGAACCCCACCAGACCGCCAGCGCCATCCCCCGCATCCCTGAATCTGATATCCTTTCCAACACTGAACAACGCCTCGCCGTAGGAAGAGTGGAAAAAAAGAAGGCTCAACCTCGGGTCTGCTGGATGGGTAGATCGGCGCGAAGAAGCTAAATGTACAAGAGCGTTCAGAGGGGAGAGGGGGAAGAAGCAGGTAGAACCCATGGACGCCTCTTTCTTTTTTTGGGTGTGGGGGGTAATGGGGGGGACGAAAGGGTGAAGGATCAAGGACGCTCGCCACGCGGGAGCGACCACTGGCAGCTGAGGATGAGGTTATCGTAGCCTCTGCCGTCGACCTTCTGGCGGGCGCGGTCTGCGTCCTCGCGCGTCTCGAAGCTGACAAAGGCGTAGCCCTTGCAGATGCCCGTCTCGCGGTCGCGGCCGACGTAGACGCGCACCACACGACCAAAGCGACCAAAGAGCTCGCGCAGATCGTCGTCGTCCGCATCTTCCGAGAGGTTGGTGACACGGAGCGTAGGCAGATCGTCTCTCGAGACGCCGCCGAGACCGCCCATCTTTTCGCCGGGGCCCTTGGCGCCACCACGCATCGAGGGCGGGATGTACTTGCCACCTGCGCTCGCCGCCACAGCCGGGTTGGTGGGGTCCATCGCCGCGAGTGGCGTCATGGAACCCTCGCCCGCTTCGGGCGTATCGGCACCGGCACCGGGGATGGCCTCGAGCGTGTCCTTGTAGGGGCATTTTGTGGTAAAGTGGTCGCCCTTGCAGAGTCGGCAGACGATGCGCTTGTTGGCGAGCTGCTGACGCACCTTGTCCATCTCGTCGACCTCGGGCTCGGCGTTCTTGTTGTTGCCGGCGGCCATCTTGAGCACGACGTTCTCGCCGATGGTGGTGGTGGCCGAGTGCGGGCCCGGCGCCTTGCCCTTCTCCATGCCAAACTTGGTCCAGCTCTTGCGCTCGGCGACCTCGTGGTTGACCTTGGTCTTGACGAGGGTGCGCTTGACGCGGCGCGTGATCTTGACCTTCTTGCCGTCGGCGTTGGTGCGGTACTCGATCACCACCTTGACGCCGTTGCCCTCGTCGCGCTCCTCGATGCGCGGCGCATCGCCCGAGACGTCCTCGTCAAACTCGTCGGCCCAGTTCATGGGTTTGCCGCCCGCAGGCTGGCTGGTGGAGGGCGCCGCAACAGGAGCCATGGTGTTTGTGTGGAGGTGCGTATGTGCAGGTGCGTTGGGTGGATGCGTCGAATGGCAGAGCAAGGCTGAGATGTGCTTCACGTCGTTCGGTATGCGATGTAGATACGAAAGCAAGCGAGCCGTGAGATGGTGGTGGTGGTGGCGACTGACGGTAGGCGCTACGAGTGCGGTGGTGAATGTGCAGACCTGGGATGCGTGCAAGGTCTGGGTGTGATGGTGGTGGTGGTGGCTGTGGGCTGAGCAGGGATGTCGGTTTTCGAGGTGCCGCCGTGGCTGTCGTCTGAGCCAGGAGGCTTGGCTTGGCTTTGCTGGGCAGAGCGCTGTGTGGTCTGACAGTGAGCCTTTTTCTCCCTTTGAGAGAGGTGCATTTCAGAGCCAAACTGCCGCGCGCGCTCCCAAGGCGCCTGATTTCTGCAATTTTTTCGGCCTAGCTCACTGCTCCAAGGCGTGTTGCGTTGCGTTGCGTTGCGTTGCTCTGCTCGGTGCGGGGCGCTGAGCGTCAAGCTTTCTTCCCGTACGAAATTTCCACCGAGCCAGAGATCGGACCCGAACTTGAAAGCACCGAAGGAAGACTCGGATGTCAAAAATGGCCGCGGCTCGGCCCTTCCCTCAGCCTTGGCTGAGCAAAAAAATCCCGTCCAACACCGCACCTTCCTCCTGACTCTACTCATATCCATTCCTACCTCGAGCTCGTCGGACCGACCTTGTCGCCCCATCGGAGCAACGCCGTCCGCCCCGTCACAGCCTCATCCACTCGACTGCGCGCTCCACCGATCCGGCCTCTTCCTCATCGGATCCACTCGCATCCAACACTCTGCTTGGTACACATCGGGCAATCATGGCGGCACGTCGGGTACAGACGCCGCTCCGGCAGCTCGCACGGAGCTTACGCAGCAGCTCGGACGTCCACGAACCTGCTCGCCGAGCCAGTAGTGCCGCTGCCACCACGCTCGTCGGCTCGTCGTCGTGCTCGTCGACGAGCAGACGCGCGTTTGGATCCGCAGCCTCCTCCACCGCTGCGTCTTCCTCGGCTGGGGCTACGCCGGATGTGTCGTCTCGACTGTCGGTTCGGGGTGGCGAGGCGCGCGTCTCGCCTGCGCTGGGCATGCGCGTGACGGGCGACCAGGTGCTCTCGCATCTCTCCTCGATCGGCGGGAGCTCGACGTCGGATCTGCTCGCGGGCAATGCCGAGCTCGCGCTGCGCGCGCTCACGCACGAGTCGTACCTCAACGCGCGCGAGGGCCACAATCGCCGGCTCGCCTTTGTGGGTCGTAGGACGCTCAAGCTCTTCACCACGCTCTGGCTGCACGCGCGTCTCCAGCAGCTCGCAAAAGGCGCGCCCGCCCACACCTACGTCGCCCATCTCCTCGAATCCCCCTCGGCCGTCGACTCGATCCTCTCCACCCACAGACTTGGAGACCGCGTAGGCAGAGATCTCGGCCTCGAGAACGTCATGCGCTGGACCCCCGCCGTCGCAGACGGCCAGTTGGGCCCCAGGGAGACCGGCTTGTTCAAGGTGCGCGGAGTCGCCGTCGAGGCGCTCGTCGGCGCCATCTACCACCAAGCCGGCGCCATGCACGCTTCCCACTTCTTCCACTCCCACATCCTCCCCGCTCTCCTCCAGGACGGATTCCCAGGCCCCGTGCCGCAAGAACTCAGGCACAACATCACACCTCCCGCTGCGGCGCCATGAAAGGAAATCACACACGCCGCCCTAAGAAACTACTCGAGCCTGTTTTTCTCCAACGCAACATGTACTTCTATGCAGAATCCGACCTTTGCCACATCTGCGAGGGAGTTGTGGTGTCAGCGTGGACGTTTGGTCGGTTTAGCCCTGGCTGCGGGCTTGGATGCAGGCTTGGCGGGGGTGTTGGAGGGATGCGATTGGAGGGCGAGCCAGCAGTTGCGCATGCCGGTGCCCATGGTTTCGGCGTCCACCTCGTGTGGGGCCGCCCACCTTCGCGGCGCGGTGGAGGCGAAGGAGCTACCGAAGTTGCTGTTCTTTGCACGCGGCTCGGTCTGGTGGCTGGATGCGTTTGTTCTGGCGGTGGTGGGGGCGGGGGAGGTCGGGGCGGGGAGCGAGATGGCGTAGACGTGCATGGTGAGGTGGAGGTGCGAAAAGACGTGGGCGATGCTTCCGACCTCGTACCTCTGTGCTGCTGCGACGGTCTTGGCCGGGATGCGCAGCAAGGAGCTGACGAAGCGATCGATGTTGGAGGCTGGTGAGGTCGAGGTGACGGCAGGCTCGGGTTCGGATGTGGGACCCGAGGCGGTGGTGGTGAGGGTGAGCGAGGGGAACTGCCACATACTCGCCAGCAGCCCCGTCGGAGGTCGCTGCTCGAGCAGATACTCGACTCCAGCCGATCCCGACCGCCGGACGATACACACCAGACACGACTCCTCGCGGATCTTTTGCTTTGTGGCCTTCATCGGGAACTGGGTGACGTGCGCATGCACGCGCGCCATGGCCTCTCCCGCCTTGCCTCGACCTTGACCCTTGGCCTGGGGTGCATCCTCGCGCTTGGGCAAGCCGAACGACAGCGTAGCCTGGCGCAGCTTCTTGACCGCCCTGTCAGTCGTGGCTGTCGTGTCTGCCTCCGGCTCAACGTCGATCGATTCCACTGAGGGTAACGGCTCGCAGAGCCGACAGAGATCTTCGATATCCACCACTGGTGCCTCGCCGACCTGGGCGGTGGCTACCGTCGCCTCTTTGTATGCTCGGCAGGTGGATTGGATCGGACATTCGCCACACGCCGGTTTTTGGGGCGTACACACGGTCGCACCCAACTCCATCAACGCCTGGTTCCACTCTCCCGGCACATTGCGCTTGCCTCGCGCCTCGTCGGCTGCCTTTTGAACCAACACGCGTGCTGCAGCCCAGAGCACATCCGTGTACACCTTTGGCTTGGGATTCGCGTAGATCGCCAGTTGCCTCGACAAGACCCTCGCCACGTTGCCGTCGAGGATGGGTACGGCGTGACCAAAGACGATCGACGAGATGGCGCCTGCCGTGTACGGTCCTACGCCGGCGACGTGTTTTTCGAGCTCGGCGGGCGTTTCTGGCAACAAGCCTCGTAGGGTGGGGTGTGCTACGACCTGTTTCGCTGCCGTGTGGATCCGTGTTGCTCGGCTGTAGTATCCCAAGCCTCTCCAGGCTGCAAGGACGTCGGCCTCGGGGGCGGAGGCTAGGTCTTCGATGCTCGGCCACTTGGCCATCCAGTCTAGCCAGTACTGCCGAACCGTCTCGACGCGCGTCTGTTGCAGCATGATCTCCGAGATCCACACCTGGTAGGCGCGCGTCTTGCGCGCCGTCCTCAGCGCGGCCTCGTCGTCGTAGGCGGAAGCGTCGATGAAGGTGGCGCGCCACGGCATGTTGCGATGCGCGCAGACGCGCGCATACCACTCGAGCAGCGCCACCACCCCGCCGTGCGAAGACAGAAGCAGCGGCCGATGATACCGAGATGCGTGCTGACGCATCGGCAGCTTCGCCACCCCATCGTCCTCTCGGCCGTCGGATTCGAACACCGCCTCAAAGCCTCCTAGTAAGGACGACGCGGGCTTGAGCTTCTTGGCCGCGCGCCGAGCCGACGGCGATGAGGACGAGGCGTCAAAGTCGTCGGCGTCAGCCGCAGCGGTGCGTCGCTTGGTCGAGTGGACCATGGCCGATGCGAGCGCGCGGCACGACGGGCGGATGCGCCGTACAGACGGGCGGAGCGCGAGAATCGTGGCCGCGGCTCGTGACGCCGCACGCAGTGTGGTCGAAGAGACAGTCGTAGAGATGGATGCAAGCTCAGCTCTTTCCTTTCGAGGTGTTGGTCTTTTTCGGCTTGGACGAAGCGCGCGTCGCGTAAATTAAAGCCCCAAACTCGATCAGCCCCCCTCATCTCGGCGTGCCCTTGTTCATAGGTTCAATGCTAGCTTGCAGCTCGATGTTTGCGCTAAAAATACAGCCACGGTGTGTGAGCGACACGTTTGGCGGTGGGAGGATGCTGGTTCAGAACGATTCGGTGGGGAAGAGATGGTTGCAGCGTTGGCGGGTCTTGGCGATGGCGGCGAGCAGATGCCAGTTCCTCCACTGCGCCGAGGCCGAATTGCCGCCGGTCGACTGGAAGAAGTCGAGCAGCTGCTCCCAGCCGAGTGCGTACTCAGGCTGGCCGATCTCGTCGTCGAGCTCCGCCTCGTCGAGCTCCGGATCCATCCGCTCAGTGCTATCGATGCTCTCGGTGCGAGCAGCTGCGTCTGGTGCTGCCTCGCTCGGGATGGTGTGCGCTAGTGTTGCGCAAGTCGGCTTGGTGGTTGGCGTTGCAAAGGAGCCCTTCTTGGCTGCGAGGACGAATCGCTTGAGCGCGGTATGCACGAGAGCTCTCGCTGCGGCGGCGCTGGCCTCGACCTCGACGGGATCGACGACGATGCGCGAGCGATGCGAGTCGGTGATCGCGTGCCGCTTGCCAGACTCTGGGCTGCGGAACTTTTCGTACTCTTGCTCGAAGCATGCCGCGACGACCTTGGTCACGAGCTCGTCCACCCGCTTCTCCGGCTGGCTCTCCGATGGTGCATGCTCCGAAAACGGCACGGGCCACACGTACGACCAGATGCGGCCCACGCTGTACCGCTGCTTCAACCGCGCCGTGCGATGCTTCGCCGCCGCAGCAGCGCGCGCACGAGAGACTGCTGCACTTGTCGAGGTGGCGGTGGAGTTGGCGGACGTGGTGGCGTAGCGGGCGAGCGAGTGGAAGAGCGCATGATGCTTGACGAGGAGCGAGTCGGGTTGGCGTGCACGTCGCCGCGTGAGACGATGCGAAGGTTGCTGATACAACGCATTCCGATAGCGTGGCATCGCGTCCCAAGAGAGCCTGGACACCGCCCTCAAGGCCGATCGATGCTCGGACGACGATGCGATGCGATGGTGCAAGAACAAAGACCAAGCTGCTAACTTCTAGGCGAGGCGACTGAAGAGTGTTCAGGGTCCAATTTGATGCAGCCCTCCAGCCTTGCTCACGGCCGACAAAAGTGGAGCTGGGCTGCCGTCTTCCAGCTCGACCTGTGCTCGCAACTGCAGCCCACAAGGCCGCTGCACTGACCATCTCGCATTGCAACAAACGACGCTTTCCTTTCCTCGTCACGGCCAACTGCATCGCACCTTGTTCGCGCCTCCCTTTCTCTACAGTGTCGGCGCAATGATCAGCGACGTCACGCTCTCGGCGCTCGCCAACTGGCTCGGCAGCCTCACCATGATCCTCATCGTCCTCTACCACGTAAGTCCGCCCGCACCCACCTCGTTCGCCCGCGCTCCTAGTCGAGGCTTACGCTCAACCTTTGTCCTTGCTTGTTGCTTCGTGCTTCGTCTCTCGGGCTCGTACCTCGTCGCGCAAACCTCTAGGCGCTGAGCGTCAACGTCAAGCGCAACCAGGAGTCGGCGCGAAGGCTCGTCGCCTCGACATGACCTGCAACCTCCCCCCCATCCGCTCCCACGACGAGCTGCGCCGATGACCGTCTCAAGTATACCTCGAAGCACCACCCGAACTCTCCTCGGTGGCGTGAAATGAGTGGTTGCTTCAAACGATCGACGGCGGGCTGACGGTTGCTGCCGTCCTCGTGCATCGCACTGCGCGCCACACTGGCAAGCCTCGGTGCTTCGACTGCCGACTGCCACACGCCCCGAGGTCAGACGTTGCTGGGCATCCTTCCGCCACCTTAGTTCGTCGTCCTGACCGACAGCTGTTCGCACCCATTAGAGTCCTACCGCACCATCTGTACATTAGCCGCTTCTCAAGCCCCACTTGCCACATCGCAGAAGCACGTCCGCCAACCAGCGAGCGTCTCGGGAGGAGGACGCAACCGCATGATCGCCGCTCTTTGGGATAGGAATGACTGCAGACACCACGATACGCAGCTGTGTCGATCGACCCGGCCCGCGTACGAGGAGAGCACCGTAGACCGTAGTGCGAGCTTGACCTGCGGTGGAGCTAGCTGGTCGCCGGGGATAATGCGGGGTAACGTTTGCACGTTACGCTTCGCTTGCCGACTTCCACCATCCTCCCTTGCTCGAACCGTTGTAGGCGCGTCTTGGATTGAGAGCGCGGGACGATATGAGTGGGAAACGGGCGTTGGATGCGACGTGGGAAGCGCCTTTGCCGCACGCGCTTACGTCGACCCGCACCTACCTCTCTGCTCCTAGCGCTGCTAGCGCCGTAGCCATCATCGCGCTCCACGGTCGCGGCGACAGCGCACGCGACTTTGCCGACTCGTTCGTTCCACACCTCCAGTCCTTCTTCGGACCGCACCTCGCCGGTGAACTCGACGCCTCCACCCACCACGCTACCTCATCGACCTCACAAGGTCGGGTCCAAGTGACGTTGCGAGCGCTAGAGGCCTTAGACGGCGTCTGGTTCGGTACGCACAATCGTAAGCAAACCCCCTGCCCACGCCTGTTCTCACTACCCGACCCAGACTGTTGACCAACCATCTTCAACGTCGGTCCGGGCGAGTTTAGCTCGGAGCGAGGTCGAGTTGGACGTGCAGGCGGCGTACGTGCACGGCAGCCTGTGCAAGTTGCACGACGAGATCCGAACGCTCAATGCGATGGGCATCGCGAGCTCACGCATCGTCCTCGTTGGATTCAGCCAGGGCGCCATCCTCGTCAACACCTACCTCCTCCGTGCGCTCTCTCTCCTCTCCAACCCCACATCCCCAGCCCACGTGCACGACGGTCAGCTACTAGACGCCCAATTGCCCGTGCCGGCTTGCATCTTGGCTTGGGCCGGCTCGACGTTCAACTTCGAGACCCAATTCCCCACCCCCGCCTGGCCCACCTTGCCCACCTTGCCCACCTCCCCTCCGCCCCCGCCTTCATCCTCTACCAAAGGTACCGACCTGACGGTAGGTGACTCGGCTGAGTTGCGCGCGGGGTATAGGGTATGGAGTCACCAGCAGTGCGGGGCTTCGGACCGCTACTTTTCGGCTGCCGAGATCGCAGCCGTGGCGCACCGCATCGCGCACGCAGGCCAGCAGGCCGCAACCCACTGCCCAGGCCTCGTCGTCTCGGCCTCGGCGCACATGGAACCGGGCAACCACGCCCTCCTCCCCGGCATGACCGCCAAGCTCATCCAGATGGTCCACCATCTCGCCTCGTCGTGATCTCGTTCCACCTCGCTTGCCTGCTCCGTATCGTCCCCGCTTCTCTTGCGCAAATTGCAGCTGCATCAGTCTGACCGCTGGGATGTGTGTGGTACGGGATGAGATTGTCACGAGCGCGGGTTCTGGAAGCCGAGGCACGGAGGACGCGTCTACTCGTCGTCGTCTTCCTCGTCTGCGTCTGCGCTGAAGGCGCCTTCCTTGGGAGCCTGTGCGAGTCAAAAAAAGTGTCAGAGGATGCGGATGCGGATGCGGATGCGGTTCGAGAGTTGACGAGTCGAGACACTTACGGCTACCTGTTCGCCTCCGAGTTCTGCGGCGAGACCGTCTCGCGGGTAAGTCTGCGGCGTTGGCAGAACGACGATGGGATTGAAGCGAGTTAGAAGCTGCCGCTTGGCGTGAGGTCGCTCGGGGGCGGGAAGATAACTTACCCTTGGCACACCGGGTTTTTCGGGGGTGCCAGCGTAGACGAGCGAGGCAAAGAGACCGAGGATGCCTACGGCGACCATGAACTGGCGCAGAGCCGAAGAGGCGGGAACGGCATGCACGTCCGGTGCCCATACGCCGAGCACATCGTCTTGCTCATGAAGCTAAGCAACCCAAAGAAAACCAAAGAAGCGTCGTATCAGCCCAACCTGAAACCCGATCGGCCAGAGTGCATAGGGTGGAGCTTACTGTTTCGCCAAAGTTCCTCTTCTCTTGTGGGTCCCACCACTTGGGCGAGTATTTGCGCTGCTGGAGGCTGACAAAGGGCAGATCCGGGTAGTCGCCCAGCTGCGGGTCCTTGGCCTCCTTGGCCGCCGCGGCGGATCGCGACGACGAAAAGTGGCGCACCGAGGCGAGCGTCGAGGTGCGCAGCACAGCACCCGAGCGGGCCGAGCGGGAAGCACCGGCAACGGCCGTTCGTAGCAGAGACATGTTGGGCGGCGACAAAGACAACGAGGCGCCAGAGGTGAGAGACACGCGGGTTCGAAGGAGAGAGAGAGAGCAAGGCGTCGAGATGGAGCATGCGATGCGATCCGATACCGTCCTGGACTCGAATTTGGCGAGCGAGGCAATGTTAGTTTGGCCAGCCCAAGCGCGTGCAGCGAGCGGTGATCGACGCTTTTTGCCCTGCCAGTGTGGCTGCGAGCGGGGATTTTCGACGTTGCCAAATGTTAGAAGAAAGTGCGCTTAGACCAGCCCGAGGCGGGTGCAAAGCGTGAGTGGCAGCAGCAGAGCAGCCGGGGAGAGGGAGCGATTAAATACAAGCGCACACAGCGCCAATTTGAACGAGGTATTCATTCGAACACTGCTCGACGCGGCGCCAGATCGCGGTTGGGCGCTGCTCTGCACGTCGCAATTTCCGAAATTCAAGTCATTTTTCGCTACGCAGCCAGCGCGCCCTCTCGACTGAGCCCGCGATTCTGGTTCTCTGTTGTTGTGCAGTGCACTGCAGTGCGGTACCGTGCCAGTGCGAGTGCCAGTGCGAGTGCCAGTGCCGGTTGGCAGTTGGCCATCCCCTCGAGCCAACGGCGCTCGAGCGCTAGCGGGCGGCCTCTGCTCTCACTCGCTGCTTCCGCCAAAGCCAGCACCGCTCGCTTGCTCCCTGGCTGGCTGCATCACCACTTCGACATCCACCACCCACCACCATCCCTATCCAAAGCGCGTCGTGGCCTTTCGTTGTCTTTGCTCTCTCGCATATTGCTCTCCGCCGAATCCAGCTCCTCTTGCCCCGTCACGCATCCAGACGGAGACTCTTCGCCTGCTTATCTGTTTCCGTATAGACGGTGCCCTCCGCGACTAGCCACGACCCCGCCAGCCTCGACCCCGGTTGACCGCAGCCCATCAGCATCCCTCTGCATCCGTCTCTCTGTCGTCCCTTCCGGTGCTCAGTCAACCCTCGCGCGAGCCAAACTCGCTCCAATACCCGCCCGCCTGGCATCACCCATCTGCGCTCGGTTGCCTCCCTGACCCTCTCGCCCGGCCCCCACCACCACCACCACCACCACCGCTTGTTTCCCTCGCGCTCCCTCGCACACCATGGTCGATATCACGGAGCAGGACGCGTGGATCGCGCATCTGAGCGAGTGCAAGCAGCTCTCGGAAAACGACATCAAGCGGCTCTGCGACAAGGCGCGCGAGATCCTGCTCGGCGAGTCCAACGTCCAGCCCGTCCGCTGCCCCGTCACCGTCTGCGGCGACATCCACGGCCAGTTCCACGACCTCTCGGAGCTCTTCCGCATCGGCGGCAACTCGCCCGACACCAACTACCTCTTCATGGGCGACTACGTCGACCGCGGCTACTACTCGGTCGAGACCGTCACGCTGCTCGTCGCGCTCAAGGTGCGCTACCGCGACCGCGTCACCATCCTCCGCGGCAACCACGAGTCGCGCCAGATCACCCAGGTCTACGGCTTCTACGACGAGTGCCTCAGGAAGTACGGCAACGCCAACGTGTGGAAGTACTTCACCGACCTCTTTGACTACCTCCCATTGACCGCCTTGATCGACGACCAGGTAGGTGCTCCCTTCCATGCTCCCTTGCACGCTCGCGCGCATACACGCTTGCATCTTGCTGACTCTTGTGTGGTTGGGTTTCCGTCTGGTTTTCGTCTCGTAGATCTTTTGTCTGCACGGAGGGCTCTCACCATCCATCGACACGCTCGACCACATCCGCTCGATCGACCGCATCCAGGAGGTGCCGCACGAAGGGCCCATGTGCGATCTGCTCTGGTCGGACCCGGACGATCGGTGCGGCTGGGGCATCTCGCCGCGCGGCGCAGGCTACACGTTTGGGCAGGACATCTCGGAGGCGTTCAACCACAACAATGGGCTGACGCTCGTCGCGCGCGCGCACCAGCTCGTCATGGACGGCTTCAACTGGTCGCAGGAGCGCAACGTCGTGACCATCTTTTCGGCGCCCAACTACTGCTACCGCTGCGGCAACCAGGCGGCCATCATGGAGATCGACGAAAACCTCAAATACACCTTCCTCCAGTTCGACCCCGCCCCGCGCGCTGGCGAACCGCTCGTCTCCAGAAGGGTCCCCGACTACTTTTTGTAGTCGCGCAAAAATCAGATGCAGTGTAGTTCTACCAACCTCGCCCCCTCTCTCTTTAAGGGTGCAAGTCCCATTTCATCAGTCGGTCTCTTTTTTTCCTTTGTGCCACACGTGCGGCGCCTGCTTTCTTTGGATCGAGCGATGTATATTCTTTGTGGTTGGGTTTGGGAGGGGAGGGGGTTTAGAGGGGGTGGAGATTACACGAGACGCACGCGGCGATGGAGGCAGGCGGAGGATAAGTAAGAGGCAGCGCAACCGGATAGGGGGATGGAAGGGATTGAAGCGCTATAGAGTGGGGGAGGGAAGATGGAGGGGTTGGGGGTCGATGGTGAGGGAGAGTGAAGGGGCTAGAGGGATTTTCCGTTTTGCTTTGGGGCGATAGCGGAAGCGGGCGACTTTTTAGCGTTTAGTTTTCTGGCCTTGTCTTGCTTGTAGGTTTTTTGGTAGAAGGCGATGAAGAGGAAGAGGTAGCTGGTGAGGCAGATGATGCCCGAGAAGGCGGCGTGCTCCTTGCCCGCGCAGGTGCCGACATGGGGCACGTTGGGGAAGTATGTGTAGGCGAAATAGTTGTACGAGGCAAAGTACACCACGCCGAGGTCGATGACGAACTGGGTGATCTGGGCGGTGGTCACCCACTTTTTCCAAGGGCAACGGATCTTGAGCGAGGTGAGGGCGTAGTAGAAGTACATGAGAACGTGCACTGCCAAGTTGAGGCAGATGACGACCCAAGAGACCGAGGTCTTTCCGTGCAACTGACTGAAACACAGCACGGCGGTAGCAGAGTGGTGGTAGACGTGCAAAAACGCCAGCGGTTTCTTCTTGAGCACCAAAAACACCGTGTCGATCAACTCCCAGTACTTGAAGTAGTAGTTGATCATGTAGTACGTCTCGAGCTTCATCGTCCAAGCACCCTCACCGCAGATGCCGTAGAAGAATCCGTTGCGTCGGACGATGGGGACGATCTCCTCGAGCATCAGCGCCAACAACAAGCCCGATCCGACCGTCAGCGCGAGGTTGTGCACCAGGAAGGGCAGCTTGATGCTCGTCGTCAGCGGTGCTCGGTTCCTCATCAGCTCGCGTCCGCCAAAGATCACGGCGAGGTACGTCGCCACCGCAGCGACGAGCGCAGGCACCGTCGAGAGAGGCGACTTGCCCGGGATCCAGGCGAGGTAGTGCACGGCCACCTCGCTCTTGATGCTCGCCGGAATCGCCGCCGCGACCGCGTCGTAGATCACGCTCGACACCATGGTTGCTTGAGCTGCAAGGGTCGCACTTGGGAAGGTCAGCGCGGATGATGGTAGCAAGACAAACACTGTGCAAGCAGGGCAAAGCGGTAGCTAGCGTCCAACACGACACACACACGCGCGCGCGCCGGGCGCTGCGAAGGATTGATGGCGCATTCGGCTTTGCGCTCCCACCCTTTGGGCCTTTGGCAACTGGCAGAGAGGCATGCGCTCTCGCTCGGACTCAAGTGTCCATGCGCTTGCTACAGTAACGCCGAGCTGGCCAGCCGCACTTGGCCGTTTTTGGGGGAAAGCAATCCGACGCGATTGTGTATGTTTTTTTTTTTTTTTTCCTTCTCTTCTTTCCCTCGTCTCTGGCGTGACGCAACTCGACAGACCAACACTCGAACCCAACCCAAACGCGCTCTTTGTGAGCCGTGGGAAAAAGAAATGCATCCCATATTCCGCATCGCGAAACGACAAACGCCAGGTTTGGAATGCAGCGAATCGCCCTCGCCCTCGCCCTCGCCCTCGCCCTGGCACTTGCAAGCCGCGACGTTGCTGACCTCTGCTACGATGCCTCGTCCCATCTCTTCAGGGCCCCGATCGGGACAGCGCCGGTGCCTGAAGATCGACAGCGCGTTGCAGCGCGTTGCAACGCGCGCGCCTTGATCCCATGGCCTTTGAGCCGTCCCTCGGCTCGTAGCTCGGACGTCTGCTCCACCGCCCATCCGATCCGACTCTGGACGCTGCTCAATCCGAACTGGCATCTCGTTGACAGATGTTGGACTTCGGAGCTCTCTCTGTCTTCTTCCTCGCTTGGCCTCGCAAAGGTTGGGGGGAGGGGGGGTTCCAGCGGTGATGGCGGGCGGTCTACACCTGCCTCGTCTTTGCGGTTCGCTTGCGTTTCGTCGCTTCCAAGCGCTCTGCTGGGTTCCGGCCCAGCTGCACAGAGCTGCGCAGAGCTGCGCATGGCTGCAGCCGAAGCGCAGCGTCGATCCCACTCGCACTCGCCGCCTCGTCGCTGCATCCGTCCGACTGGCCTGGCGCACGCGCCTGATTGCATGCACCGCGATACGCCCGGAATCTCTACGCCCGACAAGCCGCCTCGAAAGATCATCGCCCGTTGAAACGCCCCGGCATGTCGCGCTTTACCGACCCCGAGACTCGAGGCTTTCAACACGGAACGGATGTCAGTCCAAGCCTCGAAGCTTCGGATGTCAGGCCGGGTTAGTCATGATCACATAACTCTCTTTTTCAGTTTTGGTGTTCTATACGGTCTAACAGCAGAGCTCAAATTCAGCGTGGAAGAAGATCGAAGAAGCCCCGCGCGCCGTTTACAGTACTTGCTCAGCCGCCGCGCGTTGAGACCGCCTCAAGCTCTTTTTTTCTGCGCTGCGCGTTGGAGGCTGTCACTTTCTCTCAGAGGTGTTGGATCGAGCCGACGCGAACCAACCAAGCAGCGGGCGAGAAGAAGGTTGCTTGGACCCGCGCGCAGCACACTCAGACGCACACTCGCCCACTCACAGGCCAGCGCAAGAGAATTCCACTCGTCACCTGCAGCGGTCCCCGCTCGATCCGATTGCTCGCCTGCTTGCTTGCTTGGCCAGCTACGCCCAGCTACGCCCAGCTACGCCCAACTACGATCTCAGCACATCATGGCGGAACCACAGATCGCATATGCGCAGGACGAGTACGGCCGGCCGTTCATCGTGGTGCGCGAGCAGGGCAAGAAGACGCGCGCCAACGGCATCCAGGCCATCAAGAACCACATTGCCGCCGCCAAGACGGTGGCCAACATCCTCAAGACCTCGCTCGGCCCGCGCGGCCTCGACAAGATCCTCATCAGCCCCGACGGCGACATCCAGGTCACCAACGATGGCGCCACCATCATGAACAACATGGAGCTCGACCACCAGGTCGCCAAGCTCCTCGTCGAGCTCAGCAAGAGCCAGGACGACGAGATCGGCGACGGCACCACCGGCGTCGTCGTCCTCGCAGGCGCCCTCCTCGAGCAGTCCGAAGCGCTCCTCGACCGCGGCATCCATCCCATCCGCATCGCAGACGGCTTCGAACGCGCCTGCAACCTCGCCGTCCAGCAGCTCGAGGCCGTCGCCGACACGGTCGACTTTGGCCGCGACAACATCGACGAGCTCATGAAGGTCGCACGCACCTGCCTCGGCTCCAAGATCGTCTCCAAGGCCGGCGACAAGTTTGCCAAGATCGCCGTCGACGCCGTGCTCAGCGTCGCCGACCTCCAGCGTCGCGACGTCGACTTTGAGCTCATCAAGGTCGACGGCAAGGTGGGCGGCGGCCTCGAGGACACCACGCTCGTCCAGGGCGTCGTCATCGACAAGGACATGTCGCACCCGCAGATGCCCCGCCTCGTCAAGGACGCAAAGATCGCCATCCTCACCTGCCCCTTTGAACCGCCGCGTCCAAAGACCAAGCACAAGCTCGACATCACCTCGGTCGACGAGTATCGCAAGCTCCAGGACTACGAGCGCAACAAGTTCGAGCAGATGATCAAGCAGGTCAAGGACTGCGGCGCCAACCTCGTCGTCTGCCAGTGGGGCTTCGACGACGAGGCGAACCATCTGCTGCTGCAGCACGAGCTGCCCGCGGTGCGCTGGGTGGGCGGTCCCGAGCTCGAACTCATCGCCATCGCCACCAACGGTCGCATCGTGCCGAGGTTCGAGGATCTCTCGCCCGAGAAGCTCGGTCGGGCGGGGTTGGTGCGCGAGGTCGGATTCGGCACCACGCGCGATCGCATGCTCATCATCGAGGAATGCGCCAACACGCGCGCCGTCACCGTCTTTGTCCGCGGTTCCAACAAGATGATCATCGACGAGGCCAAGCGTGCGCTCCACGACGCCATCTGCGTTGTGCGCAACCTCGTCGTCGACAACCGCGTCGTGTACGGTGGAGGTGCGGCCGAGATCTGTGCTAGCGTGGCGATCAGCAGGGCAGCAGATGAGATTGCGTCGTTGGAGCAGTATGCGATGCGCGCATTTGCGAGTGCGCTCGATGCGATCCCGCTGGCGCTGGCCGAAAACTCGGGCTACTCTCCCATCCAGACGCTCGCAGAGGTCAAGAGCAGACAGGTGACCGAAAAGAACCCCAAGCTGGGCATCGACTGCATGGGCGCAGGCGACAACGACATGAAGAACTGCCGCGTCTTTGACCCGCTCGTCTCCAAGCGTCAGCAACTCCTCCTCGCAACCCAGCTCGTCCGCGCCGTCCTCAAGATCGACGACGTCATCGAACAGCACAACATCGAGTAAACACACACACCTTGCAATCCTCAACAGACCCGGTCCATCAACCGCCAAAAAACCGTGACACAGAACGATGCGATTTTGGAGTGAAGCCTCAGGCGTGTGGGTTTAGGTTGTGGTGAGCGACGAGGTCCAGAGGTGGAGACGGTAGAGTGCGATGCCTAGGGGAGTTGTGGCGGGCGAGTGGACGACGTCGAGCGTTGCATCGTCTGAGCTGCGCGCTAGGGTGTCGAGAAGCTGTGTGAAGCGCAGTCGATGCGACTCGTCTGTGAACCGAGGTCTGAAGATCGGCTTGACCAGTCCTTGCGCTCCCAACCCGCACCCCAACCCCGATCCTGCTTGAGCTCCTTGCGTGTCTTGTGTGTCTTGTCGTTGTGGTTCGGATATGGAAAAAGCGACGCGGTCTTGGATGTCTGCTGGTGGTAGGATGAGTCTTTTCCTCCTCTGCGCGAACCGGTCGTGCAAGAGTTGCGCTTCCTGCACCGTCCTCTGCTCCAACTGCATCTGGACGAGCTCGCTGACTTTGGGTGGTAGGACCGCACGCGGATGAATCGCCTTGTATACCCCGGCCTTGCCCGCATGCGCCAGCATCCTTGCATCCAGAGTCACCCATCCACCCCTCGACGCCTTGCGCGGGTGGAATTTAGGATGCAGCAGTTGGTCGGGCATCATCACCACCACCCCTCCCGACTCGCCCAAACGTTTTCCACGAGCATCAACGCTCGACGAGGTGCTCGACGAGGTGCTCGACGAGGGAGGCTTGGGGAGGTGGACGGGTTTGAGCTGCAACAGGAGCGAGGCGGGGAGGATCTTGGCCGTGACGAGGCACTTGCGCAACGGATGCGCCAGCAGCTGCATCGCCAACGAGCCGCTCCATCGTCGCTCCAACGCTGCCAACTCGGCTCGTGCCGTCGACGATAGCACAGCCATCGACAGTCCCCACCCCTCGTTGAGCTCGGTCCTGACCCCGGCGCGTCTTGAAGCGTACGCAGACGACTGCTAGAGCGTTGGTGGATGAGCCGGATCGGAGCGGCCGAGTAGCGAGCTGAGCTTGGACCCTTGAACAAAGATCTTTGCAGCCACATGCCCCGATGACGCACCTCCACATCCCGATGCCCCCTCGTTCGCCCGACTTCCGACAAGGTCGAATTTTGTGTGGCAAAGTCCCAAAGCAGAGAGCTGCAAGAATTCCACCGCATTCACCAGCCTTCCCTCCTCTCATCACACTTAAACCCAAACCCCCCCACCCCTCTCGCATTCTGCTTCCCATCCAGCTCCTTATTCTTTCCCCCTCTACCACAGTACCGTCTACATCTCTCTTCGTGCTATTACGATGTCGAACGAGAAGAACGCGCAGGAGCTGCTCCGATGGGGGCTTTCGAACTCGGTGACTTCGGCGGGGCCCTCGGTGGAGCAGGTTTCTGCCGACATCGAAGCGGGACGTAGGCCGGACCTGGCGGATCCGCAGCTGTACGATGCGATCATGGGCAAGAGCGAAGCGGTGATGATGCGCGAGCAGCTCAGCGTCGCCGTCGACGAAACGCGCGAGCTCGACGACCGATGCACGGCGCTGGACAACTTCGAGATGCTGATCGAACAGATCGATAACGCCAACAACATCACCTCGATGCAGATGTGGACGCCGCTCATCGACCTCCTCTCGTCCAACCAGCCTAGGATCCAGACCGCTGCCGCTTGGATCCTGGGTACCGCGGTCCAGAACAACGACAAGGCCCAGGTGGCCGTTCTGCAGCACGAACCCGTCAAGGCGCTTTTGGAGCTGCTCGGTAGTGGAGACGAGAGTGTCAGGGCCAAGGCCATGTACGCTCTGTCCGCGTTGGTTCGACACAATCCTGCGGCGATGTCTCAGCTCGATCGTCTCGATGGCTGGAAGGCTCTGAGGGCAGGATTGGTGGATAGCAGCTTGACGCTCAGGAGAAAAACAGCTTTCCTCCTCTCCGCTCTCCTCTTCCAAGACCCCAACTCGTTCACCTCGAATCCCCAGACTCCCCAGAACCCCCAGACAAGCTCAGCTACTGCCCTTGCTCCTCGAAGTACCCCAACACCCGCAACCAACAACAATGCGCCGGCAGTTCCGCTCGAATTGGGACCGGAGACGATGCGAGCTGCGGTGCCACATCCGAATGTGGCGCGCGCCATGGTCGATCACAACATCCTAACCACCCTCCTATCCTCCCTCCTTCCCCCCTCGACCGCGGGAGTCGACGAGTCGGATCTACCTCCCCCCTCAGGTCCGGATGGCGATCTCGACGCCAGAACCGATCTCGACTTTGCCGAAAAAGCCGCCGCCGCCATCATCGCCTTCACCACCAAACTCCCCCCCCAACCAAACGGCCTCGACCAAAAGACAAAGTCCCTCTTCAAAGCGTTCCTCGCCCACCTCAACGGCCCCAGCCTCGATCCTACCGCCGCAGACACCCGCGCACACGAACTCGCAATCGACCCGCACCAACTCACCGCCCTCACCTCCCTCGTCAACTCCCTCTAACCCCCCTTCCCCCTCCCCCCCAATCCCGCATCTTGTGCGCTCACACCATCTGCAATCCCATCACTGCTCTGAGCTGAATCTCGCACCGACCAACACGCGTGGGTGGCAGCGGGAGCCTTGCGTGTGCGCGAGACGCTAGAACTGGAAGCTCCACGGCGGATAGAGTGCGCCGGGCTCGATCGAGGCCGCGGGCGGGAAGCGGAGCGCGGGCAGGCGGAGCGCGTCGAACGCATCCGCGCGGCAGAGCGGACACGTCTTTGCGGTGCGGAACCACGTCTGTGCGCGCACGGCTCAAGCGTGGTCAGCGTCAGCATGCGTGGGCGATGGGCGGGGCGCGTACTTACCTTGATGCAGTCTGCGTGGAAGGCGTGGTGGCACGTGTTGATGCTCATCAGCACGTCGGCATCCGCATAGTCGTCGCGGCAGATCGGACACATGACATCCCTCGCCTCTGCCGCCACCTCCTCCTTGGCCTTGCCCTTGCCCGTGCGCGGTGCGGCGCTCACGGCGCGCGGCGCACACGACCCCCCGTCCCACTGCGCGTACTCGCACGTCGGCAGCGTCGCCACCACGCTAGCGGGCACGCCGACCTCGGCGGCGCCCAGCCGCTCGCCCAGCTGCACGAGCGCCTCGTACGAGTTGAGCTCCGCCCACTCGTCGTCGGCGACAAAGTTGCGCGCGTCCAGCAGAACCGCCCCGCCGCCGCCGTGCTGCACCGACGACGACGCCGACCCGCCCGGCGCCTGTGCGTGCGCGCGCGCCGCGTACATGCCCGCGGCTCCGGACGCTGTGGCCGTGCGCACCGACGGCAGCGATACCTCGCCCGCCATCCACTCGTCCAGCATGCTGTCCTGGCTCATCAGCCGGCCCAGATACTCGAGCGCCGACTCGTCCGCGTTGCGCTCCTGCCGCATCCACGCCCACGACGTCGCGCGCGACGCCGCCCCCGACGCCGAGGCGGCTCGCACCTCAGAGCTGCCGCCGTCCGCGCTGGACGGCGTCCGATGCCAAGGCCAAGGCGCCGTGCCCGCCGCCCGCTCCGGAGGCTGCGAAGGCGTACGCAGCCCAAAGTGCAGGCTCCTCCAGGGCAACGGCTCGCGCAGCCACGGCGCAGCTTCCCGCAGTCGATCCAGCGGCTCTGGTGCGTCGCGATGCTCCCGCCGCAGCTCCGGTTCGCGGTGCGCGCTGCTTGCCGCTTCCCGCCGAGCTTGCCTGTCTAGCGCATCTTGCTCCCTGCGTCGATGCAACCAAGCGCTTCGATCGTCCTCGGGGTAGCTTTGCGCAGCCAGAGTCTCGCGCGATGGCGCGAGCGATCGGTCGGTGCTCGACGCAGGCTGGGCACGAGGCGGCTGATCAGACGCTGGGAGAGGAGCGCGACGCTCTGACCATGGCGCTGCCCCGGAGCGGCCACGGCCCAAAGTACGTGCTGCACTTGCTTCCTGGCGAAGAGTGTGCGATTGCGGATGGTAGGGATGCGCGCTCCTGGAGAGGGCGGTGGGACCAGTGGAAGCGTCTGCGTGCGCCGTGGCTCGATATTCTGCGCGGCGAAGAATGCCGCTCGAGGCTTGCGTGTCGAGCGTATAGTGTTCTTCATCCTGGCGTCGGCTGGAGCGACGTGCGAACTCGGTTCGACGATTGCGTAGCACAGAGGTGTAGGCAGGATGTTCGCTCGAGCGTTCGTGGTCCGAGTCGAAGGCGAAGGGCATGTCCAGGGGCGAGGTAGCTCGGAGATGAGGCAGCTGCGGAGCTGTACGCGTGGCGATTTGAACGGGATCATCGGGAGCAACGGACGCATGTTGTTCGGACACTTGTTGCAATACCAGGCGGTCGCTCTGACCGGAGTGCTCGGGACGGATCAATACGTGTGAGGAGGACTGGTGGTGACGTGAGCTGGACGAGGCGGAGTCTTGTTGGTGGTCGAGTGAATCGACGACGTCTCGAGGGGCTGCGTCGGTGCGTGCCGAGGTGGATTCGCGGGAGTAAAAGCCTCGGCGACGACGTAGCGAGCTGAGCGGGCGATGCGATCGAGGGTCGGCCAAGGGCGCGGACTGAGGCGGTGTCTGATTGGGATGTGAAAGGGGCTCGATGGGTTCTGGGGACTCGCACCAGGCGGGAGCGAGGTCGGATGAGCGGGTGGTAGTGGTGCCGCTGTTGACGAGCAAAGAAGCGCGTCGAGAGCGAGAGGTGGGGCCGGAGCGAGGGGGCTCCGCGCTGGTGGTCGGTGTCAAGCTGAGTGCTAGGGAGGTGGTCTCGTCGTGGTCGGGATGCTCGGAGCGACGCTTCTTGTTGGCCAGTTGAGAGCGGGTGCGCAATCGGGAGGATGAGGTGGCCGAGGAGGAAGCCGGAGGTTCGGCGTGAGCGGTGGGAGTGTGTGTTTGCTGTGGGTTGGAGCCGGAGGGGGCGGGAAGCAGCTCGAGTGGGGCGGCAAGGTGCTTCGGCGAGCTGGAAGGCGACGAGCCTAGCTCGCGAAGCGATCGCTTTTGCGAAGGAGGGTCGGGGAGGTCTGGCAAGGCGTCCTGGGCATGCGAGGGCTTCTGTCTTGCCTTGCCTTTGGCACTCGACGTGACACCGGGCTCGGAAGCTTGAAGCGCGCTGGTGCAGCGACTTGGGCCGACCGAATGCGCCGAGTGAACGGCGTCTTGGCAAGGATCCAGCGCCCTGGCCTTGCCCTTGTCGCGGCGCGGGCGGGAGGAGCGAGCAATGTCGAGAGCCGACATGGCAGTGGAGGCAAGGAAGGAACAAGGGACGGCTCAGAGGTCAGCGAGGATGTGATGGAGAGCGGTTGGGCCTTGCGGCTCTTATCGGGCAGATCAAACGCAGAAGGTGTCGAGGAGAGGCTGCGCTGACTAGATGAAGGTGGTTGATTGGGAGGCAAGGTAAGGTCAGGCCGAAGAGCATCGATGCTAGGCTACACTCTTGGCTGAGTTCAGTGGGGTTGAGGCGCATCGCATCAAGGCTGAGCGTCTGGGCCGCATACAGCAGTGAGCATCGCCCAAGAGCGAGCGAGGGCGGGCTGACGGGCCAGATGCGCATCGAGCGCTCCTCCCACCTTCGACGTCGGAGGTGGGCCGCAATCACCGAATCGAAATCGGCACGGCGCGCACCTCAGCCCACAAGCGCCTCACAGCGAGGACCCTATCTGTCAAAAAAGGAGCACATCGCTTCACAGTCACAGCTGCCTCTATCGCAATCACGCGCACCCATGCCGTCACAAGATCACACTCACTCGCTCTCGCCTGGAGCCTCTCGCTGACCTTGGCAGTCGCAATCACACTCGCACTGTCACTCTCCCTCGCTCGGGCTGCCTCCGACAATCGCCGTTGCCCGATCCACGCAGTCGACAAGGTGATGTCGACCCGCTGTAACCGCTGCTGGACCTCAAGTCACCAGAGCAGGCGCAGAGAGGCGTGCATGCAGCACCTGCAGCAACTCACGCACGCACGCTTCCTCCACATTTTTTTGGGCAGCCGAAAGGGTCCACTTGTGCAGACTTGGCCAAGGCAGAGCAGAGGCTCTTCGGCCTCGATTCCTCGCCAAAACCTCGCCGATTCTTGGACCCCTTTTGGCTTTTCTTTTTTAATTCATTTATTGACACGGACGAGAATAATATTTTGAGCGCGTCATGCTCGCTCGGAAGTCGGACGCGAATCAAACATGAAGCGTCCGTGACATTGGGCATCTTTTTGGAAGCTCGTCCTTCCATCCATTCTCCACCTCATACCAGCAAGGCCTCTTCATCTCTCGCAGACGCCCCGCGTCACGCTCCGACTCAAGCGTCCCGGCACGCGATACATCAATGCATCCAGCGCTGCATCGCTCCTAACCTTCCTGACGTGTACCACCGCGACGCCGCCGTCGCTGCTGCCGCACCATGTCAGACGATAGAAAGCCACCCGCACCGCAAAAGGCCGACACGGCGGCGGCCTCCGCACCGACTCAGCCCTCCACCTCCGTCCAGCCACTCATCGCCTTCTCCACCATCGACGCGCCTTCTCAACGCTTCTACGCCGTCGGTGCCGCCGTGCTCATACAGGCGTGGAAGTACTCCAAAATACTCAGACACCTTCTGTCTTCAGCACCTTCCTCCTCCTTGGCATCCGCCACCTCCTCCAACACGCCTTCCTTGTCCACGGCTCTTTCAATCAACTTCGCCCTCCTCTTCATCCTTTCCAGGCTCGGCATCCCTCTCCTCGATCCACGCCTCGCCTCCACACAAGCCACCGCGCCACCATCCACCGCTTCCAAATCCGCCGTGCTGCAGCCAGCCAAGCTTGCCGGCCTCACCTATGCCCACTACCTCCTCATCTTTGTCGCTCTCTCATTCACAGACGCCGCGCTCATCGGTAGCTCCGCCTTCAATCCGCTCGCCCTCGTTCTCAATGGGCTCGTTGCGCTTCTTCAGATCATCACCTCTACCTTTGGATTGAGTCTGCCCGCCACGGGCCTTCTCCAGGACGCTCTCAGCCGTCAGATCTCCATCAACGAAGGCCACGTGCGCATCCGCGACCTCATCCAGCCCAAGAGCCACATCCTCGGCCAGCACACCATCCACATCCTCCCGCACAGCACTGCAAAGCTCCTTCCATCCAGCGCCTGCTACTGTGTCGGCCCCACCATCCCTCAGGTCACCGTCCCTGTGCTTTTCAGCAACGCCCAGCCCGACCTCCTCCAGTACTCGATCACCGACTTTGCCTCGGGCCATTCCACATACTTTAACGTCAGTGTCGACAACCTCATCCCCTTCGCCTCCTCCAACGCAGAGCGTCGCGACACAGACGACCTCGACGCCATCTCGGCCGCCGCAACATCGCATTCCGCCCGCAACAGTCGAGGCCAAGCCGATCTGCTCGACGATGAGCACGTGCTCGACGACCCCGCCTCGCTCTTCCGCGGTCTCTCCTACGCCGAGCGTGCCAAGATTCGTGCAGAGCGTCGCGCAAAATCCCTCGACAAGCGCACACCAGCTCTCGACACACCAAAGTCGAAACGCATCGCCTCCAATCGACAGGGACAGCAGCTGCTCTGGCACCTTCCCGTCACACAGCCGGGTCGCATTCGCCTCGAGCGCGTCCTCGACAAGTCTCGCAACGACGCCCGCATCTCGACCTCCGAGGCGCTCGTCGTCCAGTGCCCCTCGACCAAGCTCGTTGCGCCCGCTTCGTCGGCAGCTGCGTCCGCGCTTCCGGCTGCCTTGCAGCACAAGTGTCCTGGCGACCGTGCCGATTTCGCAGCACAGGTCTCCGGTGTAGCTCCCCTCGAGCTCGAGTATCGTCGTGTCTTTGACCCTATGCTGCCCGCCGGTGCCTCGGGTCGTCAGAAGGACGCCTCGCGCTACGACTACAAGCGCAAGATCTCGCGCATCTCGCCGCCCCACCACACCTCACCGCTCCTCTTGCCCGAGGCCGAAGCGCTCCTCTCGCCCACCGACCGCCTGGCTCTGGCACGCGAGCGCACGCGCGCCGCCTCCCGCCGCAACGACGCCGGTGCCGAGGACTTCTCCTGGGCCGTCTCCGTCGACGTCGACATGCCGCTCAGCACCATCGACCTCGACCTGCCGGGCAACTACACCTACGCCCTCGAGAGCGTCACCGACGCCTGCGGCAACCGAGTCGCCGTCCATACCGACCCGCATCCAGGGCTCTCCCTCGCCCAGAAGGCCCGCAAGAAGATCAAGGGCGCTGACGACGCAGCTGCGATGCTCCACCAGTCCATCGTCGTCCACCCTCGCCGTACCGTCGCTTTCGATCCCAGGCAGTGCCGACCGGGCCATCCTCTGCCCCTCCTCCGCAACGCAAAGGGAATCGAGCTCACCATGCAGTCGGCTCTCGACCCGGAACAGGGCAGCGACTGGAACGTCGACGTCTCCTTCCAGCCCGACAACAGCGCCGCCTCCAAGGGCCTCTGGGCGCGCAAACCCGCAACCGCTTCCACCACCCAGGTGGCCATCCCGGCGCAGAGCTCACGCGTCGCCTTCGCCGTCGAGGCTCCGGGTGTCTACCGCATCGACGACGTCAACGGCCGCTTCTGCTCGGGCGAGGTCGGCTCGCCCTGGACGTGCGAGGTGGTGGATGTGCCTCCTCCGACGGCGCAGATCAACTTTAGCAGCATCGAGGATCGGTGCGCTGGGCCGGTTGGTGTCAAGGCCATGTCGGTGCTCACGGGCACGCCGCCGTTCCAGCTCGAGTACGAGGTGACCAAGCAAGGGCGGCATCCGGAAAGCAAGGTGCGCACGATCTTTGACCAGACGCGCGACGAGCTCGACTTCCGACCGGACGTCGACGGTGCGGTGACGTACAAGTTTGTGCGGCTGCACGACGCCAACTACCGCGGCATTGCGCTGGACGGGCCCTCGTTTACGCAGGTCTTCCATCCGCTCTCGAGCGCCGAGTTCACCGCGCCCATCCGCATGCACGACGACCGCGCCGTCATGCAGAGCTGCAGCGGCAAACAGGCCGAGGCCGATGTCAGGTTCAGCGGCGCAGGCCCCTGGGACCTCACCTACGCGGTCAGAGCCGGCGAGCAGGTCGAGACCAAGACCGTCAGCGGTATCAGCGAGTCGCCGTACAAGCTCAAGATCGACATCCCCACCTCGATGGCCGCCTCGGGCGGGCTGGTGACGGCGAGCTTGGTCAAGAT
This sequence comes from Moesziomyces globuligerus, assembly GCA_030849465.1. Classification (NCBI taxonomy): domain Eukaryota; kingdom Fungi; phylum Basidiomycota; class Ustilaginomycetes; order Ustilaginales; family Ustilaginaceae; genus Moesziomyces; species Moesziomyces globuligerus. The sequence continues at coordinate 289,718 of JARVLF010000014.1, forward strand.
CCGCGATGCGCGCGGCTGCGAAAAGTCGCTCGCCACGCGCGATCTCACCGTCGAGGTGCGGCGCGTCCAGCCGAGCGTCGGCTTCCTCCCCATCAAGGCCGAGCGCGAACGCCACATCGAGGTGCTGGCTGGCAAGGCGGCTCGGCTACCCGTGCGTCTGAGTGGACAGGGACCGTGGCACGTCGACTACTCGTACCGCGCCGACGAGGCCAGCGACGAAGTGGAGCTCGCTGCCTCGCTCGACGGTGTGGATGGCGAGTTGGTGGCAGAGCGTCCGGGTGTGTATACGATCAAGCGCGTTCGCGACAACTACTGCCCCGGTGTCGTGCTCGAGGGCCAGGAGGGATTCCGCATCAGTGTCCGACCGCAGCCGCACGTCCAGTTTGCCGCCGAGGCGGGCACGGTGGCGCGCAACGGTAGCCTCGTCCGAGCTCCCGTCTGCCGCGGCCGGCCGGACTCGGTGGACATTGTCATGTCCGGCCAGTTCCCCGTCGACGTCGAGTACGAGCACGTCGCGCCGGCATGGAGCGGGAGCGAGGCCGACGGTGCGCCGCTGGCGTCGGCGGCGCACGAGGTCGCCATGCACGGCAAGCGACGCAGGACGGCGTTCACCTCGGCGCTCGGCACCACCAACCTCGAGCTGTCGACGGCGCTATCTGGATGGCATACGTACGTGCTGAGTACGATCGGAGATGCGGTGTATGCGCCTTCGCGTCTGCAGGGCTTTACGACCGACGCGCCGAGGCGACTGGAGCAGATGGTGTTGCCGTTGCCAGGAGCTTCGTTCGGCAGTACGGGGGGTAAGCAGCGACCTTCGCTCTGTGTGGGTGATGGACTGGATCGGCTGAGTACGCTGCCGACGCTCAAGCTGCACGGCCAGGCGCCGTTTACGGTCTCGTTCGAGATCGTTGCGGCGGCAGGATCGACGAGCGCAGCGGGAGGCGTGGCGCATCGCTTTACGCGCACCGTCGATACGCACGACTACAAGCTCGACCTCTCGCGAGACGAATTCGCCTTCTCCACCAAGGGCGCATGGACGATCCGCGTGGTTTCCGTGACGGACGCCAATGGATGCCAGTCGAGCTTCGGCGATGCGACGCGGCGGACGGGGTGGGAGGACAAGGTGGTGGGGATCGAGGTGGCCGAGACGGCGGATATCGTGGCTGTCTCGACGCGCGACGACTACTGCGTGGGCGAAGCGGTGGAGTTCGCTCTGCGCGGTAGTCCGCCGTGGACAGTAGCGTACGAGTTTGATGGCAAGCGGGCTACGGCTGCGGTTTCGACGGCCGAGTTTTCCCGCGTCGCCGATAAGCCAGGTGTGCTGACGATCCGTAGCGTTGCGCATCAGCAGAACCAGTGTCGTCGTGACATCGACCCGCGCGCAAACGAGATGGTCAAGACCATCCATGCGCTTCCCACCGTACGCATCAGCGAGGGCAACCACTTTGTCGAAGACCTCCGCGAGGGCAACCAGGCCGAGATCGTGTTTGGCTTCAAGGGCGTCCCGCCCTTCTCGTTTAGCTACCAGCGCACCGAACCCGTCGACACGCATGCGAGGCCAAAGGTGCTAGAGACCAATACGGTCAGCGGCATCCTCGACGATCACTACAGTATCTGGGCCGCGGTAGAGGGCACCTGGAGCGTCACCTGGTTGCAGGACCGTTGGTGCCAGGTCTCGATCGACTACCACAGCGGCGCCGCCACCCCGCTCGGCAAGTCTAGACTCGCCATCAAAAACCAACCTCACGACGACGAGTAGCGTGATACGCATATCTCTTCAAGCTCGATCATGTTCAATCCAGTAGTTTCGGAACCTCTGCGGCTGCTGACCATAAACTGCTTTGCTCGAGTGAGGAGCGAGGATGGAAAATCGTTGCAATGGAATTCGAGGTCTTGCGAGGGCGTTTGGTGTGGAGCGGCCAAAAAAAATATAAAGGTCCGGGGGCCGAGTTCCGAGCTTTGGCCAGAAGCTGAATCTAGGAATCCTGCTGAGCAGGTCTCGCATCACCTTCGCCTCCGCATCTTGCACCTTGCACCGACCATCTTAGCTTGCAGCTTGGTGCACCACTGCGAGTTGGGGGGTCAGCACGATGCCGCCGAAACGACCCATTCGGAATGTGCTCGACGACGACGACGACGACACCGCCGAGGCGCGGTTGAAGGCGACGCCGCCCAAGAAGGCGCGTGCCGAGCCGCAGCCCACTCTGCTCCGCACCGGCATCGCACCGGGCGCATCCAGCGCAGCTAGCGCGGCGAGACCATCCGCAGCAGCGCCGATGCCCAACGGCGCGACCAGCATCCAGGCGCAGGTGGCCGCGGCCAAGGCAAGAGCCCAGGCGCTGATGAGCGCCATGCAGAACAGAGGTTCCCTCCCCTCGGCTGCCTCGTCGTCCGTCCGACCGCCATCTCACACCGCGCCTAACCGCCAAACAACCGCACCATCCGCATCATCCGCATCATCCGCCTCATCCGCCTCATCCGCACCGTCTGGATCGGCTGGCTCGGCTGGCTCGGCTGGCTCGGCTGGCTCGGCAGGTGCTGCTACGACGGCGGCCGGGAGGGGGGCTCGGAGTATCCAGGAGCAACTCGAAGCGGCACGCGCGCGCGTGCAGGCGCAGATGGCCGCGCTCAACAAGAAGCCTTCTACGCCTGCCACGTCTGCTGCTCCCGCTTCCACAGCGGCGAGTGGGCGGAGTGGCGATGTGCGCGACGCTGGCGCTTCGGCGGCGTCGTCACGCGCGCCGACGGGGATCCATCCGCTGCTGCTGTCCAACACGACGTACACGCCCGCGTCCGACGTACGTGGGAGCGGCTCATCGCGATCGAGCAAGGGCAGCACGCCTGCGGAGCTCAATCCGTACCTGCAGGCGAGTCGAGCAGCGGCGTCCGAGGCGAGTCGGGACGGTTCGGGGCCCAAGGTGCGCTCGATGCGACGCGGATTCCAGTTCCACAAACCCGGTCGGCACGTGGCGGAAGCCGAGGAGCTGCGTCACCAGCACCACGTCGCCGCGCTCCAGGCACGGCTCGAAGCCTCGGCGCGTCAAGCTGCGCTGCTTGCGGGCGAGGATGAGCGGTTGCGTCGTCCTCCTCCGCCGGACGTCGAGTGGTGGGACGTCAACCTGCTTGCTTCGCGCTCCTACGACGCCGTCCCCGACCTCGCTCCTACCGCTTTGCTCGACCATGCTCGAGCCGCAGATTCCGGGATGCTGCTGTACGGCGAGACGAGTGCGATCGACGGGTATGTGCAGCATCCGATCGCCATCCCCTCTCCCGCCGACGCGCTCGAGGTGCAGCCGCGCGGCGTCATGTTGACCAAGCACGAGCAGCGCAAGCTGCGCAGGCAGCGGCGCGCCGCCGAACAGCAGGACAAGCGCGACCGCATCAAGATGGGCCTCCTCCCGCCCGAACCGCCCAAGGTGAAGCTCGCCAACCTCATGCGCGTCCTCACCTCCGAGGCGGTTTCGGACCCGACCAAGATCGAGGCGCGCGTGCGTCGCGAGATCGCAGCGCGCCGCGAGGCGCACGAGCGCGCCAACGCCGAACGCAAGCTGACTCCCGATCAGCGTCGCGAGAAGATCCAGCGTCAACAGATCGCCGACGAACACAAAGGCATCTACTGCCACGTCTACCGCGTCCGCAGTCTGGTCTCACCCAAGCACAAGTTCAAGGTGCGCAGGAATGCGCTCGACCACGCACTCACCGGCATCGTCGTCTTTCATCCCGACATGGCCCTCGTCGTCGTAGAGGGTAGCGCAAAGGCCCTCAAGGCTTACAATCGACTCATGACCGTCAGGATCGATTGGACAGATCCAGCAGACGACACAGACAAGCGCAACGACGACGATAAGCTCCAGAAGGACAACGACAAGGAAGGCGAAAAGGTGGGTGCGTGGATCAAGCTCACTACGCAGAGCGACGGTGTGGAGTGGAGCACCAATTCGTGCCACTTGGTCTTTCAGGGTCCCGTGCGCGAGCGCCACTGGGCCGGACGAGGCTTGCGTGCCGTAGCAGCAGATACGGACCAGGCGGCTCGCCAAGCGCTAGGCCCACATCAAGGCACCTGGGACCTTGCCCGTTCCTCTTCATCCACCGATACGCTTTAACCAATTCGCCTTGTCCAACACCCCCTGGGGACCCTGGGGTTATTTTGTGCTATTCTTTCATTGCTGTGCTGCCCCCCCGGGAGGGGGGAAGGGGGGAGGGGTTTCTATGTGGATGAGTCGATGCGGCCTGCGCGTTCGGCGGAGCTGTCTTGGAGCATATACGCTGGGCTGTACGTGTCGTCGGCGAGGCGCAGTTGCGGGTTGGGGAGCGTGTTGAACGTCGAGCCGAGCGAGGTGTAGCCGCGATCGTAGAGGAGGCAGTAGGGCACGCCGCTCTCTCCGCCTCCTGTGGTGCCCCAGTCTGCTGCGAGGACGGAGCGCGGGAATCCGAGTGCCGAGTCGTTGGTACCAAGGTGTGGACAACGCAGGAACGACCAGACATCGGCATACGTCCAGTCGAGGATCGGATGGATCCTTTCCACCCTCGGCCAATCCTTATCCGTCCAAGACCGTGGAGCCAGTTGCGGGCCATGAGGATCATCCCTTCTCGTCCCCACAAACATGGCCCTGATATCCCTCTTGCCCCCATCCTGTGCCCCATCCTGGGGCTGTTGTCCCGACCGGCCGAACTGTCGCGATCCACCGCCATCGAGGTAGGTGCGGATGCCGTGCTTCATGCCGCCTTGGACGGAGACCATGTCGAGATGGTAGCCGTGCGCCGGATCGACGCAGTAGGCGATGAACCGTTCCACCTCTGGGAAGGGTGAGGGGCAGGTGATGTAGAGTGCGGCGATGGGTGGCAGGGTGGCGGTGCGTTGCGATTCGGGGTCGAGTCGACGGAGGACGGCGGCGAGGATGTGCACGAGCACCGTGCAGTCCTTACCGCCGTTGAAGCTGAGCGCACAGTGCGCTAGGCCGACCTCGGAGATCACCGCCTCGCACAGCTCGACGGCGCTGCGCACCTTGCGCGCGAGTTGGGGGTAGGCGGCCGCCGTCGGCGCGTGCTCGAAGAGCGTATACACCGCATCGATCGAAGCGAGCCACTCTGGCCGCGCCACCACGCGCGACGAAGACGACGGGAGAGACGAGGAGGCCATGTTGATTCGCCGTATGCACACCGGTGTGCGTACAAGAGCCAGCGCACGAGCGAGTCGTCGAGCAAGCATGCAAAAGATGGTGCGCGTCCGGATGATGGTCAGTGCCCCCCCTCCCCCCGCAGCGACTTTTGACGTAAGCCTTTCGAGCAAACTCGAACGCCTTTTTCAACACCGCGCGTCGGAAGCTTCCGACATCCGCGATTCCAGGTGGAGGAGGGATATTTTCCCCCCCTTCACTTTTCTTGATCGGGGCCTTTTGGTTAACAGGGTCCAACTCGCACCATCACCTCTGCTCGGCTCGAGATCCACAAGGCGCAGAGACCATGTCGGAAGGCAGCTCTCGCGGGCACACTCCCGTGACCGCGCCGTCGAGCATAGCAGCCTCCTCGACGAGCGCCCGCAAGCTCCGCCTCCGCATCCTCACCGCCGCGCCGCTCGCGCCCGCGCACTTCCTCGCGCCGTTCCATCCGGACCATCCGCGCGCCTTTGCCTGCCTCCAGGCGTTTATTCACACCCAACTCGTTCGTCGCGCTGCAGCGACAGAAGAGCAGCGCAGAATTCAACAAGAGGGATCCGCCGCCGTGCGCGTCGAGCTCGACGGCTTCGACGTCCCCTTTGACGACCCGGACGTGCTCAGAGACGGCGACACGCTCACCGTCCGCATGCACAACACCTTTGCCCGGGAACAGCTAGATCCAGCCGCACTCGACGAGGACGAGCACGACGACGTCATGCGGGAGGGGGAAGAGGAAGAGGAGGAAGAGGAAGAGGAGGAAGAAGAGGAAGAGGAGGATGGTGACTGGGTGGGTGCGGTCGAGGATGACGAGGAGCGCAGGGCGGTGCTCGAGGCAGCGCGTGTCGCGGCGATGCTACGAGCGGGGCTGCACAGGGCACCACTCGACCCTGCGCCGCCAGGCCAAGCCGACAGCAGCGACCTGCCACGCATGCCACTCAGCTCGACCGAGGCCAGTGCTCCTGCGGCGCGTCGTCCAGCGCCCGTTCCGCCACTGCCCGCCATGCCGATGATGCCGGTGATGCCCGTGTCGCTCGGTGCACGAGGTGCGGGAGGCGCCGCTGCGGCGATGGCCGCATTCGAGACGCGGCGTCGTCAGCTCCAGCACGCAAAACCCCCGCCACCCATGCCGAGACCCGTAGCGTCTTGTTCCAACCCAACCTCGACGTCCGAGTCCGAGTCCAGCTCGAGCACCGGCGATTCCGACTCGGACTCGGACTCGCCATCCTCGCATTCGGCATCTTCCGACTCTGACTCGGACTCGTCGTCGGCATCTTCCGAATCTGGCTCCTCGTCCTCCTCCTCCTCGTCGTCGTCTTCGGATTCTTCGGATGCGCCTTCGGAGCACGCCACGCTCTCTCACCGGCCTAAGCATCCCGCCGCTCCTCTGTCGGAGGGCGAGGCGGAGATGGTGCCGCCGGGGCAGGGGACGAGTCGGACGCGCCGGCGCAACTTGCTCCGGCGCAAGAAGCTCCAGCTCGCCCGCGACGCTGACAACCTCGACCGCTTCCACCAAGCCCAGCTGCGCGCCGCCCAGTCGCCCGACTCTGCAGTCGACGTCGACGCGGGGTGGATCGAGGACCGCACAGCCGTGCAGATCAAAGGCATCGCCACGCCCGTCGTCACGGTCGAGGTCGAGCGAGGCGCGTTGCCACCTGGTGCAGGAAGCTTACATGTGCAAGAGTCGATCGAGAGGAAGCGCAAACGTAGTCCTCAAGCAGCAGAAGAGAAGCCAGCGGAGCAAGAGCGCGCAGACGTGGTGGAGGGGTTGGAGGAGGTGGGTGGGGTTGAGGTGTTTCATGTCGATTGCGATGCGTACTACCAACGTCAACTCGACCTCGTCTCTTCGCTCTCCACCAGCTCACAGGAGATCCAAGAGGTAGGGGACGGACAAGAGGTGAGGAAGCGAAGAAAACTCGACCCCACCTCCACCTCGTCTTCGTCGGAAGGGGCGGATGGGGTGGTAGCCAAGTTGTCAGACGGTAAGACGTTATATTTCGACGCTCCTGATGAGGGGGTCAAGGATGGAGTGTGGGGTAGGATCCGAGGGTTTGATCCCGCTCGTCTTGCACGGATCACGTGCGTGCAAGCCGAACCCATCCGCTTCGAACACATCACCACCGGTATGGGCTTGGTCTTCTTTCAACTCGCCATCAACCCGCACACGCGTGCTCCGCAACAGATGCTCCACCTCGCCATCATCACACATGCAACCCCCTCCTCGATCGAGCTCAACATCCTCGGTCCTCTCCTCGACAACACAGATGGTTGGGACCAGTACGAAAAATTCGCCTCCACCTGGTCCCACAAAGACCTCCCTTCCGCTTGGCACATCTTCTAAATCCCCTCCCGACCACTTTGCACGCAATACCACCATGGGAAGGAAAGAGACATGTTGAAAAAGGGTCCGGTGTTCGGTGTTCTGAGTGCAATGAAAGGAATCAAGGGGGGCGGGATTTAGACGCTGATCTGAGCGGCGTCGAGGTTAAGCGCATGAAGGAGGAGGTTGACGTTGCGGATCCGGATGTCCGGGTTGATATCTCCCTGGACGGCACCCGGGTTGCGTTTCTGCCACTCGTTGGCGCTGATGACGTTTTCGAGGATCTTTTCGCGCAGTTCCTGCACCAAGATCTGTTGCTGATCCATCGTCGCCCCGATCGCCAGCGCAGCCATGAGGTTCCACGTCGGCTCGTCCTCGAGATCGACGTTGCGGTACTTGCCGCCCACCGTCTGCGCACTCAGCTGCTGCCCGAGACCCGCACCCATGTAGTAGCTCACGCCAAACGGCAGCGAGAGCTTGGTGCGCGTGCTCGGGAACAGGGTCACCAGCTTACCGCCCGCCGTCAGCCGCGAGAAGAGCAGCGCAAAGATCTGCTGGAACTGCTCCAGCTCGGCAGCAGGCACTTCGCCCTGCTGCCTCAACGTCTCGGCGCGCGAGAGGAAGATCGTCAGGAACGCCACACCCGGTCGCGTCTGCGTCACGCGCACCGGATCGTTGCGCTCCACAAACAGAGCCAACATGCCCGACACGATGCGCATCGGCGCCGTGCTCGCCATCTGCATCATGCTCGGCACAATCGTCGTGGCGAACGTCTCGGACTGCCTCTCGGCATCCCTCCTCGCCTCAATCCTCCCCGCATCGTCCGAAAGATCGTCCAGGAGCCCCCCGTTCTGCACCACATCCAGACTCTCGAACGAGGCCACCACCATCGTCAGCGCCGTCAGCGTCTGCTCGGCACTCAGATGGCGCAGCGCGCGCGGCAAGAGTCGCTTGCCCTTGGCCGACGAGAGCAGACTCACAAACGGATGCGGGTCCGAAATCTCGAGCGGCTCCAGCACCCGCAGCTCCGTCCACAGCGCCGTCGTCACCGCAGCCACCTCGTCGCCGTGCGCCGCATGCGCCGCCTTGGCCGCCACGCCCGCCTCGTCCGCAGGGTCGACCTCGCTCACCTCGGGCGGAGCGTTGCGACGCAGCTGCTCCAGCTGCAGCACCAGGTCGTACAGCCGCTCCAGGATGCGCAGCACCTCGTGCTTGCTCAGCGGATCGCGTCGCTGTCCGCCGTGCCCCGTGCCGCCCAGCGAGGCTCCCTCGAGCGCCTGCCGCACCGCATCGCGCGCATGCCCCGCATCCGGCGCCTCGCCCGCCCGCTCCTTGCCCGCCGCTCCCGCCGCCGCCGCCTTGTCCGCCGAGATCTGCAGCATCTGGCGCGGGTTCTTGGTCGAGCTCAAGCTCACCCGACCCAGCGCACCTTCGAGCGCCGCGCCGCTCGCCGACTTCTCCATGCGCTCCTTGCGGCTCTGCACGATGCGCTCCACCTGCTGCTGCATGCGCAGCATCGCATTCTGCTGCTTGTTGAGCTTCTGCTTGCCCTTGCCCCCCTGCTTCTGCTGCGCTCCGTTGGTCGCTCCTGCCGCCGCCGCATCCGCCGCAGCCGCTGCAGGTGCGATCGGCATGCCCGGACGCCTGGGCCCGCCGCGCAGCGCAAAGTAGATGTGGGCGTAAAAGTCGTCGGCGTACGGGTCGGCGGTGATGAGCTGGGAGATCTGGATGCGCGTGATGAAGTCCTTGTCCGAGCCGGACATGAGGCCGTTGTGCTTTGCCATGGCGTTGATCTTGTCCATGCGGCGCTTGCGGCGTGCCTCTGCGCGCTCGAACTCGGCGATCTGCGCCTGGGCCTTCTCCATCATGAAGCGGACCGCGTCCTGCTCGGCGTTCGAGGGCCGGCTGGCCTCGCGCTGCGCCGTGTCGAGGAGCGCGGGGAAGTTGTGCGCGACGCTCTCTAGCGAGTCGAACTGCATGGGCGGCGGCAGCGAGAGGATCGACTGCTGCACGAGCGGCGGCATGGCCTCGAGCAACGCGCGCATGCGCGCAAAGTGCGCCGCCTGCGCCTGCTGCTGCGCCGCCTGGATCGCCGCCGGATCGGCGTTGGGCGGCAGCATGGGAGGCACGGGACCCATGCGTGGCATGCCGCCGGGAGGCGGCACGGGCGCCATGGCCGAAGCCTCGCGCGAGTCTGAGCGCTGGTGCGACTGCATGAGCGCCGCCATGCCCGGAGGGCCCAGAGGCTGTGGCTGACCGGCGGGGCTGTTGAGCATGTGCGGAGGCTGCGGGCCGGCGGGAGCGCCAGCCGCTCGTCGCGCACGCAGCTCGGCCTCGACCTCCTCGACGGTCATGGGCTTTCTCTCGACATTGGGCTGGGCGGCGGCGGCGGGTGCAGGCGGCTGGCCTGCGCGCATGGCCAGCATTTCCGCTTCCACCTCCTCGAGCGTCTTGGGCTGAGCTCGCTGCTGCTGCTGCTGCTGCTGCTGCTGCTGAGGCGGGGCCTGCGGAGCGCCACGTCCGGCGCCGAAGCGGGGGACCGGGTCGACGAGGAAATCATCGAGGCTGGCGGCGAACTTGTTGGAGGCGTCGAACTTGGGCTTGGGAGGCTGAGAATAGTGGTTGTAGGATTGCTGGTGGGCTGGCTGGGCGGAGGTGGCTGGGCCGGAGCCAAAGTCAAAGTCTCTGCCGACGTCGACATCGCCAAAGGTGTCTTCGTTGAGATCGTCGCCAGACTCGTCGAGCTTGTCGCCGAGACCGTCGTAGCCCTCCTGACCCCAGGTGTAGATTTCTACGTCCTCCTGGGCGCCGGCAGCGAGCGCCTTGATCTTGGCGTCGAGCGACTCGTCGTTGTCAAAGGTGGGGTCGAAGGCGTCCTGGGCGTACTTGGGACGCGTGCCGCCGCCGCCGCCGCCGCCGCCGCCGCCGCCACGCCTGTCGCCGGGCATCGAGGTGTCGAAGCCGAAGAACGACATGGTGTGTGGAGAGGGATGCAGTGAAGAACGCTTGTAACGAGCTCGTTGTCCGTAGATGGATGGGATCGTGGAGGCAGAGAAGGTTGATCCGCCGTGCTCGTCCCTTGGCGAGGGCAGCGGGCACCGAGCAGTGCGCTCAGACATTCACAGATTGGACCATCCGAGCCGACGCCTCAACTCTGGATGCGGACCAGTCACGTGTCGACTGCTGTGCACTGGCTGTGATCGGGCGCTAGAAACAGCAGTGCAGCAATTGTCATCACAGCCGATTCAAGATGAAGTCTAACAAGCTTTCCGAATTTGGCTGGCGCGGGGCGGTCTTCTGGTTGTGGAGGTCTCAGTGGTGAAATCGAGATGGAAACGCGCGGAGACTCGGCTGGCGCGGAGCGAGTCTCTAAAGTACAGTGCACCAACCAGCAGCACAGGGGCCCGCGAACCACAAAGCGCAAGCCGGCGCAGGTGAGAGAAAGTGTCGCTGCACGAGCGCCTGCAACTGCTGTCTGCTATTTGGCAGCTGCTGCTGGCTGTGTGCATCCGGGATCCGCCCGGCTCAACCCTGATGAAAGCTTGCAGCACACGGTGCGCCCGAGCCAAGCCTGCAGGTGCTGTAGCCCACGCAAGGCAACTCAACCCCACGCCTACGCTCACGCCTGTACTGTACCTGACACGCAGCTTCCGCTCGCACAGGCAACCGGCGCTCGTGCCATCATCATCCCATAGCATCGCGCCTCTTCCGACGCCTCGGTTGCTGCTCGTGATCTCCTCGCAAGCTTGCATTCGCCTGCATTCGTCACTCGTCACTCGCACTTCCAACGCCACTCGCTCCTCACTCAGCACGTCGGATCATCCGCCAGATCAGCCCGTCGGATCAGCTGTCGGATCAGCCGCTGGTAGCGTTTCTTTCTTGATCACTCGGGCTCGCCTCGGCCACATTCCGTGATACTCTGAAACGCATCGCGACGGCGGCGGGTTTGCCTCACGCAGCTTCAGTCATCAGTCGCGCCAAGCTTGTCTTGCGCTAGAGGCCAACGGATGCGCACGCGAGGGAGCCCAGCATAAAAACCACGTCCAGACCGCCCACCATGGCTCCCAAATCGCTCGTCACGTCGTTGCGCGACCGCTACCTCAACGCCATCCGCTCCGTACAGCCCCCCTCGCGATGGAAGGTGCTCGTCGTCGACTCCTTCACCAAGGAGCTCCTCAACTCGGTGCTCAAGATGTACGACATCCTCCAGGAGAACGTCGCGCAGGTCGACAACATCGAGCTCCCCCGCGCTAGCCAGGCCTCCCTCGAGGCCTGCTACCTCCTCACCCCAACCAGCCAGAACGTCGATCGCATCATCCGCGACCTCGCTCCCGAAGCCGGCCGTCAGCCCACCTACGCCGCAGGCCACATCTTCTTTGTCGACAGCCTCTCGGATGCGCTCGTCCACAAGCTCACCGCATCGCCCGCAGAGCCCAAGCTCCGCCAGCTCATCGAGCTCTACACCAACTTCTGGCCCGCAGAGGCGCAGGCCTTCTCGCTCAAGTCGCCCCAGAGCTTCCTCAACCTCTTCCAGCCCCTCGGCGGCCTCTACGGCCCCGACCCCATGGAGGCCATGCGCACCATCGAGGAGGAGCTCCAGTTCTCCACGCAGGCCATCCTCAACGTCTGCGTCACCCTCAACGAATTCCCCCTGATCCGCTACTACAACCCTTCCCATCCGCCACTCGGACCCCTCCAGCCGCCCAAGGACGCCGTCAAGTCCCAGACCGCCGCCGCCAACATGTACCAGGGCAGCGCCCGCATGGCCCGCCTCCGCGGCTCCAACAACGACGCGGGCCTCGCCGGCGCAGGGCCCGACGGCCCCGTGGCGGGCGAACACTTTACGCGCAAGCTCGCACTGCGCGTGCAGGCGGCGATCGACCAGTACGTGCGCGACAACGAGCCGAAGCCCGAGCCGAGCCGGCCGCGCAGCGTGCTCTTCATCACGGACCGCTCCATGGACACGGTGGCGCCGTTCCTGCACGAGTTCACCTACCAAGCCATGTGCACCGACCTGCTGCCCATCGCCGACGGCACGCGCTACCACTACACCTTTTACACCTCGGACGGCGAACGCCAGGAGAAGGACGCCGTCCTCTCGGACGAGGACAACGTCTGGACGGGCATCCGCCATCTGCACATCGCCGAAGCCATCGACAAGCTCACGCGCGACTTCAAGCAGCACGCGGGCGAGCAGGGCGCGTTTGCCGACGCCAACTCGTCGCTCAACGACATGCGCGACATGCTCGCCTCGCTGCCTCACATGCAGGAGATGAAGGAGAAGCTCTCGCTCCACCTCACGCTCGCCCAGGACTGCATGAACCGCTTCGAAAAGTCCAAGCTGCCGCAGCAGGCCATGGTGGAGCAGAACTGCGCCACGCGCCTCACGCCCGAGGGCCACAAGCCCAAGACGCTCGTCGAGGAGATGGTGCCCCTGCTCGACGACCGGAGCGTCTCCAATGTCGACAAGGTGCGCATCATCGCGCTCTACATCATGTACTGCGACGGCGTGCCGGACGAGGATCGCAAGCGCCTCTTCCAGCACGCGCGCCTCGGCCGGTACGAGATGGAGGCGGTGGACAACCTCGTGCATCTCGGCACGCAGGTGGTGCGCGACGCGTCGAGCTCGAGCTGGGAGATGCTCTTCAAGAAGGGCAAGCGCAAGCAGCAGCCGGGCGAGAACGAGTTTGAACTCAGTCGCTACCAGCCGCTGGTCAAGCTCATGGTCGAGGATCACTTTGCCGGTAAGCTCGAGCAGGCCACGTATCCGTATGTGCGCGATGCGCCGCCCGAGGCCTCGACCGGCCTCTCGCTGCCCGTGCAGACGTCTGCGCTGGCCCGCGTCGGCTTGGGCGGGGGAGGAGCTGGGGGTGCGAGCGGGGCGACGCCGGCGAGTGCGCGGACGCAACCGAGTAGCCTGCGCTCGGCCAAGCCGACCTGGCATCAAAAGGGTCGGGGTGGCTCGAACGTCGGTGTGGAGAGGTTGGAGAATCGGCAGCGCGTGATCGTCTTCGTAGCGGGTGGGATGACGTATTCCGAGATGCGGTCGGCGTACCAGATCAGCGAGCGACTCGGCAAGGATTGCTACATCGGCTCGTCGCATACCTTTACGCCCGAGAGCTTCGTCGAGGTCATGAAGCATTTCGGCAAGGCGGGCTCGCGCGAGGCGGCTCAGCGCACCGGTCACCACGCGCACCACGCGCACCATGCGCCTCGCGCCGAGCATGCGAACCAGACACAGCTGCCGCCCGGCGCCAGTACGCTCAGCAAGCCCGTCAACGACCGCAGCGCCATCCGCACCGAGTCGCTCAAGCACGGCGCATATCCCGCCGGCACGGCCAACGGACACCAGTCGGGCTACAGTTCGGCCCCGCCCGTCGAACAGTCGACCTACGACCGCCGCTTCCAGTCGGCAGCCCCGCAGCCACCACCGTCGCAGCCACAGCAGCATCCGCAGCACTCGCAGCACCAGCCGCACAAGTCGACGCTGCCCGCGCACGTCGTCGCCGACGCCGGTCCGCACGGCGGCGCGAGGAGTGCGAGCCCGTCGCCCAGCCAGACCTCGGATCTGAGCCAGAGATCAAAGGAGAAGAAACGCCTCAAAAACCCCTTCTCGTTCAAAAAATAACCCCACCCTCCCCCTCCCGGGCTTTGCACACAGCTCACTCCCTCCTGACCTCCTAATGAGTTACAGATACCTCTTTTTCCATCCACACACACACGAAGTACCCCGACATGTGCGGGTTTACAGACGTCGCAAGGTCGGCGGGATGGACAGGCCATGGGTGACGGCATATTGATCGTCGAGAATATCTTGGGATGAGAGAGCGACGAGGTCGGCGTTGACTGATGAGCGCCTGTGAAGAGAGGGGTCCAAGATGGGGAGGGGGGGGGGGGTGTTGGGTTGTTGTTGTCACCAACCTCTGATGCCTAGGATGTGTCTCACGTCAGTTGCGAAGCGGAGCGAGTCGAGGATGGGGAGGAGGTCGAGGAGGGCTTCGTCGTTCGGGTCGTGTGTCCAACCCTCGATGGGGATGCCGTTTGCCCTGTTGATCGCATAGCTCGCGGGGCTGTTATCGACGAGGCAGACCTTGCTGAGATCTGGATCTACGACGGCGAGATTCTTGACGTAGCTGCCGCCGCTGAAGCTGCAACTTTCTCTGAACAGTCTTGCTGAAATGAGACCTCTGCCCTGATCCAACCAGTCGATGACCGGATCCGCATACTCCTGCACCGAGGCGGTGAAGACGACCACGGTATACCAGCTGGCGACCTTGCGGAGAAAGTAGTCGGCCCAGGGACGTTTGTAGACATGGTACAGAACGGATCTACCGTCCAGAACCACTTCGACCATATGGGGTCTGATGCGTCTTGGATTGTCGTTGGCTCTCAAGCCAAGTACCGCACCAGCGGTCTCGAGACCCAGAAAGCCAGAGGTGGTGGTACGACCGGTAGCGTACTGTGCAGGAGAACGCGAGGTGGAGTGGATGAGCGTCTCGTCCAGATCGAGCACGAGGATCTTGGGCGAATGGTGGATGATCGAACTCGTGGGTGCACGCGGTACTTTGGTCTGCATCATCACCGCCGTCGTCGTCTCTGCGTTGGCGCCTGCAAGGCCGGAAGCGGCTGCACGTCGAGCTGCCCTCCCGCGAGCGATGCGCGACTGACGTTCAGCTTCCATCCTAGCCTCATGCTCCGCCATGACCAAGTCCACCGGTTCGGCCTTTGCATTGTGCGCCAGCATCGGATCCACCGCCTGCGGATTCGGCAACAGCCTCGACGGCGTCCTCGGTCCCGAAGCCAGCGCCTGCCACCCGATCCCTCTCTCGGCCGCCTGCTCCTCCGTCACCGGCTCCTTCTCCTCCCACCCGCCCACGTCGGGCTTGGGCGTCCGCGGCCGAGCACCCACGGCGGAACTGCGCTTCTCGCGCTCAGCCTCCGCCTTGGCTACAAACCGCAGCGACGCAGGTCGAGTCGTGCGCTTCTCCTCCATGCTGCCCGCGTTCTTCTCGAGGATCGGCACCTGCGCACGCTCGTACACCGCCTCCACCGCTTGCTCCACCCGCAGCGCACGTCGCCGACGCAGGTACCGCACGCAGTACACCGGACACAGCAGCACGGCCACCAGCACATCGCGCAGCCGCACCAGCGCCCGGTACACGGTGCGCTTCGTCGAACCGCCCCGCTTCCCTCGTGTTCCACCACCCTTGGCAGCTCCCTCGTCCAGCTCGTGACTTCCGTTGCGCGGTGCCAGCCAGCCGCGCGCCTCGTCGGTCTCCGAGGCCCGCGCCGAGCTCGATCGAGAGCCGCGCTTTGAGCTCCGCCGCCGCGGCTTGCTCGGCGTCAGGCTGCGCTCCACCTGCTCCGCCGAGTCCGTGCTCGCCAGCGACGACGTCGACGTCGAGCCCACCGAGCCCACCGAGCCGTGCACGGACCGCGTCGATGCATTTCGCCGCAGCGAGCTGCGTCGCGACGCCGAGGGCGTGTCCGCGCCGGATCCGGGCACGTCCAACGCGTCCGTCCCACTGCGTCGCTGCGTCGGCGTCGTCTCTGACTCTGAATCGACCGCCTTGCTGGTCTCCTTCTTGGGTGTAGCCGACGCCGACGCCGCTACCGCCGCTTCAGGATCGACGACGGCAGAGGCCGGGTCACGGTCGGCTACCGCTTCGATCGCCGCGGGCTCGCCCTTGGCAGCCTCGAGCAGCGTCTCGGCATCGACGGCGTTCTCGTCGTGGCGATCCTGCGTGTATTGCTGTTGCTCTCCTTCTTTCTGCTGAGCTTGGCCGCTCGAAGCGTCTGTGATGGTGGCGTGGGCAGGATGCGTTTCGTGAGAGACCGAGGAGCCCTGTCCCCAGCTGCTGTCTAGGCTGCTCTGCGAGATGGTGCGATGGCGCGGCCGCTCGATGTCCTCGGGCGCAAAGTCGCCGCCGTCAAACTCGACGATGTCCTCGCGCTCCTTCTCGGTGAGGAGGTCCGGGTCGTCGTGGTGATGCGGCTGCTGCGGATCCTTGGCCCACGGCTCGAGCGGCGGGTCCTGGGCTGTAGTGAGGGTGAGCGAGGCCGCCTGGCCGAAGCGCGGCTGGCGCCTGGATCTGCGCCTGGACAGACCGGAGGCCTCGTCGGAGCTGCTGGAGGACGGATCGCGCTGAGCAGCGTGCGGCTGTCCTGCGCCCGACGATGCGGTGCGTCGAGCCTGGCTTCGGCGCGGAGCGGTGGAGGAGAGGAGGAGATCGTCGAGGCTCGGCGCGCGCTTGCTGCGGCGGAGAGTCGCTTGCGCGTCGCTGTTCTTGCGCGAGCGGGCGCGGGAGCCCGGGTGGATGGCCTCGTCGAGCCAGCCGGTGAGGCCCCAGAGGCCGCTCCAGCGCGCGGGGCGCGGGTGGAGCGAGTCGTCGTCGCTATCATCGGTGAGCGCAAGCGGATTGTTGATGCCGGAAGGCGTGCTGCCTGTGCGCCGGAGCGCGTTGGCGTAGACGGGACGCACCTCGTCCTGCTCCTGCGACCATCTGCGGAGGTGCGAGGAGCCCGACGGCGTCGAGGGCGACGTGCTCGAGGCTCTGCGACTGCCCGGAAGCGACGAGTGCGAGCGCGAGCGCTTGGCCGACGCCGAGGCGCGCGAGGCGGGTCGCTCCGGCGCCGCCGCAAACGACCGGCTCAGCACCGAGTCGAGATAGCTGATCGAGTTCATGGCGTCAGCGGCGCCGCTCGGACGGCGCGATCGAGTCGGAGGGTCGCGTCGTGTCTATACGCCAACGATGGATGGCGAAAAGGAAGCTCCGATCGATGCTTTCACCGTCCCCCTGCCATGGTCAGCGCGTTTTCGCTCCAAAGGATAGCCGAAGCAAGTTGGGTCTTGCCCAGCGGAGGTTGTCCAGTGGCGTAGCAAGTGTCGGAGACGCCGACAGCGCGTGTGCGCGATCAAGGCTCGATCGAGGCGGAGGTTCCGAAAGAGCAAGAGGTGCCACTGTGATGGCGTATCGAGCAAAGGTCGCCAAGCAGCTGCGGGCAGAGAGGATGAGCAAGCCGGGATGTGTGTTGGGGCAAGTCGAGCCAGGGCCAACGGAGCATGATGCTGGTCCGTGGAGCTTTCTTTTTTTGGCTGAGGCGCTGGTGCCTTCCAACCTACACCCTCTCACTCACACGCTCGATGTGCATGAACCGGGCCCCACTGCCGTCCGCCGACCGGATCATTTGGCGAGCCCCAAACCCTTTGGCCTCAGAGTCGCCTCGGCCTGCCTGCCGCGGTTAAAAAACAAAGGCCATCGGAAGGGAGAGGCAGCCCACAGCGATCTGGGATGCGATGCGATGCGATGCGGGTCGGATTTTCAGCCCTTTTTTCGGTGGCCCGCATGACGCACTCTTGGCCTGGCGCTGGCTTCGCACGGACTCAGCTTGCGCCCTCTTTGGCAGCCGCGGCCATCCAAGTGTTGGGAATCGGATGCGATCCGACGAGCCTGACTTCGTCTCGACCGATACCTCACACCGATTTTGAGCTTGCAGCTGTTCCTGGCCGCACGAGATCCTCCACTGTCTCTGCGCTGTACCGTCTGCTGAAGGATGCTGCAAGCGGCGGCGATCACGGAGCTGCTCTCGCGGCTCATTGGCGACGAGGGCGGCGAGACGACCGTCGTCCGGCCGCATACGGCGCTGCTGACGCTGCTCGAATCGTCCGAGCTCTATGCCGTCGCCACGCGGCTCGTGGAGCAGCCTCCGGCTCGCTCGGCCGTGGCATCGATCCTCGCCAGCACAGCGGCGGCTGCGGGTACGTCGGCGCCTTCGCAGCTGAGCTATGCGCGCGCGGCGCCGCTGACGCTCGACGAGCGTGCGGCCTGTCTGTCGGCGCTCGCGGTGACGTCGTGGCGACAAGCGACCGAGTCCAGCGCGAGCTCGAGTAAGAACGGCACGGGTGCCGCGGACGTGGTGGTGATGCCCGGAGCTTCGGTGACGGTGGCCAAGCACGATGCGCTGCGGCTTGGCGGTGCGTCTGGCAAGCCGAGCCTGGCGAGGGAGACGGTGCCGTTGCTGCTCGAGAGCGATCTCGGAAGGGTGCTCGTCATGCCCATCGTCCCTTCTGCACCGGCGATCAGCCCGTCGAGGACCGAGCATGCGAACGACGCCAACGATACGCACGACGATCCACCGCTCGTCGAGCATCACAAGCCCTACATGCTGCTGACGCTCAACGCGGCCGTCGAGGGTCCACCCGCGAGCCTACCCAAAAGCCCGGCAACGCCCGGCGCAATGATCAGCCCGGCACTCAGCTCGGCAGTCGCAAGCCTATCGGCCAACAACGTGGCGCGATCGAGGCTTAGGTCCGGAGGCACCACACCGACCTCGACGAGGTCGGAGCATACGCCGACGCCGTCCCGTTCGCCCGTCTCGGACCACTTCCCCGCCTCGGCCACGACTGGACCTCCCGGTGCCACCGGAGAGGTCGAGACGTTGGCGAATCCGGACGGCGCCGACGAGGCCGCGGCAAACGAATGGGAGGCGAGGCAGTGGGCGGCGCTGTATGCCCAGGCAAAGGCGCTGGCACGCGTCCTCGCTCCCAGTCTCGCCCAGAGCGGCGTCGCGCATCACCATGCTGGCGACGATCACGCCACCGAGCCAAGACACTCGACGCTCGTCAGCGACGACGAAGCCGACATTTGAAATGCTTGACTCACACACACACTCCCAGCACGATAATCTTGATACCCATTCCCATCCAGTTTGCGCTCGGGTACACTGCGACTGACTGTGAGCGATCCTGTCGAGTCAAGCAGCATTCCTTGCTGAGTGAAGAACGACCGGGGCGGGTGGGGGTACGTTGAGGCCCTAAAAAATCGCCGACGCGAGCTTGGTTGGGGGCGCGCCGATTCGGAGGAGCGGACCGGTCCGGCAAGGCTGTCTCTGGCCTGCGACGTCTTGAGCTTGTTTCGGGATTTAAATCGAGGCTCATTTCCCCCTCTCCGCCCGTATCTTAGATCAACAGCATAGCACCCTTTTCCCCACCTCATCAACGACGCACTTCGAAGTTGTAGCAAGGATGACGACGGGGACGGGCGATGGCGGTGGTTTGGGCGATGTGGCGGTGTTGGTGGTGGTGATGGGGACGTCTGGATCTGGAAAGTCGACGGTTGGAGCTGCGTTGGGCCGAGCGCTCGACTGTCCGTTTGTCGATGGAGATGACTTGCATCCGGCTGCCAACGTGGCCAAGATGTCGAGCGGTCAACCACTCGACGACACGGACCGAGAACCTTGGCTACAAACCATCCGTTCGACGGGCAAACAACTCGCCCTCACCCAACACCAACCCCACCTACCCAGCGTCGTCAAACCCCTCGCCGAGGTCTACGAAACTTCCCACCAACACCTCACCCCCAAAGACACAGCCGTCCAATCCACCCCCCAACCCCCAACTTCTTCCCAAAGCACCCAAGGTGGCGTCAAGGTCGCTGTGATTGCTTGCTCGTCATTGAAGCTCGTTTACCGTAGACTGCTACGTGGCTCGATCGACTCGCTAAACGATGCGAAGGCGAAAGAACCAGAAAGCGGACTGGATCAACAGTTCAAGGTGATCCATGTCTATCTCGATCTGGACGACGAGTTGCTCGAACTCCGAATGCACAATCGCAAGGGTCACTTTATGAAACTCGACATGCTAAGATCCCAACTCGCAACCCTCCAAAAACCAAACCCAGCCACAGAACCAGGCATCATCTCAATCCCCATCTTCCCAGACACTACCACCGACTCGATCGTCACCCAAACCATCGCCCAACTCAAATCCCAATCCATCATCTAAACCTTTCCCCCAACGCCAACTTTTTCCCTCTCCTCTCGAGGCTTTCATCATCACGTAACATTCACACACACATGCTGCTGGAGTTTGAAACGAAAACATTACTACATCCCGGGGGAAGGGGGTGAATGGGGACTAGGATGAGATGGCGGCGTCGCGCTTGTACTGGTCGATGAGCTGGTTGATGCGATCTTCCTTCTGCTTCCTCTCCTGGGCGAGGAGCTGGAGGATCTTGCCGTGCTTGGCCGAGGGCAAGCCCTTGGTCTTGACCATGAAGCGCGGGAAGTTTTCGGCCTCCTTAACGCCCTCGTCCTTGATGCCCTCGCTCGCGAGTGGGGCGAGGCCATGGTACATGGTAGCCTCCTTGTTGCCGATCTCGTGCTCGTACTGCTCGACCGTCTTCTTGGCCCTCCACCTGGAGGATTTGGTCATCTTGAGATACACCCTAGCGCGCTCGTAGTCGAGCTCCGAGGTGAGCAGGAACTGCTTCTGGAAATCGGGCGAAACCTCGGGGAAGAGGAAGGGCTCGAGCAGACCGACCTCGACCTTCTTGTACGTCCTGCCGCGGCCCGAGATCTTCTTGCCCGTGCGGTTGTCGCGCGTCTGCGGCGAGCGGTAGATGGCCGAACGCGCCCAGGTGGTCTTGAGGCCGTAGATGGCCGAGAGGTAGGAGCGGAGCGCGTGCTTGTGCATGCTGAGCGGCACGCGGAAGGTCGCCTTGAACGCATCATACTCGGCGCCGGGAGGCGTGTAGTTCTTGACCAGCTTGACGATCGTGTTGGGCAGGAAGGTCAACTCGCCCGCACGTTCCGGTTCGGCGTACCAGCGCTGCGCGGGCGAGGCGAGGATGAACGAATCGTCCGCATCGTCAATGTAGACGTGCGAGCGGTCGCGCAGCTTCCACGCCGCCGCCTCCTCGGCCGTACGCTGCCCGGGCGAAAGTTCCTGCCACGCCTTCCACGCCAGCTCGTCCTCGGCCTGCTGCAGCTTGCGGAACGCCGCCCAGCCCTCGTCGCCCCGCGCACCCAGCTTGGCCGGCAGATGCGTTCCCTGCTCGGACTCGGGACGCGGGTAGCCCGACGAATAGCCCTGCCTCCAGCCGAGCTTGCGGATGCATTCGTAGCGCAGCCGGAGCAAGGCGGCGTCGCGCTGCTTGTGCGACATCCTCTCCCACACGCGGCGCAGCACAAAGTCGGTCTGCTGCTCGTACTCCATGGCGTCCCACGCCGCCCTTCGCTCGTTCTGGAGCGTTTCGCGGACCGCTTCGATCTGGTCGTCGATCCAGCTCGGAACGTCGCTGACCGCGGCATCTGCGCCGCCGAGCGCACGCACCTCGGACTCAGCGGGCGTCCAGAGTCGTGCGCGAGCGGTGCGGAAGCTCTTTGCGAGGTCGTAAGTCGACTTGAGCCAGTTGGGATAGTCGCGGTCTCGGGCAAAGGCCTTGGCGAGCTCCCTGCGCTGTGGGTGGCCTTCGTCGAACCAGCCCCACTTGAGCACGTATTTGGAGGCAAGGTGCTGGAAGTGCTTGAGCGGCTTGTCGGTCGCCACCCAGTTGGAGAGCGATTCGGTCTCGTTTCGCTCGGTGCTGAGCTCGTCTTGCGCCGAGGTGGACTGCGAGGGCGGCGTGGGCTCGGACGCAGAAGCGGACTCGGACGCGGCCTGGGCAGCAGCAGCATCCTGTCGAGAGATGGGGGAGAGGGAGAAGCTCCTGCTGGGCTGGCTGGTGGCGCAAGGGGCGACGAGGGCGGAGACGAGGCGTTGGGGCCGGGAGGCGGCGACGAGGCGAGATGTGGTGGATGCACCGCGGAAGGCGGCGCGGGCGAGGTGCGCCTGCGATGATGGTGCGCTGATCATGCTGTTTGGTGCAGGCAGCAAGACCCGAAAAGAGTGCAGTAACGGGGACGATGGATGATGGTGATTAGCGAGGCTCGTGTAGTGGGCAGCGTGCGCGGAGTAGCTTAGCAACTTTTTTTGCCCGGTCTATTCTTGCGATCTGACGAGCGAGCCTCGACGGACACGGATTCTTCTCAAAAAGCGCCAAAGCGCCCAGCTCGGAAGCCAGCGGCAGCCAGCGGCAGCCAGCGGCAGCAGCCTAAACCATGGCCTGCGACCAGCCCTGGTCACGTGAAGCGGGCAAAATCGACTGTTAATTCTAATCGAACAGCGAGACAGCATTTCGAAGTCTAACAAAATGGACCGAAATTTTGCCGCGTCTGAAGACGGGTGTAGCGGTCCAGTCCTGCCGTCGGCTCTTTGGAAGGACGGCGCTCTTCCGATGCATGCTGGTGGCTAGTGGCGATGATGCGGTCTGGAATCGAAGCATGGAAGCACGCGATGGCTCGAGATGCGAGGATGAGCGGCGGTGTGGGCGTACTGTAGGCGATGCCGATCCGAAGCTCGCGTGTGAGCGGAGAGACGAGATGGTTTGCAGCTCAGCTGCAACCGGCGCACGCTACCCTCTGCGTCCTGCATCGTCGGTCCAAGCTTGACGTCCGAACGTGCATCAGCCCATCGGCTGCTCCGGTGCTAGCCACCTCAAGCGCCGGAGCCTGTGCCAACCTGCATACAGTACTGTAGCGCATCGCAGCGTGACGGCGCAGCGCTTTCCGTGCTGGCTTCGGGCTTCCTTCCCCTCGAGGGCAGAGTGACCGACGAGGGCGAGATGGTAGAGTTTTGGGAGACCAAGCGGCGAACGAGGTGGAGCTCTCGGGCTGCGTCGAACGCCGCCGTCCGTTCGTTGGAGCCAGAGGCGCAACCCCACGCGCTCGGATTTCGTGCCGTCTCGGCTCGCGCAGTCAGTCACAGACCAAAATCGCCCACCGCACGCGGCTCATCCGCCCACCAGCGCGCAACTGCATGCAGCCTGCCCAGCCCAGCCCAACCCAACCCAACCCAGCGCAGCGCAGCTCACGCCTCGCCACACCACGCTCCGCACCTCGAGCCTCTCTGCAGCGCACACTCACTCATTCACCATTCCACTCGCGACTTGTCTTTGTCTTGCCTTGCCGCCCACCACAGCCCGACCGACTTTGGCGTCCGTCCTGCATCGACACCCTATCTTACTCCTCACCAAGATCACCATCCACGCACCGTCGTCTGGAGCTGCACGCTTGTCTGCGCTGCTACGCGCACACTTCGTCACCCCCTTCTCCTCCTTCTCCTCCTCGTCCTGCACAACTCTCCCAATCGCTCGCTCCATGGCCTGTCCACTAGGCGCTGCCTCTTGCCACTCCTGACCATCGCTGGCCGACGCTCATCATCTCATCGCTATCACATCACATCGCGTCCGCCCGCCCGCCTCCTGGGCACGTATACCCGCCCGCCCGCCCGCCTCTGGATGCTACCGACGCACTCGTTCTACAGGACCTTGGCTCGACGCTCCGCGCTCTCCCCAGCATCAGCATATCCAGCATCCAGCATCCACGTCACATTCCTCCTGGTTCCATGATCACAGCATCGGCATAGAATCTTACCCTCTCACTCTCGTCTTCCATCATGGGTGCCGTGTGCTGCAAGCCCGAAGTCATCGACTTTGACGGGCCCGTCGACCTCTACCACTTCTACCTCCTACGCGCGGTCGGCAAGGGCGCCTTTGGCAAAGTGCGCGTGGTGCAGCACAAGCAGACCAAGGACCTCTATGCGCTCAAGTACATTAACAAGGCAAAGTGCATCAAGATGCGCGCCGTCTCCAACATCATCCAGGAGCGCCGCCTCCTCGAGGAGATCGACTCGCCCTTTGTCTGCAATCTGCGCTACGCGTTCCAGGACGACGAAAACATGTTTATGGTGCTCGACCTCATGCTCGGCGGCGACCTCCGCTTCCACCTCGACCGCACGGGCAACATGAGCGAAGACGTCGTCCGCTTCTACGTCGCACAGCTCGCCCTCGGCCTCGACTACCTCCACCGCCTCCAGATCGTGCATCGCGACCTCAAGCCAGACAACGTCCTCCTCGACGAGAAGGGCCACGCCCATCTCACCGACTTTAACATCGCCGTCCACTTTTCGCCGCGCCGGCCGCTCACCAGCATCGCCGGATCGATGGCCTACATGGCGCCCGAGGTGCTCACCAAGCGCGGCTACCTCTCCTCGGTCGACTGGTGGTCGCTCGGCGTCGTCGCCTACGAACTCCTCTTTGGCAGGAGACCGTTCCGGGGCAAGACCAACTCGGCGCTCACCCACTCGATCCTCAACGACCGATGCACGTTTCCGGACAACGTCGAGAACCTCGTCAGCCGCGAGACGGTGAGCTGCATCAAGAGCCTGCTCGAGCGCGATCCGCGCAAGCGTCTCGGCTGCCGCAGCGGCATCGACGAGTTCAAGACGCATCCTTGGTTCGCCGGCATCGACTGGCCCGCCATGGAGGCCAAGCAGGTGCCGCCGCCGTTCGAACCCGACTCGAAGAAGGCCAACTTTGACGCGACGCACGAGCTCGAGGAGCTGCTGCTCGAGGACAATCCGCTCAAGGCCAAGAAGCGCAACGGCAACGCCGACTTTGATGCGCTGCCGCCCGAGATGCGTCAGATGGAGGAACACTTTCTGCCGTTTGACCACCTCAAGCAGAGGCGCAAGTCGTACTTCCGCGGCACGCGCGCCAACGGCGTTTCGCCCGCTCCGAGTCCCGGTGCTGCGCCAGGGACGGCGGCGTTGGCGGCCGCGGGCGCCGAGGGCGATCGGGTCTCGCAGATCTCGTCGGTCGCGCATACGCTGCAGGACCAGCCGCTCTCGGAAACCGCTCCCGCTCCGTCGGCGCCTCCGACACCCGCAGCAGAGGCGGGCACGCAGAGGTTGACGCCCGCGCTAGACGAGCGTGGGCCACGGTCCAGATCGCCCTCGGGCTCGTTTGGCGTGGAGCGCTACAGCGAAAAGGACCAGCTCGCCGTGCCTGCTCCCTCGTATGGCCGCGCAGGGGCGAGTCAGGGTTCAGCACATCCACATCCACTCAGCACCGAGATCGACGAAAAATCGTCATGATACACTCTCACTCTTCCCCCTTCCCCTCGGCATTTTATTCTGACTACTGGTCGCGGCGATTCCGTTTTGTGCAATCCAATACCCTCCTTCGGTTTTCTTCGCGCTCGCAGAGGTTTGGCAGGTAGGGTTGAGGATGTGATTCGAGCGGAATATGGACATTGATTGACGGCTGGTGAGGGGGGATTAGGAGTTGATTTTGTCGAGGCGGATTTTGACGGCCATGGCGTGGGCTTGGAGGCCTTCGCACATGGCGAGGTCGATGACGTTTTTGCCGAAGCCTAGGAGGCCGTGTTTGGTGAGAGCTTGGGAGGTGATGCATTTTTCAAACGTGCCAACGTTGACTCCGCTGTAGCTCTTTGCGTAGGCGGCGGTGGGGAGCGAGTGGTTTGTACCACTCATGTAGTCTCCGCAACTTTCGGGAGACCAAGCACCTACAAAGACGGAACCAGCATTGGTCACGAGTTTGACCAGTTCCTCGGGTGAGTCGGTTTGAAGGATAAGGTGTTCGGGTGCATAGGCGTTGGACCATTCGATCGCACTTTCGCGCGAAGGCACAATGATCGTCACACTCTTGTCAATCGCCTGTCGAACCACTTCCACCCTAGGCAACGCCCTCGCTTGTCGATCCACCTCTTCTTCAATCGCCTTCAACTCCTCCTGCGTCAACGCAATTCCAACCAAGACAACTTGCGAATCAGGCCCATGCTCCGCCTGACTCAACAAATCACTGGCCACAAACGCAGGATCAGCCCCCCCATCCGCAACCACCAACACCTCGGACGGTCCCGCAGGCATATCGATCGATACGATCGCATCCGTCTCGTTCTGCACCAACATCTTGGCCGCAGTGACAAACTGATTGCCAGGTCCAACGATCTTGTCCACCTTGGGACACGTAGCCGTTCCATACGCCATGGCAGCAACAGCCTGCGCTCCACCAGCACACAGAATCGCCGTAGCGCCCACCTTGGACGCGCAGTAGAGCACCTCGGGCGAGATGCTCCCGTCGGCGCGCGGCGGCGTAGCGATGACAACGGTAGGGCATCGTGCCACCTGGGCGGGTACGCCCAGCATGAGCGCCGTCGAAGGCAACACGGCCGAACCACCGGGCACGTACAGACCCACCGACTGAATCGGCCGCGCGAATCGACGACACACTACACCAGGCATCGTCTCGACCTCGAGCACACCATCTTCGGCCGCCTCGTTGGCCTCGACGGTGCCCGCCGCACCCACCTCGTCGGCGCGCTTGTTGCCAAACGTCGTCTTCTGCGCCTTGTGGAACTTCCAGATGTTGTTGTACGCAATGTCGATCGCCACCTTGACCTCGGGCTTGATCTTGGCCATCACCGCATCGTCGACAAACGGCGGCAGACGCACCGGCGTCGTGAGCTTGGCCCGGTCGAACTTCTCGGTGAGCTCGAGCAGCGCCGCATCGCCACGCTCCTTGACCGAGCGCAGGATGGGCCGGCAGATCTCCATGACCTGCTCGGTGCGCAGTGCAGGTCGCTTCAGCAGCTCCTTCTTCTGCTCCGCCGACAGCTCCTCGAGTCGATAGCTCTGGATCTTGATCGGCGCATCGGCATCCTTGACCGGAGCTGCGGCTGGTGGCGCGGGCGTCGCCTTAGCCTCGGCCGCCTTCTGCTGCTGCGCAAACGCAGGCTTGGCATCGCCCTTCCTGCGCGAGACCTTCTTGGCCTTGGCGTCGAGCGAAGCCTCGATCTGCTCGAGGCCGATGCCCGCCGAAACACACTTGGTGAGCGCAAAGTAGAGCAGGTCGGCGGCCTCAAAGGCGACGTGCTGCGGGTCGTCGTTGCGCGCGTCGGCGAGCTCGGCGGCCTCCTCGCGCAGCTTGGCGCCGAGCAGCGAGGCGTCGTTGAAGAGGCGCGCCGTGTAGCTGCCGGCGGGTGCCGACTGCTGGCGCTGCTGGAGCGTCGCCTCGAGTTTGGCGAGGCCCGTGGCGGACGAGAAGCAACCCTCGCGATTCTCGAGGTGGCAGAAGCCGGCGGCGGTGGTGCCGCGCGACTGGCGCACGGCGAACTGGAGCGCGTCCGAGTCGCAGTCCTGGCGGATGCTGACCACCTGCTGCGTGGCGCCGCTCGATTCGCCCTTGTGCCAGAGGCCGCGGTTGCGCGACTGGTAGTGGGCGCTGCCCGTGACGATCGACTTGCGGATGGAGAGCGGCGACGAGTAGACGAGGCCGAGCGAGGTGGAGCCGGCGGCCGAGACGACGGTGGTGGCGAAGAGGCCGTCGGTGCGGTCCGAGGTGAGCGGGGCAAGGAAGGCGTCGACAATGTCGAGCTTGCCCTGCTGCTGCTGGCCCTCATCTGCGAGCGAGAGCGCAGCGGAAGGGGCGACGAGGGAAGCAGAGAGCTTGGCGAGCGCCTTGACGTCGTCGAGCGAAGGGACGCCGGAGGTAGCAAGCACGAAGAGCGACTTGCCGGACGTCTTGACCTGCAGCGACTCGGCGGTGGTCTGGATGAGCTGTGTCGAGCTCGCGATGGCCGAAGCGGCGGGCAGGGTGATCACGGCACCGGCGACAGAGTTGAGCACCTCGGGGACGGGGGCTGCGCCGGAGGCGGAGAGGTAGATGAAGCGGGTCGCGGCGACAGCTGCGTCGAACTGCTGGACAAGCTGGGTGTCGGCGGTGACGATGGCCTCGGCACCGGTATCGAGCAGGTCGGCGGCAGCATCGTAGGAAAGAGAAGGCGATGCCAGCACGAGGTAGGCGACGTTACGAGGCAGCGCCGAGACGAGGTCCTCTGGCACGAGGACGGGCGCGATGCGAGCCAGCGCGCCCAGGAGCGCGGTGTCCTTGACGCTGGCCGCGTCGAGGAGCGGCAGCAACGGAGTGGTGAGCTGCTGCATCACGAGATGTGCAGTGTGTGTCCTTGTTCGAGGTCACACGATGCTTAGGTAGATGATGGTGGAAGGGTCAAAAAGAGCAGCTGCAAAGAACCACTTTACCGCTATGACCGGCCGGAGTGACGGCGCTCTGATGTGCTGTGCTGTGCTGTGCTGTGTTGCGCCGTGTGGGATTTGAAATGAGCAGCTGTGGGCTTAGATAAAAAGAGAACGTCGGCTGCACATCCAACTCGACGGCTATCAACCAGCTTTGCCAGAGCCGTGTTGGGTGTGACTCCGCTCTGGGCTGCCTTGCTCTGCCTTGCTCTTCCCGGCTTGTGCTCGGATCGGGATTTCTTCTCGACAAGAAGCGCTAAATTTCTTTTGCAAAGGTGGCGGGCAAAGCTGCCATGCGGCCTCTCCTCAATCTTCCGACTCGGCAATCTTCACTCTAACACTCTGAAAAGATGATTGACGGTGACTCGGTCCAGCCCGCATCGGGCGAGGTGCAATCGCTTACTCACTATTATTCAGCACTCGTCGGTCGTATCGGCTGCGCACTGACGTCCGACCGTCCATTCGTCCCTGCCTAGCTTCTCTGCAACGTGATGCCAACGTGACGGCTTCAGACCACCAACCATCCTGGCGAGACTCGATCAAGATGCGTCTGTATTCGCTCGCAGGTGGACTTGCCGCCCTGGCTACTGCCGTCGCCCATGCCGCGCAGATCCCCTTTGAGCTTCACGCCGACCGCGGCCACACCAACGCTGCGGCCCAGCTGCTCGAGCACCCGCACCTGCCGGCGCACGCGCTGCGCGTCGTCTCGCCGCGTTCGGACATCTGCGACTCGACGGTGAGGTCGTACTCGGGCTACCTCGACGTCGATGTCGATGCGCTCGCCAAGCACGATGCCTCGCACGCCGACGCATCCACCTCGGCCTTCTCCACCGCCAAGCACGAGAAGGACGGCAAGACCAAGGGCGCCGTGGAGCACTTTTACTTCTGGGCCTTTGAGTCGCGCAACGATCCCAAGACCGATCCGGTCGTCCTCTGGCTCAACGGCGGTCCCGGTTGCTCGTCGTTCACGGGCCTGCTGATGGAGCTGGGTCCGTGCAATGCAGCCGACCCCGCCAAGCGCGGCGGCAAGCCGGGCACCGAACGTAACCCCTGGGCGTGGAACAGCAACGCCACCGTCATCTTTCTCGACCAGCCCGTCGGTGTCGGCTACTCGTACGTCGACTGGGCCAACAAGTCGCGCACCGACAAGCCGCCCTCGCGCGTGTTTTCGGCCGAATCCGCCGCGCGCGATGCATCGGCCTTCCTCCACCTGCTCGCCATGCACATGGGCCGCGAGATCTTTGAGGACGACGGCGACAGATTCCCCTCGTTCCACATCGCCGGCGAGAGCTACGCGGGCCGCTACATTCCGCTGCTGGGCGACCAGATCCTGCGCGACAACAAGCGCATCGCCAAGCATCCCGAGCTCGGCCTCGAGCCTCTGCCGCTCGCCAGCGTGCTAATCGGTAACGGCATCACCAGCCCCAAGCACCAGTATCCTGCCTACGTCGAGTACACCTGCTCCAACGTCTCGGGTGCCAAGCATCCGCTGCTGCCCAAGAAGACCTGCAGCAAGATGAACGAGAGCATCCCGACCTGCCTCACGCTGGTGGAAAAGTGCAACCGCAAGGACAAGCACGGTAAAACTTACGATACGCTCGCCTGCAAGGCGGCGTCCGACTACTGCGAAGGCGCTCTCGCCTCGCCGTACGATACGCTCAAGCGATCGCCGTACGACTGGCAGCACGATGCAAAGTACGTCGAGGAGGACTGGGTGGCAGCCTTCCTCAACGACAAGCACACCAAGATCGCTCTGGGCGTCGATGGCAAGGGTCCTGGCGATAAGCATGACGGTGTGTTTGTCGGGTGCTCCGACGATGTCTACGAAAACTTTGGCAAGACGGGCGATGGGGCTAGGGACTCGAGCTGGGCGGTGGCGAGTATGCTCCAGCAAGACGTTCGTGTGCTCACTTACTCTGGTCGCAGGGACTTTATCTGCAACTACGTCGGAAACCGTGCCTGGGCAGAGGACCTCGAGTGGGACGGCAAGCAAGAGTTCAACAACCAACCCCTGCTCAAGTGGTTCCTCGGCAGCAGAAACGAAATCACGGGTGGAGAGTTCAAGAACCACGGTCCTTTTACTTATGCCATCGTCGATGCCGCCGGCCACTTTGTCCCCCACGACCAGCCCCAGGCCGCCCTCGCCATGTTCAACACCTGGCTCCACTCGGACCACCCCGGAAAGCTCTAGACGCCCCAATCTCCCGACATTTTTGCTTCACCTTCAGAACCCGTTCACTGCTTCTTCTTTGGAAACGTTCTGTTGCAATCACCAACTTTGCGCTCGGTCTCGCACATGAAAATCAAGTCTGCGAATCGGAACCTCGGCTGCTCCCACACAACCCTCACCGCACGCCTGCACTGCTTCGCACGGCTGAACGCGCTCGGAAAAGTTGAGAAAGCATGAATCCGAAAGTATAAAAGAGCTGACTGAGGTATCTTGGAGCGATGAGGAAAACGGATCAGACGGCGGGGACGGACTTGTGGGTGGGGGAGAGGTGGTGGGAGCGGTGGTGTTTGTCGTGCATCTGGGCCTCTACACCTGCGGCTTTGTTGGCCTGGGTCGCGGCGCCATGTGCGGCTTTGCCACCGACCAGGCCAGCCGAGACGCCGCCGACGACGGCGGCAAAGAAGCTCGCATCGCCGTGCTTGTGGGCGGTGTTGTCCTTGGCATGGTCGTCGCTGACGACCGTCTGGTTCTCCCACTCGGAGCCGGTCTCGAGCTGAGGCGGCAGTTCCTGCTGCGAGGTGTAGAAGCGGTCGAGCTGACTCTCGTCGTCGCCCTCGACCTCGTAGACGGGCGAGGTGGACTCGGCCACGGTCGAGGCCGTCTTGTGCGACTCTGCGCGCGCGCCAGCCGCATCGGGCGCGGCCGAGGCGAGCTCGTGGAATCCCGAGTCCTGCTTGGCGGGCTTGGTGGATCGACCCAGTTCGTCGCCGCCGCGAATCACCCATTCCGAGGCGCCCACCTCGCCGCCGCACAGCGTGCGGAAGCGTTCCAGCTGCTCGGCCCGACGCGCCTCGGTCAGAGCAACGAGCTGCGGCCAGTACTTGTCGTGCTCGTAGGCGAAATCGAGCAGCCCACCGAAATCCGTCGCGAGCTGCGCGTTGGGCACCTCGTCCTTGATGGCCTCGTCGAACTTGCACTTGCCCTTGGTGACCGGGTCGATGAAAGGGTAGATGGCGTTCCAGAAGGCCTTGAAGATCCAGGGCACGTTGATGCAGAGCGCGATGCCGAGGCGCTCGACGTAGTGGTTCTGCAGGATGTAGAGCATGAGCTTGGCGTTGCTGATCGAGGTCGGGTTGCGCTTCTTGCCGCCAAAGTTGATGAGCAGCGCGAGCATCTCGACGCCGGGCGGCATGAGGTCGATGGCGCGCTCGAGGATCCAGACGGCGTACTGCATCTGCCTCGGCGTCTCGTCGGTGGTGTTGCGCGACGGATGCATGTAGTGCAGCGGTCGGCCCTTGTTGTCGTAGCCGAGGATGGTCTCCTTGCCCGTCATCGCCTCGGGCTCGAGGTCTTGGGCGCGTAGGCTGTCGACGCCGTACTCGCGACGCCAGGCGATCGTGTCCGTGAGCCGCTTCTTGGCCGAGGCGACGTCCCACTTTGTGGCGCGCAGGTAGCGCACCATCGACTCGCGCGAGAGGTTGCGCATCTTCTCCCACTCGCTCAACGGCTTGGGAGGCGTGTTGCCCTTGAGCGTCGTCGGAAACTCGTCGATCGACTTGAAGTGCTGCAGCATCTCGTCGTACTTTGCCTGCTGCGATTCGGAGAGCGGCGCGGGCGGAGCGAGCTTGACGCTCGGGTCGGGCGCGGGGAAGACGTGCTCAAAGTGTCGCACACCCGTCGCGGATGCCTTGGCGTTGGAGGCGCCGAGGTCGACCTGCGACGACGAGGCGGCGGGGGAGTCGACCTGGCTCTCGGAAGCAGCTTGCGGACGTCGATGACCCATCATGAATCCAGAGGCACGGCCGAAGATGGAGGAGCGTGTACCTGTGCTCGAGGCGCGCGATTGAGTTTTGGCTAGATCGTTGGAGTTCGACGACATGGTGAAGTCAGGGAGGAGGGAGGATGGCGCGGGGAAAGGTGTTTAAAGGCGGGTCGCTTCCGGGCCGCCGATGGAGAGGCGGGTGCGGGTGCAGGGATGCAGGGTGCAATAGGGCGGCGAGATGTCGGTTGAAAACGGAAACGTTTGCACGAGGCTAAACGTGGAAACGCAAACGCCAAGCTGGGCTACGGGGAGTGGCAGCAGACGCAATGGATCGAGACCCTTGTTCGGGAGAGCCACGAGAGACGAAGCGTGCTTTTTGTGGCAGGCAAACTCGGGCGATGCAGAAGCAAGGGCAGGGTTCGAAGGGCGAGCAAGGCTAGAGGTTCTGGAGAATCGTGGTAGGACTGAAAGAGGTGGGATGGAACGATGGATCCGGACAAGCCACGAGACCAAGATGAGGGGATGAGGCGAGGGAGCGTGCAGAAGGCAATTACGATCCGAGCAAGATACGGGCCCAGGTTGCGCTGAGCATTGCGGCCAGCGTTCGGAGCCAGCAAAGGCCAAACGGACGAGCTCAGTCCGGGCCGGGGTCGAGCAGCAGCAGCAGCAGCAGCAGCAGCAGCGGCGGCGGCGGCAGCAGCAGGCGGCGATAGGCAGCCAGCAGAGGGCGACACGTCGAGTGACGCCGCTGCAGCCGGAGCAAGCTTTTGCGGGCCGTGGCAATCTAGCGCTGGCTGCTGGAGAAATGACCGAAGGGCGAGGCGGTCAACTGTCAAACGCGGCAGCAGTTGGCCTCACTGCGCACTGCAGAGACAAAAGGCCTAAAATTTAAGACGCTCAACAGCTAGCTGACTCTGCCTTCTTTACACGCGGCTACGTATCCGATGATTTTTCCCCCTTCCCGCACACTGGCTCGATTCGCGTTGCACGGAGATTAGGCTCCGGGCGAGCTTAGACTGGCTCGCCACTGGGAAAAAAAGGGAGAAAAAAGTTCGAGCGAGGCGCGACTTGTGTCATCGCCCATCACGCACGCTGGGCCGCACTGACGTGAAGGCGCGTCGAGCGCCCCTTGCCGCCCAAAGCTAGCTCTGGCTCAACGACGAGCTCGACTTGACCACGACCGCCTTTGCTGCAAACGCTAGGTCATGGTTTCATGGTTTGCGACCTTGGTCAAAGTTGAGCCGTCCGCGGCCCCTCCCGTGTCAATGCTCACAGGCAGAGATAACGCCGGGACCCGCCTGGGCCGCCTGGGAAAACCACACGTGGGCGTGGTGCCTTGGCCAAGGCAGATGCGACGTGCAAGCGTGTGTGGCGCCAAGCTGTGTGGCTGCACCCGCCAGCAGGCGAGGTCGGATCGCCGCGGCGTTGACCAGCCGGAATTCGGCCTGGTGGCACTGGCCAGCTTCGGAGCAGTCAGCAAATCACCGCCTCACGAGCAAAGACACCGCGGCTTTGGCGAGCCTAGCAGACCACCGGAACCACGCATCCGCGGATCACGCTTGGAACTACCGCAACGCTCCCGCAACGCTCCCGCAACGCAACGGCAGGAGCCGGCTGACTCAATCTTCATGCCTCCCCGCCGGTCACGACTATTAATATCACCCCCAGGGTCAACACTTCCCCTCAAGGTGAGCATCCTACGTCACAGCGTGAGCCGCGGTCAGACGGACGGTCAGCTCCACTTTCGAGCAAAGTACCTATCCGTTCAGGCTGCTGAGCTTTGCACAATCAGATTTTATACGTGGCTTTCGCTTTGGATGGCGAGCTTGGTTGCGCCGAGCCACGCAAGGCACGATTTTCTGGACCACAAGAATCCGTGTCGAATCGCGGCATTCTGCCTGAAAATCTTTTGATTGGACCAACTTTGTTGTCTGGTGTTTGGACCCACACTCTCACACCCTAGCGGCATAATCTGCCGATTGATTTCGTGAGGATCGGTGATCCCTTACTGAAAGTGGTGCTCGCAACTGCCAACTCATCACAACTCTTTCTCCCATTCGAAGCCAACAATCGCCACCGACAATGAGTCAAGCCTGGACTCGGCTGGTGAGCCTGGCAAATGCCAGCGAATGTCTGAGAGGATTGCCGGTACCTCGGCGTCCTCTCTCAGGGAAAAAGGGTCCGGCGACTTTCGTTGTGCGCTGGCGGCCGATGCTCGAACGCCTTAGCCGGGTTGTGTCGCCTTTCCCCTTCCCGCTGCAATTCGGGGCTCCGACCGCGCAAACCCTGAGACGCGCATCAGCCGAGTCGAGCCATGCTAGAGCGTACAGCAAGTGTAGCGCAACCCCCTGATTTTCTGCCCTCGGCCACGCATGCCCGCCGCCGAATTTTGACAGCTCGGAGAAAATCGCCAACCATCATGCCCCGTGTTGGTCTCGCTTGCTCATTCGCACTCTGCCAGCCCGGTTTGCTGTCACAAGGCGCGGCTGCTCGACCTGTCGTGGTCTTGATCATGTTTCGACCTCTTCTTGCGTTGATTTGCAAGCACTTTCATCGGACTCGCATTCTGCTGGCCAAGGCGAAACGCAATGAGGGGCAGCAGTACAATCATCAAGATGCGCAGCCCGGTTCGGCCTTTTGTCGTTTTTCGACGGCGCTTGCGATCGTCACATGCACGAGCTGCAGCTCTTTTGCGACATCACAACACCGCTGCCAGCACTCGTTTGACCTGCATCTCCCCACACCAAGCGTGTGTGCGTGTGTCTGCCTTTCACATCTTCCAGCGTCCTTGGCCTTGTCAAAGTTTGCAAAACCATATGCACGCTCCCCAAGCCCGCTCCTGTCCCTTGCCATCGCCCCCCCTCAATATCAGCAAAAGCGCGACGGAGGTCGTACGCTCTTGAGCAGACTGTACACAGTCAGTGTGTGGGTGGGCGTGGCTATTTTAGACACGCTCAGATGCAAATGGCAGCGCCCCAGCCCACCTTGCAGCCGTTGCTGTTGATGAAGCTGCAAACCCATCTTCGCCTGCATTCCGCTGCGCTCATCCGAGTCTGGCATCTCGAGCGTTCGTACTGTGACGGCTAACTTAGCCCACCTGAGCCACCCCCTGAGCCCACTTCTGCCTCGCACAAGCGAGCACACTTGCCAGATCCCCCTACTCGAGATTATCAACACCCGAACGCTACCCTCGTGTCGAGAGAGATCCCCGTCTGGACCTTTCCTTCTCTCCACCACATCCACTCATCGAATCTACACCATGCTGACCAACGCTTCCGTCCTTGTCGCCGCCTTCCTGGCTGGTGCCGCCGTCGTCTCGGCTGCCGGTCCCACCATCAACACCCCGGCCTCGCTCACCCAGTGCCAGCCCATCCTCATCTCCTGGCAGAACGCCCAGGGCAAGGGTAAGTCCGCATACATTCCCATCACTTTCACCATCAAATTCACGCTTGCTCATCTCGTCTTTGCCCTTTGCACACTTCAGCCTACGTTACCATCCTGCCCGGTAAGCAGATCTCGGCCGCCCCACTGGTCAGCTTTGCCCCCCAGGATGCTTCCACTCAGAGCATCAAGTGGGTTCCCAACGTCGCCGCTGGCACCGCGGTCACCCTCGCCGTCTCGGACGACACTGGTGAGAAGAACTACTCGGACACCGTCACCGTCCTCGCAGGCACCGACACCTCGTGCATCAAGGACGGCGCATCCACCGCCGCCGATGGCTCCACCGCCACCATCGGCTCTTCCTCCAGCTCCGGCTCCAGCTCTGGCTCCTCGTCCAACTCGGGCTCCAACACCGCCTCCAGCTCCTCCGCTGCACCCAAGAACAGTGCCTCCCAGAGCGCTTCCTCTGCGCCAAAGTACGTTCCCCCCGTTCTTCTTGTCTAGTCGAGATGGAGCAGCTTCTGACTCTCTTCCTCTTTGCTTTCCGTACGCCCAAACAGGCAGAACAGCGGTGCCTCGAGCTTCGCCCCCAACACCATGGCCATGGTCGGCTCGGGTCTTGCCGTCGCCGCCGCCGCCGTTGCTGTCTTTGCCTAATTACTTCGCCTTCCATGGTCTCCCGCTCCTGGCTTGCATACTCTCGCTTTCAGCCCACCCGCTGCGTTGCATTCTTCTCGCTGCATTGTTCCACATCGATCTGCATGAATCTTTCGTACTTCGTTTGTCCACCAGTCAAAGAAGAGCGAGGTCGTTTTGAGTGCGCTTGCCATCTGCCATGCTGACGGTACCTGCTTTGCCGTTGCAGAGCGGATGCTCACATCTTCGTATACGCATCTGAGAGGTGATCATGGCCTTCTTGGACGCTCGCGCGTCTTTCCAGGCCGAGTTGCCGAGGCGGAGGGAAGCGGCGTTGGCTGGAAGAGCCTTGTGGATTTGGGTGCCTGCTTGCACTCGTCGAGCAGGTCTTCGGCACGTCTGCGCTGTTCGGGCGAGCTGCCCACGGGCCGGTAGAGGGGCAGAGCGAGGCGGCTACCGCCTCCACTGCTAGGTGCGAGGCGCGTTGGTGGAATCGGTCTTCTCAGCGATGCGGTCAGCGACAACGTGCGCGTTGCTCGCAGCGTCGACCATCCCTCGTCCTCCTTTCCGCTGGATGACGTCGCTCGGCTGGCGCCAGCGTCGAGCTGCCGGGACGGTTGTGTGCGCGCTCGTCGACTCGAACCCCGAAGCGCTTTCAGCACCACTGCACAGCCACTCCAGCCAGTCAGAAAGATGTGCATGCACGATGTGGAGGAGAGGGAGGACTTACTGTCCGCCTTGGCCTTGTCCACTTGGATCTGGCGTGGCGTCGCGCGTGGTGTGCGAGAGGCGTGCAGAGGAGCAGGCCGCGAAAAGGCAAGATCGCTGCGTGGTGCGTGGTCGAAATGCCGATCAGTTGCCGGGCTCATGTCGCACCAAGTCGTCGGAACGGTAGATGGACCAGCGACGTTGGGATGACCGCCATAGTACGGCTCGTAGGGATAGCTATCCAGCCGCGGCTCAGTGTAGCCATAGCTGTGCTGATAATACTGCGATTGGTACTGATGCTGCGGCAGCCAGACCGAGGGCGGATACGACATCTCGTACTGAGCCTGCTCATGTCGAGGTGCAAGGTGAGCCGGCCCGAGCGCAGGGGCGTATTGAGTCTCAGTGGGAGCCCAGGATGAACCGTCGTTCGTCGTGCCTCTGTCCATCGTAAGGCTGTCCATGAGCATGGACGTCGAGGCCGACGACTTCATTGAAGCAGCCTCGCGCTCAAGTCGATCGTAGAAGTCGTGGTTCTCCTGAAACAGCGCCTGCAAGACCCGCTCGCTAGTCAGTTCGGCGGGAGGGCTTTCGTTTGCCGTTGAGAGGAAAGCAACCTCGCCTCTGTGTGCAGCGGACACGGGCGGTGCGGGAAGTGCGACTTCTTCGTCTGCTTCGCTATCGGAGGATACAACAATCACCTCGACGGGACTCTTCGGCACAGGAGCCCGACTCGTTGATGTACCCAGCCCGCTCTCTTTGATGGCGTCCGGACTGGGGCTGTGTCGCTCAACTGGCTCGTCCTTGGCTCTACCTTTTCCCTTAGGGTCGTGATGTGCGGGCACGACGGCGATCGCTTCGGTCGCGGCGGACGTGGCCTGCCGTGCCCTTCGGAACTGGGCATTGCGTGCCGCGATGGTGCTGCGATATCCCAGCTGAGCAGACCGTCAGCGGGTCATCCTGAGCCAGCACGCTGCATCAAAAGCACTTACAACGGCGTCTCGACGAAGTTGACCTGCTCTTCATCGTCCGTCGTCTTGGAGACCGAAGACTGAATGCAATGCGAGACAGTATCAGCCTTTGCGACGCCTTGGAGCCCTCTTGTCAATCGACATTGCTTCTCACCGGTCCAGGCTCGCCGATACCTGTATGTCCTTCCTCCAATGCTCCTTCGCTATCGCTGTCTGGAAACACATCTGCTGCAGAGTAGCCCAAGGAACGGGCCCATTCGGACATGGTGAGGTGTCAAAGCGGATGACCTCGAGCATGGCAAGCACGGAACCTGGACATTGATATTGTATGGGTGGATTGGCTCACACTGAAGCTACGCTTGAGGCGAAAGCTGAGCTATCACCTAGGCTGTCACTGTGATGCTCTCCGTGGGGCCGCTCAGGATTCACACGACGAAGGGGAAGGGGGTGAGCCCAGTTTGACAGGAGGCAGAACGCGACTACCGGCTACCAAGCGGCACGAGTCGCACATTTTCGGCGGCTGACGAGTGTGGGGTAGCAACGCGCCTTAGCCGGAGCTCCGGAATTGCCGATGTTCAAGATGCGGAACGCGCTGCGGGCGGGCCGCGCCCCACACACACGACTTCGGAAGCGCCGACCAGCTTGGCGTCCTGCCTTCCCCACCAGTACAATGCCACTTAAGCTGGCCTCGGTCCTGCTTCGTACCTCCCTCAGCCTGCCTCGAGCACCACTTCCGAACCTCGTCCGCGCCCAGATTCCCACGACTCATCTTGGCAGAAGTCACGTTCTCACGCCTGATCTTCGGCCCTCCAGCCGTCGCTTGCTGTCTGCTAGTCACGCGCCCTGCATCGAGATGGCATCGCAGAGCTCAGCTCAGGAGTGGAAGCCGTCCAGGCCGCGCGGCGTGCAGCGGCCGTCGGATCACAAGACGGGCGAAAAGGGCGAGCCCATGACACCGCTCCCCTCGGCCACGCTCATCGTCCTGTGCCCGCGATCCACCCGCGAGGCCGACGGCGGGCTGCAGTATGATACGCTCATGGTGCAACGGTCCGCCAGGGACGGCTCGAGCTTCCGGTCTGCCGTCGTCTTTCCAGGAGGCGCACTCGATCTGCAGGACGAAGCCGAAATCGGAGCAGCGTTGGCATCGACCACTCCCTCGTCCGCCTCTGCGGCAAGCCTCGGTGTAGACAAGGAGAGATACATGCACGCGCTCAAGCTCTGCGCCCTGCGTGAGACATTCGAAGAGACAGGCCTGCTTCTTCTGCCCTCGAAGACCGCAAGTCCCTCGGGACTGCCGACGAGCCGCGCCGTGGGCCACCAGGAAGCAGGCATGTCGGCCGAGGAATGGTCGCACGCACGCAACGACGTCCACCACAACGCCATCGACTTTATCCCTTTCCTCCGCAAGGTGTCGAGCAAACTCGGTTTGACCGGCAAGCTCGGTGCTGGCGATGCGGCGCTGCCGGAGTTTGCACCCATGGCCCACCATTCCAACTGGATCACCCCGCGGAGCGTCGTGCGCCCTGCCAAGCGCTTCGACGCCCACTTTTTCATCACCGTGCTCGACACACCCGACGTCTTTGGCAACGACAAGTCGCTCCAGATCTCGGCCGACGGCGCAGAAACACTCTCGCTCAGGCTGCAGACTCCCCGCGAGATCATGTACGCCGGCATCACCGATCAGATCTCGCTCTTCCCACCACAGTTCTACGTGAGTTCGGCGTGGCCATCGTCGTGAAATCGTACTGGATGTACTTACCTTGTTTCTCTCGCTTGCCATCGATGGCGCTAGATCCTTGCTGATCTCGAGACGGCGCTGCGGGCGGCTACGCCCGAGGGACGCGTTCCGATCATCCCGCTGATCTTTGACCCGAGTCAGGCGACTGATCGGGTGTCGGCGGACGCCGAGTTCCGCGTCACGCCCGTCGAGGAGGAGAGCCGCGGGCTCCAGGGGCGCAACTATTCGTGGGACCGCAAGGACGTTGCTTCAAGCAGTGCACCGCTGACCTCGTGGGTCTCGGACACCAATCCGCCCCTCTCCAAGCTCCGTACGCTCGGCAGCGACCCGGATTCTCCCTTCCCAGAGGTGACGGCCGTAGAGCCACGCGCCTTCCCCAAACTCGGCGCGATGCTCGACATCCGCAAGGAGATCGATGAGAACCGTGCGCTCGTCCAGGCCACCGCAGGTAAGGATGCAGAGGGCGAGGATAGCTTTGTCTTCCCCCTCGTTCTGCCGGGTGACTGGCAGGCTTCGCCCGCACAGCAGCAACGCGCACGCACCGGCCTGCTGCTGCCAGGCAGCGCAGCAGCGTCGGCAACCCAAGCAGACGACAGCAAGACAGCGCAGGCACAGGCTCCGGCTGGAAGGCCGCTCAACAGACTCTATGTCTCGCCGCGCCCGCGCGAGCAAGGTGGCGGCATGACGGTTCGCGGCGCCGTGCGCAACGGCCTCGCCCACCTCCGCGACTTCCAGGTCGGCGTCCTCCTCGCCCAGCCTCGCCAGCCCGACAACCAGCAGCGTTCGAAGCTCTAAAAGCACACTGCGGTACTCACACACACCGGAGAACACTGCGAGACCCTATAAAGAGGGCAATTGCGATCACATTGTCCCTACGAGGCTCTACATTTGCGGCGTCTACATCTAGGGCGACGATAGAAATTCACTGTGGGTCAGAGTAGAACTGAACGGCGTTGGAGAGCAGCTTGTCTTCGATGCCCTTCCAGGTCGCCTTGAGTTGGTCGACCACCGTTTGGCGTTTGGCATGATCGGCCGCCTTGATCTTGGCCTCAAAGATGGCCGTGACAGGGCGGTGGTCGCTGATCGTAGCTTCCCAGCGCCTGTACTCGAGGCAGCGGATGCGTTCGGGGATATGCGATCTGAACAGGATGCGATCGCACCAAGCCGGGATACGGTTCTTCTCGGACGAATCCCACTCGTGCGTGCCTCGATCGTACTTGTACGTTGGCAGGAACGAGATGGGTGCTTCGGAAAAGTCCTTGAGCCTGAACGCCGGATTGTGCCTGAGCTCCTTGCGCAGCTGATCCTGCTCCAGCAGCGGCGCGATCTTGCGCGCGCCAATCGCGGTGAGCACCGTCTCGCGCGAATGGTCGATGCGGTAGTTCAGGTCGCCTGCCCAGAAACACAACTCGT
Source organism: Moesziomyces globuligerus (assembly GCA_030849465.1). NCBI lineage: Eukaryota > Fungi > Basidiomycota > Ustilaginomycetes > Ustilaginales > Ustilaginaceae > Moesziomyces > Moesziomyces globuligerus. The sequence goes on from JARVLF010000014.1 coordinate 330,683, forward strand.
GGTCGAGAATCATGCTGCCATCCCCTCCTCCCACATACGCCGCCGGATCGGCATGCGCGTCCTGGAATACCGTCGGATACTCGAGGATGTCGGCCACATCCGCATTCCTCTGCTTGATATGCTTCTGCCCAGCGGCCAGATGCGAGTTGACAAACACGATGCTCGTGTCCTGCACCACCAGCCGCGCAATCACCGCCCCCTTGTTGCCGTACCTGCCGCCCATGCCCGTCTTGACCGTGCTGATCGCCAGCTCGCGCACGTTTTTGAACTCGGTCTGCTTGACAAAGACGCAGGTGAACAGGCCCACGAGCGACTCGGACTGTACGAGCAGGTATCCGCACGTCGGCGGCATCGCATACCGCACGATCTGGATCAGCTTGTCATACCACGCTCGGTACTGCCGCGAGACGCGATCGCCCAGGTCGTTAGCCTTCCTCTTGCCGCCGCCGAGCAGCAGGCTCTTGGCTGTGAGCTTCTTGCTTTCGAGGTCGATCAGCTCCTGGAAACCAAACACGATGATATCCGGTGGTCGATCCGCTGGCAGCGACTCGGATCCGACCTGGCAGGCGTTGCGCAGCATCGAGCCAAACACCTCGATGTTTTCCGCCGACGTCTCGAGGTCCGCCGGCGAGGCGGCGTCCATGTTGAACGTCACCTGGAGTGTCTTGATGCTGCGGTACGTGCTAAATTCGTGCTCTCGCTTGCTCTGCTCTGCCTGGATCCAGTCGAAGGACAGCGTGCCGTCCCAGAGATGGACGACGGCGTCGAGTCCACCCGAGGCCACCTGCAGACGGCCCACCTTCTGAATGCCGTGCTCGTCAACTTTGATGGCAGTGATGGGCTCTTTGTGCGCGGTCCATATCTTGAGCGCCCTCCAGGGTGCCGTGTCCGTGTCAAAGACCGAGATCGTGCCCGCCCTCGTGGCGGCCCAGAGATATTTGACCACACCAGCCAGTGCCGTGATGCCATGCGGCCCGAGCTTGCGCATGCCCACGCACTCGTACGTCTGTCGCAACCAGATCGAGACGTGGCCAGAGTCGTGTCCAAAGTAGACGTAGTCGGGACGTGAGGGGATGACTGCTCCTCCGGTGACGACGCCGACACCCTCCGCCATCTCCGGGGGTATGGCGACTGCTTTGGAAAGAGCATTGAAGGGCTTGTCGTCAGCGAATGGGTTGTAGATGCGGATGCGGGGGCCTTTGCTGCCTGCGTAATCCTTCGCGTTCCTCTGCGCCGACGGACCTGCGGCGACCCAGAGCTGCTGACCAACGATGCAGGCGTGCGAGCCCTTCTCCATGGCGATACGCTGAGTGATGGGCTGGTTGGACAGACGCAGCCCAGCAACGGCCGGATCTGGGTCAGCGCTGGGCAGCCAGATCGAAATCTTCCCGCCTTCATCCAGGCTAAGCATCTTGTTGCCGACTCGCTTGAGCAGCTGGATGGGATCGCTGTGGACGTTCTGCCTCGAATAGACCACCTGAGCCTCGGCAATGTCGAGCTCCCAGATGTGTCCATCTTTGGTTCCGCACCAGAGGTACCTGCCTTCGTCTGCTGTCTCGCCGTGCGAGCGCCTGCCGATGGCCGGTGTAGGGGCAATGCCGTGATTGGGTGGCCGAAACTCGAGCGCAGTGAGCTTGACCTCCTTAGACAGATGCTCGCCGACGGTGCATAGCTTCTCGCCCATGCCCGAAGCCGATTCGCCGACGCGATAGACTTTGACCTTGTCTCCACTGCCCGTGACGACGGTGTGGCCGCAAAGGGCAAAGCACTGGAAATTCTGTTTTGCCGACGTGCAGCAGTCCGGACTGAATGTCGGTGCGCGACGATTTGCATACGATGTGTCCGGTAGTCCGCTAGGCGTCATGTCGGCTGCTGCGTGCGCCCTACGCAGACTTGCAGTGGCCTTGAAGGAGGAGGAAGGGGAGAGGGAAGAGGCGAAATCACCGTCGTCTTCGTCATCCGAGCTGTCGGTCCCGGGCTGTACGCGACCAAAGACAGACGAGCCGAAGCTCTTGCCAGACGATGCTGCGGAGGTCGCGTTTGCGTTGCGGATAGGCGGCGGTAGAATGGGAGCGGCAGCAAGATCTGAATCATTCGGCGATAGAGTTGAAGCATGCCTAGCATGTCTTGCTGCGACCGAGGCGACCGGAATGGGCTTGGCTCTTGCACTGACCGTGTGTGCGCGGTGCGGAAGGACGTTTGGAGATGCCGGGGCTGCGCTGCGCTGGGGAGGCGGCAAGAAAGACGAACCATCCTGCGCCCCGGTCGTACCCGCGCCTGGACTTCTGCGGGCAGGCAGTGGCGGCGTCGATGATTCTTCACTGGCGAGAAGGGCGCTCAAGAGGGGCAGAGAGCCGGTGCTCTTGGAGGCGCTCAGGCTCCTTCGACGAAGCTCGGCGCTAGCAGCCGGGCTCGGAACCGAGTCTCGCGTTGGCAGAGGTGGTGGGGATGTCGTGACCGCCGCTGTCATCGTGGGCTTCGGAGGCCCAGCGGGGAACGAGCCGGTATCCTCATCGAGCAGGAGCGAGGCGATAGAGCCTGGCAATGCGGCCAAGCTGTCCGCAGATGCATCGGTCTTCATCGGGCGAGGCGGTACGAGCGGCGAGGGCTTTTTGAATGCGTCTGACTGCAGCTCGGCGGCAGCTGCAGCACCTGTTGGCGAAAGCTGCTCGTTGGACCGCGAATACTTGAGGAAATGGCCGCTAGTAGAGATACGGTTTGGAGAGAGTGTGGAATTCGGGCCGGCAGCTTTCGCCTTTGCGTGTCCCGAGTGGCTGCCAAAGAGGTTGGCGATGGAGCTCACGCGGTTAGACGATCCCATGTGCGCGAGACGCTCTAGGTCGGAGTCGTGTAGGATTTGAACGCCATGAGACGATGTGGAAGGCTTTGGAGGCTTGGGCGGTGGCACCCTCACCTTGGGTGGGCCCTCGGCATCTGAAGCCGACGCAGAGGCTGAGGTCGAAGCAGGTGTACTCGAAGATCCATCGCGGGAGACGGAACTCTTCGGAGGACGTAGACAGCGGTCGGGTTCGCCGAACTTGGAAGGAGGGGAGACAAGTTTGGCCTGACCCGATGGCACCCTGGTGTGGCTCGTTTGCCTGTCTTTGGCGCCGGCTGGCCTGACTTTATCGACGCTGGAAGAGCTCGAACCTGCAGACACAGAGAGGGCGGCGAGGTCGGCGACGCTGATGATCGAAGGGCCAGCATTAGGCGGCTTGAGCAATGCGGTCGGATCGTCCGAGACGGGAGAGACGCTCGTCTTGGGCTTAGGCGGGCGCACAGGGCCGCTGGCAGGTGCCTGCGCCAGTGACAGCTTCTTCTCCGCCAGACCGAATGTATGTGTAGCATTGAGGTCCCTCTGGCGGATGTTGTTGGAGGAGTTGATCGGAGTGGGCGTAGGTCGACTGAACTCGGATTTGGAGAGCTGCTCGAACCTAGAGCGGAGATTCGAGACGCCGCCAGGCAGCGAACCAGACTCGTCCGGCTCTTGGCTAGGTTGCGGGTCGACCATGCTGGTGATCGTAGCTACCGGCGTTGCAATCAGCTCCACATCAATTGGGCGTGAGCAGTCGAAAGCAGAAGCGACATGGCAACCGTACCGTGGGAGCTAGCTACGAGCCTGTCGGGACGAAACGAGCGGGAGATAGAGGAGAGGAGTGGTGTAGCAGATGAAAGGGATGGTGGATGCCGCGGAAGCGACGTGGCTAGTCGAGGCCGAAAGGGTCGAGTGGGTCCAAGAAGCGGCGCCGCGGCTAACTTGCATGTCGATGCGTCAACCAAGCGCAGCTGCGATGCCGAGAACGGCTTCGCCAAACGTGAAATCTGAGCGCCTGCATCCGACGCATCCAAAAAGTGACACGACGCCAACCGCACGCGGTCCGAGCGCACGCACGCACTCGCTTTGGGTGCTCCTTTGCGCCGCCCAGTCGTGCCTCGATTGGAGCTCGGATGCTTGCATTCTCACGTCTCCTGCAGGTTTTTGCTCCCGGAACTTACAGACATGGCTCGAAGATGTCGGGTGTCCGGGCATTGCTAGGATCACTGAGCAGCGCTCGTGTTGCGAAGGCTGAATCGGCGTTCAGGCGCCGAGCCGAGCTACTGGATGCGAGTTCAAAGCAACACGCCTCGGGGCTGTGCCGATGCACATGTCGGCGATTTTCCTGCTGCTGCACCCATCGGCTCATCCGGACCATCACGTTCCCGATTCCCACCGCTGCAGCGCAGATCGTGCGACTTGCATCCTCCACACTGTTCGTATTGCCGCACCTCTTCGCCGCACCAAAAGCGACGGGAAGCCTTTCTAAACCCACCTAGAAGGTTTAGACGGAACCTCCGTCATCCCTCTGACCTTCTCAAGAGAACCTTGTCGAGTGCGGGAGTAGCCCGCCATCATTCGTATAACCACACCCTTTCCCAAGCGGCATAGGAGTCCAACCTTCCTCGATACGTGCTCATCTTTGGCAACATGGTGCTGGCCGCGGTGGCGCAGATCAAGAGCACGGGCGTGATCGCTGACAATCTCGCGGCATCGCTCTCCATCATCCAGCGCGCCGCTCGTGCGGGGGCCAAAGCGATCTTCCTGCCCGAAGCCACCGACTTTATCGCGCCCACGTCTGCCGTCGCCGAACTGACGCGTTCCGCCGACAACGCTGCGTTTGTTCGGGGCATCCAGACCGCTGCCAAGGAGTCCAACGTCTGGGTCTCGGTCGGCATCCATGAGCCGCCGAGTGCCGAGCAGGATGAGCGCGACCAGCGCGAGAACCGTGGACGCTTGCGCTGCTACAACACGCAGCTGCTCATCAACGAGCAGGGCGAGATCCTGGACCGGTATCGCAAGCTCCACCTCTTTGACGTCGACATCAAGGGTGGCCTCAAGATCCTCGAGTCCGACTCGACGATAAAGGGAGATGGACTGGTCAAGCCACGCGAAACAGCGGTTGGCAGGATAGGTTTGTTGACGTGCTACGATCTCAGGTTCCCGGAACCCTCGCTGGCACTGCGCAGACAGGGCGCTCAGATCATCACGTACCCGTCTGCGTTCACGGTCAGGACGGGAGCAGCGCATTGGGAGACGCTCTTGAGGGCAAGAGCCATCGAGACTCAGAGCTACATCTTGGCCGCAGCTCAGGTCGGCGCACACGACGGCACCAAGCGCACCTCGTGGGGCCACGCCATGATCGTCGACCCTTGGGGATCAGTCATCGCTCAAGCGCCGTAAGTCATCCGAATGATTCCCAGCATGACCGCCACCTTCATCCGAGCTTCACGCTGAACCTTGATTGCGGCCCAGTGACATCCAACCGTACAAGCCCACCTACTGCCTCGCTGATATTGTAAGCTTCATAGCCTCGCCATCATCTCTCATCCTGAAATGCTTCACTGACGATCTCGGCCTTGCTCTGCTTGCTCGATAGGATCTCGAGTCGCTCGAAAACACGCGCCAGGAGATGCCGCTCTGGGACCAGCGCCGCGACGACGTGTTCCCGCAAGTCTGACTCACATGCACACTGGGCTATCGATCGTAAGTCGAAATGCAATGTGACTGGCTTCGATGCGATTAGAAATACACTGTGGTTGTGGTTCGCACATGCTACCGCACTGCGGCGAGTATGTGAACACGGCAGAGACAAAGGACTGTGCGAGTCAAGCTTAGGAGTTCAGAGGTCCGCAGCATCCGTTGCCGATCACCAGGATTCAGACGACGGTCACTGCGCGACTTGCTGTGAGGGAGCCCTAGCTCTCGCCAGCGCGTTGAGGCGGTCGGCCAAATCCGCTGGATCGAGTTCAAACTTGGGCGGTGTCGAAGCCATCGTGTTCTCGTCGAGACGAGTAATGACAAAGCCGAGCCACCCCTCACTGCGTTGCGCCGGGCCGCCGCTGGTGCTGTGCGACCGGGACTTGCTGGCGTTGGAAGGGTTCTCGCTGTTGTAGCGCATGCGCTGGTTGCTGGGCACGTCGACAATCACCGCGTCCGCCACCTTGATGATCGGCATCGGCTGCTGCGCTTGCTGCACCCGCTTCACGTGCTCCAGTCGCGGCTTGCTGAACAACGACGAGGCGACTAGCTGGCGTGTAGTGCGGCTCAATGCTGTCGCTACCGAGTACTGAGCCCACAGTACGAACGCCAGCGGCAAGGCGGCCTGGACGAGGAAGACGCACACATACGTCACCTGATCTCCCAGCGAGCCAACGAGCGATGCATGCGGGTCAGCCTCCAATCGAGACGCCAACGGCAAGCGCGAGGTGATCATGCCGTCCGGAATGGTGCCGTTCGAGCTGATGCGGTCCAATCGGTCGCGGTAGAACGCAGTGCGGCTGAGGCTACGCAGCGCTGCCAGAGCTATCAGCACCTGGCAAAGCACGTGTGCGCGGATCAGGCGCGATGCTAGGTCGATCACCCAGCGCTTCTGCAGCGCCAATCCCGCGACGCCGACCAGCGCAAAGAGCGACTGCGAAAGCATGAAAGCCGTGAGAGGCACCGAGGCCGCGTCCGGGTGAATCGAAGTCTCGAATGCGCAGATACCCACGATGCTGACGCTGAGCGCGGCAAGGCCGACAGCCACCATCGGGGCGCGCGCAAACTGCGACTGTAAAGAGCTCTCGCGGGCGCTGGATGAAGCCGAATAGGGCTTGTGTCCGGCTCCCGGCACCTGCTTCTCGCCCGGGGCCGTGAACAGAGATCGATTAGGAAGGTCCGAGACGGAGAGACTGCGATGCTTGCGCCAGGATTGGGATCGACGATGCGCCGCAGGGGCCTCGTAGATCTGGCTCTTGAAGCTGATCTGCGCACGGCTCGAGGCGTGAGTAGGCAGCTCGCGATCCTCGGAGCTGCTTTGACGAGAAAGGTTGGGCGTCAAGGTGTCGGGCGACTCGAAGACCGCTTGCTCGCGCGACACGGCGAGGTTCGAAGCGGCGTCGCCGGTGTCAAAAAGTCTGAGGCGCTCGTGCTCGTGGCGCAAACGAGCACGCTGGTCGATCGGAGAGGCACCCTCGAGGTCGTCGTCGTGTTGGTCGTCGATGGCAGCGCCGAGCGTGTCGACATCAAAGATGGACCGCAATTCCTGGAGGCCGGCTTTGAGATATGGCGTTGTTGTCGAGTGCAATGTCTGGTTGAGAGCGGTGATGCTCATTCTGCGTGACATTGAGTTGGACCATCTTCTGGCCCTGCGGGTCCAATTAGAGGCTCCGTACTCGGGCGACAGGCCCTCGACAGTGGTTGGCAACTCGGCTGAGGCATTGAGCGAAAGGTAGCGATGGCCGCCAACCAGGTTGTTGCGTTCGTCGCGAGCCGATCGGACCGAGGTGGAGCGGGAGAGGCTGGAAGTCGGGCTGGTGAGGCTGGGCGTGCTGGACATCGAGGACTGAGTCTCATCAACGAGCGCATCCGTGTGTGAAGTCGAGGGTCTGGGAGCCGCGAGCAGGCCATCGGAATCGTCTGATCCAGAGGAGAAGTGAAGGCTGGAGACGCCTGTCGACTCTCCGTTGGGAGCATTGAACGTGCGCAAAGGCTGAAGACGGCGGACCGAGGGCGAGACAGGACCAGCGGGACCAGGGAGGGGCAAGGTACGGGCGAAGCGATCCGGGCTGGTGGGCGGGCCATTTTCGCGATCCGAGAAGACACGACGCTGGCGAGAGTAAGCACGGAGGGTGTCTCCTCGCCGCGAAGGGCTCAAGGTGGGATCACGAAGCTCGCTGAAGGCATTGGAGCGAGACTTGGCGACGGCGTGATTGAGCTGAATGGGGAGAGCGAGCTGGTGGGTCGAAGCGTAAGCCGAGACCGTAGTAGCTGTGGTGCTAGAACTAGAAGACGTTGCGAGGGCGTAGCTGACGGTCTTGCTGCGTCGGACCGCTGGATCGCAGTGGGATGGGCGCGAGGATGGTCCAGCTTCGGCGTGCATATCCGCAGCCGGCGCGCTCATGATGGAAGGCGGGAGAGTAGATGGAGCTGAGGCGACTTCCTCCGAGATCACCACATCCGAGATCGAGGCTGGCAAGTGATGATGGTGGACAGCAGAGATGCTTTCGAGGTCGAGGTCTCACGGACGATTATGCCAGCATCGATGCGTGGTGGAACGTGTTTCCTGAGCGGGTGGGTAGGCAAATGTCGTCGCAACTCCGAGCTGAAGGGTATCAATGGAGACAAGCCAGAATGAAATGAGGAGGGAGGCGGTGCTTCGAAGACGAGGCGATAGCGTAGTGGTGGTGGTGATGAGGGTGGAGTCTCCCAGAGCAAGGCGGTGGGACGAAGACAAAGGGCCGAGAGCCGGAGCTGGGTGGGTTGATGATGGGTCGGTCGGTTGGGTAGGCTACGGCAACGCGGGCTTGGACCTGCGTCTGGTGGGGAGGCCGGCTCGAGATGACGGCTGCCTCTTTAGGGCTCAGCAGAGGGTTCGGCTCGGCGAAGCGGCAAGGATTGCAGTGGCACTTGCAGTTGAGCGCTGCAGGTTGGCTGCAGCGTTGCCGTCACCTTTGGGCAGCCACGGGAGTCTCGCTCGGGAGCACCTGGCCGCGGTCACGTCCGACAGACAGCCCAGGGTTCGGAACAAAGGGCTCTTGCCATACTAAAAAAACAAAAAGAAAAAGAAAAAAAAAAAAAAGGAGCGGCTGCACGGCGCTGCACCGAACGCATGCTGAATCCACGCTGGCTGCCGCCAAGCCGGCTGCGTGGAATGAGGCGAGCGCGAGTCAGACACAGTCTTAGTGTCTGCTGCGCTAAGCCCAAGCCCAAGTTCAAGCCCAACGCGGCCAAGCCGAACCAACCCACGCTCCCCACCGTCAGCCCGGTTGAGCGGGATGAGCCTACGCCTAGCCTCCGAGACTCAGCCGGCTCACTATCGAAGGCGCTATGCCCACTATCACGCAAACTGTTTGGCGTCAGCAATCTCAAAGGACTGATGATCTCAATCATTCAATGATTTTGCCGAAAAATCAGGCTGCATCTTTTCTGGCCGAGGCAAGGGTGAAGCAGCTCGGCTGGAGGTTCGCGCGTCTCATTGACCTCGACTTTGAGCCAAGACAGACAAGACGCTTGCCTCATCGCCATCTGCAGTCATGCTGGCTTGGCGTCTAGCAAGCTCGACGCCGTCTAGCCCTGCCGCTCTTGCCGCAACATCATGGCGCTGCCGCAAACGTCCTGCCGGATCGGCGCCAAGCTGCTCTGCACTGACTCTCCGGGCAAGAAGAGCAAACCACATGCTCGGTATCCACGCGGCGCACCTGCGTAGATTCCATGCGCAGTGGGCGCCCCTTGACTGCGACGGTACACAGTGCGTGTCAGTCGGCCTTTGGGCACTGTACGGCCGATCGCGACATGCAAGTGCACTGTTTCCGCGAGAGCAACTTGGCTTTTGTCTTGGCTTGGCCGCATCGGAGGATCGAGTCTTGGCTCTGGTCCTAGCATACGACGGTCAGCTCACCTCGGCAACCAGACAAGCTCGCGCCGGTCGTAGGCTCGAAGGGGCGCTCTCAGCGGTCAGCATGGAGCTCTGTTCGAGCATTTGGCGGACCAGGCGGGAAGCCGACCGCTACGCCCAGCAAAGCGGGGCACGCGGACGGCGCTCGAGATGGTCAGCTGCGCTTATGGTCTGCGATCATGGGTGCTGCGATTTTGTGGGCTTGCCTTGGGGACCTCGCGTGTCTGTCGAGAGGGTCTGGAATGTGTTTCCCGAAAATTTCAAGCCCCGCACGCATTGGGCGGAGCATGCTTGCATACCACCTGTAGCGCGACAGAGCGAAGGGGCCAGTGCGAACGCCGATGTGAGCTCTTGCCGAATCGTGAACACAATGCTCGAGGACGCTGACTGGCCTGCCGAAATGCAATCCGGGCTACGGCAACACAATGCAGCGCATTGCAGCGGCGACGTTGTCCTTTCTCGGTTTTTTTTTTCTTTGCTCCGTCGGCCCAGATGCTCAGCTGCCCTTTGGCGAGTGCAACACCGTGTGGGGTCCAAGCTCCCCTGGTTGCAGTAGGATCGCCCAGCCACACTGCCAAGCTCGGCTGTTCCGCTCACGCATCCACATCAGCGCCGCTGCCCAGCTCGGAACGCGTTCTCAGCACACGCGCGCCTCTTCGCTACCCGCCTTGATGTTGATGTTGCGAGATGCAGTCGCCGGGATCTCCGAGGATGGCACAGCCTTGACTTGGGCAAAGATCGACCGAGCAAGGTGCGGTTTTCGTTTCAGAGATTGCGTCGACTGCAACGTACCGTTAGCTGGTTTAGTCTCGTTCCGCTGCAAAATGATGTCTTGTCGAGCGCTTGCAACCACTGCCGCGGAATCATGCGATTTTCCAGTCGCACTTGGCGCAGCATCAGCCGCCCGCGCTCGAGGCGTGCAGCGAGCTTCAGCTGGCTCTGCCAAGCTTCGCCTGAGATCGGGGAGGCTTTGCGCATACGGTACAGCACATACACACGCTAGCAGCTGACGGCCGTCACGGAGACATCTACATGCAGGCACAAGCACGCTTGCTTACTGTACCGTGTGCTCGGCTGACATCGGCGGTCCTGCCCCAACATCACTTCGCCCAGCCCGCACGCTGCGTCGTTTGGGGTAGCTTCGGTGCATCGGGTCTGCATGCTGCCAGGAACGCCTGTCCGTCTGGAATGTGCACCACATTCCTCTTGCCCCATCACCGTGGCTGAGACGGCGCGACGCGCAAGATCTGGCATTCGTTCGGATCCTCGGCCAGCACGGATCGTGGCCATGTGGCAGCATGAGCACCGCGGCGAGAATGCGCCTCTACTGTATGCAGCGCAGCGTAGTCAAGGCAGGAGTGCGAGTCATGGTCACAAGACGAACCTCCTGTCTGGCGGATCCGTCGAGCCGAACCAATCGTAAGCTTGCCTCCCCACCGTCCCGCCCCCTCCCCTACAGTCCAATCCTATCCCGTAATCCGTCAATCCGTGCCCCGCATTTCGGCTCTTCTCCACAACCCCATCTAGCCGATGTCGAGTACCATCCCGTAAGCCCAGATCCGCTTCCGACCCTCGATCCCAAAGCGAGCCTGCCCAGCTCCTCGGCTATGGCTGGGACTCTAGGCCTTTCAATGAGTTCAGGCCGGTCTTTGCAGTGCACTAGCCCCATCCAGCTAACTCGCATCAATGCGATCACGGTCAGCTGATCCACGCGCGACCGACGCGTACCGCAAAAAGCGATGCAGCTTGTGGCTCCACCCTGAGACCCGCCAAGAGGCCCTTCGCCTCTCCAGCTCGCTTCAATGCGTGTCAGTCCATGATGACATCGCAGCCTTCTGTCGAGGATGACCGCAGACGTCCCCATGACCACGATCGCGGTCTAACAAGTCCAAACTGCGAGAAAACCAAAAAGAAAAGAACTGCAGCACCTAGGATTCCCGCGTGGTCCCCCACCGCAGTACTGACTAGGCGATACCTTGCTTAACTTCGCAGATCGGACGGGATGCGGTGCTTTCAAGGTTCTATGGCCGCAGATATCAAAATGAAGGAGGATAGCCAGTATGACGGTTGCGGCAATACGCTTCCAGCAATGAGCGTTGGTCTCGTGTCGACCACACAGTTTTGGCCCTCCTCGGCATGGCCCTCCGCGGCACAAGATGCAATGATGTCGAACCCGACGCTCTCTGTCACTGCCTTTATTCGGCCCCGACAAGCTTCTCGCAAGCGGCAATGCACCAAGCGTCGTTTCGTCGTCAATCCCACAAAGCTCATCACAGGATCCGAGCGGTGTGTCGACCGAACCACATGCAGACGGTTGCCACGGCAGCGTTCCAGAGGCAGCAGCTGGATTCTGAACATTGTCAGGCGAGTGCGCACAATAATTGTAGCGCTCAACATATCATCTGCTGTTGACGGAAGGGTTGCAGTAAGACGTCTGAAGTCTGATTTGGTTTGCGAAGATTAACGACCGATTCGGACGACCTTCTTCCTCTGTCTGCGGCCGAGGTTGAGTGGGTTCATGGGGTCCTTCTTCTTTCCCGCCGCCTCCTCTTGAGCCGCCTCGTCCTCCTCCTCTTCGTCGTCATCGTCGCCGCCGAGACCCATGCCACCGAGCATGCCTCCGAGCCCACCGAGCGCATCGGCACCGGGCATACCGGGCGGCATACCGCCCATGGCCTCGGCGAGATTCATGTTCAGCAGGCCGCCCTCGATCGCAGGCGAGTGTGCCGGCAGACGCGCTTCGAGCGTGGGCGGGAAGCGCATCTTGGCCAGTCTTTCGCGAATGGGGTTGGGGTTAGGATCGCGCTTGGCCTGCAGCACCTGCTTGCGCTGCTCCTTGGTCAGTGTAGGCTTAGCAGCTCCCGCTGAGGCGCCCTCCTTGTTGGTCCCCTTCTTGTTCTTGCTCTTGGACGATCCGGGTGCGGGCTGGGAGCCCGAGGCGAGCGCCTTGGCATTTTCGGCAAGTGCCTGCTTCTTGATCGTCGAGGGACGAGCACGTTTTGTCCTGGGCTCGAGCGCCGGCGGCTTTCCACCGCAGTTCGGCTGCAGGATCTCGGCGATCGCATCGAAGAGCTGCTTCTTGGTCGCGAAGCGGCTGTCGAGCGGGCTGCCGTCGTCGTTGAAGAGGTGCACCTTAACACGGCCCGGATTCTCCCAGTCCTGCGGGTGCGTCTTGTACGGCTCCTGCACGTACTTGAGCTGCAGGCGCGACGTAGCCTTGGCAATCCACAGCTGCGTGGGGAAGGGGCTCGCCTTTTCGTACGACACGCGGCGGCAGCCCTTGCGGTAGTGACGCTTGGCGTCAAAGTAGATCGGATAGACGCTCACCCACTTCTTGTGCTCGCCGTCGTCTTTGTCCTTGGATCCGCTTGCACCCGAAACTTCAGCGGGGGGACGTGTGGAGCCAAAGTCGCCAGAACCTGGTGCCTGACCCATCTGCTCCATCATCCTCTGGAACGCGGCCATCTGGTCCGCTTGCGGCGCCGAAGCTCCGGCATCAGCCTGCGCCTGCGCTACAGCGGGAGAAGTGACGGTGGGAAGATCGAACTGAATTGTGCCAATTTGAAGTCGAGCACGGGGTGGATGCAAACGTAAGTGTCAGCGACTAGAACCACTCGGCACGTTGAAGGACGTGCGGACGTACCTCGAAGTCATCGTCGAAGTCCTCGACGGCTGCTTTGGGCGGCATCTTGAGCTATATCCGACCGTATAGCCTGTGCGTATTCTCCGGCTTTGTCCGTACGTTGAACGCTGAATGCTGCCGTTGCGATACGGAGGAGGTGCGTGCGAAGATGAGAGAAGGACGATCCCCGCTCGACTCGTCGGTGCTGTTGCGTTGCGCCGCCGCTTCCACGTGACGCTGCCGACTTGAGCTCTGAGCAACTCTATCGCGCGAGTGGAATTTTGCTCACGGATGACTGGCTGCTGCGCCTTGTGGAGGCGAATCCAATTCCAGGTTCCTCATGTTCCACAACTTTGACGCTCCCACACCACCCTCATCACAGCTTCAGTACTCATCACATCACACTTTCTGATCCGACCGAACGAGACTCGCAAAGACGCTCTTCTCGAAAGCGACCAGCATACCCAGGCGTCGGAACACAGACGGACGGAGAGGTCTGGGAATGGCCGAAGTCTTGACGTCCATGGCATGTTTCTGAGCTGCATTCGCTCCCGCACCCTGCACAGACCGCTTTCCACCCCGGGGCTGCGTAGAGCTCATCGCATTTCAGTTCTCGCACACCGAAGCTCCCTCCTGCCACCCATAGCCACCTTCGCAACGCAGGTGCCGACCAAGCTGACCATGCGGCCAGATGCGCAGATCCAGTTGACGGCGCAAGAGGAGGCGATCTGCCAGCTCCTGGACCACACCTGCACCTACATCCAGCGGGAGAAGCCCGAGATCGAAGGCGTCGATGCGACTCAGCGCAGCGGCGATGGTAGCGAACCTTGCGAAGCGCGCATCGCCGGCGGTTGGGTGCGCGACAAGCTGCTCTCGCGCGATTCCGACGACCTCGACATTTCGCTGTCCACCCTGACGGGCAACGCCTTCGCGCTCTACCTCAAGCACTTCCTTTCCAGCTCCTCCTTTGCAGCGTCGTCCTTAGCGCAGTCGCCCTACTTCCGCGAAGATGGCGGCGAGATGGGCCGGATCGGCAAGATCGCGGCCAACCCGGAGCAGAGCAAGAACCTCGAGACGGCGACCGCGCGCGTGCTCGGTCTTTCGCTCGACTTTGTCAACCTGCGCAAGGAGACCTACGATCCAGGGTCCAGGATTCCGACGATGACATTTGGCACGCCGAAGGAAGACGCAGAGCGACGCGACATTACGATCAACTCGCTGCTGTATAACGTGCACACGAGGCAGGTGGAGGATCACACCGGGCTCGGGCTGCAGGACCTTGCGAGCGGCTTGATACGAACGCCGCTTCCGCCACTGACCACGTTCCTGGACGATCCGCTGCGCGTACTGCGATGCGTGCGCTTCGCCAGTCGGTTTGCCTACGAGCTGCATCCGACCATCATTCGCTGCCTCACAGCGGCGCGGGCAGGCTCGTCGGAGGGTGCAGATGCCGATGCGGGTGCACTGCGCTTGGCCAGCGACGACGATCCAAGAGTGTCGATGTCCAACAAGGCGGGCGTCGAGTCGGCGCGCGACCAGATCCGCGACGCGCTGGTCAGCAAGGTTTCGCGCGAACGATTCGGCATCGAGGTGGACAAGATGCTCAAGGGCCCCAATCCGCTACTGGCGCTGTTCCTCCTGCATCGTCTCGAGCTCTTCCCACTGGTTTTCCACCCGCTGCCTACGGCCGGCAAACTGTGGGTTCCATCAGATGCGATTCCGCCGAGTAAATACCCCGAGGGTGTGCCGGCACGGGGCTCCGTGGCGCTGAACGCAGCCCGGCTGCTCGATGCGATCCTGAAGCAGAACACGCTCGAAGACGCTACTCCTGTCAGCCAGTCGGTGGCGATGCACAGTCTGACGCTCGCCGACGGGAGTGGCAGCGCGGAAGGGCGGGGTAAGACGGAGTTGTCGCGGGCGTTTTCGGCGATCCCTGCCTCTCCTCTGCCCAAGGCGGTGGTCGAGGCGCTACCTTCAGATCTAGTGACCAGCTGGTCGCATGCAGCTCTGTCGTCTGAAGAAAGGCGGAGATTGTGGATCTCGGTGTCGCTGCTGCCGCTGCGCGAGCTGGTGTACGAAGAGAAGAAGAACAAGCTCGCCTGGGCGGGCGAAAGTGTGATTGCGACGGGGCTCAAGCTGGGCACCAAGACGCTCAAGGAGCCCGTTGCTGCGCTGCACAAGTGTCTGGAGCTGCTGCCTCTTGGGCGCAGAGTCTTATGCCGCGATGAGGCGACGAGCGAGGATGTCGAGGCGTTGGATCGGATGCTGCATCTGCCGCCTGGTCTCAGCGTCAGATCGCGACTCGGATTGCTGCTGCGCAATGCGCACGTCTCGAACGCGCTGCTGCAGTTGCGTCCGCAACCGGCTCTGCTTGTCTCGTTCATCGGCGAGGCCATCGAGCTCTGGCGCAACAGCTCCGAGGAGGCATTCGAACGGCTGGATTCGGATCTGCGCTGCGTGCAAGACCGGATCGTGGATATGGCCAACGAGTACGCGCGCTTCTGGGAGATGGTCAAGCAGTGGAATCTCATCGAGCGTGCCGAGGAAAAGCCGCTGCTCGACGGAAACGCCGTGACGGCGTGTCTGGGTTGCCATCCGCGCCTCATCTCACATATCCAGACCTTTGTGCTTGCGTGGCAGTATGACCAGCCCGCCGCGAGCGGTGCCGAGCTCGAAAGCCAGTGCACAGCCTGGCTCAAGGCAGAGTGGGAAAAAGGCGGCATCGTTCCCTTCGACCAACGTCCTCCTCCGCCACCCGGCAAGGCGGATAAGGCCAAGAAGAAGCCCCCGCAGCCAGCCGACGTTCCTGATCGCCGAAAACGCCAGAAGAGCGAATAGTCGTCTCGAATTCAATCGCACAACTTGAAAAGCGTGATGCGAGTGCATGGGTATACTGCATTGATGTGTAGATGGGGTGGTAGGGAAGGCCGGGCTACATGCCTCTCCAAATGGAAAGCGTGTCGCGGAAGCCGTCGTTGCGGTCCTCGTCGCCTTCGACGGCATCGAGCGCGTCTTCGATGTTCTGGATTTTGCGGGTTCGATTGTGCAGATTGAGCGAAGCTAAGGGCAGAACAGACCTGTGATCGTTCCAAACAAAGGGTGTCAGCTTCACTTTGTTCAACAGGTCTCAGAAACGAGCTTGGGGGACCTACCATTTGGGAAGCCAACGGACGTCGATATCTCTCCATACGGCCGACTCGTCGTAGAGCTCGATGAACTCCTGGTCCATGCTTCGGCTCTTTGGCCAGGAGAATCTGCGATACTCGTCAAAGATCGTCGTCAAGCTCCACTGCTGGAGCTTGCGCAGACATCCAATCAGACATCCCGTCCTGTGCTTTCCCTTGTTGCAATGGATCAAGATCGGGTGATTCCTTCTGTCCAGTATCGTCGTCAGTGCGGCGGTGATCTTGTCCGTTGGAATGGATACGAACGGCTCCTTGTTGCCCGGGATGCCGAACTGAAAGAACGTGATGCCGTTTTGATCCAAAAAGCTCGTATTGGTCTCGGGATACTCTTCGAGGATGAGCGTGAGCACCGACCGCAGGCCGAGCGTACGCAGGAAAGCAAAGTGCTTCTTCTTGGGAAAGCTCGAGCGGTAGACGTGCGAGTTGACCATGGCAAAGTTGTCCGGCGGCAGCAGATCCTCCTGAAAGTCATTGGCGACTGGGCCTGTGTTCGCAGCCGCACCGCCTGCCACAGCGAGACTCGACATGGACGAGGGGATGGACCGCTGATTCGGCGGCGCCGCCGTCGTGCTGGCTGTGGTGGAGGTCGACATCGGCGCAGCCAGAGGAGGTTGAAAAGCAGTGGCGGCATATCGTGCATCAATGGTGGACGATCCGGCGCTGATATTGGATGCGATGGATCCGGTGGACGAGAGAGTGGACGTGAGGGGAGTGATGAGCGTAGCGTTGGATCTTTGGGTGAGCGAGACAACTTCCGAGAGCGATGCGGGTGATCCGCTCCGGGGCAGCGATTCCATGGTTGCTGCGTACGCTGTCTTCGGAGAGGTGACGCGCGAGAGCGGCGCAGAGGCGGCATTGAGGAACGAACTGGAGGAAGAGGAGGCAGTGCCTGGCCTGGACGAGCTGGCGAGGCTGTTGACCGAGGCGGAGGCGAGTGCAGCGGTGTTGGTGCGTTTTTTGGACGAGGCGGCATTGAGAGCAGACATCTTGCTGGATGACGCATCTTCAGGTACGAGAGGGATGCCCGCCGATCTGAGCTGCGGATAAGCCGAGAGCTGCGAGAACCAAGGAAGCTCCTCTTCCACCTCGACTGTCTCTGTCGGCGCTGCCGAAGCCCCCGTCGCATCCGAGTCCGGCATCGCACCCGAGCCCTGATCCGATACAGCATCGACTGTGCCTGATGCGGATGTCTCTGCTAGTGTCTGCGCCGTCTCGCGCAGATTGAGGCCGTTCTGCACCGCGGCGATCGCGCCTGCTCCTGCTTGCACCGCGATCGAGTCCGGTTCGTCGTAGAGCTGAGCTTGGCCAGCATTGAGCGAGCTAGCGATCTGATCAACAGAAGCGTCCGTGTCAATGTCGCCATCGCGTATGCGATGCTCGCTGAGAATGCGCTGCAGGAAGGCGTACGGTCTAGGCTGATCTTGGCGAGGAATGGTCGGGTTGCGCCGGCAGTAAAAGTTGGGCGGCTCTGCCTCGTCGGCATCGCCGCCATTCTTGGGCTTGAGCTTGTCCTTGCCCATGGTGACGAGCTCGCTCCGCACTACGGCTCCCAAGCTGTCGGCTTCGACCTGCCCAGCTTTGTGATTGTCGGTGATCCCGAAGGAGAAGGCGTCGGCGCTGCTCCGTGTCACCGCAGGACCTGCGAGCTTCCGCTCATGTGGAGCAGTCCGTCGCAACTTGCACAGGAAAGTGCCCTCCAGCGGAGCTGCAGGGTTCATCAAGCCCATCGCTTGCATTTTTTGGGCGAATTTCAAGGGCGTTTTTTTCAGGAGGACCCTTCGACGCATTTGCGTGCTGTCGGCGTCTCCGACCCTCTTCTGCCTCGTCACAACCAACATCGAACCCGTACAGACACAGTCAAGATGGCCCAGGGATTCAAGCCTGCCAAGCCATCGAAGGCGGCCGCCTCGCCCAAGTCGGGCTCCAAGACCAAGACTGGCCCCAAGCGTGGACGTAAGTTGCCTCTCTCACCCGCCTGGCGCCCTCGCGCACCTGCTGGGAGTATTCAAGACGACCTGGCAGAAACATGCTGACCCTGTTTGCTCTCTAATCCCGTTATGTGCACTCAGCCCGTGTGATTGCTCCCAAGAAGAAAGCGGCAGTCCAGGCGGCCAAGACGAAGCGCAAGCAGACCGGAGCCATCACAGCAAGGATCGAGCAGGAGATGGTCGGCCGTGCCTCCAAGGGCGGCCCGCTCACCATCATGAAGAAGGCCGCGGATGGCGATGCGGACGACAAGAAGAAGAACCTGAACAAGAAGTAGACGGTCCAGCCTCCATTCTCCTAAGCAGACCCAACACGCCCGTCGTGACGCTATCTATTGCCCCCCATCCTCCCCGTCCGCTTCCGTCGTCATTACTGCTCCTGTACTTTTAGCAACCTGCATCCATCCGTCATGTCCATCGGTCCTTCTGCTTCTTGAGCCGCGTGCGAACTTGCAAGCGCACAAACGCTTGTTGCAGACGGCTGAGTACTCATGAACACCGACGGTGGAGTGGCCGGAGTCGGTGAGTGGCCAACGATAGGTGCATGTTAGACCGAGTTGGACTTTGAGCTATCCGAGCTTCAAATCACGTGACGGGCCTCGACGCGCAACAAAATACGCAAACAGCCAGAAAAAAACGCAGCAAAGTCCAACACCTTGGCTTGGGCTGCTGGCCTTCTGCGCTGTGGCGTGTCGAAGTTGGCAGGCTGCGACGCGAGAAAAAGGTGCTGTGGAGAGGAGGGAGAGACAGAGCGTATGCTGCCTGACTGCGCGCTGCCCTCGCTGCACCAAACACGCGCGCGCTCTGCTGCTCAGCCGCACAGCTGCTGCAACCAACACTCGCCGCTACACCCTCCTCAGAGGCAGCCGACTCGCGATTCGACGGCCATCCGGGTCCATCGGCACTTTCGGCTGCTTGCTCGTCGACACTACTCTCCACCATCTTCTCGACGTCCTATCATCCTCGAGCCTGCAACATCCGGCCCTCCGACCGCCCACCAGCATCCAGTGCGGCTGAGCCTGCCGCAGTCGCGCTTCGTGCGCAGAACTCAATCGACCCACGTGCCCCATCGCAGAGGCACATCCATCCGCCATGCCCTCCCGACACTCGTCGTCGACCTCGCGCGCGCCGCTCGAAGAGTCGCGCGTCGCCAATCGCTCCATCTCTGCCTCCTTCGCCGGCACAAAGGCCTCGCTCTCGTCCACCAAGTCATCCGCTTCGAGGAAGAGCTCCGCCGCACCCGCACGCTCCAGCTCGTCGTCCAAGTCGCGTTCGACTTCCGCCAAGTATCGCGGTCGCTTCGATGACGACGACGACATTGCAGAGGAGAACGATGATGATGATGACGACGATGACGACGAAGGCGACAGCTACGACGAGGAGCAGCCAGTCAGTCATCGCAGCAAGTCCACGTCCAAGGCCGCCCCTGCCAAGTCCGCCTCGCGACCTCCGTCGCAACCAGCAAGCCGCCAACCATCCGGCTCTAACAACGCCAATCGCTCCATCTTGGCTCGCTCCAACCCCAACGCCTCCATGCTCTTGGCGGCCGGCAACACATCCGTCGCCTACCAGAACTCTCGTGTCGCCGCACTCGCTCGATCCCATACCGTCGTCGATGCATCGTCCATCATGCGACCGCGCGGCCAAGCTGCGCACAACGCTGTTGCACCTAGCTCAGCCGGCGACGCGACTGGCTCCATGCCTCCTGCCGCTTCGCTGCGCGTCGATACATCCAGCTTCGAGGAGTGGATGAAGATGGCCACGGACAACAAGATCAACTCGACCAACACCTGGTCCTTCGCGCTCATCGACTACTTCCACGACATGTCGCTCCTCCGCAACGACAGCGGCGACGGCAGCATCAACTTCCAGAAAGCCTCTTGCACCCTCGATGGATGCGTCAAGGTGTGGACCTCGCGTGTCGACTCGGTCGTCGTCGAGACCGGAAAACTCCTCTCGGGCCTCCAGGACGATCTCGAGCAGGCCTCCCGCAAAGACCGCCGCAAGGGCGATGAAGAAGGCGATGACGATGATGCGGATGATGACGACGACGACGGCGCCGGTGCGTCTACGCGTAAGAGGAAGAGAAACAAGGAGGCTACGATCGCAAAGACCTTTGGCCATATTCAGATCAAGAAGTTCGAGCTCGAGTTTACCGTCGACCCGCTCTTCAAAAAGACCTCCGCCGACTTTGACGAGGGTGGCGCTAGCGGTCTGCTCATGAACCACCTCGGCGTGGATGCGTCCATGGCTGTCATCTTCGACGCCAGCGACGTCGCGGGCGTCGGTGGCGACGACGACATGACCAAGATGCTCGCCGCCGAAGACGAGGATGCCAAGGACCAAGCCGCAGTCGCCGGACCAGCAGCCGCGGACGACGAAGACGACATGATCGACCTGTCCAAGCTCAGCACCAAGTGGCTCGGCTCCAGCGAGTTCAGCGCGGCGGATGGATCGGCGGAAGATGTCGAATCATTGCTCGCGCGCCGTGTCCTGTGCCCGACACTGTGCAACTTCCGCTTCTCCAAGGACGACGACACGCCCTTCGGCGTCGGTCTGGACGAATTCAACCAGCAGACCTTCCACACGGCCACCCAGGTCGACTCGGCCTTCTTCAGCTCCCAGCACGCCAACGGCATGCGGGCACAGTCGGAGGAATTCATCGGCGGTGGCTTCCAGGATGACGTCAACCCGCTTCTCGACGACGCTGGCGCCGACGTCGACTTCTTCGATGCGGGCATCGGTGCGCCCATGGACGACAACGACGACGAGGGCAACGACTTCTTCGACGCCTTGGACTCGGCGCCCGCTCTGCACCATGGCGGCCCCGTGGTGCTCGATGGCACCACCGGCGATGTGCAGGGCTACGGGCCTTTCGACCCCTCGGCCGGCCCCTCGTCCGAGCTGGTCATGGCGATGGCCTTCAACCCGGAGACCGGTCGACCTCTGGACGGCGCGGATGCCGAGAATGGCAGCGACCTGTTCGACTACTTCGACCGCCGCCTCATGCGCAACTGGGCAGGGCCGGAGCACTGGAAGCTGTCCCGCGTCACGGGACCTCTAGGTCTCGGCACGGCGGGCGCAGGTGCAGCCGACCCTGCTGCAGCAGCCGCGCGCAAGGAGAGCAAGAAGAGCAAGGAGCCGTTTGTGATCGACTTCCTCTCCGAGGAGGGCGCGGTCAATGTCAAGGAGATCTTCGAGCCGGCCAAGCAGGCGGCGACGATCACGCTGCCGCTCAACGCGCGCAACAAGATGGCCAGCCTCGCAGCATCGTCATCGGACGCGTACCTGCTGCCGGAGGATCGTCACTTTAGCAGCAAGCAGCTGCTGCGGCTGTTCCTCAAGCCGCGTGTGGCGATTAACATGCGTCGCAAGGGCGCGCAGGGCGCGGGCGACGGCTTTGGCGCCGATCCTCAGCTGTGGGCCGATGCCGACGGCGACGACAACGGTATGGGAGGAGACGGAGGCATGCCTTTCGACACGCAATTCTTCCACGATGCCGACGACGGCTTCGATGCCAACGGCGCCGATCTCGGCGGGCTGGATGATTCGCCGGCCAACGCGATCACCGGCGGCGATCTCGAGGACGAAGAGCTCACCCAGACACTCCAGCAGCTCAACCGCGTCAAGCCCGAGTACGTCAATTATGCCAAGAAGGCTAAGCGCGTCGATGTCAAGAAGCTCAAAGAGAACATCTGGAAGGAGCTCGGCATCCTCCCGTCGACCGACGACCCGGCCGCCGTCGCAGCCAGGGCGGCGGAAGGCGACGAGGACATGGACTCGGCCGAGGCGCAAATGGATGGAGAGGAGAGCGTCAAGACCTTCGAGAACGTCCTGTCAGGCTTGCAGAAGGCGTATCCGCAAGACAAGATGGAGGAGATCTCGACGTCATTCTGCTTCATCTGCCTGTTGCATCTCGCAAACGAGGAAGGGCTGGCGATCAGTACGGGGGCTGAAGATAAGATCCAATCGCTGCGGGCGAAGCGCGGCCGCACGAGCGCCACACCGACAAAGGGTGGTGCAGGTGGGCTGTTCGGTCGTCTGGCGGCAGGCAAGATCGTGCGCTCCAGCAGTCAGGACGACGACCTGGGTGGCGAAGACGACCTGCCGGTCGAGGGCGAAGAGGGCTATGAGGAAGACGAACTGCGCGTTGGCAAGCTCTCGGCGCTCAGGATCATGAAGGACCCCAAAGCGTATCGCTCGGCATGATCGGGCTCTCCGTGTACTTTAGCTTGTCGTGCGAGCTCCGTGTTCTGTTCGCTGTTGCACAATGTAATCTTTGGGTATGTCGGTTGCGGGCGAGGCTAGAAGCTGAGCGGATTGAGTTTGCCGTCCTCGTCGGTGGGAAGCTTGCCCTGTTCTCGCTGGAGCCACCAGTGGGTGTCCCAGCCGTCGAAGATGAGTGCGAGTTCGCGCGCGGCCGAGTCGGGCGAGTCGGAGCCGTGGAAGCCGTTGCGCGTATCGCCGAGGCCGTAGCGCGCGCGCAAGCACTGCGGATCTTCGTATTTGGCTCGATAGGCCTTGGTGGGGCCGAGCATGGCACGCCAGCGCTTGATGGCGTCGGGACCGACGAGGGCGAGCGCCATAGCAGGTCCACTGATCATGCCGAGGATCAGTCGATCGTAGTAGAACCGCCCGCGATGCTCGGCATAAAACGCATGTGCATCAGAGGACGTCCAGAATACACGCTTGCTGCGCGCAACCTGTCGGCAAAAGAGAACAAGTGAAGAAGATAAGCTCTGTTGCCCATGTCCGAGGGGAATAGTGAGGAAGAGGTAGTGATAGACCGGACGTACATTCAGACCGGACTGCTTGATCTCTTTCAGGATGGCCGACACGTCGGGCTGGTACGAACACACCGACGGCTTGATCAGTGCCAGAGTAAGTTGCAGCTCCTGGGAAGCCGACGCAGTGGAGACTCTCCTCGTGATTCTTCGAGATGACTGGCTTGCGTTGGACGTTGCTGCGATGTTGGCCGCCAGAGCAAGACTCGTTGACGCCGAGCTTGAGGAGGTGCAACGCGCGGCCAGACCGCGCACGATACCGGTCGACATAGGTACAACCGCTGGCATGACAGGCTACAGTAATCCTCCACTCCGCATGAGAGTCACCTCGTAGGCAGCCTGTCCGGCAACAATGCTCGTAGTCAGGATCACGAGTGTGGTGTCAGAGAGTGTAGGAGCTAAGCGTGAGTGGAGGCATCCTGACAGCGCCATTACTACGAGTTACATAAGCTCTACCGGCTAAGCCGACAATCTCGGTTCTCGGAAACGCGTCTCGACGGCCACGTCCGGTGGACGGAGGGCGTTCCTGCAGCATACGGCTACCATCAGTCCCGTCAGCGTCCTCCACGACCTTCTTGCATTTCACCGCTCATTCCGGCCCACTGCCCTACTACAGCCCTTCTTTTCGAGGCTGCGTCCCGCTTCATATCGGTTCCAAGCCTCCTCCCCGAGCGGTCTGCATGCAGGAGCTCTCTTCCCGGATTCAGGAAATTGATATCGACCTTGTCCACCTCGGCTCTGCATCTCACGGCTCGTATCAGCGCCGGACGGTGGTGAAGCCAGCTTCAACATGGCTACGACCGCTTCCGTGTACAATACTTCGCGGACAACACGCCAGATCCTGCGGCGGCATCGCAAGGACAAGCCGTCGCTCATCCTCCATCTGCACAACAACCATTTTCGCTTCGAACGCCAGAATGGCATGTTCCTCTTTGACTCGCCTGTCAAGGCTTTCTTAGGATTCATTCGCGATCAGAAGGTGCCGGCCGACCTCATCGACGTGCTCACAGAGTCCGGCGTCCAGTTCTTCGAGGGCTGCCTGCTCGTAGACGTCCACGATCATCGCAGCCATGTGGCTGCATCGGCCTCGCCTCTTGGCCCGCGCGAGCTCATGGGTATGACGGCAGCGGGTACATTCCGGTCGAGAGACAACCGCGACCCCACGGCGCTCGGGTTTGATGCGGAAGGCGGCCTTGCTTCGAGCTTGTTTTACCTGCAGGAAGGCGGTCGGTACGGCGCACCCAAGCTGATCGGTGGATCTAGTTCGAGCGATCCAAGAGGCGGTGGAGCAAGCGGTGTAGAGATCTACCGCATTGTGCTCCATCCGACTTCAGAGACGCTATGGGCGGATATCAAAATGCTCGACGACATGGCAGGTGGAATGTGGACCGACCAGGAGGCGCTCGAAGTCGAGGCCAAGATCCTCGCGCTCACCGCTCCGCCGCTCTGCCTGACGCCAGATCCGCAAGCCACTCGCATCGCCAACCTCATGCTCAGCGCCACCGCGCTGCCGTCGGCGTACAACCCTTCTCAAGATTCGCCGTTCCGCTCGGCGAAGAAGCGCGGAGCCAACTCGATCGAGACGGAGCGCGAGGAGATGGACCGCCAGCGCCGCGAAAAGATCATGCGCCTCATGCAGCACGGCCACAGGGGCGCACTCCAGGCTGGCTCTGGTCCAGGCATGATGCCCGGTGCAGGGCGGCCAGGCTCTGCAGCCGTCGATCCGGCTGCGATGCTCAATGCACAAGGTACGCCCGCCTCGGCCGCGGCCGCCACCGCATTCGTGCCGACGTTCGGCCGCATGGGCTTCATCGAGAGGTGGAGGATGGGCCGCAACGCGGCGATGGGCGCCATCCCGGGGGCTCAGGCACCTTCGAATGCCAACGCTGCCAACGGCGCAACGCCCGCAGGCAAGGGCGCAAAGGACGCCAAGGCGAAAGACAAAGATGACGCTGCCGATGCAGGCAACGCGTCAAACGCCAAGAAGCCTCCGTCGAAGAAGAAGAAGAAGGCGCAGCGGGAGAAGGAGGAAGCAGAAGCGGCCGAGGCGGCCAAGAAGAAGGCGGAAGAGGAAGCGGCGGCGGCCGCGGCGGCCAAGAAGCCCAAGAAGAAGCTCACCAAGAAGGAGCGCGAGGAGAAGGAGAGGAAGGAGAAGGAGGAAAAGGAAAAGGCCGAGCGCGAGGAAAAGGAACGCAAAGACAAGGAGGCTGCGGCCGCCAAGAAACCAAAAAGCAAGAAGAAGCAAAAAGAAGAGGCGGCGGCTGCAGCCGCAGCTGCTGCAGCGGCGGCGACTGCTGCGACCAAGAGTCCTGCCAAAGGGGGCAAGGCGGCAGCAGCAGCTGCGGCTGCAGCGGCGGCCAACGGCACAGACGCTGCAGCACCAACGAGTCCGGACAAAGACAAGAAGGGATCGCCGAAGAAGGCTGCGGCCAAGAAGCCAGCCGCGGCTGCACCTACATCTGCACCGGCCAGTGCGTCCAAGAAGAAGACGCCGGCCAAGGCGGACAAGAAGAACGCCAATGCCAACGCTGGCGCTGCGGTCGGTGCGAACGGTACTGCGGATGGTGTCAACGGAGGGCCAGCGGTAGCAGCGATGCAGGGCACACCGATTCTGGGAAGTGCGACACCTTCGGTGCAGTCGACGCCGACGCCTGCGCATCGATCGATCCCATCTCAGCCACAGCAGCAGCAGGCTGCGGCGATGCAAGCGCAGCCGACCCAGCAGCAGATGCAGCAACAGCAGCTCACGCAGCAGCAGATGCAGCAAGCCGCCATGGCGGGTCTCTTCCCCAACATGCAGGGCCAGATGGGCTTCAACAACGCCATGGGCTTTGGCATGCCCATAATGAACGGTCAGATGGGCGGGTTTCCGGCATCGAGCAATCCGCAGGCGAATGCGCCGGCATTGGCCGCCATGCAGAACATGGGCCTCGGCCAGTTCGGCGCAGGCAACAATGGGATGCTCAACTTTGGCGCTGGCGGCAACATGGCGAATCTGGGCCAGATGCAGCAGATGATGGGACTCATGGGCGGTGGATTCAATGGGTTGCCGTTTGCCGCACAGCAGGGCGGACAGCAACCGCAGGGCCAGCAACAGGGCCAGCAGGGAACAGCAGATATGCCGGTCGGCGTCGGTCTCGCAGGCCTCGCAAACTGGGGCGCAGGCAAGTGAAATGTTGGTCAAGCCCAGGCGGGCGTCGGATGCCAAGGATGATACCCCCTTTTAATCGAGTACTTTGCAGATACGTGTTGAGTGGAGCGGATGGGCGGCTAACGGGCGGTGGTGCCTCCGTCAATGGGCAAGATGCTGCCTGTGCACCAGGGAGCATCTCGTGCAAAGAACCTAGTGTACCAAACGCTAGTCAGTCGACGTGTTGTTTTGCACCGCGAATGGGGGAGGGAGATTGGACTTACATGACGCCGTTTGCTACGTCGCGGGCCGAGCCTTGGTGAGGCCAGTAGGTGGGGCGCATCTTTGCGAGTTCGGGCGAGATGCTAGCGACCATAGCCGTGCCTGCAAGATAGCCTGGGGCGATGGCGTTGACGTTGATGCGATGCGGTGCGTAGTCCGTGGCGACCTGACGGGTGAGGTTGACCACAGCGCCCTTCGAGGCGCAGTAGGCCGGCTCGGAGGGTCCGCCGATCAGGCCGTGGATCGAGGCGATCTGGATGATCGAGCCGCGCGATCCGCGTGCGCCCACATCGCCCTCGCGCCGGCCGACAGTACTGATGGGCGAACCGGTCTGCTCCGCGTACGCCGGACGCAGGGGCACAGAGGGGGGAACGTCGGCAAAGTCGTCTAGGTCTTCCTCAATGTCCGCCGGGAAGGCGATCGGATCCTGCGTAAGCATTTGCTTGATCTAAGACAGTCAAGGGTAGAAATGCAAGCAGCGATCAGCAAGATGCTGATAGAAGGGGAGAGACTGGAGGAGCGCTTACAGCGAGCTTGGTGCCGATCCAGACTCCCTTGACGTTGATGTCGAGCATCCGGTCCAGCGTCTCGACCGACTCGTGTTCGATTCCGCCGCTGCATGAGCCATCAACAAGAAGAATGCAGAGAGTCCTTACGATCGTTAGTGACGCTTTTCCTCGGGAGTGAAATGACGTGGTGCACACTTACGAGAAGGCTGTGATGCTGTCGAACGTAAGACACAGGAGCGAAAAGAAGAAAGTCTCGTACGTTGAGATACCCTCCTTAGGATGTAGGTACGACGAACTGTCAGTGAGCTTACCCAGCATTATTGACGAGACTGCCCAGGCAGAAGGCGGCACAGAGGTGCAAAAAGGGCGAAGCAGATCAGTTTGCGCATTCAGTCTCGCGTGCATGGAGTCTCGGAAGGGGCTACACGTACATGTCGAGTCTTCCTCCGCCGAACTTGACGCTCTGAGCGACGGCGGCATCGAATTCGGACTCGGAGGTGACGTTGAGTTGCTGGAAGTCGGCTTGACCTCCGAGCGATTGGATCACTGTACGTCTCGGTCCAGGAAAGCCCTCGAGTCCCTATCAGCGTCTCTACTTTGAGTTCAGCAGCCTCATGAGGATCGGAACGTACATTCGTGCGTGGGCACGGTGCGCGAGGATTTGGCAGCATCCTTCGACATGCCGAGAGGTTCGGGGCGCTGCAAACCGATGCGTTTCGACAGATCAGCAGGAATTCTTAGGCGAACACTTCACTCAGGGGAGAGTAGGGGCGTGAGACTCACGAGATCGGTGCAGAGGACCTTGGCGCCGGCGCGCGCGAGGTGGAGGGCGGTCTGTCTGCCGATGCCCGAGGACGAGCCGGTGACGAGGGCCGTGCGGCCCACGAGGCTCAGAGATGGAGGGAGCGACTTGGCAAAGGTGGCAAACGACATGATGGTGACGGCGTGGGACAGGGCCAGATGGCGCAAGCGTCACACAGCCCGGAGGGATATATACTCGAGGGCAACAGAGTGCTGGCTCTCTTTGCACGTGTGCATGCCCGGCAGGACGAGAACCCGGGGTAGATCAAAGCGCAGCGCCGGAAGATCGGAGTCGACCGAAGCACCGATGTGTCAACTCAGCCAGGACTCCGTCTTCGTCTGAGTGTGCGTGCGCCCAAACGTCATCTTCCGCGGTACAGCGTAATGCTGAACAGCTTGAGTGAGCGTGGACCTCGCGGTCCACGTTGATTTTCCGCCAAGCGCCCATCCCCACACTTGCTCGGCTGCAGGCGCGCGCGGCTCGGCGCTTCAAGTCGCCGAACCGGACCACGGCAGGCGCCACGTTCGGCAATCACCGATCCGAGCCCCTCGCCCTTCAGATTGACACGATCAGAGCCTAAACGCCAACTTGCTCCCTCTGCGCCTTCCACATCATCTTCAGACGGCTTATGATCTAGGTCAAGCCTTGGACTGACATCTGCGGCCATAGAACCTTGAAAGCACCGCATCCCGTCCGATCTGCGAAGTTAAGCAAGGTATCGCCTAGTCAGTACTGCGGTGGGGGACCACGCGGGAATCCTAGGTGCTGCAGTTCCTTCATATTTTTTTGCCCCGTGACTGGCCGGCGTTATTTCCGTAGTCTCATCAGCATCTGCTTCGTGGCAAGCGAAGCAAGCCGCTATGAGTAATGGTGAGTGTGATGTTCCGAAGCGTGTTCGTGGTCTCGGCTCGCCTTCGGCGCGTTTTCCGGCGACTTCTTCGCGACTGACTTTTAGACTCGACTTTTTTTTCCTTGCGATCCACCATCTCGAAGCAAAGGCTTTCCGACGCCTTGACGCTTGACACCTTTCCTGTGCCGCACAAGGAGGGAGCGATGCGCTCTCTTGGGTGTCTCGTGCGTGCGACGAGGCTGCTCTCTCCAGCTCGTGTGACGAAGTTGGCAAGCTGCAGCGTCGGCAGCTTTCGACTTGCGGTACATCCGAACGCCCTCCTTCCAACCTTGACCGCTACCCGCCATCTCTCGTGCACTGGCCCACGACGCAATGCGGATGCATCCGACGATGAGATGGAAGAGCGGCGGCGCTGGGTGGCCTCCTTTGAGGCGGTGCAGCTGCGACGCAACGACATGAACGTCACCTTCTCGCGCTCGTCGGGCCCGGGCGGTCAGAACGTGAACAAGCTCAATACCAAGGCCAACGTGCGTCTCGACCTCTCGCAAGTCGGCTCGCACGCCCCGGACTCCCTCGATGCTGCTCATCCACGCAAATGGCTCACGAGGGACATTGTCAGCCGCATCGCCAAAAACTCACCCTACTATGTCGCTTCGGACCACTCGATCCTCATCACCAGCATGCGCCACCGCACGCAGGAGGCAAACGTGCAGGACGCGCTGGAAAAGCTTCATGCCCACATCCTCGAACTCTCCCAAGATGGTCTCGTCGGCGAGACAAGTCAGGAGCAGCGCGATCGAGTCAAACGGCTCCAACAAGCCGACGCTCGTCGCAAGAAGACCAACAAGATCAAACGCGCAGACGTCAAGAGCGGCCGCAAGTTCAAGGGCTAGCACATCGCTAGGCATATCTTGATCCATGACACATTTGTTTGCCATTGCGATGCTAGGATCAGGAAGCTTCTGGATCGGAAAAGTCCCAGATCTTTAGCGAGCTATCCCACGTATGCCATGCGCGGAAGTGGCCCGACGCTTCCGTTGCCTCGGAGGCAGATCCGGAATCTCCTTCCGACTCACTGCCGCTATCGCTGCTGCTCGAATGTTCATTCTCGGGCCAATGCCGGGATCCGGAAACGGTCAATAGCCACGGCCGGTACGGATGGAACGACACCGAGCCCACCGCATCTGCATCAAGACACGGAGCAACAGTTCCGTCAGCGATCTAGTTACATTCTGACTCGCAACGCCATCCGCATCGCCACTTACCTGCATGCGCACGCCAGCTCAGATCTGGCGCGAGCTCGGCTGCTCCCGGTTCCTCTGCTGCGTCCTGACCATTTTCGCCATCTGTGAAGCGACCGGTGTCGATGCGCCAGAAATGGACATAGCCCTGGTCATCGCCGGTAGCAAGCCAACGGCCTGCCCAATCAACGTCAAAGTAGAGCCTCTGTGCACTAGCCCCACCCGGCCTGCGCAACTTCGCGAGCAGATGCGCCGATCTTAGCCCCGCCGCTGCTTGTGCCAAGGGGTGAAAGCTCCACCTCGCCGTGTCACCAAAGAGGTACCGAATGTCATAGACATAGATGTAGTCCGAGCGGCGCGACGCCACGAAGAGGACGGATGGACTGAGTGGGTGGAATTTGAGCTGAGTGATGCCATCGCCTTCGATCTCGCTCCAGCCAGCCAGGCATGAGCTTTGCGCGAGGCTCTCGTGCTCGGCCTTGGCCGTGTGTTCGGTCGGCTCGGGGAAAGCGCTGGGATCGAAGTCGTAGATCCCAACACTACCGCCGAAGGTTCCGACAGCCACGATATCGTGACTCGGATCGCTGGAATGTGCTGCTGTGGCGAGTGCAGAGATGATCCCGCGTTGGCCACCGTGGCTGCGCTTGCCCGATACGAGCGGGATGGACGCATGCGAGTTGAGCCCCGGCCGCGAAAGTGGAAACACGGCGAGCGCCGACCACAAGCCGCAGTAGAGCCGTGAGAGATCCGTGCTGAAGGCGAGTGAGTGCGGACCGACGAATCGCTCGACGTGATTCATGATTGCGTAGCTCGCACGCGCTTGGCCGGAGTTGCTCGCCGTCAGTCGGATAGGCAGATCCCGAAGCGATTCGGCGAAGCACCATGTGACCGTCGATGACGTCTTCGCTACGATCTCTTCTTGATCCGCATGCTCTTCGGGCTGTTCTACGGCCGGCATCGGATACCAGACGGCGTCGAGGAGAGGCGAGGGGCTCTTTTGCTCGCAGACGCGTTCCATGCCGCCTGTAGACCCACCACTTCGCGCCGAAGTTGGCTCCCTTGTCGGCGCGATGCAGCGAAGGATATGATTTCGCTGCGATTCTGTGATGGCTAGTAGCACTGAGCCGTCAGGAGCCCAGCTGGCTCTGCGGTAGAAATCGCCGTTGGTTCGGTTTCCACCTCTTGCTGATGAAGCAAGCGGCGGCCGCCCATGCTCGACTTCCGTCGGAAGATCCGGTGATGGAGGTTTGCAGAGCGTGGGAGATTCGAGTTGTGACACGAGGCGAGGTGCCGTCACCGCTCCATCTGCGGTGATGTTGCGACTCCAAGAAGGAATGTTGAGCTCAGGAGGCGCCGGATAGTCCGACTCGATGGCTTCGGCGGTTCGGGCGCATTCCGACCGCGACACCTCGGCAGTCTGCATGCTCCTGCTCGCTGCGCATTGAAGGCAGTCCAACGAAGGTGACAAGCTGCTGCAGAGGTGATTCGGACGTACGAGGCTGTGGTGGAAGACGATGGCGTCCACGAAGGCCGTCCGAAGCTACCGTCGCCCATGACCTCCAACTTGGTCCGCGTTGGACCCTGAGGTCGGCGAAATTCCGCAGCAGCTTTGATCCGCTGCTTGGCCGCGCTCAGTCCGCCTCCTCCCAAAAAGAGCAAGTGGAGAAGAGTCTTTGCTCTATCCGGCAGGCGCGCGACCGTCGGCTCACCGCTGCTAGCTCCCCATCGCCCATCGCACCCTCACACCATGTCTTCAAGCACCAGCTTCACCTCCCTCTGATATCGAGACGGCCGCGATGCATCCGAGCCATCGCATCCATCCAACCGGCCCCACGACTTGCACGCGGAACTGCTAGATGGTCACCACCCAGGATCAGGATGATGATATCTTCCATGCTCCGTACGAGCAGCCGGCCTCCGAGGTCATGGGCTAGAGGCCTGCTCTCTTCCCATGTCCCCGTTCCTATCAGATCAAACGCGCCGACCTCCGTGATGCCTCAACCGTTCCAGTTGCACGGGCAGCAAAAGCGGTGGCAAGCCGCCACTCCAGTAGATCATCCCATTGCAAGCCAGCCATCACAGCCGCCGCCGCCGCCACCAATAGCAACCTCAGCGTCCCAACAACCGCGATCAAGCTCAAAAGCAAGATCGTCCGACCCTCTCGATATACCGCGCAATGAGGTCGGCGTCCAATTGCTACCGCGAAGGCTCCATGAGCAACTATTCCCTCCCACAATGGATCCAGTACCGCCCGTCGCCCCCAAGGCCCTCAATATTTGTCGTGACCATCTGAGGCAGCACGGTCTCAAAGCCTCCGATGCTTCTACATTGCCTCAGACTTCCTTCGACCTGCCGCCGCTCCAGGGCAAGGATCTTGCCGAGCACTTTTGGACCCTCGGCAGAGAAGTCGCACAGCCCTGGCTTGGCATGGCTTCCCGTCTCTCCTTGTTGAAACCCACAGATCCGCCCGAGGAACACGAGGAGACAGGTGCCTCCAAATCGACAGCCGAGGACTTTCGCTTCGAAGCATCCGAATGGCTCGAACTTGATCCCGCTCTCCGGACGCCCGGCCATCTCAGACCCGTCACTTGGTCGGTAGAACCGGGATGGACCAAGTATCCGATCCTGCGCTCCAAAGACGACTCGGCCGTAGCACTCGGCTCGGGAGTCAGCGTCCCCTATCCAGACGCAGATGACAACATGCTCGTGTTCGATGTCGAAACCATGGTGCAGGAAGGGCCGTTCCCCGTCATGGCCACTGCTGCCGGTCCGAACGCTTGGTACAGCTGGCTCTCTCCCTGGCTCGTCGGCCGTGGTGAAGGTCACGAATCCAAGCAGCACCTCATCCCTCTCGGACCCAGCGGCAAGCATGACTCACCCCGTCTCGTTGTCGGTCACAACGTCTCCTATGATCGTGCAAGAACGCTCGAGGAATACACACTCGAGCTGGGCTCGACGCGCTGGCTTGACACCATGTCGCTGCATGTCGCAACTCGAGGCATCTCTTCGCCCCAACGGCCCGCTTGGATCAAGCACAACAAGGCAAAAGCCGAGAAACGTGCCAAGAAGCTTCTCGAGCAGGCTGCCCTCAAAGAGGAGACTCGTCGCGCCATCGAGAATGCCCTGTCGGGCCTCGAGTACGACTCGGACCAGCTCGAAGGTCTCAAGCTTGAAGCTCTGGCGGTCGACGTTGAGCAAGTCACCTCGAGTGCTTCCGCTGCAGCCAGCGACGCTGACACCGCCGGATCCTCTTCCCCGACGCTCGACATGCCCTTCAGCGATGACGAGAGCGGCGGCCTTGCGTCGCGCGTCTCCCAACCCAGCACCTCAGAATCACAGTGGCTCGAGGAGACGTCCAAGAATTCGTTGGCCGACGTCGCACGCCTTCATCGCATCCCGATGAAGGTCTCAAAGTCAGCCCGCGATGTCTTTGTGGATGGCGCATCTCGCGAAGAGATCCTCCAAGATGTTCAGCACCTCCTCAGCTACTGCGCTTCGGATGTTCGAGTGACCCACGAGATCTTCCGCCGCGTCTGGCCCGACTTCGCCGCCCGATGCCCTCATCCGGCCACCATGGCCGGCGTGTTCGGTCTTGGCTCCACATTCTTGCCCGTCGATGACGAGTGGGTCGACTACATGCGTAGATGCGATGAGCAGTTCAACCGCATCAACGACGAGGTCCAAAAGTGTCTCATCGAGCTTGCCGAAAAGCTCCGTCAAGAGGGCACTCGAGATGTGCCCTGGAGCCTCGCCGCCAAGATCGCCGAAGAGAGACAGATGATTGCGGACCCCGAGCGATTCGAGCCTGTCTTCCCTGATTTGATGCGCAAGAGGGCTTGGTGGGAGGACGATGCATGGTACTCACAGCTCGACTGGACGCCAAAGAAGCCCAAGAAGCCCAAGGGGTCGGACGGCAGTGCTGCAGAACGTTCTGAATTCGCGGTACCGACGTGGTTCCGCGACGGAGTCCTGCGTAACAAGACCAAGGACGGCTTCAGCCCCAAAAGCATCGTCGCGCAGCAGCTCCTACGTCTGCGCATTGATGGCAAGGCTGTCTTGCGTGGCGAGTCGCGCGGCTGGATGCTCGAAGATGGAACGCCCCTGGTCGGCAGCAACCTTTTCGCAGCAACAGCCCTGAAGAAGTACGGAGCTCAAATTACAAGTGGCGCTGGCGCCGAGGGCGCGGCCATACTCTCTGCAATTCTATCGCGAGACGAATCGCTTTCGGACGAAGTCGCGGCACGGCTGCGAGCTCTTGCCGACTCGGTCAAGGAGCTCCCTGACGCGGAAATTCAGGCTGACGCCCAGCTGGCGCAGCTCGACTGGTCGCTCAAAGACATTCGTCTCGAGGAGTTGAGGGAGCTGCAAGGCATTGGCGGTGACTCCGCAGACGCCAATGGCGATCCTGCTGCAGATGCAGCAGCGGAGCCCGCGTGGTGGCCAAAATGGTACTGGGACCTTTACAAAAGTGCAACCTCCGAGCTGCAGGTCACCATCCGCTCGTCTATCGCCCCGATCCTGCTCAAAATCTCGTGGCGAGGCTGTCCACTGTACCGCAGCCGCGAGCACGGTTGGGTCTTCCGGCACGATCCGGCCGGACAGGCTGAGCTCGTGACGCGACAGACGCCCCTTGCTTTCGGGATGCCAGCTGATGGCCTCTTGCAGCACCTGGCAGCTCCGATAGACACAAAGATCTCGAAGGGCAAAAAGGGCAAACCCAAGAGCAAGGGGAAGAGCAGCGCCGATGCACCTGCTCTCGTGGTCAAGGCGTACGGCACGTCGACCTTCTACAAGGTCCCCCATAGTGAAGGGGAGGGAGCCAATGTCGGCAGTCCTTTCGCAAAGTCCTTCATCGCCTACTTCGAGGACGGCACACTGCAGAGCCAACATCCCGACGAAGTCGGACGCACAGCGGCCAAGACAGCGCTCGATCTCAATGCTCAGTGTAGCTACTGGATCGCGGTGCGCGATCGCGTCCACAAGCAGATGGTCGTGTGGGACGGCGAGGCCGGGACGTCGATGAAGTATCCCGACGGCGTATCTGGCGCACGACAAGATAAAGAAGGCGAAGCAGCTCGTCGAAAGGGGCTGATCCTGCCCCAGGTGGTCAGCATGGGCACGGTCACACGCCGTGCCATCGAGAACACGTGGCTCACCGCGAGCAACGCCAAGAAGAACCGTGTAGGTTCGGAGCTCAAGGCGATGGTCAAGGCGCCTCCAGGCTACAGTCTCGTCGGCGCCGACGTGGACTCGGAGGAGCTTTGGATCTGCAGTGTCATGGGCGATGCACAATTCGGCATCCACGGCGCGACCGCAGTGGGATGGATGACGCTCGAAGGCACCAAGGCTCTCGGAACCGACCTGCACTCCAAGACAGCCAGCATCTTGGGCACCAGTCGAAACCAGGCCAAAGTGTTCAACTACTCGCGTATCTATGGAGCGGGCATCAAGCATGCCACCCACCTTCTACTCAAGGCGAATCCCAATGTGTCAAACGACGAGGCGACACAGAAGGCAAAAGAGCTGTACATGGCCACCAAGGGCCAGAACACACACTCGGACGAGCTTTTCGGTGCCAAGTTCTGGTTTGGCGGTACAGAGAGCTACGTTTTCAACAAGCTGGAAAGCATCGCTCTCTCGGACAACCCAAAGACGCCGGCGCTGGACTGCGGCGTCACCAATGCACTCACCAAGAAGTTCCTGGGCAAGGTCGATTTCGGCAACGGCCGCCTTTCGGAAGAGTATATGCCCAGTCGGATCAACTGGGTTGTGCAGAGCAGTGGTGTCGACTACCTGCATCTGCTGATCACCGCCATGGAGTGGCTCACGAAGCGATACAGTATCGATGCCAGATTCATGCTCTCGGTGCATGACGAGGTGCGATATCTGGTCAAGGACGAGGACAGATACCGTGCTGCTTTGGCGCTCCAGATCGCCAACATCTGGACGCGTGCCATGTTTGCATTCAAACTGCAGATGGACGACCTCCCGCTCGGTTGTGCGTTCTTCGCCCAGGTCGACATCGACAAGGTGCTGCGCAAGGAGGCGGATGACCCGTGCGTGACGCCGTCGCACCCGGAAGCCATCCCTGTCGGCGTCGCTCTAGACATCGAGAAGATCTTGGAGCAGACCAAGGGCTCGCTGCTTGCGGAGGGGGCAACGCACTCAGCTGACAGCGCGAAGAGCTCAGCTCTCGGTAGCGAGCCTGCGGATCCCTCGCCAGCTTACGTGGCCTCGACGCAGGTTCATCGCTCCCTCGGTGAGCGCGGCCTGTACTTCTTACAGGCCCAGGCTTCCAAGGAGATGGCCGAGATCAGAGCGCTCGAGACGCGCGCAAAGATGACGGAGAATTCGCCAGAGCGGCCAGCAGCGCCAGGCCGGATCGCACGTACCCGAGCTGCTGCGCCGATCAAAGCTCGCCCGGGCACCGGTCCGTCTCCCGCAGGCTCGAGACGTTCGACCTCCACTTCTGCATCGTTCGACAGAGACGCATGGATCCAGACGTGCGCAGAAGGAGCAGAAGCAGAAGCAACAAAGACCCCGCGCCGCCGGGCAGGTTCAGCTGGGCAGGCTTCCGGTGTTGGCTCGATGCGACGACCCGCCGCTGCGCGTAGCAAGGGCAGCATCTCGACGCATACGGTGCCGACCAAGTCCGGCTTCTGCACCGTGGCCACGGCACGTCGCGAGGCAACAAGCAGCCGAGCCGGAGACATCGATGTCGAGCCCGAGTTCAATCCGCTCTCGCTGCTAGCCTACATGCCCAAGCGTCCCGTCAAAAAGCGGATGCCCTTCTTTCGAGAGGCATCGCATCGGAAGAAGGTGCTGTGGCAGCTGTACCGTCCTCTGCTCCAGCGATCGTCGACGTATCCCGAGCTCTTGCGAGAGATCAAAAGAGTGATGCGCAAGAAGAAAGCCATGACGTCCGAGGCAAAGACGGCCGATCTGATCCGCCGAGGACACGAGCTGCTCGACTTGCTCGCCCGCGCTCAAGCCGGCGACGTCTCGGCGACGTCTTCGCTCGCGGAACGAGAAGTCAAGCTGGCGCGCCGGCGGAATCAGGAGTCGTGGAACGCCTTCTGGGAGGTCAAGC
This sequence comes from Moesziomyces globuligerus, assembly GCA_030849465.1. NCBI lineage: Eukaryota > Fungi > Basidiomycota > Ustilaginomycetes > Ustilaginales > Ustilaginaceae > Moesziomyces > Moesziomyces globuligerus. Next base: position 367,576 of record JARVLF010000014.1, read on the forward strand.
TGGACGAGATGAAGCATCCGAAGCGCATTCCGCATCATTCGGGAGCCTTGCTGCCGCCGACCATCTTCAATCCGCCGCTGCCGCGGTACAAGCCGGTGCAGCCGACGGCAGTCAGCATGATGATCTACCGTCGTCGGCTGGCGAGACTGCGACGATCGCAGCGGCGGCTCGAGGTGAGCGAGATGCTTGCAGCCCAGCGCATGGAGACAGACTTGATCGGGCGCGCATCACAGGCAAGTGGGAAGGCGGGTGGTGATGCCGAGTACGATGCATCGGGCTTCGAGGACGACTTGCAAGCGCAAGCCAAGATGATCGCGGAAGGATTTCAGCGCGACCATGCAAGGAGCAGGATGCAATTTGACCGCAAGACGCTCGTCCTGGCGAAACGGGCTCGGCTTGCAAAGGGGCGGGTGCACGAAGCTCGCCGGTATGCCGCCAATGTCAAAAGGTGACAAGCGCAGGAAGCACGGTCCTCGAAGTGATCTCGAGCATAGAAGTGAAAGAACTCAATCAGTGTAGTCTAAGGAACACCACGTGGAACACAAAGCTTGTCAAAGTCTGTCGTATGGAGTCGGAGATCCGACAGTGGACGCTATCGGGCAAGCCAAGTGGAAAGAGCTCAAGCGGCCAGGCCTCAGTCGAGCTCGACAGCGGGGCCCGATGAAATGGCGGGGGGCCCGCATATTGGACTCGGCCATCAGATGTCAAGGGAAGGCTCTGTCTCGGCAACTGATGTCCAACGGCGGTGCTTCTTTCGCCACACTCAGTATACAGAGGATACAGGGCTAGAGAAAGCGGTGTCGGATTGGTTTGAGCGGAGCGGGATGGGGAGGAAGCGAGGGGCAGCAGGTATCAGTGCGGTGCTGTGAGCTCGCATCTGCAAGAGAAGGAGTCGCGAGAAAAAGGTGTTCGCCGCCTGGCCACTACCACACGCGTCCGCACAGGCTTCTGCCAGTTCGCCGTAAACAGAAGCTATTTTTGGTCTTTGACAGCGCCCTTCGTTATACACTGTGGACTGAGCTGTCGGGCAAGCCGAAGACAAGCCTATCATCGATAAGACCACTGATGGAGGATGATCGAGAAGCAGCGAATCGGATGAGCCGATGGCACACCAAGGCCATCACATCCGACGGCTGCTGTCGCTGGGACTTGTTGAACCGAGTCGAGACCAACGCTCAAGACCGGATTGCTCAGAATTCTCGGAAAAGCGTTGGTTCACAGCTCTCGTGCCCTCATGCACCGAGCAGATCCCATGACGGCACGGTGCTGCGCGCTCGGCGACAGCCTCGCAGAAAAAACTGAGGCTCGACATTGTGAAATCGCTGACCGTCATGCTTCGGTGCGCGCTGTCAGAGGCCGTAATCCGTACATGGAATTGTGTCTGGTGCTGAGGAACAGCTCTGTCTTCGACCTTCGGCCCTCCTCCGAGCAGGAAATAGGTGGCGAAGGGGCGACGGGATGGAGTGACGAAGTTGGAGCGTGGACTTGGCAGCATTCCGGTCTGTGCAGCGGTTTGCCCGTCGTGCATGGGCAGGGTGGCAGCTCTGCCCGAAATAGGACGTCAGACCGGCGCTTGGGCTGCGCCAAGCAGCACGCATTCGAGGCTACTGCGCTCTGCGTAAAAAACTACATATCCGAAAACGGCTCTGCGGAGGCTGCGAGGCGGAGCGCATGCGACTGGATGCATGTGCCAACACAGTTTCAGGCGTCATCCAGCCCAGCGCAACGCCGGTTCCATGGCTCGGCTTCGCCTGCCGCTACACACGGCATCCTGGGGCGCCTGGGGCGCCTTGGGCGGGAGCTTGGACGGCTCGCCTCTGCGTTTCAACGATCTGAGCCCAGCCCGAACGGACCGTCGTGCATTCTGCCTGATGAGCGCATTTCGGCGAGCTTCCATCCACGGCCCGCCCGCCTCGCTCGATTACGATGGAGAAAGTGCCGCGCCGAGCCCCATCCATCCGCTCGCCCGCCCAGGATGCTGGGCCCCTTGCCTCGCCCTCCATTCTCCGCCGCAGACAGCTGCCATCAGCAGCCCACGTCACGCCTTTCCCATTATCCCTCGCTGCATTCCGCACTGCTTCCTTGCCTTCCTCCTCCATCCACCATACCTAAAGACCTCCAAATATACCCAGCAACTACTTTGCTCGGCATCCATATACCACAAACACGCCAACGGCCTCACAGCATCCTCGTTCCCTACTCTGAACCAATCCAGCTCCTCTGCTCAACACCCATCCACTTTTAGACATGACTGACCTCGCTCGCAACGGCTCGGTCCTTGTGGCCGAGATCAAGGCTGTCCACCCCCCTCAGGAGGCCAACGGCGCCGCGTACCCCGGAACGGCCACCGACGGCGGTGCCGCTCCTGCCGTCGACCCCTCCATCACCACTCCCCAGGGCTCTCAGATCCTCAACGGCCACGCTCCTCAGGCTTCCGCCCTGAGCGCTGGCACCGGTGCCGTTGCTGTCAACCACACGGCTGACCCCTCGGTGGCCAGCGGTACCGCGGTGCCTGTCGCTCCCGAGTCGGCGCCCGTCGCGCCTGCGGCTGCTCAGGCCGTCCCTGGCCAGGCTGCTCCTCTCGGAGCCGGCGCTGCTGCTCCTGGCCTGGCTCAGCCTCAGACTACTCCTATCCAGCCCATCCAGCCTAGCGAGCGCGCGCTCGAGCCCACGCACATCACCACCGCCGGTATCGGCTCTGCTGGCGCCGTCGCTGCTCCCGGCTCGGCTGTGGGCTCGACGCTGGAGCCCACCTCGGCTGTGAGCGCTCCTGGCACCGCGCCCGGCAGCGTGATCAGCGCCACGTCGCCCGTGGCTGCCGGTCAGGCGCCCGTCCAGCCTCAGGCCGCTCCTGTGGCTGCTCAGCAGCCCCAGCAGCTCAACGCCGTTGCTCCCGCTGCGGCCGGCGCCGCTGCCGGTGCGGCTGCCGTTCCTGCTGCCGCCACGGTGGCTCACCCGCCTCCCACGACGGTGGCTGCGCCCCAGGCGCCCAAGTCGGCGCTGAGCCCCAAGGAGGTGAAGAAGATGGACAAGCTGATGAAGACCGAGGCGAAGAACGAGCACAAGTCGCTCAAGCGCGCCATCAAGGACGCCGCCTCGTCCGAGAAGCTCTTCCGCAAGTCGCGCGATGCCGAGGCGCAGGCGATCAAGCGCCACCAGAAGGCGACGACCAAGGAGCACAAGGCGGCCAAGGCGCTGAGCAAGGCCAAGGCCGAGCACGAGAAGTACGCCACCGAGCTCGCCAAGGCGGTCGAGGACCTGGACATCAAGAAGCGCCACACCGAGAGCACCCGCGAAGGCTACGAAAAGTCCAAGAAGCACATCGACGAGCTTCGCAACCAGAAGACCGTCAACGACCAGGCCCGTTCCCGCCAGGCTGCCCAGCTCCACGGCGCCCGCGCCTAAACGGTGACGATCTGCGGATGAGCTCAAGACGGCCTATGACCGAAAGATATGGTCGCTCATCTGCCCTTCAAGTAATTCTGTTTGCACCGACGTGCGCTCCTCGTTCTTCCGCTAGTCCAAGATACCCGGGGCGAGGCGGACGTCGGAAAGTGCATGCAGCCGATCCCGACTTTGCGTGTTTTTGGTGTCCCTGTTCCGTTCTTTCTGGCCGTGTGTTCGAATGCAGCCCGGAATACGAATCGAGAATGCCATCTTTGATGACCGAGTGTGCTGTGCAGCGCGAGTTGGCCTTGGCTTGCATGCTCGAGAGTGTCTGGCTCGAATGTGAGCTGGGAGCGGGGATGCAAGTGGAGGGTAGCGGGGGTGAGTGTCTCGTGCGAGAAGCGGGATAAAAAATAGAGGATTACAAATGGAGCGCGCGGCAGCGGGCGGGGCTAGCAGGAGCTTGTGGAGCGTTGGTCGAGCGGCGCGGTGGGGATCGAAGCACGGCACGGGTTGGGCGTGACAGAGCCGATCTTTTCCGCGCCTCACCCCGCGCTGCTGTCCTGGCTCGGGCGAAGGGCATGTTGGCGTGTCGGGACCGATTTGGCTGCGAGAGGGTGTTGGTCGTGATCATCCTTTCCACATCCACCACCCCGGCAGTTCTGACGATGCTTGCTACACGACCCCTCCTTTCGCTTGGCCTCGGTCGTACCTCGGCTTCGGTGAGCAGGCTCGGTCTGCGCACTGCTGTGCCTTCGATCGCTCCGGCTCTCCTGCGCACCGCTGTGCCCGCACGCTTTGCACGAGCCGCTTCCACCTCGTCCTCGGCTGCCACCACCAAGCTCAGCCAGCAGCAGAACCTCGACCTGCTCAACGAACAGCGCGCAAAGCGCCCCTCCAGCCCCCACTTCACCATTTACCAGCCCCAGATCACCTGGTACCTCTCCATCATCAACCGTATCACCGGCACCGGCCTCTCGGTCTGTAAGTCTCATCCACAACACCCTCTCCTCTTCAGACAAAAGCGAAATCTCCAAGCTCGACTGACACCTTTGCATTCGGGCTGTTGCTAGTGATGTACGCGTACTTTGCCGCCTACGCTGGATACCCGCTCTTCGGCAGCGCCGAGGCCCTCTCGAGCGCAAGCTTGACCGACTTTGTGGCTACGCTTCCCTTCTGGTTCAAGACCGCCGTCAAGGTGCCCCTCGCCCTCGCCTTCTCCTTCCACAGCCTCAACGGTCTCCGTCACCTTGCCTGGGACTGGGGCTACGCCCTGACCCTCAAGGGCGTCTACTCGTCGGCCTACCTCGTGATGGGCGCTACCGCTCTCTCCACCCTCGCCCTCCTCTTTATCTAAGCCTGATCGCTAGGCACAGCGGAAGCAAGGTAGCAACTTCGTTCTTTTCAAAACACGCATACGATCCGCAGTGCTGTGTCGCGCGCAGTCGAGCTAGGCGTGTGCAGTCGAGAGTGTGAATCCGGGAGGATGAGAGGTCCAGACAACTCAGATGACGACCATTCGGAGACTGCCGATGGAAGCCTCAGCTCATGGCCAGGTCCGCGACACAAGGACGGATCTGAGTCCCATCGAACAGTCGCACATGCGTGTGCTTGAGTGCAAGTCTACGTTGGTGAGCGATGCGAAAGTACAAATGCCATGCTGGGTTCAACGGCGGTCGCCTTCGTCGTCAGACTCTTCGCTGCCGCTTTCGCTTCCATCCTCGCTTCCACTTTCGCTTCCACTCTCGCTGCCACTCTCATCCGCATCCTGACCAAGATCGATCTGCGTGCGCTCCATGGCGAACCCGACGTCCGCGAGCTGCTTCTCGATCTCGTCGACCTTGGATGCGGGCGCCACGACTGCGGCCACGCTGTGCGCCGGGTCGAACAGCGGCAAAATGTACTGCTTCAGCGAGCGTTTGACATCGTCCAGCGTCACCTTCTGCACTGCCGAGAGCAGCATCTTGCCACGGTGCTTGGGCGCCTCCTTGAGCACCTGGTCAAAGAAGCTCTCCTGCGCCGCGCCCGACACGGTGCCCTCGGCCTCGGCGATGTTGAAGTGCAGCGAGCTCTTGGCCGACTCGAGCGTGGTCTCGTCGATCTCGAGCACCAGCTCTTCGCCCTGTCCGGCCACCTTCTTGTCCTTCACGCCACAAAGCGCCTGAATCACCTTGCGCGCCTCGAGGAACGCCTTGGCCGAGTCCGGCGAGCGGTACAGGCTAAAGTGGATCAGCTCGCTCTCGGGGTTCGACGAGATGCTCGCTCCGTACGCTAGACCAGCACCGCGGATGTAGCGCCACAGATACGACTCCATCGCGTTGAGGATGGTGATGGTCGTGATGAGCGCCGGGGCGTCCGGGTGCGTGTACGACGGAATGCCCTTGGTGGTAAAGTACGAGTAGGACGACTCGACCGTAGGAAGCGCGGTGATCAGACCCTTGCGCGCGGGCGCCTTACCGAGCGACGTAAGCATGTCCTTGCTCCACGGTACGGGCAGAGTAGCTTTGACCGGAACGCCCGACCACGCCGGGTGTGAAAAGTGTTCCGCCCATGACGTCTTGGGCTTCTCAAGCGCCAGAATATCGCCTGCAACCGAGACGCGCAGGTTCTCGGGACGCAGCAACGTGGATCGGATACGCTCAAAGTCGGCGACCACCTTTTCGGGGTCATTGTTGAGCGCCTCCTGCAGAGCAGGCATGGTCTGCACGAGGTTGAGGATGCTGTTGGCGAGGTTGGTCGACTTGTCGCCATCGTGGGTCAGTGATCGGCTGAGCGCCGAGGCGATCGCCCGACCGTTGCGCTTCTGCTCCGGCAAGCTCTGGATGATCTTGCTGATCGACACCTTGAGTCGATCGACAGCAAATTCGCTGCCCCACAGCAGGTCGCGCAGCCACGCGATGCCCTTTTCGTAGTTGGCTCGCTCGAGCTTAAGCTCTGCGCAGATGAGCTCGCCGAATCCACCACTGCCCAGCGACACGTCGTACTCCAGCGTGTCCTCGTCCAGGCCCTTGACCACCTCCTCATAGGTGAGAGAGGCCTTGGTCGCGTCCTGTCGCACGACAGGAAGAGAGAAGAGCACCGAGAGGTACAGCTGCATCTGTGCGCGAAGCTCTTTGGGCAGTTCGGTGGTGGCGAACACGAGCGAGATCGAGACGAACGCCGAGCTGACGTGGTCAAACTGGACAAAGTAGGGAAGCGATGCAGCATCCGCATCGACGTGCGCCTGAATCTGCTTGTCGAGGTCGTCAGCGGTGGTTTGCACTTCGAGGCCGTAAGCCGTGGTCTTGCTCGTCTGACCATTCGCCGAGGCGACGGGCTGAACCTGAGCAGTACCGACCGGAATCCACTTGATGCTGTCGGTGCTGGGGATCTTGAACTGCTTGAGCATCTCGTCCGGGATGGGACGGTCGTTCTCCTTCTTGGCCGCTTCGATCTGCTCCTCGAGGCGCTTGAGACCGTCTTCACCCAACTTGCTACGCCTTTCCTCCTCGAGCGCCTTGGTGTCGGCCTTGAGCTTGTCTGACAACGCCGACGAAGGGCGACCGACGACGACGAGTCTTGGATTGTCGACAAAATACTTCTGCAACAGATCCGTCCATTGCTGGTTAGTCCAGGTGAGCAGCTCGTCGTAGCGCTTCATGTCTTCCAGCGCGGTGTGGAGGTCTTCGCCGGTGCGCTTGCCGTAGAGGAAGTCGGTGATGAGCAGATCGGCAAACGAGTCAGCAGGCTTGGTCTCCATCTGGGACAGCACCTTAAGCTTATCGCGCTTGATGATCATCAGCATCCTTTCCATGTCGATGCCGTCCTTGACCACACCAGCGAGAAGATCGACGAGCTGCTGGTCGAGACGGTCTAGCTGCTCGGAGGGGACCGAGGAGAAGTAGGCAGAGAGCAGCGTGGCGCCGGCCTTGTCGGTCGAGCCAATGTATGCGTCCGTGCACAGCGGGTCGTCGCGCTCGACAAAGGCCTTTTGGATCACGGACACAGGCGAGTCGGTCAGGTAGGTGCTGAGGATGTTGACGGCCTCGCAGGTCATCCAGTCCTGGAACTTGGGGCCCACCCACGAGACCTGGATCTCGCCGACGCTCTCGTCCTTCTCGGGGAAGTCGATGAACGCTCGTCGACGCTTGGAGTCAGGCTGGGAACCCTCAGCAGGGGGGTCGGCGGGGTCCAGACCAGGCTGCTCGGTCTTGGAGCCATCGATCTTGGGAGGCTCAGCAGAGGAGGTCTCAAGGAAAGGACGCTTCCATCCCCTCGGACCTTCTGGCTGAGCATCGCGCTTGGTGACAAGACGCTTCTCGACGGGCGCTAGCGAGTCCAGCAGATCAGCGCGCGCAAGCGGCCCGCAGACGACGAGGGCAGCGTTGTGTGGACCGTAGTACTTTTGGTGGTAGTCGCGGATCTTGTCGATGTTCAGGACGCGCAGGGCAGACATGAGACCGCCGGTCTCGGAGCGGTAGGCGGACGAGGTCGGATACAGCATTCGCTGCGACTTGAGCTCCATGAGATCCGCTGGCGAATTCTCGCGACCCTGCATTTCGCTGAAAACGACGCCGGCATCCTCTCCCTTGCCATTGACGTGATAGACCTCGGTGACGAAACCCTCCGTGGTGAGAGTTGGGAAGAAGACGTGGTCGAGGTAAACGGGAAGCATGCGGAGGAAGCCGTCGGAGCCCGCTGTGGTGAGGGTGTAGGCGGTGTGGTCGTTAGCGGTCCAGGCGTTGGTGCCGCTGGCGAAGGCCCTGTTGGCGAGGGTATCCAGGACGCCTTTGAAAGGGTAGAGGTCGGAGCCGAGGAAGATGAGATGCTCTAAGGTGTGAGGTACGCCCGAGTCCTCGAAGATCTCGGTGGCCATGGTCATGTAGCAGTTGAGAAGGGGCGAGTCGAAGTTGGCCCAGAGCACAGTGAGGCCGGTCTCTCTGGATCTCCACTTTTCGACCGACATGCCGGGGGCGTAGTCGAGATCATGGCGGGTGATCAGGTCGAAGCTGCCATGCTGGGTTGGCAGCCCATTGGAAACTGCCGCCGAGGTAGCACCGTCCGCTGGCATGATGGAGGCGCGGGAACGAACCGAGCTGGTGAAGGTGCGTCGACTTGGATTGCACGACAGGTAGGCTGCGAAAGCGCCAGTTGCCAAAGATAAGGAGTGACCGGCGTTCGGGAAACGGATGTTGGAGAGAGAGCTAGCCGACTGATTCCGATGCAGACGAGAGGCGCTGAGAGCTGCGGAAACCTTCGAGTCGAGGGCGCGTGGTACGGTCGCAGAGGAGCTTCTAAGGAGACGAGCTGACTGGCCAGAAAGGAGAGCGCACGTTGCCAGAGGCATCAATCCACCAACGATGGCGATGTCGCAAGGGATCGCGGATCGTCTGAAACCAAGGTGGGGAGGGCGACGTCTGGAAGGTGAGTGAGACGTTGGAGACTTGCAAGGTACATTCTCGATTGAGCCAGCGAAGGACGGCTAGAGCTCTGGCGAGTGGACCCCTTCGGTGTCTTTGGCTCAGTTGGCGTGCCACACAGAAAGCGACACGCACACCCACAACGAAAAAGCCTCGGGTAGAAGCTGGAAGCGCCCTCGAGCCAAGGCAGCTACAGTAGCTGAGTTGAACCGAAAAGCCGGCGTGCATGTGATCGGGCTCGATCTGGCCCTCTCGTCGGAGTGAAACCAGATCCTCGGGAGTCGGTTGAGAAGGAGGGTCGGATCGGGTGTCGGGCGAAGCAGGAGCGAGATTTTTTTGGTGCTCACGGAGATTACAGAGCGCAGTTGGGTCAGCCGAGTGTCAATTCCGCCACAGCGCACGGCAACGACGTGATGCCTTGCGCAGTCTCAGAAGAGCTGAACCCTCCACAAGTTCAGGGTCATCTAAGGAGCTGGCGACTGTCTTCCGCTCCCAACCACGTCGTCGTCCATACCAGTTCCGCCGTCTCGTCATCTGTACCATACCCTTCAACTCCCTGAAGCGGAGCTTTCAAGCGGACTGGAACGTCCTCATCTGCCCATCATGACCGACGCACAGAAGAACAACAAGTTCGTCACCGAGCTCAACCCGGAAGGAATCAAGCCGTAAGTAGGCACACTTCTCCTCAGTCCATTGAAGGAACCGTGTACTGATTTCATGTGGCATGCTATGATGATTTGATGTGACTACAGTTGCTGCGCCTGCCCCGAGACCAAGGCGGCGAGAGACGACTGCTTCTTCAAGTTCGGACACAGCGTCGAAGAGCACGGAGAGTCGGCTCGCAAGTGCGAAGACCTCGTCAAGAAGCACCGTGAATGCATGGCAAAGCTTGGATACAAGATCTGAACTACGACCGCCTCGCACCATGTCCCTCTGCCGCGCTGCCTTGACCAGCATTCTCTAGACACGGCCCCCGTCCACCGCTCATTGTACCAGTATCGTTCAACTTGTATCACATACGCACTGTAATCAATCATCCATCTTTGGCTTTCACTAAGGCCCCGATGCGGCTGCGGACCAGCTTCGTGCTGCTGCGGCTGGTCCAGGCTTGCGGGCGATGGATGTGTTGTGCCGGGACTCGGACGGTTGTGAGTGGTTGAAGCCGGCCAAGATGAGCTTGATTGATTAGAAATCCCAGCTGTTTTTTGTGGCACACGACCCTGCCGCGTATCTAATCGGCTACTCCGAAATCTATACGCGCTCTCCGGAGATTCTGCATTGTGTGATTGCTGCTTCCCGAGTCACAGGGCAGACGACCTTCCTTTCTCATTGACTATCCTTCCTTTCCAGCAACATTCACACACGCTCATTCCGCCACCGCCACAGAGCTGTGCGCCGAGTGCTAGGCCAAGGTGACACCCATCGGATCGCACCGAACATGCCGCTGTCAGCCCAGAGCGAAGCTGCTGCGGTCGCCTCCACATTGGTGCACTTTGCGCAGCCCAACCCCACCGCCAGCCTCTTGCTCTCCCATAGGCCTCCAGCCGGCAAGCTGGTGCTCGTGCTAGGCACAGGAAAGCTCGCTGCGTCTCGCTGCTTTGCGTGCTTAGAAGCAGGCATCAAGCCTGTGGTCATCAGTGTCGCTGCATCTTCGCCGAGCGCTGGCAACGATGCTGATGCCGGCACCGCATCCCAGCTCAACCAAGCCTGCGCAGAGATCCAACATCGGATTACCTCTGCGCAAGCATTGCATCATACGATCGACCGAGATGCTTTCTCAACAAGCCAATCGGTCGAGCAATCCTGGAATAGCATTCTCGACTCCTACGATGGCGACAGCAATGACATCTTTGCGGTTTGCATTACCGACACCCTGCACTCTGGTGACGAACCGGCCGCGTCGGCGCGCAGCAACGAGACAAGCTCTGATACAGCTAGGGATGAAGGCGATGATGAGCTGCTCGACACCTTCGTGCCGCTCACATCCTTTGCTCGAGCCGAGATCATCAGTCGACTCTGTCGAAAGCGCCGCATCCCCATCAATGTGGCCGACAAGCCGAATCTTTGCGACTTCTCGTTCCCCGCTAGCTTTCGCTTCCCCTGTACCAACCCGATCTCGCCCATGGTCAGCTCAGAGGACGGATCTCTCGCGATCAAAGCCCCCGAGACAGCGCCGTCGTCTTCGTCGCTGCAGATCGCCGTCACCACCAACGGTCGTGGCTGCCGGCTCGCAGGCCGCATTCGGCGCGAAATCGTTTCGGCACTTCCGCACAACGTCGGAGATGCCGTCGAAAAGGTGGGCATGATGCGTGATCTGGCCAAACGACAGGCGGAGAAGCCTCAAGATCCCTCGAGCAGCAATGCTGCCGTCAATTCTGCACCATCTCCGCTCAAACGCCTCAAGCGCACCGCGTCTCGCCCGGCCAAGGATGGCACAGCGGATGTGGAAGAGGAAGACCTCTCCTTCGACACCACGCCTCTCAATAGCCCTGTTCCGCAGCTCGTGCCCAAGAACCCATTAGAGAGCGTCGCGACCAACGCGCGCCTCAAGCAGCTCCAGGCTGAGATGCAGGCGCGCCACGAACACGAGGTGCAGCAAGCCGAGGAGAGGACCAAGCGAAGAATGCGCTGGGTAGCCCAAATCAGCGAGTATTGGCCCATCGAGTATCTCGGCAACCTAGCCGAGCAACAGATGAAGGATGCCCTTCGTGTGCATGGAGAGGAGCAGTCCTTGTCGACGCCATCTGACAACGCCGCCGCCGCTACCGACGGTGCTAGCAAAGAGTCAGATAAGACCTCTCTGCACGGTCAAGCCGCTGACGGTCTCGCTGCTGAAGGCGAGCCCTCTGTGTCATTAGTCTCAGCTGCGCAGCCAGGCAGATCGCAGCATTCGCTCGACATCCGACCCCCGCCTTCCGACTCGGCACGCAAGGGCCACATCTATCTGCTCGGTTCGGGACCCGGCCACCCGGGCCTGCTCACCACACTGGCGTACAAGCTGCTCACCTCGCCCTCGACCCACCTCATCCTCTCGGACAAGCTCGTCCCCGCCGCCATCCTCAAGCTCATTCCGCAGAGCACGCCGCTCGAGATCGCCAAGAAGTTCCCGGGTAACGCCGAGGGTGCGCAGTCCGAGCTCATCGCCAAAGCGCTGCGCGCGGCGCTCGAAGAGGGAAAGACCGTGGTGCGACTCAAGCAGGGCGATCCGTTTGTGTACGGACGCGGAGGAGAGGAGGTGCTCGCCTTCCGCAAAGCAGGCATCGAATGCACCGTCGTTCCCGGCATTAGCAGCAGCATCGCCGCACCGGCTATGCTCGGAATCCCCGTCACGCAACGCGGCGCCGCTGACTCGCTCGTCCTTTGTACGGGCGTCGGCAAGGGCGGCAAGAAGGTCAAGCTCCCCGGCTACGACCGCGGCCGCAGCCTGATCGTGCTCATGGGCGTTGCACGGCTCGCAGCCGTCGTCGCCACGCTCACTGCGGGCGCTCCGTCCGGCATCGAGGTGGACCAGGACAGCATCGGGGATCGGGAGGGTGCGGTGTTCCCGCCCTACACGCCGATTGCGATCATCGAGCGCGCCAGCTCGTCCGACCAACGCATGGTCGCCAGCACGCTCGAGGGCATCGTCGAGGCGATGGAGAATACGGGCGAGCAGCGTCCGCCAGGCATGATGCTTATCGGCTGGTCCGTGCTCTCGCTCGAAGGTGCTGGCGATACCACCATCCAGGACGATGCGCTGACGATCGAATCGGAGAAGGACCTCGAGGCCAAGGATCGCCAGCGTGTGCAGAGGTGGCTCAATGGTCGCCGCTGGATCGTCCGCGAGGGCTTGGATCAGTCCTATCGCGACGCGCTTGCCGCCTTCCATGCAGCTCCGCTCCAGCTGCCCGGTGCAGCTCCGATTGTCCCGTTGGCGCATCATGAAGGAGCACCGCAGGTGGATGCAGCAGCAGCAGCCTCTTCTGAAGACGCAGCGCGGTTCAGTAAGCGGGATGAGAGCGGTTGGGCTCCGCCTCGCTACGGCACTGGCGTGCCCGAGGGCGGCTGGATGGCAGGCGAAGCACCCAATCGACCAGCGACCGACGAGCTCGCATACGAGCAGGATAAGACCTACGCCGAGATCCAAGCCAGGCTCCGTGCTGATGCTTAGCACGAGAAAGCATCATCTTCTCCCATGGTCTGAATTAAGCTCATGCCCGTTATGCGTGGATATCAGAGTGTGATTTCATTTGGACGATGTATCCTTGATGACCATCCGGCCGCGGCCGGGGCCTTGTCTAAGCTTGGCTTGCGGGACAGACACCTTTTCCGTACGTTTGCGGCTCCAGCTCACGCGCGCAGTCTGCTGGGCCTGAGGCTGGGTGGGCAACGCAAGTTGGCTCGTGGAGCTGGAGGGTCTAAGGCGGAGTGCAGCTGCGAGTCTCGACGAAGCTTTCGGGATCGAGTCGACCGAGGCCCCTGAGGTGTTCGGAGGTGGGGTTGGGTTGTAGCGGAAAGCTGGATCGGAGGCAGCTGCAGGAGTGGGGGCGAGCGCAAGGTTCTGAACGATTTGCTGGAGCGCATCCACCTTGCGTGCCAGATCGCTGATATCCGTTTCATCGCTCGCGAGGCTTTTGGCTGTCGATGGAGCGGGTGACGATATGCCATATGGGTGACTCAGCTGAGACGCAATGTACACCTGAGCTGGGTCGTAGTATCCCGCTACACGCGGTTGGGCCAAAGGATACCGTCTCGACTGTTGCGTGCTGACTGCGGATGATGAGCCGGAGGAGGATGCCGTCCGGCTGTCCATTGCTGGACAAGCAGGTGGAGGAGGAAGTGCACAGCTCGGTGGCAAGCGCTCATGCTCGCGCTGTCGGCTCTGGAGCTGAAGAGCCATCTGCAGCTGTTCGACCTGACGACGGAGAGCGTCGATCTCTAAGCGGTCCTCCGGATGCCGTGCGGGCTCGGCCAAACGTCCGCAAGCCGGTAGAGAGGGTGAGCCACCGTCAATGCAGCTTCCGTCCTCCCAAGCCGCCTCGATCTCGTCGGTTGTAGTGAGCACATCCGTCGCATGCAGACCGAACAGGTGATGCGACAGCCCATCCACCGCGCCGCGTGGCGTGTAACTTGCTGACGGCTGAATTCGCGCCGAGCTTACTCGGTGGTCGGTAGGACACAGAGCTCCACGATGCTCTGGGGCATATCTCGCTGCCGAACTCTGAAGCCGTGGGGGCAGACGGTGCGACATTGAAACGTTCTCCAAGCCTGAGCCGCAGTGATGCTTGTAATGCTGGGTAGATGTTGCCGATGGCGCGGTATCGATGGTATCGGCGGTGGTGTCGAGCGTGAAGATGCTGTCCGAGTCCCACAAGCTGCTTGTGCTGGCTGCCATCGTGTTGCAGCGCATCCTCGACATTTCTTAGGACTGCAATTGGCTGAGAGCGGGAACGATGGTTGCAGAAAGACGGAATGAGAACGCAAGACCCGCTGATTGAGGTGATGAAGTACTTCATACGCAAATGCCACACTGCGCGTTGAGACTCGGAACACCGCATCGGTACTCTCGAATCCCACAAGCAGAGGAGCATCGCACAGGGTTTGAATGCCCTGTAGTGCGTTCAAATGTATGACCGTGTTCGCTGGCCTCGCGCCCGAGTCTCGCTCGAGGCTTGCATCTGCAAGCCACTGGAGTAAGGGGCGTTGACGAGCGACTACACGTTGGAATCCGAGCAGCCAGAGGACAGCGACGAGAAGAAGCGCACCAAGTGGTGGGCGTTCTCGAGGCTCGGCTAGTCCGAGCCGATGGGAGTCCAGTCCAACGTCGAATGTGTTCCTGGACACCCTGATCGCGGGTCAAGCTCGCCGCACGCACGAGATCGGTCTTTGTTGCGACGCGATCCACCGTCCTGTACATACAGTACGCCAACCTGTGGCTGAACGCGGACGGACGGGCCTCGGCTGGCCGAGCTTCGTGGGAATGCGCCGCTCGACTCGAATGCTGCGAGCCTCGCTAGTGCACTGCATGAGCGGAGGAGGTGACCGGGGCGGCTTGAAGAGCTTCGAAATGGATCAACCGCTTCCACTACGATTTCCCACGCAAGATCCGCGTGGCATGCTGCTTCGGCCAATGCTACGGCGTGTGCTTCTTGCAGCAGGAGGCGCAACGACTTGTTGCAAGACTGCTTATCTGTGGTCATGCACAATCTGGCAGTTGTCAACTCCGACCACGGCGTACAGCCGAGAGATAAGCAAAAGTGATTCAGCTGTTACACCGGGCTCGTTCGAACATCCTGTCCTGATTTGTACGTTATTTAAAGTCTGACACTCAATTAGAAAAGAAAGAACGAGCACGCCAACGCCGTCGACGCTCGCGCAATCTGGAAATGGCGTTGGCATGACGCCTTTGCAGAGAACGGCTGCTTGGGTCTCGGTTGTGCCGCTCGGATTTACAGGCGAGCTGCTCATGCCGTGTCAGGTTGCGCCATCGACCTTTGTTTGTGGCAGCATGGCGACATCTGCCCCACCACTCAGCCTCCTCGGCCATGCGTGTCGAGCGCTCTCGACCTCGATGGCGAAATCCATGCATTGCTCGCGTACCGCTTCCCCACACTTCTTTCGCATGGCGCAGCATCCTCGCCTCTCCACAGTAACATGCCGTGCTTGGCTTCTCCCTTCGGAGCAAAGCCTAGTCACCGGCATCTACCACTTGCGTGCGCGTCGTTTGCAAAGCCGCGCAGCATAGCGCCCACTCGGGCAGGCGTCGTTCATATCCTGCAAAGCACCCACCCTGCATGACTCGCGCTTGAACTTCTGGAGCCCGATGACGGGACACGCCCCCGCCCTTTGTCAACCACGTAGCCTCGCACGGCTCTGATAGCCCCGGTGGGTGTCTCCGGTATGCCGTCCTCCGGCTTGTGTGCTCGATTGATGTGGCATTCCTGGTCACGCAAGACATTCAGCATGTGCTGACGATGCCGAGGCTCTGGTCTCCCGTCTGAGTCGGTACGAGGCTGTGTCGTCCGGCCGAGGCCGTCTCCTTGAGAAGGAGAGGGATACAGAGGTCATACATATAAGAGACACCCCTCATTCATTCTTCTACACCCCTCATCGTACCATCACCATAGCTTAACTCAGGCCTTTGACATCCACACTCTCACATTAGACCCGGAACAACCATGGCACCTGTCGCAGTCGAGCCCCGACCCACGTCGCCCGCTGTGGCCTCGAGTTCAAAAGCCGATGTTCAGAAGCAACGCACAGGCGCTTTCACGAACCGCTCAGCCAACTACAACTCGGAACACTTCGACCTGGGCGCCTTGGCGAGTGAAGCGGACTACCCTTACAACGAGTTCAAGCCGTCGTTCCCCAACGTGCACTGGGAGGCCTACGAGCCCTTTGAGCCGCCAACGGACCGCGCCCTCTTCGCTGACAAGGAGAAGAAGGCGCTCTTCGGTGCTGCCACGGCGGTCAAGGATGTGACGCGCACCATCGGTACCGAGCTCGAGGGCATCAAGCTCGGTGAGCTCACAGACCAGCAGAAGGACGAGCTGGCGCTGCTCGTGGCTGAGCGCGGTGTTGTCTTCCTCCGCGGTCAGGATGACTGGACCATCGACCAGCAGCTCGAGCTCGGACGTTACTGGGGCCCGCTCCACAAGCACGCCACTACGGGTGTGCCCGCACGCGGCGATCTGGACGAGGTGCACGTCGTCTACGCGCACCCCACATCAGACCCCAACGAGAAGGTGTACCGCGGACCCGTGCAGCACTCGCGTGCGGACCTGTGGCACTCGGACGTCACGTACGAAGTCAACCCTCCTTCGTACACGAGCTTCAAGCTGCTCGTCTCGCCCGAGGCTGGAGGCGACACGCTCTGGGCGTCGGGATACGCGGCCTACGACCGTCTCTCGTACCCCCTGCGTCAGTATCTGGAGCAGCTGACTGCGATCCACTCGGCTGTCGACCAGGCAGATGGCGCGCGTCGACACGGCAACACGGTTCGCCGCGAGCCCGTCGAGACCGAACATCCGCTCGTGCGCGTCCACCCCGTGACCAACCACAAGGCGCTCTTCTTCAACCCTGGCTTTGTCAGGTACATCCCCGGCGTGCCCAAGGCCGAGTCGGACTACCTCATCTCGTTCCTCACCAACCACGTCTCCTCGGCGAGCGACTTCAGCGTCCGCTTCAAGTGGAACGCCGGTGACGTCGCCATCTGGGACAACCGCACCAACATCCACTCGGCCATCTACGAGGACGTCGGTGTCTCCAGGAGGCACGCCGTTCGTGTCGCTGTGCGCGGAGAGATCCCGCGCGACAGCGAGCACGGTACCAGCCGCGAAGAGGAGTACTACAAGTCGAGGGGCTTCCGCGTCGACAGGACCGTCCAGAAGGGCCAGCGACGACAGGCTGGCTACAAGGACTAGGCTACTTCCGAGCCACCTTCTGCTGCGCTTGCATCGCGCCGACCCTATACCCCGCATAGCCCCATCTGCATTGCAATTGACCGCTACCTTATTTTACATGATCAACGCTCGATGTGACAGTGTGTGTTCGCCCCGTCCAAGATTGTGAGCTTGACGGGAGGACCCGTTCTTAGAGAAGTCTAACAAATTTTAGATGGATTGCCGCGGCTCACCTCCACTTCCTGGCCGCGCTGCAGACTTGCATGATGGCAATCTGAGTGCCGACGCGCCAACGGCACGGCAGTCAGCAGTGCAGCTGTCTGACTCAACGGAGGCATGCCGTGTTTCGTCATTGCCGCGGGCTGGCCGACCTCGCTGACCCTGAACGCAATCACAATGAGAAGAACACGACCCGCGTCCGCCGCAGCGACGCTGTTGCTCTTCCACCACAACCGCAACGTCGACTTGCTCGAATCATCATGTCGGACATCAAGATCGGTAGCTACGTGCTCGAGCGCCTGGTGCAGCTGGGCACCCAGAGCGTGCAGGGCGTGCCCGGCGACTTCAACATGGGCTTTCTCGACCTCATCGAGGACCACGAAAAGCTGCGCTGGATAGGCAATGCCAACGAGCTCAACGCGGCGTATGCGGCGGACGGATATGCGCGCGTCAAGCGCACGCTCGGCGCTGTGGTGACCACCTTCGGCGTCGGCGAGCTGAGTGCACTCAACGGCGTCGCCGGCAGCTTTTCGGAGCGTCTGCCAGTCATCCACATTGTCGGTGTGCCGTCTACCGTGGCACAGGGCAGCCACTCGCTGCTGCACCACACGCTCGGCGACGGCCGCTTCTCGGCGTTCGAAAACATGAGCAAGGAGATCTCGGCGGACAGCGCCGTGCTCAAGCAGAAGGAAGGCGCGGGCGAGGCCATCGACCGCATCCTCGTCAGTGCCATGAACAGCGCCCGCCCCGTCTACCTCGCGCTTCCGACGGACCTGGTCCATGCAACCATCCCATCTGCGCCGCTCAACAAGCCGCTCGACTACGGACCACCGCCCAACGACCAAGATGCGGAGCGCTATGTGCTCGATGCAGCACGTAGGCACATCGCCGAGGCTCAGAGCGCTGTGATCCTCGTAGACGCGTGCGCCGCCCGCCACGGCTGCATCGAAGAAACGCTCCAGCTGGTCGAGCAGTCGGGCCTTCCCGTCTTCGCCACGCCGATGGGCAAGGCGATCATCGACGAGGACCACGCTCAATACGGAGGCATCTACGTGGGCAATCTGACGGCGGAGCCGATCAAGCGTGTGGTCGAGTCGGCCGACGTGCTCATCACCGTCGGCACAATCAAGAGCGACTTCAACTCGGGCAACTTTAGCTACCGCACGCCGCGCGCACGCACCATCGAGCTCCACTCGGACTACACCACGATCGGCTACTCGCACTACCCGGGGATTGGCATGAAGCACCTCCTGCCCAAGCTCACTGCCATACTCGCAGACGATGCCGAAAGACGCCGCGCAGCAACGACCAAGGTGGTACCGCGCTTCGCGAACGTGCTGCCCGACGAGGCCGGGGACGAGATCAGCCAGGCATGGCTGTGGCCTCGCATGGGCATGTTCTTCCAGCCCAAAGACCAGGTGGTGGTGGAGACGGGCACGTCGAGCTTCGGAATGCTCGAGGCTAAGCTGCCACGGGGCATGCGCTGGGTATCGCAGGTGCTGTGGGGCTCGATTGGCTGGTCGGTCGGTGCGACGCTTGGAGTAGCGCTCGCCGCTCGCGAGCTGCAGCTCGGCCGCACGCATCTGTTCGTCGGAGACGGATCGCTCCAGCTTACTGTGCAGGAGATCGGCACAATGATCAAGCACGGCCTCACACCCTACCTCTTTGTGCTCAGCAACGACGGCTACGAGATCGAGCGCCAGATCCACGGCCCAGACAGGAGCTACAACGACGTCCAGCCCTACGACCACTCGCTCCTGCTCGACTTTTTCTCGCGACCCAAGGGTGCGCATCGCTCGCAAACACAGAGCCACCGAAACGATCCCAAACCCAGCAACAAGCAGTACTATGCGGTCAGGACCAAGGAGCAGCTCGACACGCTGCTGAAAGATCCCGAATTCAACGTCCCGGACCGCATCAGGCTCATCGAGATCTTCATCCCACGCGGAGACGCGCCCATCGCTCTGAAGCGTCAGGCTGAGGCCACCGGCTCCGCCAACAAGTACGACTAGCCTCGTCGCGCAGTCAGGATCCATTCCAAATGCAAGTCTTGTGTCTGCAGCTTGAAGCTTGCTTTGCGTGATCAGTCGTGCATGAGTTGAAAATGTCCTGTGCTCGCCTTGTGCCCTCTCATCAAGCCTCGGTGCAGGACTCTCACTGGCCTCGGACTCGCTCAAAGTGGCTCCGACAGACTGTGCTTCTCGTTTTGAGCACGCTTGTCCTGCGGGGAGCAGCGCCTTCTGTGTTGACGGGAACGGAACTTGCCTCTGTGGATGATGCTAGCGGGACGCAAACACCGTGGCCGGGCGACGACGGAGCGAGCCTGCGTCGGACTCGGAGAGACGACTGAAGTGATCGTTCCGGCCAAAGGCGGCTCGATCTCATCCAGGTTGCCAAGCAAACACGTGCGCTCTCCGCACTGGCACGCTCAGCTTCGAGTGCGACCTGCATATCGCTGCTCCGCTCACGAGCGAAATGAAACCGCAATTCAAGCTCTGAGCCTAAGTTACAATGGCCAGTTTGTTCACAAACGTCCGCTCCTACTCGCGCCGGACACAAAGCAAAGTAGGCAAGGCGAGCACGGTCGGTACGATGCGGATTAAACAATAAATTTTTCATACTGACCATCGCGCCGGAACGCGGGATGGAGGACGAAAGTGCTTACTGGGTCTTGACCGTAAGGGTAGCAGACTTCTCGGCGTCCTCGCCAAAGATGTTGATGTCCCAGTTGGGAGCGTAGGTGTAGGGGATGTTGAAGCGAACCTTGCCGAGCTCATTGTAGAGGCTAGTGACGGTCTTGTAGTCCTCGTCCGACAGCTCGATCTGGGCAAAGTTGGACTTGATCCTCGACTCTGTGACGCTCTTGGGGATCACCGAGTAGCCTCGCTTGACGCCCCAGGCGATGAGGACCTGGGCGGGGTCGGCGTTGTACTTCTTGGCGACCTCGGAGACCTGCGGGTAGTCGACGATCTTGGTCTTGCCGCTGAGGTTGTTGCCGAGGGGCGAGTAGGCGGTGAGGTGGATGTTCTTCGAGTTTGCGTAAGCGACCAGGTCGTCCTGGGGCAGGAGAGGGTGAGCCTCGATCTGGTTGACGGCGGGGACGACGCCAGTGGCGTTGATGAGGACCTCAAGGTGCTCCTTGGTGAAGTTGGAGACACCGATCGACTTGACCTTGCCAGCCTTCTGGAGCTCGATGAGTGCCTTCCAGGTGTCGACGATCGAGACCTCGCGGTCGAGCCTGGCCTGCTTGCCGTCCTCGGACTTGGGGACGAGGTCCTTACCGGGAAGGAAGCCGACGGGCCAGTGGATGAGGTAGAGGTCGAGGTAGTCGAGGCCGAGCTCCTGCAGAGTCTCTTCGTAAGCGGCCTGGACGTTCTCGGGGCGATGCGAGTTGTTCCAGAGCTTTGAGGTGATGAAGAGGTCCTCGCGCTTGACGACCGAGGGGACAGTCTTCTTCAGAGCCTCGGCGATCTCGGGCTGGTTTTGGTAGATGCGAGCCAGGTCCTGGATCGAGGAGCGTTTTTCGTGTATTGATGAAAGAAGACTTGGTCAGCGCAAATGCCGTCGGGGAAGGACAGATTGACAGGAGGACGGCACAGCGCTTGAGAGCGGCGGATGTGCGGTGAGAGGAATACTTACGAGATGACGGTAGCCGGCCTTGATGGCGATCTCGACGGCGTTGGCGACCTCTCCGGGCTTGGAGAGCCAGGTGCCGAGGCCGATCTGGGGGATCTTGTTGCCGTCGTTGAGGGTGACGTACTTGTTGAGCGACATATTGATTGACGGATGTGGCTGGTTTGATGCGGGTCGACTGTAGAGTGGCGGTTGATGAGAAAGATTATATACCTCTTGGCCGTGGGTGTGGTGTTCTTCCCGGTAGCGCTGACGGCGAAATGCGCGAATCGCACGTCAGGCTCCACAGCCGTGCTCCGGCTTTGGTGCGTTGGCTGGCGACTGCTTAGCCGTGCGTGGCGTGATGCGACTGCAGATCCGCCGAGGATTCAGCGGACGTTGCACGGGCCAGAGCACCAAAAATGCGGATCCAAAAATGCAATTTCTTCCACACGTTTCTTCCTAACCGCTAAGGTGACCACGCTTGCCGGAGTGCGGAAATGAGGTCATTTGCCGAGCCATCCACGAAATCCTCAGCTCAAGCTCTGTCTTCTGACTGCAGCTTCCGAGAAAAGCAACACCAAAATTCAGCCCTGAAAATGTGAACCTGAAAATCCATGTCTTGCCCGCCAAAGGCGTGGCCGACCGACATGCCCGATCCACAAGCGCGGTGCGCGTCTCCACACACGGCTCGGTGTCATCCCACGTCGATGCCGGCTTGGATTTCGTGCTCCAGCAGTGCCCCGACAGCAACCACGCTTGGCCACCATTGGTCGGTCCATCAGCCGTATGCATGCATGCATGCAACTTGGTTGCGCAGCCAACCAAAGCCGTCAGCTGTGTGGCTTCCGCCTCCACCTCCTCCTCCACCTCTCTCTGTCCGCTTCGAGGCACAACCCCATCCCGTGTGCAAGCTCAATCCTCCACAACGGGACCCTCCACATCCTGACCGGTGTCAAAGACTGTCCGCTCCACCTACCGAGCTTCCGGGATCTGGGCAGCCCCGGAACTCGGCCTCGTGTCTCTCACAGCGCACACTGTATCAAACGGGTGCTGGTCGGTGTCTGCACACTTGCATTGCCGAGCCGGACCGAGGCTCTACCGTCTCCCCTTTCCCTTGCGCGTTGGTTTGGCGCGCAGCTCGACGTCTCCACCCTGTGCTTCGCCGCCCTCTTGGTCGAGCTTGTCGCGCGCCTGGACGAAAAACATGAGGTCGCTCACCTGTTCCTGAAGATCCGTCGCCTGCGCCTTGAGCGCCGCCTCGCTCTCCTTGGTCTGCTCCAGCCGCTCCATGAGGCCCTTGCTGATGGAGCGCTCCGAGTGCAGATCCCGCTCGAGCGTACGCGCCAGCTCCACCGCCCTCTCCGCCTTGCGCTCGCTCTTGTCCTTTTCCTTGCGCAGCACATCGTTGGTGCGCTCCAGCTCAGCCGTGCGCCGCGAAAGCCCATCGATCTGGGCGGATTTGGCCGTGAGCGATGCGAGCTCGCCCGTCATGGACGTGAGCTGCGCCTGGAACTGGTCCAGCTTGTCCTCGTAGAAGTGGCGCTGCGACTCGAGCTGGCTGGTCAGCAAATACGAATACTCGATCCCGATCGCCTCGAGCTTGTCGTCGGCCGAACGACTCGATCCAGCTTGTCGAGCATCCTCACCGCGCTGCTCTTCGTGAGCCTCGTCTGTGTCGTCTCCACCATGCGTGTCAGAGCGATGGCCACTGTCGCGTGCGATGCCTGCAGGAGGGCCGGAATACTTGGTGCCGCTCGTCGACATGGCCGAGGCGTAGCTCGCAGACGACGGCAGCGTACGACTGCGCTCGGGCGTTGCCGCGGCCGAAGACGCGGACGGCAGCTCGACCAGCTTTCCGTCGGCCTTGTTCTGGATGAGCCGGTGCACGTAACCGTCGCCGGCATAGTCCCACACGCGCTGCGTCTCGAGCTCGAGGCTGTATAGATGGCCGGTCTCGCTAAAGTGCCTCTGAGCGTGACCTTGCTTGTACCGGCCGCATCCGACCGAGGCGCACACCAGACACACCCAGAGGTCCTGTTGCGTCTCGCATACGGCGCAACAGCTCGGCTCGTCCACGTCGCTCTCGTCGTCCGACGCGTCTTCGTTCTCTCCACCTCGCACAGGCGTGGAGGGATCCATGGACCTGCGTGGGTTCCTGCGACGATGTTGCGCCGAAGGCTGTCCGGTCTGCGAGTACCGGCAGACGGGGCAGCGCGACTCGCCCCACTTGGAGAGGCACGAGCAGTGGAATGTGTGCTGGCACGAGATGGTCATGAGGCCGGTCACCGAGCTGTCCATGCGCTCCAAGCACACGGGGCATGTTGGCAGCTCGTGCGCCGCATGGTTGGACGCGTTCGTGGGCGGTCGCAGCGGCCATGGATCCGAATTGGTAAGCGTGGGATAGCTGAATGGCAGCGAGGTGTGCTTTGAGACGGTGAGCGAGGTGATGTAGACCACCTGACAGATCTCCTGCGGATCCATGGCATTGAAAGGCTGGCCGTTGAACATCTTGTGGAAATCCTCAGCGTCCTTTGCGTCGCGAAAGCGGATGAGCACCATGCATCGGTTTGGATGCATGTCTCGGACCATGCGCAGATGCGTGATAGCTTCGACGGCGGGCTCGATATACGAGAGAAAGTGGGATGCAGTGAGGTGCGATGGCACCGCAAGCACGGCGACGACGGCGCCGAGATCGTGGTCTGGGATTTGGTTTTCCAGATGCGCGTCGGCAGAGGTGCTACTGTTCTGGCTGACACTCTTGCCAACAGCGGCAGCGTGCATCGGCGAAGGAGATACGATGGCATCCTGCTTATCTCTGAAGAGATGGACGATGCCAAAAGCGACCTCGGTGGCGCCGATGGCCATTCCGTCGAAGCGCTCGGTGCACGAGGCAAGCGTGTTGGCGGGATCATTGGACGTCGAAGAATCGCCTTGGAACGAGTCGGTCTTGTCGAACTTGGCCACGGGCAGCGCTACCTGAGGCTGCTTTGCGTGGAAGACATGCTTTCTTCGATTCGATTTGGCTTGCGACGATTGGACAGACGAGGTGGAAGGTCCTGGTCGCGATGATGCCGTGGAACCCGAGGCAAGGTGGGAGGCATCGTCTTGCATGTCTGCCATTGCTGCCGCACCCGACGTGTCGCTGCGTTCAGCCCAGTCGATGCGAATGGGACCGAAGCGAAGGTCGACAGGCGAGGAGAAGGACTTTTTGGATCTGTCGTGGTGGAGAAAGGAGCGCTGGGTGGCGGCTGCTTGGCCGTGGCCTCCTTGCCAAGCGGAGTCCGGGAGGCGGCCAAAGATGTGGGCCGGGGCGATACGATTGGGGCTCTGAAAAGGCGCCTGGCTCGCAAGTGCTGGATCAGGCTGGAAGAGCGAGAAGTGGATCGAGTAGGTCTCTTGCTGGTCGAGGAAGAAGGCAGGTTTAGATGGCGCAGATTTGCGGGACTTTGTTGGCATCCTGGTGACGATGCTCGCAGGACCACAAGCACGATTCCGCTCGCGATCCAACGCTGGAAGCGTGCGCGAAGCCGGAGTGGATAGTTGATTGTGCTCGTGCGCCCACTACGGAGAAAGGCGAGCTTGGGCGACGAGAGGCAGGAACGGATGATGGAGTTGGGACACAGGTCGTGCGCATGCCGACCCTCCACCTGCAATGCAAGCAAGAGCGGGTGGGTGTGGACCCTGAACTGAGCCGAGCCGGGGCTGGCCAAGTCACGTGACAAGAAGCTCTGGTTCACGCGCTCCATGCGAGGTGAGGCGATTTTGGCGCTCTTTGAAATTGAGCGCTGTGTTGATCTTTCCCTGCAGCGCCTCGTTCTTCGGCGTTCGGACGTCGAGAATACCAAGACCCTTGCACAACCCCTTTCCTTCACTTGGAACGTCGCAAATCACCACCGTCAAAGCCAGGTATGAGCATGCTCCAAGAGTGCATCAGGGTCTCTTTTTGGTGGTGGCGATCAGGGCTGAGCGAGATTCGAAACGTCTGTCCCGGGCTAGTTGGAATGTAAACGATCGCTGGATGCAAATCGTGGCGACAGGAGACCGAGCGAGTGTCTCTCTGAGCCTTAATTCTCGTTCCGGAGGATGTGGCTCGAACGAAAGCGATGAGGTCGGCCTCGCAGCGCCGAGCGGGAACCTCCTGTCTTTAATCCGACCAAGGTACGGTAACACCGTGCGAAGCTTGTGGCGATGAAGGAGTCTCGAGCAAAGGCGAGTGAAAGCCGGATGTGTGTGGCTGCCGAATTTCGACCAGCGACCTGATGCAGCGTAGATCCTTGTCGCAACCAGCCATCTGCACCACGATGCACCTCGTCTCGCTCGCCGAACCACACCGAACCGCTTCACCTTCCCCGCCCTCGCCTCCACCTTGCTAGCATACATGCCACAAGCTCGTCACTTGTGCCTCGAACCGTGACGATTCGGCGCGGAACACTCGGCGAGCTCCGCCTCCTCCTTTGCGCGCGTGCGCTTGTACCTCCGAACCGGGCGGGCTCTAGGCGCTCTTGTGGTCTGTTCTCACCTCGCCACACACTTTCGCGGCTCCCTCCTCCGCACTTGCTGAGCCTCTCTCTTGTCGGTAGCCTCGATCGTGTCTCGTAGCCACCATGTCTTCACACGGGACGGCTCATCCACGCTCGGCTGGTCGAACCCCTAGACAAGCACGACCCCCATCTGTCTGCATAGCACCCGATCATTTCAGCCCAGGAAACTCGAAGCCCAACACCATGTCACGCACCGTCGACCTCGAAGCCACCGTCGAGGAGTGGCTGGATGCGCTCACCTCGCCTCTATCGACACCCTCGGAGCGAATCTCTACTCTCAATGACATCGAAAAGCTTCTCGTCACGCTCACCGATCCGAGTGTTCGAAACTCGTCCTTGGTCGGTCTCGATCAGGCGGCCACCTTCTGGTCGCTTCAGGCCACCGCTGGCTTCAGTCTTGCAGAGGCGCTCATGGCGCTCGTCCACCGCCTCCATCTGGACCTGCTGCGCGAACATGAGCTGCAAAGATCGCTGGCCAAATCCTCAGAGCACGCGTATACAGATCCCATCTCTTCTCTTGACGGACTCGGCCTACAAGTGCGCAGCCCGCAGACAAAACCTACCGGGGCGCCCGCATCGAGCATGTCGGAAGCCCAGCGTCAGCGCTTGCACTCAGCAGTGTCCGAACTCTGCATCGCCATCACCATTCTGCAGGGGCTGACGCTGTGCAGCATTGCCAGCAAGCGCATCACGCGCCGCAAGTCCTCCTTGGAGCTGCTGCTCCAGATCGTACTGGCCGAGTATTGCAACGAGCTCCTCCCGCCCATCCTCATGCCCGCCGTAAACGCGCTCTCGCCCACTAGCCCTTCATTCTCCCTGCCCCCGACGCCGTCCACACCCACCTCATCAGCATCTGTCTCGGCATCATCGTCCAAGCCCTCCTCGGAGCCACCATCGTCCAGCGCCGGGTCCGTGTCGCAAGCGCCAGATGCGCCCCTTTCGCTGCCGTCCGGATTCGCACTGGACCTGCTCATGTGTGTTCTGGTCGACAGCGATGTGGCACAGGATCGATTCGCCGATATGGGCGGCATCCATCAGATCGTCCAGCTCAGCCACAAGTGCGCCGATACCGTCACCACGCCGGTCAGTACGCCAACCACAGAGACGAGCCCCCCTCTGCGTGAGGCAGCTGCCTCTACAGCGTCACGCTCGAGCCACATCGTCGCGCTCAAGCAGACCGACCTGCTGTGTCTCGAGTTCCGCTACTTCTGGTCCCAGCTCATCCACGGCGAGTCAGCACGCAGAGCTAGCCTCGATAACGTCGCTGGCACCAGCTCCGCCGCGACGAGCTTCTACAGCCTCGCAGACCCGCACTCTACCATGCTCGTCGAGGCCGAGACTGCAGCCGAGCCTGCCACGCCCAAGGCATCGTTGAGGAAAAGACCATCCACGCGCGTGATCGACGCAGGCGAAGCTCCGCTTGTAGAGACGCCCAAAGCTCGCGGTCGGACTGTCGCTCCATCGTCCACACGCGCCACCAGCGAGGAGGCGCCAACCAGATCGAGGACGCGCGAACAAGCCGATGTGGGTGCTTCCGCTTCGCCCAGGCGGCTGCGCCACAGCGCGTCCGTCGCCGAACTGCGCAAGAGACCCAGCTCGACAAAGACCGCAATGCCACCCGTACCGCCACTGCCGATTTCGGACTCGCGGCCCTCGATCAACGCCGCCGTCGCAGCGACGCAATCAGACACAGGTGCGGCACGCGACCGACGCCTTGGCTCGCGACGACCAGCGACATCCGGATCGGGCAGCGCTTCGTCTCGCCCACACAGCACGGGAACGCAAGGCGAAGGCGGTAGCAGAGACGGCGAGCGCGTTCGCAGGTCGACTGTCTCTGAAGCGCCAGTGCTCTCTGCAGTCGCTGGAGGCCCGGTCGACAGAATGGTAAAGTTCAGTCCGACGCGGCCGGGCATGTCGTCGAGGGACCGACCGCGCATCCCTTCGCCGCTCAAGCCTCGCAGTGCGGCGCAGGAGGAGGCCGAGCAGATCAAGCGACGCTCGGAAGCGCTCCCCAATCACGCAATCCCCTATCGTCGTCTTCGTTCCTCCACGACCAGCACGCCCTTCTCGCCCACCGAGAATCTGCCGGCGCACCAGCGCTCCTCGCGCATGTTCGTCGCTGCTGACGCCGAGAACTGCAACCCCTTCTCAACCGTCGAAGCTGAGGCCAAGGTGGTGGGGCAGCACGAGCCAGCCCGCCCCCAGCTTCGGTCGAAGCGCTCTACGCAGCTGCTCAGAGCTTCACCGCAGTCGATTCACGACGTTGCTGCCCTCGCCGGCCCGGAAGGTATGCGACGTAGTGATGCGCGCTCGACAGTGCCAGAGATCCCGTCCAGCGAATCGGCCTACAGCCTCGGAGTGGCGAGCAATGCTGGAACGGCAGTCAGGATTCCTCCCAGTCCCGCTGTGCGGCGCGCCCAGCTCGCCCGCGCGCGCAGCCTCTCCCCGACCAAGCTCACTCACCTCGGCCAGCGCCTCGCAGCAGCACAACTAGACTCGTAGCATAGCGCACACCTCCAAGCAATGCATTTCCATCGTCGAAGCAGAAGCGTCACCATGAACAGCTCGGAAGATCCAGACAGGTAGAGGTTGGAACTCGTCAAGTTCAAAAATGTGAGATTAGGGAAGCGGAACATATTCGAATTTTGTGATCGGCGTTGTGTCTGCGGCTGCAAAAATCCACTGGAAAAAATTGAGCGCTCCAGGCGCGCCCAGGCCATTCTTGCACTTGCTCGCGTTTCTCATGCTCTCCTTCCCACCACCACCATGCGGAAAGGTAAGTCTCGCGCCAAGGGCGAGTGGCAGAACGGCGATCCGCACGGGATACAAGGCTAGAGGGCGGGAACGATGATCACCAATTTGACTACAGGAATCTCGTTAGTCCTAATACACTTTGCGGACACTCAAATTACCATTCAAGTTTCAGCCTTGTCTGACCCCTCTCGCAAACCCAAACCCGCGAGAATCGCCTCTGCCACTGCCGTCCATTCCAGAGATACTGGCTCGGCTCGTTCTGACACTGACCCGCTCTCCCATTTGGATCCGGTCGCGACACAGATTCTCGAATTGTCCTGATGAAAGTCAACCCAAATCATATCCTCCAAGGCTCGTGTTTGACCTGACTGTGCGCACACTCGCTGAGGGGCTTTGGAATCGTGCGCGTTCTTTTGCTTTGTGGATTGGTACAAGTACAGTGTGGTATGAGCACCCGCTTTTGGAGATGAAGGCGCGTTTTAGGGCGGAAGGTGGGGGAGTATGCAAAGTGGTTTGTATGGACGTTAGTATCGCCACTGGGACGACGGCGGTTGAGGGGGAGGTGGATTTGCTGGCGGATACGCCGCAGACCGCGGGTGGGGCGGATATGGATAAGCGTACTGCGACGCATGCATCTCGCGTGCTGGCGTGATGCGCTGGTATGGATAGAGCGCATCGGGCATCGGCACGTCCTCGGCCGCATATCTCATGGGCGGCTCCTGGTACCCTCGGTACCCATGCTGGTAGCCGGGATAGCCAGGATGCCCGTACCCATCATGCAGGGCGCGCTCGCGCTCGAGATCCATGTTTCGCTCAAAGCCGAACTCGGGTCGAGCGCCATAGCCGCCATACGACGGCATTGCGTGCAGGTCGGACCTGGCGTCCCCGGGGCGCATATCGTGGTAGCGATTCGGCTCGAAAACCGTTGTCTGAGGTGGCTCGGCACGGTGAGACACTGGCTTCGGGCTCGATGGAGGCCTGTTGCGCTCGTCTCGTCGACCATCGTCTTGGTGCGCAACGTACGGCTTGGAACCAGGATCCATAGAGGGTGCTCTCTCCTCGGCCACCTCGTCTGGAGCATCCTGCTGGACGCGTCCTTTCTTCCACAGTCGAGCGCCCGGGGGCGGAGGCTTCTTCCTCTTCCTCTTCCTCTCGCGCGACTGGTCTTGGCCGGGTTTTGACGAGGGTGCGGGACTGGGGCCGCGGCTGGACTCGACCGATCCACCCGCATCCAGTCCATCTGCTTCGGCGGGCGTCTGCAGCCCCGAAGCAGCGGCACTGGCGGCCGTCGGCTCTCCCGATGCTGCGGACTGGTTGGCGAGTCGCAACTGGCGCGCCCAGAGGCTCTCGTCCGCATCGCCGTCAGAGTCGCTCTCGGCACCACGCAGCGAGACCGCCGCCGACGCTAGCGCATCGGCATCCGAGATCACCACGTCGCCGTCAGCCACACTCCGGAGACGAGGCGAGCTGAACACCGAACTCCACGACGGCAGCGACGAGATGCCCGACTCAGATGACATGTAGGATGAATCCGAATCGTACTCGTCTTCCGACTCGGATGCATCCGTTGAGGTGGTGGACATGGCATGCTCGGCGACTGCTTCGTCGACCGACGCGGAAGCCTCTGCAATCGATTGTGCACCCTCCTGCGTATGCGCTTGCGCATGCTGGCTGCGCCTGGTCTTTCGCTTGTGCACGCGCAAAGCCTCCTGCATCTTGCGCAGGTCCGAACGCACCAGCGGATCCTCAACCTCTGCGTATCTCGAAGCGGACAAGAACCTGCCGAACCTCTTGTACAGGTCCACGCTGTCCGCATCGTCGAGATCGACCGTCTTGGGAACCCAAACGTTGTGAGTCAGCTTGGCAAATCCGCGTGTCTTGCGGCGTTGAACAGCCAGCAGATCGAGCTCCATCTCGGCCTGCCAGCGCTCGTGGTTGGCCTCGTACGCCGACTTGCGGTACAGCTCACCGGCGCGGTCGTTGACGTAGTTCGACCAGGCCAGCTTGCGATCGCAAGTCCAGATGCGCTCGATCTCGGCCTTGCGCATCTCGAGCTGCAGACGCAGGCGCGACAGCTCGCCCGCCCGCCACTCGTCGACCACCTCGTCAAAGTTTGACAGATACCGAATGCTCTCGTAGAGGTCGCCTTTGGCTTGCATCTCCTCGAGGTACCCTGCTTCCTCGTGCGCATAGAGCTCCTCGGTGTCCAGGCTGTCGAGAGGATTGAGCCGGCCGGGGTCGAAATTGTCTATCAGCTCTTTCCGCCGCTGGTCGACGCACTCGGACGCCGGGCTGTCAACATCGTTAACACCCTCCTCCCAGGGTGGCGGCAGATCAAAGGCGGCGAGCTGGGCGATTTTGGTTAAGCGATCCAACTCGGTCGTGTCGAGCTTCGGGATGGCGGCGGCGCAGGCTTGCAGGATCTGAGATGCCATCTCGTCGTCATTCGTCCAGTTTTGCATGTACAGCGGCACGCATGGAGCCTCTGGAACGGGCGGAGGGCTCGGCGAACGTGCCTTGACAGGACTGGGCCCGCTCATAAGCGCCGAGATGGACATGACGTTACCGCGTGCAGGTCGCTGGACTGGCGACATGGGTTCGTCCTCGATGCTGTCCATCTTGGGGCGCCACGAGTACGACTGGTGCTGTTCGTAATCGTGCATGGGATACGGGCCTTGTGTGTAGGAGGCCGCCAGATGCGAACGTCCGTATCCATCTGTGGTGCGAGCTGTGTGCATGAGAGCGACCTCGGGCGAAGATTCGGGCGAGAAAGGCGGCCTTTGTTCAGACACCGGAGCATGCTTCAGTTGAGGCGATGCAAGTGGCTCCGTTTTGACCATCGGCTCGGGTGTCACAGCATCGAAGATGCCGGACATCTGCGGCCTATCGTAGTCCTGTGCGGGCGGCTGCGGAGTCGGAGGACGGCTCGCTTGGGCACTGGCACCGGGGTCTGTGGTATGCGAGTCGGTCGACATCGGCTGGTCCGCTGGCGGTGGCGTGGCGAAGCGGGCACGGAGTTGTTCGAGAGACTGGACCGGAACCATGTCGAGATCGGCCTGAAGCTGATAGGAAAGGATGCAGAGCTGACGGTAGAGCTCTGCTTTGGCCTCGTCGTCGGGGCCATCTGGATCGGCTTCCTTGCCCTTGCTTTTGGCTGCTGAGCGCTTTGCTTTCGCAGGTGCACGATCGACGGTGGCACGGACGGCTCTGCCGCCCGAGCGGGTGCGCCGATCGGTCTCCTTTGCATTCATGATGAGGTTCTCGAGGAAGGGCGAGAAACCAAAGGCCGCGAGGTTGGGGGTCGAAGCGTTGTCGGATGCGCTGGTGGTGACGGCTTTCGCCACCCGAGCTGATCTCCTGCGGTCACTGGATTCGATGCTTGGAAGCGCCAAAGCAACGGTTTGGGGCGTGGCGGCAGCATTGCGTTCTCGCCTCCGACGCTTGGCGCGCCCCGAAGGCGTCCGCGTGGGTGTTGTGGCTCGGGACGACTGTGCTGTGACATCGAGAGAGCCGTTTTTGATGCCGAGCAAGAGCGAAGGCGGAACAGGCGTAGTGGCTGCGCTGCGAGATCGGACTGAGCCTGGGTGTGGGCTGCGGATGGCCGACTTCTTTTTGGACCTCTGGTGAAGGGCGATCAGCAGCTCGGCCGCCGCCGAAGGTACGGCGGCAACGCCTCGGGAGCCATCTTGTGGGATGCTCGACAAAGCCTCGGACGCGAGTTGCAACGTGTTGATGGTCGAGCTAAGCTCTGGCGTCTGCGCGCTTGGGGTGGTCCGTTCCGAAGGAACCAGGGTGGATGGCGCAACCGAGGCGCCCTCTTGCACTGCTGACTCGACTGCAACGTGGACCTGGAAGGCAGCATCACTGTACATATCGCTCGCCGCATCGGACGCTGGCTGAGATGGCGGTGCAGGGTCCCGCACAGCGGCGGATGTCGTCGAAGGCGAGACAGCTTGTTGCGTGCCTCCATTCTTGTCTTTTGGCGACGGCTGCGACGGCGTCAACGACGAAGCAGACGCTGAAGTCGAAGCTGCCAATGGATCAGGCGACCGTGTATCTGGGCTCAAAGCCGTAGCATGTTGGCTGCCGTTCACCTGTGCATCCACGACGCTGGGGAGAGATGCTGCCAATGGGTTGCGGTGACCGACCGATGCGACCAAATCAGACGCGGGATCGGAGGCAGACGCGTCAGATCGGAGATCGGATTCTGGAAGGTCGGCGTCATCTAAACGACCACCATCGGCGTGGCCAGGCGACGATGTACGAATATTGACCGTATTAGAAATTTGGCGGCGCGCCGTGAGATCGGAATTTTTGGTGGGCTTTGCAGCGGGTGCATATGCGGCCGACGGTGCACTTGCGGAGTGTGTCTCAGCGGGGGATGTGCTGGGGAGAGCGGCGGAGGAGGACGCAGGAGGGATTTGGAAATTGGACGCGTCGCAGGAATCAGGATGAGCGGCTGGTGGGACGGGCTTGGCTGCAGCCGAAGCAGCCGAGCTGCGGTCCAGGAGGCTGGATTCGGTCGGAGCGGCAGGCGGCGTGGCGGCGGGTGACGAGGGCGAGGATGTACGGGATGCAGATGGACCAGAGATCGAAGCGGCGCCAGGAAGCGGCCGCTCCTGGTCGTGCTGCGTCCCCTCTGCGTTGCTGGCGGCACTTGGCTCGCCCAGGGGCTGAAGAGGTACAGAGGGATTCTCGGACTCGAAGTCGGGCTTGCCGACGGTGGCGACGGATCGGGTAGCTGGCGTGTCTGCGAGAGAGGCCGGATCAGCCGCGCTCATGGGAGCCGAGCCGGACGGTGCGTTTGTGTGAGCGCCTGTGCGGATGGATGCGGACGACGGAGAAATGGACTGGGCCGGAAGGGGAGAGGTGATGGAGAGGGTAGGGACGAAGTTGGAGGTGGTGTTGAAGGAGGATGGTGAAGAGGAAGGGAGGGGGGCCAACGTGGCAAGACGCGCGGGTGGGGATTCGGCGGTGGTGGTGGCAGCGGCGGGAGGGGTTCGGCTCCGATTCATCCGCTTGGCAGGCGGCGCTGAGGCAATGCTGGTGGTGCTGGGGCTGCTGATCAGGCACTGGGCAGAAGCGGCGGGATCGGCAGCGAGGTTGGTCCTCGGCTCGCCCTCGCTGAGCCTCTGACGTCGTGCAGCACCGTTTGCAGGGGTGTCTGACGCTGGGCTGGGCAGCAAGGGCGCGATGCTGGAACCGCCGAAGCTAAACGCGATGGACGTTGGCGCTGCCGAGGCCGCCAGTGCTACAGGCGTCTCAGGAGCCGGAGCGACAGACGAGGCGTCGATGGGCAAAGCGTTGGAAGCGTCTGGTTGCGGCGATGCGGCCGAAACTCTGGCAAGGCTTTGACTGGCCGCATCGGTTGGCGGAGTTTGACCTGCTGTCGTGGCTGAGGTGGACAAGGACTGGGCAAACGGGACCGGCGGTGCTGACGATGATGGCGTCGAAGCTGTAGGTGGAGAGTTGGAACGCTTACGTTTCCTACTGTGTACGAGGTCTTCAGGTGAGGCGGCGCGGGGAGTGGATGCGGCAGCGGATCCGGCTGAGGCTGCGTGAGCAGACGGTGCGAGGGAGCTTTGTGTAGGTGCATGATCGGCTCGTGACACGTCGTTCGCAACCAGTGAGGCTGGTACGGGCTGCGAAGAGCCTGGTGGAGCCATCGCCGCAGGTATCTGTGCACCGATCGGATCAGGAGGTGCGGCGACGGAAGGAATAGATGCAGAAGGCGGCCGGGATTCTGAGGGATGTGCGGTAAGGCTCGCGTGCGGCGAGGCTGGGAGCAATGGCTCGTGACTGGCGCCCGTCTCGGCATCCTCCGCCGAGGAGCCTGTTTGGGGGGTCATGGCCGAGGCAGAGGAACCGAACGGGCGAGAGCAACGCTCATGGATGCGCACTAGCTACACTACACGACGACAGGGGACAGGTGATGGTGACCGGGAAGAAGGAAACTCGTCAAGATGCCGAAGCACGGCGACGTGTGTGTGGGAGGTGCGTGTTTGTGCGTGCCACGGAGCCAGAGCGAAGTCAAGCGCAGAGTGAGATGCAAGAGCACAGAGCGAGTGAGAGAGAGGCAGAGGAGGGAAGAGTCGGGCAGGCCGTTCAGCCTGTGGAAGCGCCTGCAAAGCCAAAAATTGCGCGTCGGGCGGGCGATTTGGAGCGACCAGGTGCGAGATGCAGCGTAGTGCAGCCGTTCGGAAAAGCCGAAGAGAGCTAGGTGCTGATCACCTCCGCAACACTGGAGGAGCCGACAGAGCAAGTAGGAAGGCGTTTCGATGCACACCGCAGCACTTCGGAGCCGCGAGAATGTATCGACAGGAACGGCAAGGTAGGACGAAGCGGCGAGGGGAGCTGGGACGGCGGAGGATGGAGATGAAGGTGGATCGCAGCAAAGAAGACGGGAGGTGACAGGCGGCAGAAAGAGCAGCGATGACTGACGGCCACTCACTCAGTGCTGTGGCAGGAATAAATAAATCAGTACTGTAAATTAAAAAAAAAAAAACGTTAAAACAAGCCGCCCTAGCCCAGCCTTAGACGTGTGGCCATGCGACGTGTGCTGCTTGCACGGGTCTTCCTGCTTCTAGGAGCGGAGAGAGCCAAGGGATTTGCATGCACCGCGACCAGGTGCCGGCACCAAGGGTCCCAGTGCACATCTGGCTCCAGTACTGTAGCCGTACCGTGACCGTCAAGACGCGCGCCCCTTGCCCCTCGAAAAATGGCACATCCCAGCACAGCACAGCGCAGCACAATTCAAAGGTCCCTTACGCGGCCACGCCCTGCAACCGCCTCGTTCCTCTGCAGCTTGAACTCGTGCCTGTGGACAGCGCGTCCCGATGCCGCCGATGATATCGCCGATGCGCTCTTGTTCCGAATTCGATCGAATGATCCGGTCCGACACTGTAGGCCTCCACCGCAAGCGACTGACACGCTAACACCGAAGCACCGCGGATACCGGACCACTTCAACAACCCAGCAAGCCGGCTTTCTCAGGTCCCCAGTCAGGAAGGCTTCGATACTGGAACTGACCTCTGCTTCAAAATCCATGTGCGACTTGCGAGACATCTTCATCAGCTTCCGGTCATGTGCGGGCGAGAAGAGCACCCGATTGTGTTGAGGAGCCAGCGGAGGTAAGGTAACCGAAGCATTTGCATTGGCGGGTCCACAAGACACGCGAGCGCCGCATCGGAGTGAAATTCCAGGGATTCATCGTCGCCCGTGTTCTGGCTGCGCAGGTGTGAGGCCGACAGGCGCTCCTTTGCCATGTCGCGCTTCCGTGGGGATGGCGAATCTCGCTCAGCAAGCCGATGCGCTCTCGTGGGTGGAGCTCCAGACATGATTTTGAAGATCGCAGCAGTGGACGATTCCGATTTTTTTTGGAGAAATTCCTTATACCCGAAGCGAGTTGGGAAGGGCTCGATTTCAACAGTTCAGAGCCGTGAAGCAGCGGAGGACCGGCGGATTTCTCGGTGCACAAGCAATCTGTCAGCCAAGGCAGCTCGACAAGACCCGTGCTCCTCCTCCTCCTCCTCCTCCTCCTCCTCATCATCATCAGTCTGCCGCCCTAGCTGCCAGGGCCTCCTTCTCGACCTTCACCTACACCCATCCGGCTGGCCGCCCCTCCTCGCGTCTTGAAGGCTTCTCTCTCTTGCGCCGCGATCTTGCTGCCGACCGATCTCTGCCTACCTGCTTGGGCGTGAGCCCCATCAGCTGCGTTCTTCAGGCCCTGCCGACGCGCAGCAAGGTCCCTCGCGGGTAGATCCTAGGAATCACTCTAGCCGTGCTAGATCGACTGCCGTTATAACTCTGGCCACCATCTGCCCATCATGGGACTCCTCTCGCTTGGAACACCAATGAACTGGAAGGATGCCCAGCCGCTCGCTTCACACGTACGCAAGCACGGCATCGAGCAGTTCCTTTCGCTCTGGAATAAGATCAAGGATCGCCGCGGCGACATCCTGCTATGGGGTGACGAGATCGAGTACATCGTCGTCTCCTTCGATGAAGACACACAGAATGCCAAGCTCTCGTTGAGGCAAGAAGAGATCCTCAAGGTGCTCTCGGCCAGCGACAAGGAGACGCGCGAGTCGGCGCCGGGCCTCGCCGGTCAGATCCCCACCTTCCATCCGGAGTATGGCCGCTTCATGCTTGAGTCTACTCCAGGCTCGCCCTACGGCGCCAGTCCGAAGGAGCTCCGAGGCGTCGAGCGCAACATGCGTCTGCGCAGGCAGATTGCCCGCTCGCACCTCAAACCCAACGAGCTTCCCATCACGCTCACCTCGTATCCGCGTCTCGGCGTCACCGATGCGCCCTTCACCGAGCCTCACTATCCCGCCAACGGCAACGCATCGCGTTCGCTCTTCCTGCCGGATGAGCTGATCAACCCGCACGCACGCTTCCCCACGCTCACTGCCAACATTCGCAAGCGCAGAGGTTCCAAAGTGGCCATCAACATGCCCATCTTCAAGGATGTCAATACGCCCTCGCCCTTCATCGATCCAAGCATTCCCTGGGACCGTGATCTGTTCCCCGAGGATGCGGAGGCCAAGGCAGGTGCGGCAAAGCCTGACCACATCTACATGGACGCCATGGGATTCGGCATGGGGTGCTGCTGCCTTCAGGTGACCTTCCAAGCATGCTCGGTGCAGGAGGCACGCACAGTATACGATCAGCTCATTCCCGTCGGACCTCTGCTGCTCGCGCTCACGGCGGCGTCGCCCGCCTATCGTGGATACCTCGCCGATGTGGACTGCCGCTGGGACGTCATCTCGGCTGCTGTGGACGACCGCACACCGCAAGAAAGGGGGGAGGCACCGCTACCCCTGCCGGGTCATACGGCGCGCGGCGGTCTGGACAGAGACGCCGACAAGATTCCAAAGTCGAGGTACGACTCGGTCGACTCGTACATCTCGCAGGACCCGCTCAACCGACGCTGCTACAACGACAACCCGCTGCCTATCAACCCCGAGGTCAAGGAGCAGCTGCGCCAGGCCGGCGTCGACGACTTGCTGTCCGACCACCTGGCACACCTTTTCATCCGCGATCCGCTCGTCATCTTCAGTGAAATGGTGGACCAGGACGACGAGACGAGCACCGACCACTTTGAAAACCTGCAGTCGACCAACTGGCAGACGATGCGCTTCAAGCCGCCACCGCCCGGTGGACGCATCGGCTGGCGCGTCGAGTTCCGCAGCATGGAGGTGCAGATCACCGACTTTGAGAACGCCGCCTTCTCGGTGTTCATCGTGCTGCTCACGCGCGCCATCCTGAGCTTCGGGCTCAACTTCTACATGCCGTTGACCAAGGTGGATCAGAACATGGCGCGCGCGCACAAGCGCGACGCAGTCAACACGGAGAAGTTCTGGTTCCGCAAAGAGGTCTACCGCACGCGCAACAGGCACGCGTCTCGACAGGCTTCCAGGCAGGTCTCGAGGACCAGCTCGGTGGAGAATCTCGAGGGCGCGCTCAACGGCGGCGTCAACGGGGTGTCGGGAGGCCGGGCTAGCCCGTACAGCACGGCGTCGTCAGATTCCGACGGCGTGGACGACGAGTATGCCGAATTCACCATGGACGAGCTCATGAATGGCAAGGGTGACGACTTCCCAGGCCTGGTCGGTCTTGTGCACAACTACCTCGATAGCCTCAACATTGACGTCGAGACGCGCTGCGAGATGGGCCTCTATCTCGAGCTGGTCTCGCAGCGCGCGAGCGGCAAGCTCATGACGACGTCCACGTGGATCCGCCAGTATGTGCGCAACCACCCGGAGTACAAGGGCGATTCGGTAGTGAGCCAGAAGATCAACTACGACATGATCAAGCAGCTCGACCTGATCGAGCGCGGCGAGGTCGATGCCCCCGGCTTCCTGCCACGTGGATATGCACAGAGGCGCAAGAGCCACGAGACCCAACCAGACTTGAAGGCGTGACCGGAAGACTACCGGAGGACTTCCTCGCAGTGTCGACGCATTAATACATTCTTTCATAAAGGCAGAAAGCAGCATGCACACAGCATTGACTGCGTCTCGAAGCTACGCTTGTGTGTGGGTGTCTCGGTGCGGGCTTTCGCAGTCTAATGGCGAGGTCTAAGGGCAAGGAACGCGGGAGGCTCGTGAGAGTGAGCAGCAGCGAGCAGCTGCAGATTGCAATTCCATGTGGAGGACGCGACCACTCAAAATTCGAGGCAGCCGGGCAGCATGCAGCGCGTTGGATGAGCCATGCACGATGACTGATAAGTTGGTGCCGACATCAACCACAAAGGTTAGCTCACCATCTCTTATTCCAACGTCCCCTGCCATCCACCCTCATTCATCCTCGCTTTGTCTCTCTATCTGTCCGAATCCTCTCTTTCCATTGGCATACCGAGACCACGCAACTATGGCTCCATCTCTCAAGATCTCGGCGGGGCCGTCGGTGGAAGCGCTGCAGACGGTAGCGGTGAACCACGACGAGAAGCCGACGGAGATCGACTCGGATCTCTTCCAGGGACGCATTGCGGTGCGCATCAAGAACTTCACCGGTGTCGATCCAGATGGCGTGGAGCATCGCAAGGACACTGCGTACTTTGAGGCGGGCCACGGCAAGGGTCAGAGCTGGAGCATGCAGATCCAAGGGCGCTTCAAGGTCGATGTCAACGCCGACGATCTCATCTTTGGCAACGAGTTCGACAAGCCCATCAAGGACCACCTGCCCTACGGCACCAGCGTCGCACTGCAGTTCGTCAAGCTCATCGACCCGAACCTCGAGCATGACCTGTATGCCGATCGGCCCCATGCCTGGAGTCCCTACCTCGCAACCATGCCCCGTGTCAATTCCGTCAAACTCGACTCGGACAAGACCTCCATCAGCGATTGGCCCGCCTTCCCCGCAACACCAGAATACGTCCAGGAAGACATGTCTAGCCTCGTGCCGGAGGAGCTTGCTGCGAAGGAGAAGGAGACCGTGGCGAATTTCAAGGGCATCGACAAGGCTCACGAATATAGACAGCGCTTCCTCGGCAACCGTGCCCACCGCCAACAGATCACCGTCAAGCCCGACCAGATTGTCACGACGGACTTTGTAAATGCCTTTATCGACTTCAACGACCTCACCCTCCACATTCCCTTCTCGGGAGGCCTCAAGTTCGACCTCAAGAAGTACTGGGACGGCCAACCGGTGCGCTACATCTGCAAGGACCGCAAGAACGACCGCGTCTTCTTCGTCATTCAGTTCGACATCATCGACCTCAACCAGTAGCCCTCTGCGCCCGGATCCCCTTTACACTCTGCTCGACGCAATCTCACTGCTCTGTTTCGTTCTGGATGACACGCGCCGCAGCGGAAGTCTGACAAAGTGAGCTACAAATACAGGTGAGGGATGTGGGCGGTCTACTTGCGGTACTGCGGCGGAACGTCTTGGCCGCCCTCGTCCTTGGACGGCGCGCGGTTGTGGTAGGCGCGGAAGCTGTTCTCCCACTCGACGTATTCGTGCCAGTACTTGTCTAGCGCCTCCTCCTCAGGCGACTTGGCTGTGGCTACCGGTGCAGCAGCTGCGGCAGCACGGTGCCCAGTCTGTGGCGAGCCGGCGGGAGACGAGGCGTGCGGGCGGCCACCACCGCGCGACTGGTTCGAGTACGATTGTGCGCCAGCGCCAGCGTCCGTGGGCGGCGGCGGAGGAGCATCGTCCTCGGGTGGCGGCGGCGGAGGAGCACCATCGGGTGTGGGTGGGGCCGGATCACCATTGTGTCTCTGCGAGTAGGGTTGCGAAGGTTGTTGATTCCATCCGCGCTGCTGGTCCCAGCCAGGTTGTGGCGACTGGTGTGCGTATGCGCCCGCGCCGCTCGGGCTGCCGCCGCGGCCTTGCGGTGCTCCACGCCCGTAGCCGCCGCCTCCTCTCGCCGCGCCACCTGCATACCCTCCGTAACCGCCCTGCTGACCGCCGGGCGCTCCGCCAAATCCGCCGTTCATCGCATCGTACGCTTTCTGCCACTCTGCTCGGACGACCTCCATAAGGTCATCGGCGAGCGCCTTGGCAGCCTGGATCTGCTCGTCCTCGGGACCAGCGATGGCGATGTGCATTGGCTCGGGCAGCTCCACACCGGTGTCAGTCTCGATGAAGCCGCTACCGAGTCCCTTGATCTGTACGCGCGTGCCGGTCTCGCTCTGAATGTACTTGACAAACATGCCGCCGGGCCCGACGATCTTGGAGCGGACGTTGAAGTTGCGGATGCTGTCGAGGTTGACGGGCACCTTGATCTCTGGCCAGCGGCGACGTTCTCGGGGAGGCGGACGCTGGTTCTCGTAGTCGAGACGGCGCTGGTGGCGGTCCTCGACGAGCTGAGGCATGTCCTGCGCCATGAGCTCGTTGATCTTGGCGATGGCGGCATCCAGGATCTCCTGCGAGATGGCGCTGATGTGGAGGTAAAGCGGCGGATCCTCTTTGGTGGCGAGCGCCTTGTCGGGGTACCATGTGCCCTTGGTGGTGACGCTGGCGCCAGTCTCGCGATGGATCTGCTGCTGGGTCTGGCCCTTGGTGAGCACGTATCGGTTGCGCTGGTCATTGATCTCGATGTCGTGCGTAAAGTCTGCGTCGTGAGCATCGCGCGCATCCGTGGCAGGGGTGGCCTGGGTGTCTGCAGACGTAGGTGGCATCTTTGCGGCAAGCTGTGCGGCGATCTTCGCGGCGGCGGCTGCCGCAGCGGTGGCGGCGGAGGAAGAGGAGGATGCCTGGGCGGACGAGGACGTGCCCTCCGCATTGGGAGAATCCCAGCGACTAGACATGGCGAATGATGCTGCGGATAGCGTCGCCGAGTCTCTCTAGGGTGTGTGGGTATGAACGTGTGTGCAGTGAGAGAGAAGAGAAAGAGAGCGAGCGGCAAGGAAAGCCGAGTGGGGTTTGGACCCTGTGGAGAAAGCAGAGCGAGAGAAATCTGCTCGATCACGAAAATCCAAATCCAGACGAGTAAATCGAGGTCTAACATGTGGGAGCGATCCTCATCGATTGCACGATCCGATTCACGATTGCAAGATCTCCGCGACCATGCCACGAGAAGGTGGTGGGAGATGACCGGACCGCCCCCGAAACCAGGTGTTGCTCTCAGCGTTCACCCATCCGTGCAGTAGAGGCCATGCATTGTAGATCACCGGCTGGGGTTTGCACGGCGTTACTCGCCTTGCCCTTAGCTTGACAGTGTGATCGGCGTGAATCTTGTTCAGAGCGGGGTTGGCGGTAGGCTCATGCATTGCTGAAGAGGCGGAAACGTCATACGCACGGGCATGATGGCTTCGGAGGACGGCCGGGGGGAAAGGCCTTGGTGAATGCGATGACGCTCTACTCATCGGCCAAACTCCGGAAACCGAAGTAGCCAAAGCGCTCAACCAGCGGTCATCCTGAGGCGGTCCGAACGTGCCGTGCTAAGCCATGAATTTGGAGGATTTCGAGGCAGATCTGACTGGCTGACCGGCACACTTTCCATTGTGCAGACTGGCGCACGGCCGCACTCGAGTGCCACCGCTTGAACGGCTGCGCTTGCCTCGAATGCGTTGCCCCAAACAGTGCTTGCCATTTCCCCAATCTTCGAGCCCAGCCAACCTTCTCGGCCCCACCTCCTCGCTACCACCATCTCTGGCACAGCCTCATCGTCTCTGCCTTTGTCCCCATTCCCATAGCCTCCAATAGTTCGTCACGTAATCCATCATGGCTCACAAGCTCACCTCGTCCCTGCCCGCCTGGCAGAAGCTGCAGCAGCTCTACGACACCAAGGGCAAGCAGATCAACCTCGGCCAGGCCTTCAAGGCTGACGCTCAGCGCTTCGAAAAGTACTCTCGCGAATGGAAGTCGAGCGCCACCGATGCTCGCTTCCTCTTCGACTACTCCAAGAACCTCATCGACGATGAGGTCCTCGACCAGCTCCTCGCCCTCGCCGACCAG
The DNA here is from genome assembly GCA_030849465.1 of Moesziomyces globuligerus. Lineage (NCBI taxonomy): Eukaryota > Fungi > Basidiomycota > Ustilaginomycetes > Ustilaginales > Ustilaginaceae > Moesziomyces > Moesziomyces globuligerus. The sequence continues at coordinate 409,777 of JARVLF010000014.1, forward strand.
GCCGAGGTCAAGCAGCAGATCGACTCCATGTTCGCCGGCGAGCACATCAACACCTCCGAGGGCCGTGCCGTCCTCCACGTCGCCCTCCGCGACATCCCCGGCGACTTCAAGATCAACGAGGCCGGCGTCGACGAGGTCAAGCCCGAGCTCGAGCACATGAAGAAGTTCTCCGAGGCCGTCCGCTCCGGCGCCCACAAGGGCTACACCGGCAAGCCCATCAAGAGCATCGTCAACATCGGCATCGGCGGCTCCGACCTCGGCCCCGTCATGGTCACCGAGGCGCTCAAGCCCTACTCCAAGCGCGACCTCGACGCCCACTTTGTCTCCAACATCGACGGCACCCACATGGCCGAGACCCTCCGTGTGTGCGACCCCGAGACCACCCTCTTCATCGTCGCCTCCAAGACCTTCACCACCCAGGAGACCATCACCAACGCCACCACCGCCCGTGACTGGTTCCTCGAGCACGCCAAGGACAAGGCCCACGTCGCCAAGCACTTTGTCGCCCTCAGCACCAACGTCAAGGCTGCCACCGACTTTGGCATCGCCAAGGAGAACATGTTCAAGTTCTGGGACTGGGTCGGCGGCCGCTACTCGCTCTGGTCCGCCATCGGTCTCTCGATCGCCATCGTCATCGGCTACGACAACTTTGAGCAGCTCCTCCTCGGCGCCCACGAGATGGACCTCCACTTCAAGAACACCCCGCTCAAGGAGAACCTCCCCGTCATCCTGGCGCTCCTCGGCATCTGGTACATCGACTTCTTCGGCGCCCAGACCCAGGCCATCCTCCCCTACGACCAGTACATGCACAAGTTCGCCGACTACTTCCAGCAGGGCGACATGGAGTCCAACGGCAAGTTCATCACCAAGAACTCGGAGCGCGTCGACTACCAGACCGGCCCCATCATCTGGGGCCAGGCCGGTACCAACGGCCAGCACGCCTTCTACCAGCTCATCCACCAGGGCACCAAGCTCATCCCCTGCGACTTCATCGCCCCCGTCCAGACCCAGAACCCGCTCGGCAAGCACCACGAGATCCTCCTCTCCAACTTCTTTGCCCAGCCCGAAGCGCTTGCCTTCGGCAAGACTGAGGACGAGGTCAGGGCTGAGCTCGGCGCTGAAGCCAGCAACGAGTTCCTTGTTAAGTCCAAGGTCTTCGAGGGCAACCGTCCCACCAACGCCATTTTCCTCGAGAAGCTCACGCCCGCTGCCCTCGGCGCCCTCATCGCCCTCTACGAGCACAAGATCGCCGTCCAGGGCTTCGTCTGGTCCATCAACTCGTACGATCAGATGGGGGTGGAATTAGGGAAACTTTTGGCCAAGAAGATCCTCCCGCTCCTCGAGGGTGCTGATGCGAGCAAGGTTGATGGTGCTGGTCACGATTCGAGCACGTCGGGGTTGGTCAAGTTCTTCCTTGCCAACCGCAAGTGACTAGTTTCAGATCAACGCAGTCGCATCTGAATCACCGAGTTTGAGACTACTGCGACTCTATCTTAGCAATCGACCTCTGTTTCTCACAATCCTGCGTGGTGTCTGTGATGCTGGAATGGTGCTGCCTATTCCTGTGCTATGCTGTTGCGCTCGTGACAGGTCGCGACGACGCAGTTGCGGGAATTGGATTTCCGCGTCCCGAAATCCAGAGACCGGACCCTGTCCACCTTCCCGCTCCGCTCCATCCGTCGCGTCTGGATCCAACGCGTCGTTGCATTTTCGAGACATCAACACTCCACGCAAGCAACAGAGATGAGGCAGAAGGGTGTTCAAACGAAACAAAATGGATCCTACAGTACAACAGGGTCGAGGCTAGACGGACGAGGAGCAACCCCAGCGCAATTGCTTAGGGTGGGCAGACGAGGGCTGCCAGGATATGAAACGGGAAACGACAGAAGCAGGCGGGGTCAAAGGTCGTGGCAGACATACGAAGCCCAGCGGCTCATCTAGAGCTCGGGGCCGCGCGTGCTGTTGTAGACCTCGAGGTCTCGCTTGTACTGCTCGAGAGCCTGCAGAGCACGCTGCTCGTACGGAGCCTTCTGCTCAGGCGTCATCTGCTTCCATCGCTCGCCACCGCGCTTGCTGAACTCGGTGATGTTGGGGATGACCGTCTCGCTGGCACGGAGGTCGTTGAGGAACTCGAAGAACGCCGAGTTGGGGCGCTTAGGCTTGGCGGGGTCGCGCAGGAAGGCGGTGCCCTTGATGCCCTTCTTCTTCTGCGAGGCAATGTACGCGTTCTGACGCTTGATGTCGTCGGGCGAGAGGGCAGCCTTCCACTCGGCGAGGGCACGCTCGTACTCCTCCTTCTCCTGCTCGTGCTGAGCCTCGTAGCGGGCCTTCTGGTTGGGGGCGAGCTGCGCCCACTCGGCACCGACGGCCTTGGCCATCTTGACAATGTCGACGACCTGGGCGCCCGTCTTGGGCGACGTCTTCTGGTACTGAGGATCGCCCTTGAGCTGCGAGACGCGCTCCGACATGTAGATGAGGAACGAGGATCGGAGGGTGGGCTTGCTGGCCGAGGGAAGCGGGAGCAGCTTGCCGTCGGCGCCGCGAGCCTGCCACGGCTTGAGCTTCTCCTTCTTGGGAGCCTTGGCCTTGGGCTTCTTGGCATCGGCGGCGGCAGCGGCGGTGGCGGCCGAGGCTTTCGAGGTGCCCGCCTTGGCCTTGGTGGTGGTGGACGAGGCACGCTTCTTGGTCTCCTTGGCGGGAGCGGCGGTGGCGAAGTTGGCGACGGCGGGGATGGCGTTGCGGGCCAGGGGCTGCTGCCCCTGGGCGTTGCGGACGGCTGTCCTCATGATCTGGGGAATGGTAAACATAAAGAAGGCAGTCGGAGAAACCTACTGCTGGTGGGAAAAGGGGAGGCGCTTCGCGGGGCAGTGAGCGGAGCAGGCAGGATCTTATACGACTGAGAGGATGAGGCGGTAGCGCGACAGAATACTGGCGGGAGGAGGCGAGAGTAAGTTAGTGAGGCAGGGAAGGGGGGAAAGGGAAGGAGGCGGTCCAGAGTAGCTAGAGACCCGGAAAGTAGAGGAAACGCGCGAGAGAGTGCTTCTGGAGACGAGAGAAACACACGAGCCAGCCGAGCCAACAGGGGGGGCACTGGAAGGGCAGTCGAATTGCGCAGTCTCACAGACGGGTGCTGCGCTGCTGTGCTGCTGTGCTGCCCCAGGACGGAAAGGCCAACACGCCAGAAATACAGTGGGTGGTGGGCCAGTGTGCGCGTTGGCACGCTTGGAACGAGATGAAAGCGGGCAGGCCAGGACACTGTGCTCTGGCAGCCCGACTGATCAAGGCATCTCCGCCACACACTATCACAGCACGCCACGGCAGGGCACAGCACCACAGTGCGGCGGCGGCGGGCTGGGCAGCCCGAGGCGGACGAGAGACGCAGTTCGAGGGCCGCACTCAGATTGTGAGGCTCACCAGCCTCAGGGATTCAAGCGCTGAAAGCGGCAGCAGAACGGCTGTGGATAGAAAAGCACGCTGTTACCAATGCGGCTGGAGACCTGTGTGATGCCAAAGGGCGACCCTTTCCTGGCCCGAGGCTGCAGAGCGAGCAGTGTGGTCGGGCAACGCTATTTTTCCTTCTGGCCTCACGGATTTTTTTCTTTTTGGATAGGGCTGAGCAGGCGTTGAAAATGAGCGAGGAATGCGCTAGGATCCCCTACAGCGCGCGACACAGGCGGCACAGCGCAGCACATCGGTCAGGGTCAGAGAGAGGGAATACGGGCACGAGACCCACTCTCGGATCTCTGATCTTTTGCAATCCCACCTCGCTCTAGGACGGCAGTGGAATTCTGGGCAAAATCGGAAAGCAAGCCGAGGCTATGTGTGCGCCAGGCAGCCACCTGACCTAGTCACTTCACACCAGACACAGCCTCTCCCTCACGACTGACTGCCCACTGCATCTTTGGCCGGGCAGCAGCCAGCATGATTTGCATCGCTTCACCACAGGTTGCGGATCGAGTCAATCAGCAATCAGCGACTCCTACTGCGCTATCAGCGACAGGCGTTCGGCATGGGCCCATTCCAGAGGTTCAGCGCCACAGTGCTGCCCTGGTCGCGAAACCTCGAGACCAGGCGGCACGGCCCGGCCACGCCTCGCCTCACGCTGGTGCAAGCGAGATACAGGGGGAAACTGCTCGTCTGCCCTTCAGTGTAAAGTATTTCACCCTCAGCCCCGGTGGCCAGCTGAGCCGCGCGGGATGCCACTATGATTTCCTCATGAACTTGCGAAAAAAGAAACAGGCGGAAAGCCTCGAGAAATAACCTGGTGCTGCCTGGATCAACCCGAAAATAAAAGTAAATCACGGGCCAGCAGAGCGCAGGCTTGAGATCAAAAAATTCACGGTCGCCATGGGCTCCTCAGCTCGCTCAGCCCGCAATGATCTCACACCCACAGCTCTGTATCGGTGATGATATCGGGAAGCGCGAGATTGAATCTTCCGATGCTGGTTGCCGATCAAGCATGTCGGACTCGGGAGATCAACGACCCTGCATGGGATGTTCGGGCCATGCGCAGCCATACTTGAACCCTGACAGGACTGCCGAGTGGAGGTTTCTTTTACAGCCACCATCGTCCCGCGAACGGTGATGCGTGATCGTGCACTCGATGCCTTCCCAATGAGACGAGGACATGGTGCGAGGCTCAAGGAAACGTAGGCGGGCCGACGGACGGCTCGCCTCGCCGCCTTTGGCCCCTTCGCCTCTCCTGACTCGCAACCTGCAGCTGCTGCCGGTAGGCCTCACACGGCTGCCCAGCGACGAGCGCTTCGTCTCGCAACTGCGCCAGGACATCGACGAACTCCTGTTCGCCTTCGCAGAAGCCCTCCTGCTCTGCATCGCCACTGTCTCCGAATCTGGGAGAGGTGCCGATGGCGGGCCGACAGAGCAAGATCAGCCGGTGATATCTGCCTTCTCAATCTTTGCGTCTCTATGGCGCCGCAAAGGATGGCACTTGATCCAATTTGCCTTCGGAGACCACACGGACAACAAACAGGCCTTTGGTGACGCTGTCTGCCGCGTGCTGCTTGAGCAATTGTCCCCTCACGTTGCTCGACACGACACCCGCATCGCTGAAGAACAAGACGGCCAAGAAGGGATCCGGTTCGCCGACCTCAGACAGCTCTTTGTGGCGTACGCAGTCCCATTGGCACTGTATGTCTTCTGGACTACCCAGCTGTATGCTGACTCGGGCACCGGTGTCAAGCATTGTCGCCCAGCCATGGAACGCATCGCCATCGAACAGGACTACTACGACTGGCTGCTACTGCTGCCGGATGCCGTCTTGACGCATCTCCAATCCGAACCTAGAACACAACGTGATGCTCATGCCATCACGGCCGACCTAGTCGAAGTACTGTGTCGTCTCACCGGTCCGCCGCACAATCCTGCGCCAAGTATCGATAGCAACCATGCAGACGCGTTTGCTGTCGCTGTTACAGACGGCCAAGCCATGGAGATGCAACGCGCCTCCGACAAACCCGCAGAAGGATCTAAGCGTCGAAAGCGGGAGACAAGCCCAACTGAGCCAACAAGCGCTGCTCTGCGCTCAGATGCTGTCTTCGATATCATTCCGGCATCACGTTTTCGCACCAGATTGCCGCGGACGTGGCCATCGGTCCGCGTCATGTCAACACTCGAGGCCAACAAGGAGTTTGGACGCATTGGTCGAATTGTCAGGATGCCTCCGCGTCCCGCTGGCACTGATGACGTCAACGACTCGGCGTCCTCTGAAGCATGTCATGGTGCCACTGCCGCTCCCAAGGAGGTTGTGGCGGGCCTTTCACGCGGAGATGTCGTTCGACTTAAAGCTAGGCAGCGGCTAGCAATGGCTTCCCTCGATCTGTCGAAGCTCGCCGGACAAATACGTTCGGGCTCGGGCGACTCAGCTGCAGCTGTAAGGCGGATGGATCCGTCGAGACTTCTGGCAGAGACGGCCGAGAGCAGTGGAGATGCCAGATCCAGCCAGCGCGCGAGGTACGAGATCGAAACGCCGGCCTGGATTACCAGCGCCAAGTATACGGCCAAGATGAAGCCGTGGCTCGAGCAGACGTCCACTCCGATGCAGCAATCGCTCGAGCGCGTATCCCACAGCGGTCAGCAGTACGCGGATGCACGTAGCAGGATCATGCCTTCCGCATCGGCCCAAAATACCGACAGTGCTCAAGATGCACAGGAGACGTCAGATAGTCAAGATCAGCCAGCGGTGCAGACCGACTTTGGCCAGTACGTGCTGCGGAGCTTTCGAGAGGAACGAAGAGCACGGCATGGCTCTCCTGCTAGCTCTGCACAAGCTCGAGCAGCGGACCATTCGCCATCAGAGGGTGTCGCAGCTGAAGATGGAAGCAGCACCTCTGCGGCGTGTGCCGCGGTGGATGACCCGGGCTCGTTGAGCCTGGACGCGCTTTATCACATAGCTGCGGAGCGCACCAAAACAGCGGCGGTAGCAAGGGGCAAGACTCTGAAGGCTTCGCGCGCGCGCAATTCGCGCAATGCATAGCAAACGTCGACAGAAATGGTGCTGAAGCTGCCATTCTCTCAGTGACACCCTTGCAACCCAGATGCGGACGGTGCAATGAACGAATCAAGTGATAAAAATGCTATGGTTGATTAGCAGGGCGGAGGTTAGAAGTGGCCCGAAGAGTTCTAAGCTTGTGCATCGTTCTCTTCCGTTGGCTGCGGCTGCTGTGGCCACCAAGATGGGATGAACGGCTTGACCAGGAGGGTCGATTGACCATCGGAAGAGAGAGCCGACATTTCAAGACCATCTTCGGAGCCAGGTTGGGATGGATCGGACCATCGTTGGACCTGCTCCAGCCTGAGACAAGCCAGGCCGATGTTGTAGATGCCCGAGGTGAACTTTCCTGCGGCCTTGCCGCGTGCAGGTTTCTGCGTGCCAGAGCTAGCAGAGACAGGTTTGGAGCGGATCTCTGCAAGATGATTGGGGAGTTCAAAGGTTGCTGTGCGGTCGACCTCGATAGTGCTGGTAGGAGGTGACGTGCCAGACGGGTAGAAGAGGACAGGGACGATGCGCTTGCGGACGACACCCGTGTGGTGGGTACGGGCAGTTAGCTCTTGGCCCACATAGCAGCCCTTGCGAAAGTCCACGCCGTGCATGTAGTCGAGGTTGTTCTCTAGCGGTAGACTGGAGCCCTCCGGAACATCCAGCGCGCCCTCGGCAATGCCCTGCAGGATGCGGTGAACGGTGTATTCCTCTTCCTCAGCAGGTGTCACCTGATCGCGGAGAAGTGCATGATCGTCTTTCGAGAGCACTCCACGATAGCCCATTGTCGGACATCTCGGATCGAGACTCAGGCGATCAGCCACCGCCGATGGCGGCGAACCTGTTGTTGAGGAAGTCCACGCCTGTACGACACTGTAGCTGGTCGAAACATCGGTGAGCGTGACCTTGGAACGCAGCTTGAACTTTTTGACGAATGATAGGAGCGAAGGCAGCGTGCGCGAGTCGATGTCGAGCAGCCAGCGCGGCGACCCGTCTTCCAACGGCGCCTGACGGTGGATGAAGGCGTCCGCGAGCATCCTTCCCTGGGGGTTCATGAAACCGGCGTATACGACTACAGGAGATTGCTGATCTGATGAGGCAGATGTGGTGGATGTCAACGCTTTGACATCGTTGCTGACCAGGCCTTGCAGCAGCTTCACCGTGTCGCGGCCGCTGACTTCGAGAACGCCGCGGTGGGGCACCTTTGCGAGCTTCCATGCATCGTTCGAATCCTGAGGTAGAGAGAAAGCGATCGCAGACGATCCAAAGGTGCGATTTTGGATCTGGACGACTTTAAGAGGCAGCCGGGCGGCGGCTTGAGTCCGGCCAGAGCCTATAGAGTCGGCAACCAAGCTGGAGCTGACGAGGCGCCGAGATGCAAATGGCTGGGTCGCTTCGCGCGAGGAACTGGTGCTACTTCGCGCCAAGCCTCTCGCGCAGCGCAATGTTGCTGATGTTCTCATAGCGTGTGGCGATGACGACGATGCCGATGATACCGATGATGCTGGTGATGCTGATGATGGTGGTAAAACTGAGCTTGTCGGACGGCGTTCGGGAAAGGTCCAGAAGGTTGAATCAGCGGGCCGACTGGCTGCGGGCCCTCCACACCGGAACTCGGATCCTGCTGGGCCAGTGCTTCGTTCAAGCTTGTTCATTGCTATGGTGTAACATCGTAAAACTGATTGCAAGCATGTTCAGCCCTCAATGCTCATGGCTCATGGCAACCGGCATTGCATTCAGAGAGCGCCGAAGGCACTCAAACCAGACCAGATGAAGAGGGTCTGCCGCTCTGACGATCGCCGAGAAGCTATGCAGAGTGCCAGGGGACAGCGGCAAGGGTCCTGGGGACCTACGGAACAGAGCTGACCGGAAGGAACACCAGTGAGCGAGAGAAGAGTCCACAGTGCGACTGCTCAACCCTCGGACGTACCTCCGCTGCAGGCACACTTGTGTAGGTGAGACGGAAACAATTGTTAGCGTATTGCCACGCCGAATGCTGTACGAGCGGCATGATATCTGATTACAAGCGAAACGCAAGGGGCGTGGGGATGCTTCTTCTTCCTGACATGCCAAACTGAAATTGATGTTTCCGAATGCGCGGGAGAAAGCCAGCAAGGTCGAAGCGCCGCAGTGATTGTTGCAATGGGCAATTCCGGTGCCATGCCTGCGGTTGACAGTTGACGGCTCGCAGTCGTCGAGCGGCTAGACGCATGCGTCGCTTTGCCTGGACGCCTCAGCTGCTCGTCGTGGTGGTAGAGAGAGCGCCAAAGCGGAGATACATGGCTGCAATGTAGAATCGGCTGTGGAGCGCGGGACTGGATGCTGATGATGAATTTCAAACCGCGAACGGCGAATGGTGGGCGCTTGTTGCGCGAGGTCTACAAGCACGCGGGCAGCGCTGGAAGCCCCTGATCAACGGAACACGCTGCGACCCTCTTCGAAGAAAAAAAGGGGCGCAGGAGGCAACTGCTCTGGTACTGTGATCCCTGCAACCAGCCGGCTAGACCTGCAGCGGATGTGCCGAACTTCCTGATGCCCTTGTCTTTCGTGGAACGCGACCCTCGCGGTCTGCCCTGACGATCTTGTGACGATTGATGCAGCTGAGCTGCACGTCGCTTAACCTTGCAGGAATCGTTTGGTTGCTCTTGGACTGCTTCGCCTGTGCAATTCTGATGGAGGTTGCGTGCAGTGCGCCTCTCTGGCTTTGTGGCGATATTATGGTTTCAGCCCATCAGCCCCTGCGCAGCAGTTGTTCGCACAAAGCTCGAACATCGCGGAAGTGTAAGTAAGTCACTGTATAGTACGCCAGGCGCATGCTCTAACTCGACTCCGGTCGATGCTGTGTATTATTCTCTCGAACGAATTCCGGCGGTGAGTCCGCGGCAATCAAAGCACCAACTTATTTAGATTGGCCGGATCAAGAGCGGATGGTGCGGCGTTGAACGGTGCGCCTGCATGCTGACCCCTTTCGACGCCAGTCCTGGCTTATTCACCGATACCTGATTTACTTCTGACCCGCAATCGACAGACTTCTCTTTGCGTTGTAGCTAAAGTTGGGCTTGCGCTCGTGCTCACACATGGCCGCGCCTTTTCGAGACAGTGGCGGAGTGGAATCGCCATCCCAGCTGGTCTCAGCGGCTGACAGGCACGGGAAGTGCGAGTGGCACAGGGGCCGAGACTGCGGACCCTCTGATTCGATTGAGATCTGTGTGAGAAAGGCGCTAAGCGAGACACCACTCGCGACCGGCTGCGCGCCTCTCCAGACGCCGCTGTCGGTGTTTCCTAGACAAAGCGTCGGGCTGCAGACAGGCACATCACACCACTTTGTATCGCCGCTCGCCCTCGCCCAGTACGCCACAAGGCCGCACTCGACTTATTCAGTAAACTTAGAGGATTCCTGCTGTCGGCCTCACCGAATTTTTCTCGACTGCTGCCTGGCTCTTGGCTTCGCGCCGCCTCTTTCGGCGGAGTTGAGCAACAATCGCTTGTAGGCCGCAGCGCTTGCCCCTTGGGCACCCATCGCCTCAGCATCGCCCGAAGGCTGCTTCTGCAGTACCGCCGACCTCCACTGCCACCCCGCTGTCTCATCGCCTGATCTGCTCCGTTTGGCCGGCAGGTGCAGCGTGAATCTCTCCGCAGCCTCCGCGAGCACGCGTATTCCGTGTGCGGTGCAAGCTCGCTCCTCCCCTGTCCTTCTTTCCGCCGCCTCTCGCTCGCCGTTCTGTGCCCTCACGCTCGACACGCCTCATCCAGCCACTGCCATCATTGCTCCGCTCCCCCTCCCCCGATCCCTCCCCCCTCTCCTCCTTCCCTCCCATCCCTGTTCTTCCTGGACCTCATCCACTTGCTCGCACCGGGATGCCCTTACTCTCCTGATCTAGCTCGCCCTCGATCGCGAGCCAAATTCCTTGCGCACCTGCTTCCATCTACCGCCCACCATCGCCTGCGCAATCCTCGCTTCAACCATACGCATCCATCCTGGAACAAGCTGCCTCCTCGAGAACGCACAGCATCCACCTATCTCGACACCTCTGCACGTGCAAGTACGCTGATGGTCGCTGCCGTCCTGGCTGCTAGCAATTGAAAACGTGTCCGACATCGCATCAAGGCATGACCGTGTCATACGTTCGCTCTCCCAGCTTCTCTGCTCACAGTGCGTTCACCGACTTCCACCACGCTTCACCCCCGCAGTCCCCCATCGCTTCCTGCGCATCCACGGCAGTCTCCTCCTCACCGGTTCTCGGGCAACTCTCTCCTCGCGGCTCACTGCCTGCTTCAGCCGCCTCGGCCCCGGCTCCGGCTCCGGCTGCCTCGGCTTCGGACTCGGTGGCTCAGCAAGCTCGACAGCTGCCCAACTCAATCTCTCTACCAGCTGGTCTTAGCATAGGTGTCGACCCATCCAGCATCGTTATCCCTAACGAACGCATGGAAGCAGGTCTGAGCCTCCGGAGAAGCCCCCTTCTGCTTGGATCTGATTTCCCAGTCGAGCCACGCACCCCTGAATTCGACGCAATCCGTACTTCCGAAACCTCGCATTCTTCCGAGGATCTCGTGCCGGTCGACGTCGCATACGAGACCGCCTTCACAGGCGATATCGACCTTCACGAGCGCTTTGTCTATCGACGCCCCTACGTCGACCGTGCCTCTCCGCATAACAAGCGCCGCAGCCAGCTCATTCTAGAGCAGAAATTCATCCAGCATCGCTCCGCCGCCGTTGCAGCAATCTCCGTCGGCACCGAAGGCGACTGGTCGCACAGTACTTCCGCCGCTTCCGCTCGCCCGCTCGCATCCCGACGACCGGGAACCGCGCCAATTCGTGCTCCAGCCTCGCCTCACACGCCCGACTCGGCTCCCTCTCACCTCGACTTTGCGACCAAGTCTCCTCCTTCCGCAGGACGCCTCCGTGAGCTTACCATCGGTGCAGCAGCTCAGCCCGCCTCTAAGCGCGCCTCGTGGACTCGGCGTACACGCGAATTCGAGGCTCTCAGCGATTCGCACCACTCGGCCAACTCGAGTTTCCTCGAAGCACCACTGCCGGCTCAGTCTTCCACTGCCACGTCGCGGCGTCACAGCAGCTTCCTAACCGGTGACTATCGCACAGCAACCTTGATGCCCATCTTTGCTAGCAAGAGCTTTGACATACCCTCGCCGCGTGCAGAGAAGCGCCGAAGCGATATCGTACAGCTGCGCACTTCGACGGACACCGACTTGACCAAATCTCCCACGCCATCATCGCCGCAACTGACGTCGTTCTCGGCCTCCAAGCGCGACTCGATGCTGTCAACCAACTCGTCTGCGACCTCATCATCCAAGGGCGAGGGTCGTTTCGCCGAGAATGTCGAGTTCGAACGCGACGACGCGCAACACCAAGCTCAGAGCTCGGCCTCGTCTGGATGTGGAGATGACGACACTGTTGCCAGCAAAGTGCCTCTCGCACAGTATCAAGCCGGCAAGGATGCGCCAAAGTTGGCTGAGGTGTTCGCCACTCCTCGATCCAGCGCAGAGCTCGAGAAGGCTGCACGCCTCGACAACGCGTCCCACCACGCGAGTCGCGCAGAAGCAGACCCGGCTCAAGCTCCGCGGGCAAATTTGGAAGAGGACGGAACATCCGATCAATCTCCGGCGGCTCAGCTGAGCCAAAGCTTCGGCCCGGATGCTCACTCGGAGCTTTTGCCGGCGCCTGCCATCGCAGCTTCGATGTTCGACCCAGTTGAGACTGCGGTGGTCCCACCCACTCCACCTGAGCCTACCTGGAATCCAAGCAACCCTGAATCGCTTTCTCCGACTAGCAGCCCTTCCAAGACCTTCCGCAGTCTTGACGCTGTCGGCGAATCCCCGCGCACCCGACTGAATCGCTCCCAGACCTCGGTCGAGGGCAAATCGAATGCCAGTAGTCCAGCCAGCCCCTTTGGAACGCTCACCATCCCCAATGGCAAAGCAAGCGAAAACAGTCTCACCAACGGTGGCAGGCGAGGCAGTTCAACTTCGGTCGCTTCGGCAGCCAGTTCCACCTCGACCTACCGTATCCGCCGAAAGCCGGTTCCATCCGACGCCGACTCGGAGTTCTCTCACCTCTCCCCTCAGCCGAGCCCAGCGCAGCAAGAAGTCGCTCTGCCGGCCACCGAAGAGGAGGGCCCACGCATGATCCAGCACGCACGCACTCCTAGCGGCTCGGACTTTATGCGCAAGGCGCAGGAAGCCGCGCAGGACCACATGCGGGAGAGGAAGGACGCCGACAGGCGTTCAAACCCCATTCCTCCGCCGAAGAAGAGCTCCAAACGGCCCAGCACCGCCCTGGCGGCCACACCTGCTCCGTCACTGAAGGCCGGACTCGGGCTCGGAAGGCAGCCCTACTCGAGCGCATCCGTTCGCGATCTCAAGAATGGCGAAGACAGCCTTACTATTCCTGCTCCTAGCTCCGCCGCAGATGGGCCCACGCAAAGCGCTTCCCGCCCGGCGTCGCGAGCTACGATCAGAAGGCCTACGACCGCGCCCGTCGGCTCTGCTGGTCAGTTCCGATTTGCTAGCGATGCGACGCAGAAGTCGGTAATGGAAGTTGAGGGTCTGCACTTTGTGCTCGGCAAGGGGGATGCTGGCAAAGGCAAGGCCCTGCAGGACGACTCCTCCCCATCGATCCCCAACGCGGTCCGCTTCTTGCAGCATCAGCGAGCCGGCAGCAACGGAGGCGATACAGCGAGTGTTGCCAACGGCTCGCTGCTGGAATCCAGACGCAAGTCGGTCAGCACTCGCGATTCGCGCAGATCCGACAGCGTCAGTGCCAAGTCCGGCAGTCTCCAGGCACCGTCCAAGGAAAGCGACAGCGGTGCCAAGGCGAACCACTTCGCGGGCGGCTGGGGCCTGGAAGAGGAGCTCAAGATCGTTGATCGAGTCCGCGACTCGAAGGGATCGACGCAAAGTGCTGCGGGTGCCAAAGCGCGGCTCTCGATGGACAGGTCGAAGAAGCTACCTGAACTTTCGGCTAAGCCGAGCTTCAAGAACACCATGCTCGAAAACATCATCAACGAGGACGAGTCCGACGAGGTCAAGGCGGCCGCAAGGGAGGCAGGCATCCCAGAAGGATCGTATGCCATCCATCCGCCATCGATGCTGCAGCTGTTCGAAGCGTCGCAATGCCTCGTGTACGACCAGTCGGGCAAGGAGGTCATCTTCGGCGATCTGTTCAAGAAGCGCAGAACGCTGGTCTGCTTTCTTCGTCACTGGTGGTGCGGTTTCTGTCAACAGTTTGCCATGTCGATCCGTCACATCGACCCATTGCCGCTGAAGAAGGCCAACATGGACTTCGTCATCGTGGGTCAAGGAGACTGGCACGTGATCAAGGCGTACCGCGAGGTGATGCAGGTGCCTTATCCAATGTTTGCGGATCCTAAACGCAACGTCTACCGCGCACTTGGCATGACGCTGCGCACCAACGATGCGAACCCGGTCTGCGCTCGACCCGACTATGCGAGCATGGGCATGACCAAGGGCATCTTGGTTGCCATCAAGAAGGGGCTCTTCGACATGCCGATCCGCAATCCGGGTGACATGAAGCTGCTCGGAGGCGATTTCATTCTCGGACCGGGTCTGCAGTGCTCTTTCACGCACCGCATGACCACCGCTGACGGTCACATGGACATTCCTAGAATCCTTGCACAGGCCGGCTGCGATTTGTCGCTCAAGACACCCAAGCCGCTCTACACGGTGGACGAGAAGGAGGCACGCGCTGCCATGTTGGCCGGCGGCAACCAGAATGGCCGGCAGACTCGATCTTTGGGCCGATCCCGCGGCAAGAAGTCGAAAAAGCCGGATGTCGCCGGGCCGGACAGCAGCTTTGGCAGTGCCGCTGGTGCAGCAGCAGTGCCTGGTTCGAACGCACCTGGCAACGCCAGTTCTCGCTTGGCCAGGCCGAGCCTGTGGGGCCGCTTCCCCGGTCGATTCAGCAAATCCCAGGCGTCGCTGCCGTTGTCAGAGTCGATGGCGGATCTGAGCTCGGACTTTGGGCCTGCGCGCGGTCTCAGCGCAGGTCCGCGTTCGGCGTCGGCAATGCGAAAGATCTCGTACGACGGCCGCGTGCGCGAGTCGTTCGAGACGCAACAGACCGACATCGAGTTCGAGTCGCGCGCCACTTCAATCGACACACGTGGCCGCCCCAGCGATGTTTCGGCGCCGGCAGGCCTCATGTCGCTAAACAAAGCGCAATCCATGTCGGATCTGCGAAAGCGGTTCGAATTGAGCACGGGATTGCGAAGCAAATCGCGCCAGGATGCATCGACGGCAAAAGCATCGCTCGAGAGTCACCTGACAGGGCCGCGCAAGGGGACAAGCAACCTGCACCGCAACGTGTCGACCAAGTCGCTGCGCGCGGAGGAGGGCAGTGGTGCTGTGACGCCCACCGCGACCTCGCGACCAACGACGGCAGAGGCGACGTCGGCGTCCAAAGACAAAGCTCCCCAGTCTGCGTCAAAGCAGCTTTCCATCTTCCGGAGCAAGGCGACCGCGAAGCCGGACGACAAGCCGCATCCGACCCCGACGGGTCTCGGCATCGCAGCTGTTGAGGACGGAATGGCGGACATGTCGCTCGCTGCAGAAGACAAGACTGCCAGCGACGATGAGGCTACGACTCCGAACAAGGCCATTCCCATGGCGGCCGATCTGGCAGCCCCGGGCAGCTTCCTGATGGACCTGGACGTGTATGACTCGCTGTCACGCCAGCCGTCGCAGAAGTACTACGGCAAGGCGAAGACGAACGGAAACGGCAGGCTGGACACGGTAGTTGCTATCGATGGACTGTCTCCAAGCCAGTTCAGCGATGGTGGATTCGGCCAAGAGGCTGCGGATGCCGACAGCGACACGGAGCCCTCGATGTCGGCGGGACCATCGCCGCAGCGCTCGCAGAGAACGACGGCGAGTAGCAGTTCTGGTAGTCTCGGACCGAGCGCGAGCGCGAGCTTCTTCAGCTTCAGTACATTCCGCGGCAAGACGAATCTGGAACACCTGCCCGAAGAGGCGGACGAAGAGGACAGCGATGCGCACTCACCCGGTGCGAGCCGCCACAGGAGCCAGGACGAGGGAGACGAGGAGGAGGACGATGACGACGACGAGTCAGAAGAGAACGACGAGCCGATCCAGTTCGAGGATGGCCGCTCGGGCGTCTTCTGAGCGTGCGCTCGTCAAAGATGGATCGTATGCTATCACGTATGCGGACGTTGGCATCCGCACCAGGCGGTGTCCGTGTACTTCTGTAATGCCTCAGCTGCGCTATGCTTTAATCCAAGTCCCTCAATAAGAGAGTCGATGCTATATTTAGGTGGTTGAGTGGCTGGAGCAGGTGGTTCTTGGCAACGTGGCGAGGACTTTGCAGAAACTTCAGCGGGGTGCAGGTTTGCGAAGGGGTGCAAGCAAACGGTTCTGTCCGAGGACGGAAAGTGTTGGTCTCAGTTCGGACGCGTCGGAGGTTGGAAAGCACAGCCTGGACGCGAGAGGGGTAAGGGTAGCACGGGAGCAGAGGACGGGACTGACAGAAGTTTCAATGCACGACGAGCATGCTCGGAATCTTGGCACATGCGTGTTCCATGCACGCCAACCGAGCTGGCTGCTGTATCTTGCTGGCACAAGTCCGGAACACGACGAGACGGCCACATACGCTGGTGCTTCCAGGCAATCCTTTGGGTGAGCGTGCACTAGATAGCGTCGGGACGGCGCAGGGTATGAGTGAATGCTAGTGAGATTAAGTACTGTAACTCAGAGATGGTTCGGGCCTGCATGAGGTGAAGCGACAGGATGCATGCCGTGTCGGATAGCCCGCTGGGCTCGCTTGCATGCGTCAAGATTGCATCTGTACAGGATCGGATCCTCCGCGCTCGGATCCCGACCGATGGCAGTGCTCAGGCCCGCATACTTTCCTGCAGGGCTTGTTGCCTCGACCTCTCAAAGCAACACAGGGGAAGCGACGGTGTCTTGCCGCCCCACGCAAACCGCCGTTACTGCCTCGCTTTCATGTCGTGACAGCGCTCACCCTCACGCACGCCCACCCACTGTGCAGCAACCGTCAGACTTTGCTGGCCCCCACCGGCCCTGCGGCTGACATCCTCCGTTTCACCGCTCACAGCCTCGCTTCGCACCTCCATCTCGACCTGTTCTCTGGCACGGAAACACATCGACAGCCATGTCGGGATTTCATCGGCCCTTCCGTGCGCCACACTCTGCCAACACACCGTATGAGACGGCGATACACGACGAGCCCGAAGTCATCGACCCCAACCTCTACGGTCCTTTTGGTCATCGATACCACGAGAGCGCCGTCGACATCCCGGACCACGACGATGCACATCACGGCGCGTCTCCGTCTGACGGGACTTGGCATGAGGTCGAGACCACGGAGCAGCATCGTCGCCTCCACCACAACAAGGACCAGGCCCAGCCCCTGGATCCACTGCTTCAGACAGCTATTCCGCTCGAGCACATGTCGAGGACGCATTCGGCTGCGCCGTCGTCCTCAGCCGCCAGTCAGCGAGGCTTCGTGACGCACGCGGCTCCCATGGCCATCGACTTCACCCAAGACAGCCGGTACACGGTGGTCTCTAGCGTCGAGAAGCCTTCGTCGGGTGATCCGTCGCAGATCGGACAGACACATCTCAGGCGCAGGTCTAAGGGCTTCACCGAGCACTCGCGAGGCGGCAGCCTCTTCGACCTTGCACACGGCAGGGAGAAGGGCAAGGCATCTAACAGGCCGCACATTGAGGAGCATGGCGAGGACCTTCCCATTACCTTCCGCCACCTCATCAAGCGGCCCGTCATTCGTCAATGGCTTTACGGCAACAAGCTCTACCGCGAAAAGGACGAGCGCAAAGCCTCCCAGTTTGAACTCGTCTTCGACCTCATCTTCGTCGCCGTCGTCAACGGTCTCGGGCATGCCACCGCCGAGAGCAGCTCGGCGATCAACGTGCTCAAGTTCGTCCTGTCC
This sequence comes from Moesziomyces globuligerus, assembly GCA_030849465.1. Taxonomy (NCBI): domain Eukaryota; kingdom Fungi; phylum Basidiomycota; class Ustilaginomycetes; order Ustilaginales; family Ustilaginaceae; genus Moesziomyces; species Moesziomyces globuligerus. The sequence goes on from JARVLF010000014.1 coordinate 427,236, forward strand.
TTCTGGCCGTGCTTCTCGCTGTGGACTGATGTGCGCCTCTTCCTCAACACCAGCGGCACGGACGACATGCTCGAGCGCCTGCTTCTGCTGGGCTGGATGATCCTCCTCGGTGGGTACTGCGCCAATGTCTCGGGAGTTGAAATAATCAAGGCTACACCGGAGCTGCTGGCCCTGCTGCACAGTGAGGAGGCCGAAGGAGATGCTCCCGCCCAGCTCAATGCACACGGCCTCGCCGCCGAGATAAAGTCCATCTTCCGCCGTGCAGGTGGCGCAGAGGCGGCAGGGGGTGAGGAGGTCAAGCTTGCCGTGCCCGCCTTTGGCGGGTATTGGTTCACGGAGGGGTATAATCGGGCCATCCATGCGGCGATCGGATTCTTCCTCGTCTCCAAGCTCTGGCGACTCGGTATCTACCTCTACTATGGCTTCTGCCTGCCCAAGTTCCGCAAGGCGCTCTGGCTGAATGCGCTCGCCATGTCTGTGATCGCGGCGATCTACATCCCCATCACGCTCACCGACAGCCCGCTGCTCATCCTCGTCCTCATGTGCACGGGCATCCTCGTCGAGCTTCTACGCGCCTACATCGTGGCAGCGGCGATCAAGCTCTTCCACGGTCGATCGAAGCGTACGGGCAACCATATGTTCATCCCCGCCCAGTCGCACGAGCATTCGATCGAACGCTACGTTCTCTTTGTTATTCTCATCGTCGGCGAGTCGATCATCAGCAGCAACTTCATCGCAAAGCCAGGCACCTTTGGGCTCAATCACGAGTTCGGACGCATGGCGCTCGGCATCACCATCAGCGTGCTCGTCATCTGGATCTACTACGACGCCGACGGCAGCCGCGTCTACCAGCATGCGCTCCGCCGCAACTCGTTTACGAGCATCACCTTCGGCCACATCCACTACCCGCTCACCGCCTCGCTCATCCTCATGGCCGCATCCCTCTCGGCGCTCATCTCCAACACCAAGATCAAGGGCGGTTACGTTTGGTACTTTGGCGGCTCCATGTCGTGCATCATGCTCTGCCTCGGCCTCATCGGCATGATGCATCGCAATCTCGACGTCTATGGCTCGACACTTGTGCCGCGCTCGGCTCGCATCTCTGTTCGCTTCCTCGCCACCATCGGGTTTGCCCTCCTCCCACTAAAGACCAATTGGAAGTCGCTCAACCTCCTCGCCGTCGTCGCCGCTAGTCTGGTGGGCATCGTGCTCTTCGAGACCTTGGGCAAGATCGGCGCAGTAGGTCGCAGATTCGACGCAGACAAGAGCCGCGAGCTCTACGCAGATATGGACGCCCACGGCCAGAAGAAGCTCAAACTCGACAGAAGGGCTAGCTGGCATCCCTTCGACGACCTTACCGCTGGCGAAAAGGGAGAGGAGGACGTCGGCATCGAGTCCGAGATCGGCCATCTCGAAGAAAAGGACCTCACCCACGGACAGCGCTGGGCCTACGCTGCTTGAAAATCCCACTCTCCCTTGTGTTCGCAGTTTCCTCAGTGGCACTTGCATGCCTGCCTCGCCCTCGTTTTGCATCCCTCGCAGTATGTTCACCTTCATTCAGCTTCTTGCTTTGCACCGCAACTCCATAGATACGCATTCTTTGAACTTCTCACTCGTCCATCTGTCTGCTCGTATTCGTTGTCGCAGCATCGCTGAAGCACTTGCATGGACCATGGTATGAAGAGGAGATGGTCGGAAAGCAGTAGGGTGACTTGTCCATTTTTTCGGACGAGTGTCAGATTCACCGACTCAGTGCAGAGTGGAGGTGGATCGCCGATTCCCGAGCGGCAGTTGCATTTTTTTTCCACTCAAGTAAGGCTCCAGAAGATGATGCCAACCTCCTGCAACAGCCATTACCATCACGGACCTAGACTTCGAACCCTCAACTCGACTCGATACGGTGCGCGATGAATGCGAGAGCCACTTCGCTGCGGGCTTTGCTCGAGAGCACGGCAGCGCCTTCGCCCGCCGGCCGATCGTTTCACTCGGCTGCCGCGACACTCGCCAGCCGTGACACCTACCGTGGCGGCCAGTCCAATTCCAAGAAGACCAATCAGCGCCGCAAGCAGGATCGCGTCTCGGAAACCCTTCTCACCGCTTCGCGCTTCGGCAAGCAGGCGTCAACGATCAACAAGGCTACATCCGACCGCTTCTCGGGATGGAAGTCGACCCCGGGTCCCAGCACACGGCGCAATGCCGGGCGGCAACCTCTTTCGCGCGATGCGAGAAAGAGCTTAGCACGTGCAACTTCGCCCGAGAGTATCGAGGTACTGCTAGGCCCGCATTCGAGTGCGGTGCTGAGCGAGTCGCTCTGGGAAGGCAAACCGCGTGCGGGGGCCAAGATCTCGGCACGCGACTTCATCATGCCCCGCCGCGACCTTCGACCGGGCGACTTTGTCGAGCTTCGACGCAAGACCAACTCGGTCGGCATCGTGGTTCCTCCTCCCGAAGATGTACGCTCGGAAAGTACAGAGTCGGGCGAAAAGGACAAGAACAAGGTCGCGGTCAAGGACCTGTACGTGCTCATCACCTCGGGCCAGATCGTGCTCTACCGCGAGGCGGATGTCATGTTCCAGATCCCCAACGTCATCGAGCCCGAGCTCGTCCAGGCAGCGCCACCAGTCAGCAAGAGGTTCGTTGTGACCACGAACAGTCTGGATACCCCCGTCAACAGCGATGGCAGCCACGATGACCACTCGGCAGGCAACGGTGCTGACGCCGATCCCACAGACGGCGCCGCAATGCAGGAGGAACCAATCGACGAGACACGCTTCGAGGCGCGTGCATCAATTTGCACCAAGCTCCGTATCCTCGAGCGACAGAAAGAGCGAGAGCTCCAGCGGCTGCTCCCCAGCTTCCAGTCACTCTTCCTCGTCGATGGTGCGTCCCAGAAGTCGGGGGAGGTGGCCAAGCTCCGCGCAAAGAGGAGTGACCTCCGGACCGGCACGATCACCACGTTCGAGGCGGCAAAACTCATGCAGGAGCTACGCGATCGTCTTGTTTCAGGAGGCAAGGAACCGCAAGCAGCGGCGCCGTTCACGGCTACCACCGTCTACGCTGCCTACGAGCTGCTCATGTCGCAGCCTTCGCACTTCCTCGCCGATGCCCTCTCACACCGCACCAGCCAGCTCTTCCTCTGCCGCAGCGAGGAAGAGCGCGCGAACCTTCACCGCGTCTCATCCTGGATCGCCTCGGCGTCCGGCTCTCCGGGCCAACGCTTCATCGACGCGTTCTGCAGCAAAGCAAAGCAGATCCGGGAATGGTTCGAGTCCCAGCCGTACGACGCATCGGGTCCGCCGAGACTCGTCGACGCGCCGCAGCCGCTGAGTGGGGTAGAGTGGACTGCCGAAGACCGGGCTATCATCCAGTTCTTGCACACAAGCCTCGGTACGCGTCGTGAGGTACAGGACGACACGCACGGCAGCATTGCCAGCGAGATCATGAAGCGCGCCGGCGGAAACTTCCGACTTTTGCCGCACCCGAACATTAGCGAGCTGCTGACCGTCGATAAGGCGGCAAGCATGCTGTTGGCTGAGCAAGAAGGAGCGCTCGGCAAGGCGATGCTCGAGACGGTAGGCACGGATCTGGTCGCTGGGCTGGATCTGCAGCACGCGCTGGTGCTGCGCTTCCTGACCTCGATCGGAGCGCTCCCGCCGTGGCAGAACCCGATTCGGCTCGACGCGGGCTTCCGCAGCGCCGTCATGACTGTCAACGGCGGCGAGCCGGAACGCGAGCCAACTGCATCGGACAAAGTCGGCGAGAAGGCGGGAAGATCTACCGCGAGCCTCGCCAAGAAGTTCGGCCTCTCGACCGATGAGCAGGTGGAAGCGATTCGACACGATTTCGGAAGGGACCACACGGTGTATGTCATCGACGACGAAGGGGCCTTCGAGCTGGACGACGGCATCTCGATCGAGCGCGTGATGGGCCGGGAGAAGGAGCAGGCATGGGTGCATGTGCACATTGCCGATCCGACCGCATGGATGCAGCCGGGCGACAAGCTGAGCAAGCGGGCTGAACGTCGCTTTTCGACGCTCTACTTTCCCGAGGCACGCTGGGCAATGTTGCCCGACGACTATGTGCGCAGCGGCGTCGGCCTCCAATCCTCTTCGTCCGCCGTGGCTGGTACAAACGCCGAGGGACAGCGCGTCATGACCTTTAGTGCGCTCGTCGATCTGTCGACCGGCCTCGTGCAGGACACCAAGCTGCGGCCGGCGTTTGTGCACGACGTCAAGACGATCTCGTACAAGAACGCGAGCGAGCTGCTTGCCGCTACCTCGACTTCCGCATCTCAGGAAAAGGAGACGGCGGACCTGTCGTTGTTGGGCCATGTGGCGACGCGGCTGAGCGAGAACCGCGCGCGCAGCACAGCGTTCTTCGGCCACCGACCCGGTTCGTCGGTCAGCGTGGCGCCGTTGCCGCTTCCGGATGTGCCCGCATCGGCTTCGGCGCTGCAGAGGCCGTACTTCTTCGCAGGATTTCCCCAGATCAGCCTCTCGTCCGACCTGCTCGAGTCGCAGCAACGCAAGCAGACGGGAGGCGTGGTTGAGCTGGCCAGATTCGTGGTGTCCGAGATGATGATCTTGGCCGGAAGGGTGGCGGCGTCTTATGGCGAGGAGCACGGGCTTGCAATGGCGTATAGGGGCCAGAATGCGCCGGCGACGCGAGCGGCGACGGAGAAGCTGCTGGCCATGCGCTTCAACATGCCGGATCTCAGCACTTTGGGCGGTCCTCCCGTCTCGCTGATCAGCGAGACCGGTGATATCGGCCACGGGTTGATCGCCTACGAGGATATCCTGTCGGAAGGGATCTCGATCGCGGCAGGTGGCTATTCTGTTCGCTCGGGCCTGCACTTTTCGCTGGGCATTCCGGCGGGGCTGCAGGGCCCGTATGCTCCGATGCCGCAGATGCGCGATGCACTTACCAAGGGAGGCTACGTGCGCACCACCAGCCCGCTGCGTCGCTGGCCCGACATGCTGGCGCACTGGCAGCTGAAACACCACCTCGTACATGGCAAGCCGCGCTTTAGCGTACATGACGTCGAACACATGCTGCCGCAACTCGAGAGGCAGGAGGCCAGCGCCAAGCAGCTCATGCGCGCCTCGCAGCGATTCTGGCTCCACCTTCTCCTCCAGCGCTCGCTCCACAACAAGGATGCAGATGCCGGCCGGCTCGATGGACCGTTCACTGCCACCGTCGCCCTGCCCGAGGTTCGAGTCAATGCGGCCACCCTGTCCGCCCGCGTCCGTGTGCATATCAACGAGCTCAACCTCCCCGCCGACCTCGAGTGGGACCCTACCGGCCCCCTGGCCGAACTCGGTAAGACCTACAAGGTCGCTCCCATCGCTGTCGTCTCTGCTGGCATCCGCTCCGGCCTCACCGTCCGTCGGGTCTGAAAAGGTGGGGCGGACCATCCCCTCTTCCTTTCCGCATCATAGACATGCCGATGCAATCTGGCAATGTATCCGCCACTCCCATCGTGCTCCGGCTTCCAGAGAAGCGCTTTCGTGTCTGCCGCCCGGAGACGCGTCGTGTCGGCTTTGATAGTTGAGCATTAGGTGCAAGGTGGGCTGGGCAAAGGAAGGAATCTCCGAGGGACGAGCCCTTTGAGGGGTATATGGCAAAAGAGAGAGAAAGAATAAGTGAGTGCTGTGTGGCCAAGACTGTGCTGGCGTACGGTCGAGCGGAGCAGGACTAGACATCGAGCTGAAAAGGTTGTCAGAATGTGCAAGGGTCAGTACACCTGTGATGTCCCATTTTGCACGGCATCGATCCGAGTCCGACTCACGTAGATGAGCAGCGGCTCTCCGGGGCCTTTGATCTCTGGGATGGTGCACTTGAGGTCGAAAGCCTTGGCGAGGAGCACCTTGAAGATCTTTTGGACGTTGATGGCGTGGCTCGTCGAACAGAAGATGAGCGGAGCTTTCATTGCCTTGGAGAATCTGCGCGCCTGCTTGGTGATCTCGTCCTGCTCTTCGCGCGGGAGCGTAGCGTAATGATCGTACTTGGTGCCCACGAGAAAGGGGATGGCGGTCTTGTTGAAGCCGCGCGCCTGTCGATACCACTCCTTGATCGAGTTGAGCGTCGACTTGCGCGTGAGGTCAAACATGAAGAGGATGGCTACCGCATCATTGCAAACCAAGGGCAGCATATTGACAAACTCGCGCTGTCCGCCGAGATCCCAGATGGAAAAGGTGATCTCGGTGTTGCGAATCGAGATGGTCTTTTCCATAAAGTTGACGCCGAGTGTCTGGATGTAGTCCTCGTTGAAGCTGCCCTCGACATAGCGCACCATGAGACTCGTCTTACCGATCTGCGAGTCGCCGACCATACCGACCTTGAGGATGACGCTGTTGACGAGCAGAGGGTTGATGTGACTGAGACAGCTGACTCCATGAGATGTGGGAGCATTGCAACGAGACTTACCTTGACTTGTCGGAGCTGCCACCGCCGGAAGCTTCCTGGCTGCTCGATGACGAAGCCGCAGAGGCCGACATCTTGCGAAAGGGAGTCTGACCGAGCCAGCCCTATCAGAAGCGCTTGGAAAGGAGGGGGCCCGGGTGAAGCTCTTCGGCGAGATTGGTGGAGGCCGGTACTGCCCCGCGTGACTGTCACAAGACCTTCCTGTGGCCGGGACGCTGTTGCCGGCGGCGAATCCGACGACGAATGGCGTGGGTGACGGTGAGGTGAAGAGACTGGAGGAATGAGGACAAGCGGCAATCGAGAAGGCATTGATTGAGGGTTTGAAGCACTGGCCTTTGTAGCGCAGCATGAGCGCTTGGGCCGAGACCAACACCTTTGGCTGCGCTTTGGTGGGCGCGCGTGTGGGTTGCGCGCGTCGCCCTCTCCAGTCACATCTGAACGTCTCCACAGCTGCCTTTTCATGCTCCCTCTCGCCACGACTGTGACTGCCATTCTGCTGCGTGTAGCCCTTGCGAGAAAATCACATTTCACTCACACATCACCGATACACAAGCTCTGCTCCACTGGATCTCCCCCGATCCGGTCGCGTCCAGGGTTCGTTGAACCTTCGCAATCATCACTCGCCGACCCCCTCGACCACCACCTTACTTTGATCTCTCCGAGCTTCACCTTGAGCCTGCTGTAGGAGTGACGACATTCTCTACATTCCGTTGTTCCGTGCGCATTAAGGATTCAGCAAGCCACGCTGCCGCCTCATCCGCGCTCTCATTAAGCTCGCAGTCTCGACCTCATTTCGCCCAACATACATCTCGGCGCCGCCACGTCTACCAGCCGGTCCGCCGCGCCCATCGATCCAACATGCCAGCCGACTACGACGCGCTTTCTGACGGCAGCGAACTCACGGGCGAAGACTCCGGCTCCGATCACCACCACGAAGAGGACGACGACGAGGTCATGGCCTCTGCCCCGCGCACCCCCTCCAAGAAGCGGCGCCGCATCGTACGCGCCGTCGAGGACGACGATGACGAAGACGAGGACGAAGTTGCGGACGCCCTGGACGACGATGCGGACCAGCTCGAAGATGACGATGAAGCCGAGGAGGACAATGACGAGCTCGACGAAGATGACGACGACTACGACGCGCCTTCGACGTCGCGCACGCGGCCGGCGCGGACATCTGGACGTCGATCCGCAACCTCATCACGCGCAGCAAGCACACCTAAGCGGACACCCCGCACTTCAACTCGCAAAGCTGCCGAGTCGACGCCAGCAAGCACGGGCGCGAAGAAGTCGTTGCGCGTCAAGCTGACACGCACCCCGAACGCCTCTGCGCCTGCCGCTCCGGAATCTTCACCCGCCGCCTCTTCCCGTCCTTCACGTGCCGCCGTCGCTGCGGCTCCGGCGTCTCGTCGAGCCAAAGATGCGAGCAAGGTCAAGTGGAAGCCGCAGACGCGGGGCAAGGATTCCGACCTGGACGACGACCCGATCCGCACACCCGAGGACGACGAGCTGGACGGTTCCGATCTCGACGTCTCGCGTGCGGTCACGGCGGATCCGGACGCCTCTGGTTCCGAGGAGTCGTCTTCCGAGCCGGACGAGGCGACGGCGGCCGAGATGGCCGCCATCATGGGCAAGACGGCGCGCCAGCTGGCGCGCGAGGGCGGCGTAGAGTCCGAGCATATGGAGCTGCCCATGTTTGATCCGAACCGCAAGAAGAAGCTCACCGAAAACGAACTCGCGCTCCGCCGGAGCGAGACGGCGAGGAAGCGCAAGAACCAGGTCGAGAAGAAGCTCGAAGACGACAAGGTCGAGACGATCAACCGGCTGCTCAAGAAGCAGGTCGGCAGGAGCAGGAACAAGCTGCCTCGGGCAGGGAGTGCCGAGGATTCGGATGAGGAGGCCGAGCAAGCAAAACGCAGAGGCAGAGAGGAGATGTCGAGAAAGGCGCTCAAGGATATGCCCGCCCCCTTTTACAGGTACATCGACCGCGGAGATGCAAAGATCCTCGCGGTCCCCAATGGACCTCCGATGGTCGAAGAGATCTGGGGACATAATTACGTCCAGGTCAACCAGGCCCTCATCGAGGAGATTGGCGAAAAGCCGAGCGAGGTGCCAAAACACGCCTCGGATAGGCAGCGATCCCTCGAAGAAAAGGCAAGCCAACGGTTCGCCCAGCAGCGAGAACGATGGGAAGAAGACCAGAAGCTCGAACACACCTGGGGCCAGGAAGGCCTCTACGAGTACAAGCTCCGCTCCGCCCTCGGCCAATCCCGCCGCGAGTGGATCGGTGACCGTCGCCCACCCACGCCCGAAAACGACGCCGACCGAGAAGAGCAAGAGGAAGACCCCGACGTCGAAGCAGACCAAGAGCCGGATGCAGCTCCGGAAGACTCAGAGCAGCCAGACGAGCCCGAGTCCCAGTGAAGACGCCGCCCACTCTGCTTGCCCAGGTCAGTCGTCAATGTCAATGAGAAGCGGTGTGCGATTGCTACTTTGTGTTACTTTTTGCGGATGCATTTAAGACTACGATACTACTACAGAAAAGCCGTTGACGGGCCATGCCTAGCCTCCACGAGGACCGCGAGCGAGCAAGGGATGGAGCCGACTGGATGCGGGGAGGGCGGCGGGAGTGGATGCGAGTTGCGAGAGAGATGCGGCAAAACAGAGTGCGCGGTGGTGTTACATAGAAATCATGGTTGGGCAGTGAGCTGCAGTAGAGTGTGAGATGGCGATAGAGCATGGCGATGCTTGCCAGCAGACAAAAGGGTTGACAGAACCAGCGCAGAGCCAGTGCTACCCCGATGCTGCGATGCACGACCAGGTGGGGGAGAGAGAGCGCAGACGCGCCAACGGCTGGAGAGCAGTAGTCTTTGAGGACCAAGAGACAAGGAAAACGGGGCCGGTCTCGACGGAGCCAGTAGGTATGGGTTTTCTTGCGTACGCTTCTGCGCGTTGCGGAACGGAGCTAGAGAAGAAACGGGCCAGGGCCACAGGACGATCTCGGAATCGGAACCGGAAGCAGGCGGATATGCGGGCAAGCGCATGAGGAGCGGCTGCGTGCAGCAACAACGGGGCAATTGATCATGTTTGCTCGTCGCGCCTTGGAGACGACGAGCGATCAGTTGCCACACGTAGCCGCTCCTCATGCACTTGCCGCAACCGCCTTCGACACCTTCGGCGCCTTTGCCTTCTTGCTCTTCTTCTCCGACTCGGCGCGGGGCGGCAGAGCCTCTTCCCAGACCTTCTCGTTGAGGCCCTTGACGTCGCGCGTGTGCGAGCGAGCGGAGTCCTGAGCGGCGCGCATGGTGGCGTCGTAGGCATCCGAGCCCAGAATCTTGCGGAGCTCGATCTCGTTCTTCTTCATCCAGAAGACTGGAGGGAGCGTGCGCATCATCTTCTCGCTGGCAGCAAACATGGCGCGGTGACGCATTGCGGGGGCCTCTGGGTCGTCACGGAGATCCGACTGCTTGGTGTTGGGCTGCATGGCATCCTTGCGGTTGTACTCGAGGCGAGCCATACCGGGCGACAGACACTGAACGAGGTAGAAGATGTTCTCCAATGGCTCGGGCGTGTCGAGGATGACGTTGGGCTCTCGGTCGCTGTTGTCACCATCGCCGTCGACGCGGACCTTCCAGATGAACTCGTTGTCGAGCTTGTAGGAAGGGGCGTTCTCCTTGCGGCGGCGAAGCGTCTTGCGCTGCTTGCCGTCGTCGTTCTCCTCGGCCTTGTCCTCGTCCGCCGAACGGCTGGATCGGTGGAAGTCGATGAACTTCTTCGGGATCCTGACGTACATGAAGCCGTCGTCGGTGAAGGCGCCGTGAGGAGCGCTGCGGCGGAGCACGTAGAGCTCGGTACGAGCCGAGTCGGTGCCTGCCCAGCCAGAGGACTCGAGCTTCTGGCGCTGCTCGAGGATGAAGGGCCTAGCCTTCTCCCAGGACTCGCGAGTCCAGGGCTTGGAGACGTGGTCGAGGCGGACCATCTTCTTGGCCTCGTCCAAGACCGCGTCAGAGCTGTCGAAAATCACGCCGCAGTCCTTGGGGCCCTGTAGGTGTTCGGATGAAGAAGGGGAGGGTTGTTTGTCAGCTACAAGCTTGTAAAGTTACGGTTGAGAGGCCAAGATGACGAGCACTGAGTTTGAGAAATACGTACTGCAAGGGTGAGATCGACGACCTGCTCTTGGTTCTTGTTGTTCTTCTTGCCCATTTTGGCGGAGGAGAATATGAAGGGAGGGAGGGGGTAGAGGGGGGAGGGGGGGGGGGGGATAGCCTTGCTAAAGACGCGAGAGTTGATTGGTGACGTAGCCCGAACGGCTACGAGGTGGTTTGCTTGGGGAGGGGAGCGAAAGCGAACGACTCGATACTAGAGCGCTCGCAACCGGTCCGTGAGTAGTTGATAGAAGCGGCGGCCGAAAGTTCAATATACGGCGGCGGCGATGGATTGCGCTGGTGGACGTGGGATCGACGAGAGCAAATGAGCAAACGCTGCGTTAAGTGTGAGTGTGAGAGCTGGCTATTGTTGTTGCTGGTAGGCAATGTCGTGTTGTGTTCCGATGGAGAGGAGGGAAGATGGGATCGATGAAAGTCTGGCTACTTTATACGCTCCGTTCGGACGATGCCAGCTCGAGGAGCGGGCCCTCCGATGACTAGGAAAGGGCATGCACTGGTCGGGTGAGCGTGCGGTGGTCTCGCCGCACGGTCCCTCTCGCTCGCTTCACACCGGGCTCGACAGTGGACGAGAGCCTCGACAGCGACCGGAAAGCGTAGGGGAAGCGGTGCCTGCGGGGCCAGGCCAGACGAGCGGTACTGGGAGAGAGGCGCAGTAGCCAAATGAGCAGAGACGTGGCCACGCAAATGGCCGAAGTGGGAACGGGTGCAGGCGTGGCGCAGTCAGACGAGCGGAGTGCATGCCATGCGGCGCATTGACAGTGTGGGGAGCAGCCAGCATACAGGAGGCAGCGCAGCGTGCGTCGGAACACGCCGAAAGTGCCCTCGATGCCGGTGGGGAAGCTGACGAGGGCATCCCACCTGTGTGCGCGGCGAGCGTGGGTGCGGCGGGGATTCTACGGCGAGGCTCAGCACCAGACCAGCGTGGTCACAGCAGCACGGCGGTCCGAACGAGAGGCATGAGAGCTGGGCGGACTAGCCGAAGGAAACACCTTGAGTTCCCCCGAAGGATCACACTAGGGCAGGCGGAGGAGAGAGACGGCCAAGCGCAGCACGCTGTCACGGTGCAGGTGCCTCCCCGCATTCAGCGTGCGGAGAGACCTGGGTGTATCATGGCTGCCGCTTTGCCGCTCCACACGACCAAGCTCATTTCGGTTGCTCAGGGCAGTTCCGACGTGCTTTGTTGGGGGCCAAAGTGCGCTCTTTGAGCGCCTTGGACTGCTCCGTCTCAGTGATACTGTATAGCCGTGCGGCGTTGCGTCTGTGCATTCGCGCCAGTGCCACGATGGGCCTTATCTGTAGCTCAAGGTTGCAGAGCCGACTCTCGCCTTGTCTCCCGTTGGCCCTGAACCTGGCCCCGTCCACCTTTGACTGAAGGTTCTGCAAATCCCTTCGGCCAACATCGGCCCCGAAAGGGTATTTTCAGCTCTGTCGTTGAAGGCTTTGGACTTGGTCACTGCGAGGGGCAGGACAGGCAGGGCCAGTTGGGCGGAGCTCGACTACCCGGCGCAAGCTGACGACCGGAGTGGGTAGCAGCTCGCGTGAGCAAGACCAGCCGAGGCTAGCCGCAGAGTCACAGCAGCTGCGCTTTCGGTCGCGCACTGCTCCAGCATAAGGGTGCAACACGCCGGCTCTGCAACGCCGACGGGATGCACGCTGCGAGTGGAGGCTTGAGCTGCCGTCCGGCGCATGCAACTCGCCATGCTTGTGCCGTTTCACCTGCCCCAGCCCGGCACTTCTTTGTCTTTCCATGCATCGCTTTCGCTGCATCGCTTGGCCAGACTATAAAAGCGACTGCCGCCTCTGCAAGCGCGTTTCTGCCATGTTGCCCCGATGCATCTCAGATCCGCGTCTCAACCCGCACCAGTGCCACACCTCAGATTCCATATCTATTCCCGCCTAGGTGAGCACAAGCTGAGACCGAGACGAGGGGAGAGGAGACGACAGCAGGCGTAGAGTTGATTGTGTGGCCCGAGGCGAGACCACGTCAGGATTGCTGGAGCGAGCGGCCAGCCCACACGAGGTTGGATGCAGCCCGAGTTGCGGGGCTTGGAGGCGCTGCGCAGTGTGTGTGCACATCTAGCCGAGCTCACGCTAGATAAGGCGGGCCGATGTTGCGTCTGAGCTGAAGAGCGAGCTGTCTGACTGCTGTCTAGCCTTACCTCGGCTCGACGCTGCTTGCCGAGGCACTTGGGCTGCGCAGCCTCCACACTTGCGCCTTCACGCACGGCCAACCCCAAAGAAATTGAGCGAAAAAGTGCGGGGTAAATATGCAGGGTGCTGGAGCTGCATATGGACTTGCGCTCTTTTCCAGTCTTACTTTTTTTTTCTCTTTAGACGCCAGTTGTTTGGGCTGGAGAGCCGCTCCCGTGTGACGTGGCCAGAGTTGGTCTGGCCCATGCACCTTTGCCTTGCAGACCCCATGACCTCTCGCTCCACGCGCATAACTCCAGCCAAGAGGCCGAAACGCCTCCCAAGACTCGATTGCCGGGTCTACACCATGCGAGATTACAATGGCGTTTGCAGCTCCGCGAGCTAGCTTGGCTCTGCAGCCATTATCGCTCCAACCCCGCACCGATATCGAGCCAACCCAATGCGAGGCTGCACTTTCCCACACGCTCGCTCTTTTCGGCTGCGACTCGTCTCGCTTGCAGCTGGGCTAGCTAGTTGGCTCGAGCACGTCTTGTGACCCGCTCCGCTGAGCATCGTTGCGCCTCGCCGCGCCCTGCATCACGCTGCTTCCATGCGCATCCACCTGGCCCCTGCGCCGGCACCTGCATGCACGCGATAGCTTTTTCTTCAACCACGCTGCCCCTTTTTTGTCCACCCACGCCTTCATTTCATCGTCACGCGAGTGATGGAAATGAAGCGCAGGGTATCTGAGATGTGGTAGGCACGCTGGGCCGAGGCTGGTTCCGCAAAGGGACAGTCCTGATCACACCGGGCTGAGGGTGAAAAGGGTTAGAGGCACGCAGGGGAGTATTTGGTACCAGTCGAGAGCGGCTGTCTGTGTTGGCGCGGTCTGGGCCAGCACACGGGCCATCTCATCGTGAACGGTCACCACGACTCGCGCTCGCGCACGACGCAGGCGACCCAATCAGCGCTGACTCCGCTCGCAACGGCTACCTGGGTCCACTTTCCCCACACTCTGAGCCGCCTTCTGGTCTCGGACTGGGCAATGCCTCGCGCTACACTGGCTGGGGATATCGCCATTTGCGTCCGCCAAGCTCGCACAGCCCCAAGAGCAAGGTTGCCTTTGGGTGGGAGAAAGGGTCGTCTCGGCTGACAACTGCCTCGGCATCAACGTACAGCACAGGCTTCATGCCAACCAGTTCAGACGGACCCGCGCATCCAGCACTTGCTGTACCTTTCTACACGACACTGTATTAGGCTGCACTTGGCTGCACGATGCTGTTGGGGCTCATGGTTTAGCGTCGTGGGGATGTGAGAGGAGCGTGCCAGTTCCGGGCCTCGGGTCGGCTGATCCGAGGCTAACCTCCACACGCCAGCTGGCTTTGGAGAAAAAAAGAAAAGACCCTGAGCCAAAATGCGCACGGACGCCTGCAACCCCCTGGAGCGCGCGCGCGGGAGGCCCAACACTTCAAGTTGCGCACGAGAAAAGCCTCCACCCGCCCTCAAGCCGCCGCCTCCTCGAGTCTGGAACTGCTATCGTTGGCATTGGCCCTCGCTCATGCTCAATTGCCAGGCATCTCGAGCTACGGACTGACGTCGTTCAGTGAGACCCTCACGGCTGAAGTGCTTTGCATCGAAGCCAGACCAGCCTGTGTACAGAGAAGCTTGAGAGCTCAGACTCGCTTGCAGCTTTTCATCGCCGCTGCCATGGCTCGTGCCGTCACGATGGTTGTCTATCCTCCCAGCCCGGCCTCGCACGCTCGGCTTCCCGAGTTCAAGATCGCCTTGCTGCAAACCAATGAGCTCGTCCACCTGTGCCGGCTTGCTTTCCTGGGTGCGATCGACTACTTTCTCCGATCTCGTCCTGCCTAATACGCCGAATCGCCCTGGTGGTCCAACCCGCGCAGCTCGAGCCACCTTGTCCTGTCGCCCCTTGTCGCAGTGTCCGGCTTTGCGCCTCGCTCTGCACTCAGTAGCACGATTTCAGCTGCACTGTTCGCAACCTATCGCACGAGGTGAGAATAGCGTATTGCAAGATGGCGAGACGGAAGCCTGGCAAGCACTTCTGAGCTGAGTTTGCACGGCCATACACTGAACCTACGGAAAGACCTGAGAGACGTACGCAGCGGACTGCGCATGAGATGCACAATCGACAGCTCTCACCCATGAGGCACCTGGCAGTGCCCGCACACGGACGGCTGGTCCCCTGGCTGCGCTCTGTCGATCCCGCGGTGCGAGTCGATCGGAACCAGGAGCGACGGGCTGCGGCGCACCAGGTACACCTGCTTGTCACATGGAACACATGCCCGGCAGCGGTCAACAGCTGGGCTGCCCGCTCGTATAGATCTGGGTAGAGACACCCCTCCCATCTCCCCCCTGCGGTCGAAAGCGCTGCAAGCATCGAAACTGTCTAGAGCGTAATCGTGCTTCTGCGCCATCCTGCTGCGGCGCGCTTCGGCTGCTGAGATGCAGGCCCCATCGAAACATCTCGTGGCCCCATGTGGCCCCATGCACCCAGCACCACGACGATTGCGCTTCCTAGCACCCAGATCGCTGCCCGGTTCGTCCGTCGTCCTGCACCCAACCCTCTGGACCGACTGGCATCCTGTCTCGGCAGCACGTGAAGGCCCGTCTTCTCGAACGCACGTCGGACTTTGCCTTGCCTCGCATGTGCGAGGCCCGCGCTGCGGCGCCACGTCTTCCAATCGTGGCTGTCGATGGTCTTCCCAGCCCGGATCACGTCGGAACGACGCTGCTTGCCCGGGAGTCGCCGAAGAGCTCCTCGCCGCGCGCCTCCTGGCGGTCCTTCTTCTTCTTGATCTGGGCGTATTCGCGCGAAATGTTGGTCGACGTCGTCCATCCGTCCTCGGGGAAGAGCTCGGCCATCTGCTTGTAGCACGCCTTACGCGCGTTGATCTCGCTGTACTGCTCGGCCGAGTTCTCGAGCTTGTGCTTCTCGTTGCGGATCTCGCTCATGGCGTTTTCGATGGTGATGAGCACAAACACCTCCTCGCGCATCTCCTCGCTCCACCGCCAGCGCTTGGTCGGCTCGATCGACTCGTCCTCGCCCTCCTTGGCTCCATCGACGTCCATCGACTGGTCCGCCTCCGCCTCGCGCGCCGCTCGAGCCGCCTCGGCCGCCTCTCCATCCTTGGGCGCCTCGCCTCGCTCCACCCACGCCTTATGCGCCGCCTCGAATTCGGCCTGTTGCTGAGGCAGGCTCTCCTGGATCATGGCACCCAGCTTGTCCATGTGCTCCTGCTTGAGATCCTCAAAGTACTTGATGTGGTGCGAGAAGAACTCGCGCTTGACCAGCTTCATCATGGTGAAGCGGTTGTACGGGAAGATCATCGGCAGATGGTTGAAGAAGTTGTCGTCGTACTCGCCCAGCATCACCGCCAGCTTGGCCGTCTCGACGAGCGGTGGCTTGAGCGCCGGCGGGAACTTGGTCTTGACGGCAAAGTTCTCGGCGTCCACGCGGGCCTTGAGATCGTCGAATGCTGCCTGGAGGCGCGGGTCGACCGGCTCGGTCGGATAGCGGTTCTTCTTGATGCCCTTGGAGGAGCCGGCGTCGGTGTCGTCGACCTTGATGGGCGAATCGCGCGTGCCCTCCTGCCTCTGAGCATTGGTGAGCGCTGAAGCCGCACCCATCGCGGGGCTGCCCGGGTCGCCATTATTCAGAAGCGAGCCGAGTTGCATCGACGACGACGGCGGCAAGGGCGGCAGCTCGGCTCCCTGCTGCGCCTTCTTGGCCACGAGCTTGTTGAGCGAGCCGGCGAAGCCGAACTTGGAGTCGCGGATGCTCAGCGGCTTGGGACGGTCCTTGCCCAGCAGCGGCTGGCCCTTGCCCATGGCCTTGGCCTTGGCGAGCTCGACGGTGCCCTGGGTGACGTAGAAGCCGTCGGCCTTGGGTTTGGCGAAGTGCGTAGGCTCGTCGATGTTGAGTTCCGAGTCGTCGACGAACGGATCGCGGACGTCATACTGGCCGATGTCGTACTTGTCATCGTTGACCTTTCGGCGCTTCTTACTTGCAGCAGACGGACCCGCGGGCCCAGCCGATCCTTCGCCTGTCGGATACTTTGCCAAGAGCCTCGCCAGGCCGCCGAATCCTTCGAGATCCGGAGGAACCTCAGGCCCGGCAGGCCCAGCTCGTGTTGGAGCAGGCCCGGGCTCTTCCGCAGCCGCTTCGAGGAGCTGCTCCTCGTACCATTTGGCCCAGGGGTGGTCCTCGCCCTTGAGCTTAGTCAGCACCAACTCGGGCACGTTGATGAGGTAGCCGCTCTGCCTTGCTTCG
Organism: Moesziomyces globuligerus; assembly: GCA_030849465.1. Classification (NCBI taxonomy): domain Eukaryota; kingdom Fungi; phylum Basidiomycota; class Ustilaginomycetes; order Ustilaginales; family Ustilaginaceae; genus Moesziomyces; species Moesziomyces globuligerus. The sequence continues at coordinate 444,249 of JARVLF010000014.1, forward strand.
AGGATGGAGATTCGCACCGTGGGGCGCTTGGGAGCGGGCGGAGCGGCGGCCGCCTCTGGCGGAGACGGACTGCGGCGACGCGAGCGTTTTTTAGGCACGACGGCCTTCTCGCTCGCATCAGCGCCAGTATTGGACGAAGGTCCCTCGCCCTTGTCTTCACCCTCGGCCTCGGAGGCACTGCCGGCATCTGTGGTGGCCTTGTCGTCATCATCGTCGTCCTCTTCATCGTCATCTTCGTCGTCGTCATCTTCGTCGTCGTCGCGGTCGGCGGGTGCCTTTGGATCCAGGTCGACTACATCGGCCATGGACACGTCCTGCTGTGCGCTCTCGTCGCCATCTCGGGCGTCCTGGGCCGCATCCGCCCGGGCTGAGCCTTGCTGCGAGGCTGCATCCGAACGTCGACGGTCGCGGCGTTCGCCGGCGTTGGAGCCCGTGCTACCGTTGGCATGCTCTTGCGGAGGCTGCAGACTGGTGCTGGACGAATCGGTGCTGGGCCGCTTGCGAGGCGATGTGCGCGGGGTATTGGTTTTGGGCGAGGAGCCCGGGCCCGTGGGCCCTAGGAGGTTGGCTAAAGAGACGCGCGACGCGGCGGTGGACCGCGGGACGTCGTCGTCCTCGGTCTCGAGGGGCTGTGCATATGAACCGTTCATCTTGTTGACGACGAGTTCCGGTATTGGGGAGGATGCTCTATTGCTGCTGTCGCTGCTTCCGATTTCGATGACATCCGAGATGATCACAGGCATACGAGCAATTGAATGCTTGTGCGAGGAGATGCTTGCGGGCGCGAGAATGCGAAGCGAAGCAATGAGTGGAAGACGCGCGGAAGAGCGGCTTCACGAGCGAGGTTGGTAGTGCGCGAGCGTCTGCTTTCGCGTGATTGGGCTGTGCTTAGGCTGTGCTTGGGCTGAGCTTGGACTGAGCTGGCGAAGGCCTTAAGAATGAAGTACGTGGTGGCAAGTGGCAGTGGCTGAGGAGGTATCGTATCGAGAGTGTGGTCGAGATTGCTGGTGAATGCAGCTGCAGGTCGATGTACGTCTGTTGTTGGTGTTGAAAGGAACGTGGCGAAGATGAAGGAGCGTGGTCAAGGATTCGACTCAATCGACGGACGTCGATGCGTCTACCGACGGCTAGAGACTGTTAGCTCTGCGCAGCCTTTAGTGTTTGGTGAGTTCGAGCCCGGAACCGCCGCGACAAGAGGTCGAGGATGCGGCGAGAGATGAAGCTGTCAAAGTTATGCTTTGCGGCGCGTGATGCAGAAATCGCATCCATCCGAAGACGGGCAGGGCGAGAGAGGGCGATGCGGGCGCAGCAGGCGCACGAGGCCCGAGTTGACCTCAAATTCGGAAGCGAGCCGCCACACCGACGAGTCGCGACGTGCTGCTCCATCACGCTCGAGGAATGAGCATCGCTAGCTCGCTGGTATCGGCGCCTCCATCGCTTGGCTCGCCCTGTCGCTGCACGCACGCGCGATTTTGCCCAACGCGCAGTCGAGCGTTCTTCCCGATGCTCTTCGTCCTTTTTCCAAGCCAAATTCTCTAAAGCAGCAGCACTAACTCAATGCGCAGCCGATCCACGCTCTCATCGGGAGGGCCTGGACATCGATTACTTGCGCTGCTGCTCCTTGGCACCGTCGTCTGTCCTTGAGACCGCGCCACTGCTGATGTCGTATTCAGCTTCGAGTGACGGACGGAGATCATAGGCCATTCGTGGTACTGTACTGCCCGGGCGTAAGTGCAAATCCGTCGCATGCGTTGGCGCGCCATGGAGGTTGGCAAGCTGGTAGATTGTCGCATTCGATTGCGCTGCTGTACTGCGCTAGCTGTGAGTCGATCCGAGGTGCAAGATGCTAGTGGAGGGTACTAGGAGGAAGGGATGCGCTGGCAGTTGATGTGGGTCTTTGACGGGTCCTGAGGCAGCGTGCAGAAGAAGTTGAGGCTTTGCATCGTCGAAAAGAGCGACTTGGCTGCAACAACGAGAGCGAGCGGATCATCCGACGTGGACAAAAAGGATTCAGTCACCTGGCTTTGCGATTCGACAAAGGCACCAATCTCGGACGAAAACTTACCTTCGAGGGCGATCTCTCTGCAGTCCAGGCGACCGTCTGCTTGCTTGGCACACAGCTGCGACCTGCCCGAGCCTCGTTCGCTGCGAGGGCTCAAAGTGGGGTTCAAAGGAAGAAAGAAGAGCGTACGGATCAGTCGAAGCTCCACAGCCATAGGGACGTTTGCGCTCGGAGGAACCGGTCCTCCATCCGTTACCCACCCATCCAATGTGAAGATGGCTGCACCGCTTTGCTGGACAAACTGACGGGTTTGCTCGTGCGCCGGAGAGTCCATACGCTCTGTAAGATTTGATGATGCTCCCGACCTGCCCATCCAAATACGTGTGCAAGTCATTTGGTTAGCGAAACCAACGATCGACGGAGCAGGGCGAGCTGCGTGTCCTCTGACTGGCGAAAGCTTCGGCTGCTGGTATGCTTACATGTCGAAGTTGTCTTCTTTGCGATGCCTTCAAGCGCTCCTGATGGCCGTGGCACGTCCTTTGGGATGAGACGGGTTGCTGGATTGCTGGCGTTGGTGGTGTCGAGGGGAAGACCATGTGCCATGAGGGTCTCGGCGTCAACTGTTCTGTCCGCATGCCCTCCACCTGGCAGCAACCAACTTTTGGTGTGCACGTTACGTCAAGGCGAGCCTCTCTGCGACGGCTCGGTTCTCCTACTTTTCCTTAATTAGACCTTCAGATTCTCTGTTCTAACATAACCCATCTCGAATTCGGCTCCGACCCCACCTGCGCTCTAAAGTCCGGCAATGCTGCAAACCGCCAGAGGAAATTTCTCGAGGGCTGAGCGGCCAAAAATTCTCCACTCCAAAAAAGAAGAAACGAAAGGCTGCTACTGTACTCTGTAGCTCCACTCGAATTTTTCCTGAACAGGGTTCTTGCAGTTTGTGCGCTGCGAGCGTGACCTTGGCTTTGCCACGGAGCTCAGTTGAGCCTGCAGGGCTTGATCCACTCCAGACGACATCAGCACCCTTGCGCTCTCCACCATCACCTACCCATCTGCTGGAGCACGCCACCAATATGGAGTACCATCCACCAGCAGCGCAGCACATGGTGCTGTGTGCCGACTGCGGCACGCCCATCACGCCCAACAACGCCAACCTGTGTCTGTCGTGTCTCCGAAACTCGGTCGACATCACCGAGTCCGTTCCCAAGCAGGCTACCGTCAACTTCTGCCGCAACTGCGAGAGGTATCTCAACCCGCCCAACTCGTGGGTTCCCGCACGTCTCGAGTCGAGAGAACTGTTGGCAATCTGTCTCAAGAAGCTCAAGGGCCTCAACAAGGTGCGCCTCATCGATGCCGGCTTCATCTGGACCGAGCCGCACAGCAAGCGTCTGCGCGTCAAGCTCACGGTCCAGAAGGAGGTCTTCACCTCGACCATCCTGCAGCAGATCTTCGAGGTCGAGTTTGTGGTGCAGTACGGCCAGTGCCCTGACTGCACCCGTCTCGCCGCGAAGAACACCTGGCGCGCCATGGTGCAGGTGCGACAGAAGGTGCAGCACAAGCGTACCTTCCTCTACCTTGAGCAGCTCATCCTCAAACACAATGCGCACCAGAATACCGTCTCCATCAATGAGACCAAGGACGGCCTCGACTTCTTCTACACCCAGCGCGCCCACGCCATCAAGATGGTCGAGTTCCTCAACTCGGTCGTACCCATCAAGACCACCAAGTCCGAACAGGTCATCTCCATGGACGTCCACACTTCGACCACCAACTACAAGTTCACCTACAGTGTCGAGATCGCACCCATCTGCAAGGACGATCTGGTCTGCCTGCCGCCGAGGATGGCCAAGCAGCTGGGCAACATTGGTCAGCTGGTGCTGTGTCACAAGGTGACCAACTCGCTGCGCTTCCTCGACCCCATCAGCCTGCAGATCGCCGAGGTGCCCGCCGAGAAGTACTGGCGCGAACCGCTGCCTTCGCTCGCGACGATCCCCGAGATGATCGAGTTCCTCGTGCTCGACATCGAGCCGACGGGTCGGTATGCGACCAACACGCACGGTGTGCAGAACCGACGACTGGAAGAGGCAGATGCGCAGGTTTCGCCCCTCAACGCCGCGTCGTTCGGTGAGGCGGATGCCGTCTACCACACCCGCACCCACCTCGGCGCCATCCTCCAACCTGGCGATACTGTCATGGGCTACCACCTGCGCGTGGCCAACTTCAACTCGGCCGAGTGGGATACGTTGCGCTCCGACCGGCTGCCGGACGTGGTGCTCGTCAAGAAGTCGTACCCGGAGCGCAAGAAGCGTTCCAAGAACCGCATGTGGAAGCTCAAGTCGATGGCCAAGGAGGCCGAGGACCCGACGACGGAGGGTGCCGTCGGCAGGGGTGCGGTGGGACGAAGGGGTGGATTGGATTCGCAGAGGGTCGAGAGGGACTACGAGCTCTTCCTGCGCGAGCTCGAGGAGGACGACGAGATGCGCCAGAACGTCAACCTGTACAGGGATACCAAGAAGGAGGAGGAGAAGAAGCTGCGCAAGGAGCGCGCCGCACAGATCAAGGCGGAGCGCGAGGCTGCTCTCGCCAACGGCGGCATGGAAGAGGAGGCCGACTTCGACGATGGCATGACCACCGATGGTGAGAGCGAGTGGGGAGACGACGATGCTCCGCGCGTTGGTCTGGACGAGCTCCTCGACGACCTCGAAGATATGGCTATCGAGGACTAGCTCTCGCCTCTATGTTTTATGTTCTTGTCTCATCTCTCGCACCAGTCCGTATCTCATGCATACCGATCTCGTTTACTTCCGGCCGTGTACGCAGTCGACTTTGTGCAGCAGGAGCCTCTTAGCTTAGGACCTGGTCATTGCAGCTGGAGTGAATCGCATGGAGTAGTGGACCGAGTTGGCTTGAAGACGTGCGCGTTGATGCGTTGGGTATACAGCGCAGCAGCAGCCCCTTGAATTTTGAGCTCATGGCCTTGGAGAAGGAACCTGCGATGTGCGTGATTTATCCAGTGGCGTCCCACTTTGTGCTGGGATCGGTGAGGAAAGACTCGTAAGCTTGGCGGTTGAAGAAGCTGAGTTCGGTTTCGTTTTCGATGCCGATTTCGGCCAGCGTTGTGTTGGTCTTTGTCTTGTTCTCCTTCTGCTCCTTGAGCAAGTGGGGGAGGTTGTTATCGGTGAGGATCCATTCTGGATGATCGAGGTTGATGATGAGGTTGGTGGTTTTGGCACCGTGGGCGCGTGTGTAGAGCTTGAGCGTATCGAGCTTGTCTGCATAGCTTCGAAAGGCGCGGAAGGCCGAATTGGACGTCACCTCCTTTCGACACATCTCCTCCAGCTCCGCGATCGTCGTCCGCGTCAGATCGATCGACTTGACAACGTACGCCTTCATCGACCGGAACTCGAACGACTTGATGATCCGAATCGTAATCACCGCATCGCTCAACGGTCGCGAAACGTTCGTCTCCTGGTTGTCCAAGAAGTCCCCCTGCGGATTGAATGCATGGAATCCTCCAGGCAACAGAGACGGTGCAGAAGCACCAACGCCCTCAGCAGCTGTTGTATCCGCCATCGTCGAAAGTGTGCAGAGGTTGGATGATGTAGCAAGGAAGGATGTCAATCTCCACCTCAACACTTGGAGACTCGCGCAGGGCGCAAATTCGCGCTTCTGGAAGAGTCTAGGCGCGTTTCGCTCCCGCTCGAAGAAAAGACCCTGTGACCCTGGCGCCACCTCCAAATTTGGCTCGCTCACGTGGCCTCCATCCCTACGCCAGCCGTGGCCATCGTCACCAGCACGATCGATGCGCCGAGTCTGATGCGTATGCTGTATATTAATATGATGTAGAGAATGTGTGTACGGTGCAGGCGGAACGAATCAGCGGTCTCAGCATCGACTGACCGCTACACGCCCGAGGAGCTCGCCAGGTCTTCGCGGCTATCCCATTCACCACCCTTGCTCGTCTTTGGCGTCTTGGCCACGCGCGCCGAGATATCCTGCAGCAGCTCCTTCTGCTGCTGCGGGAAGCGTCCCAGCAGGTTCTCCAGAGCCACGATCTCCGCCGACTTGGCCGCTGGCGGCACACCAGGCGTCATGGGTGCTGCGTCCGTCTCGCCCTCGGCGACCCAAGCTGCATCCGCCCGAGACAGCACGTGCACTGACGCGCTGTGGGTCAGCGAGCCATTCTCTGGCGTTCGTATGCCCTGCGAAGTGAATGTGCCGTCCGAAGCCGACGCGCTTGCCAACACATCTCCGCTCCCTGCTTTGTGCAAGGGCATGCCCTCGGACCACTGCACAGACCCGATGCCGAGACCCGCCACCTCCGCTCCTCCTGCACCAGCGCTCGCGTCAGCATCACCTCCTCTCGGGCCCAGCGAGGTCGCGCTCTTGGCCACATCGCTCTGACTGTGATGCCCGAACACCTGGCTGCCGAACGACGGTGTGACCGGGCTCGGGATGAGCACGCTTGCCTCCACCTCCAGCAGCTTGGTCACCATCTCGGCTGCCACCAAGCTGTTGCGGCCCGTCGCCTCGATGTTGGGTCGTGCGCCGCCACCGAACGACGGACGCATCAAGCTGCTGAAGGAGGGTCGAGCACCTCCGCCAAAGGATGGCCGCGCATCGAGCGACATCGACGGTCGCGCCGCCGCCTCTCGCAACGCGTCCTCGGCCGTCTCGTTATCGTCGTAGTCCAGCACGATCACGTCCGAGGGACCGATGCCTTTACTGGCCTTCTTGCTCTTGCCCTTGATTCCCAGTCGCTTGATCGCCTGGCCCACACCGGCGCCCCGACCCGACGGCATGGGAGGGCTGATAGGGCTTGCCACCGGCGCTCGGTCTCGATCCTGGGAGAAAGACGTTCGCCCGGTGCGTGTGGTGCTGAAGCTAGTCGAGCGCCAGGAAGGCGTCAGCTGCTCGCCGTACATAGCTGCCGAGCTCGGGGTTTTGGGTGTCAAAGCCGACTTGCCTGCGGCTGGAGAACTTGCCGCCGTCGAGAGCGAGACTGCCGGCGATTCCAGCACCGCATCCCGCGAAGATGCGGCTTCGTACCTCGTCCCGTTGCGCACAATGTCAAGACTGGCGTTCCGAAGTCTACCTTCGCGGGGAGCAACAAGCTCGAGCGTTGGCGGCGGCACCGCCTGACCTCGCACGTTGCCACTGATGCTTCTGCGCACCGAGCGATGCTCGCCAAAGGAACGCGGATTCGGTGAAGCAGGCAGCGATGCCGGAGCTCGCATGTCACTTGCAGCCTCTGTCGAGTCTGCGATGTGCGAAAGACGCTCGCTGAGCTCTTCGACGCGTGAAAGACGGTCGCTGGGTGCGTTGCCGCGAATGAAGCGTCCCAGAGGCGATTGGAAGCGCTGTGCCTCTCCAGGCACCTCGCTGAGCTCCTCGGCGACATCTTCCGCTTCGGCTGCTTCTGGAGCGTTCGCAACATCCGCACCAGTCCGATCAGCGGGCTTATTGGAGAAGCTGGCTTCGAGGTCTCCATGACCGAGCGAAGTGGTTTGCGCGTCTTCCAGCACTGCCGCGAATTCTGGCTGCGGGGCGTCGCTGAGCAGCGCCGGGCTCAGCGTCTTGCGGATGGTCGTGCGCGTCTGGCCGAGGCTCGGAGGTGATCCGGCGGGCTCAACAACGTCGAATCCTCGTACGGAAGACATGGATGACCTCGGCACCGCCTCGTCTGCCACGTCGGCATGCGACATCTTGGGTGGCAAAGGCACGAAGCTGTCGATGACAGCGTCCAGATCCTCCTGCGTCTTCCTCCTTCGCAGTAAGCGCCCAAATGTGCGCGATGCCTTGTCGGTCGATGGAAAGCTTGAAGAAGCCGGGACCTGGGGCGATTCTTCCCAGACCGAATTCGTCTGTTCCCAACCGGGAGGCACAAACGCAGCTGACATGGATGTTGTCACGGGCAGGGCCTGACTGCTGCCAGTACTACTGTGGGTCAGCGTGGGGCCGAATGGCGGCGCGTCTCTGTCTTGAGACTTCAACTTGTCGTCGCCAGCACGCAGATCGACGAATTGGCTCGGAATCGTCGGCACCGCAGGGACCGTCGCATTGGTGTCTTTGCTGCGCGACGAAGACAGGCCGCGAGGGGACGTCAAAGACTTGACTCTGGCACGGAACGGTCGTTCCACCTTCTTTGGAGTGCGGTCCGCCTTGCTGGAGGCGCCGACAATCGTTGGCGAAGGGGTTTGAGTCGGATCGATATGCTGGTCGTCGGTCGTCGATGGTCCGAAAGAAGAGGTGAATTCATGCGAAGGAGTGTTGGGTGTTCCCTTTGGCGTGACGGAGCCTTTGACCTTGGAGAAGAAGCCGCCAAATCTGCCTCGCGGAGACTGCTGCTGGATGGAAATGGTGGCGTTGCGAGCAAAGGTATCAAAGGGCGAGTCGTGGCTGTCGTGCAGGTTGCTCGTGGATCGACTGAATGAGCTTGCCGGGCTTCGCGAGCTCGACATGCTCGGCAACGACGCATCTGCACGACCCGCATTGGCCACAGGCTCCCACGTCCTCTGATCCGCATCTGCTCCGGTTGGCTTACCAGAGATACCTGCAGCCAGATCAGCGGGCACCCTTTTCCGACGAGGACGCATGCCCTTCGTTGTTGGCGCTGGTGGTGCTTCAAAAGAAACCGCATCGTGCTTCAACCCGCCGTTGCGACCCGTGTGACTTTGCACGTCCGCAACTGAACTTTCAAGGCCGGCATCGCGAGGCTGTCGATCCCCGAGATGCGCGTTTGATGCGATGTACAGTTCTCTTGAAGGAGCACGGGCCCCCGCAGCGTGCGGCCTGCTAGGCAACGGACTCTGTCCTTCGCTCCGAGGCGCATTCGACGCTTGTGCAAGAGCTGCCTCAACTTCCGGATGATCGAGAACCTTGCTCAGCGGACGTGCCTGTCGGTTGAGCGTTGCCATGCGGTTGCGGGGCAGGAATGGTCGCACAAAGCGCGATTCCGAAAAGCTTCGACGACCGGCAGCGATCGGTTCGGATTCGCCCACGGTCAGACCCGTCCTTGAGTCACCAGCTCCGCTCTTTCGTCCTACACTGGAGGCACCGCCGACATTGAGAAGGCCGGCGCGGAAAGGTGAGATGATGGAATCGAGACTGCGGCGCACGGCCCCAGGATTTCGCTGTGGCTTGGGAGGAGCCATGCCATGCTGAAGATGGAATGAGGACGTGGAGAGTTGGGGCAAGCCTGTGCGACTGAACTCAGCCTCGTTCTCCTCAGGCTCGGAATCGTCCGACATCTCGAATTCGTTGTCGTTCGCTCTGAACTCGTCGTCGCGACGAAGGGGGAAGGCAGCGAGATCAAGCTTGCCCGAATCGTCCTCGTCTTCGCGTATCGCATGGATTCCTTGACTCGATGGCGCTGGAAGAGGCGCGCTCGGCATTCCTGCTCCTGTTTGATGCGCCGCTCGGGTGCTGTTCTTCGGTGGAACAGAAGGTGCGGCATCTCTAATCCCATGTGCGGCCCGCTGCCGTTGCGCTTGAGACTTTTCGGGCAGAGGAGGACCGCCGAGTGCAGGAGTGTCACCGCCTAGGATCTGGCGGATCTTGCTCAGGGACTTCCTCGAGGGTGCGATGCTTTCCGACCCATTTGCATTGGTGCGATCTGTGCGGCCTTGCACCGACCCGTTGGCGATCTTGGGAGAAGTTGGAATCTGTGCCGCGAGCTTCGAGCGAGGCAAGACCAGGAAACTCGAATCTTCCGTCAGAGCGCCGTTGGCCAAAGTGTGAGAAGCGATTGTGGGGTGAGCGCCGATTTGGCTCGAATGACCTGAAGTGGACGTCGAGTTCTGACCTCTCTGATGGCCAGCTGGGGACTGAAGAGCGGGCTGGCGAAGATCTGCCGATGGCAGCGAGGCGGCAGAACCTTGGCTTCCGGCGGGAGACGGCTGTGAAGATGGAGGGTATTGGCGTGTACTACCCGGAGCGGCAAAAGCAGCGCCGAATGGGCCGAGCGGCATTGAGGGAAGATTGGAAACCTTTTCGTGCGCCTGTTCACCCGCCATGGCGGATGCGTAAGGATGCGCGATGCGGATTGAGGCGGGTAGATCGGGCGAAGCGAGGAGGCGTTGCGCGGGTGCTGGGAATGCCATGTAGTCGTGGTTGTCACTCGTGTTGCCGGAGGAAGAGGGGTGATTGTCGATACGGGAAGGCGAAGATAGCGTGGGAAGCGAAGGAGAGCCATAGGTCGACTGCCAGTTGGTGGAGCTTGTGACCCGGGGAGGTGGGATGGGGGGAACGAGTGGCTTTGGTCGAGAGGAATCGCGCAATCTGCGATTGCGGCGTCGATGGCTTGAGCTTGTGACCGAGGCTGAGCGATTGGAACGCACCGAGCCTTCAAAGGAGGCGGGGACAGGCGTCGAGCGCTCATCGTCGGACAAGAAGGCGGATCCGGGGGGATCGTCGGCGTCCGACCCTTTCGCCGATTCGCCATAGCGACGTGGAGAATCGAGGACGCCGGGCTTGCGAGAGGCTTGCCTTCTGCGTGTGGCTGCTTCCGGATGGTCGAGAGACTTGCGAGAGGTTGGCGTGCCATTGACGGATGCAGCGGCCCTCTCGCGCCTGGAAGAGGAGGAGAAGGAAGCGCGCGACGATCGATTCGAGAGGGAGCCGTACCTTTCCTGCCAAGCTGCGTGATCGGGATGGCGCGGATCGGCCGCCTGCACTATGGCATCGAAGAGCTCCGAGCCAAGGGTCGCTGCAGCTTTGGGTTGAGGCGAGCCGGAAGCAATCGACACTGGCGTCCTGAAGGAGGGTGCATTGAGTGTAGACGGTTCGGGCGAGCGCGCCGAGCGTGGAGACAAGCTCAGCGTGCCGTTCTGGCGGTGGTGTCGGCTCGCATCGGTAGCATTTGGGATGGACGAGATTGGAGATTGGAGCTGGTACGGGTGATTCTGGAGTGTCGCGGACATGTCGGTAGATGGAAGCTTCTCGATTGCGACCGATTGTGATGCAGCAGCGCGGCGTTCAGAGCTTTGTGTACAGAGCCGGTTGCATGCTTCGGTCAGCCGCGGGTGTGATGGGGAACAGCAGAGCGTCGCTCGCCGAGCTGTTCGATGCGTCCTAACTCGAACAGAAGCTGAACGATCGGTTGAAGGGGTATCGGTTGCTTTGCAAGGTATCCAGCTGAGCTTGCACTGATAGGGGAAAGGCCGGTTCGACGGATTGCGAAGCCGTCAGTTACGCACGAGATCCGGGCTCTGGACACCTGAGGCCCCGTCCTATAAGAAAGGACACAACCCCGTCAGGGCTCGGATGGCTGGGGTTAATGAACGCGACTTATAAGAAGCGATGCGTAGGTTGAGGGAGGGCGCTGTCGAAGGAGGAGTGGTGCGGATAGGGACGGATGGAGAGGAACAGCGAGTGGCCGTGGCGTGGTGGGGGGAGAGAAGGTTAAGTTACGGGACCGGACCATCGACGGCGGAGAGACGGTGCGGAAAGGCCGAAGCTGGGGTTCGGGCAGCCCGATGCTCACACCACACGCAGGTAGGAGTTGTGGCAGCCGGTTGCGATGCACGTCGACAACGCTCTGGCATACGCGGGAGAAGGTCAGGCGAAAGCGAGGTCGGAGCAGCCGAGAAGATGAACCGCTGCTGTTGGCTTTGCCTCTGCCATGGACACGTTCGTCGCAGTCCGAGTTGACCAGCACCAGCTCCAGCACCATCGCCTCAAGCTCATGCAACCGCAAACGCACAGGCAATTGGATCGCTTCGGTGGGGGCCGAGTTTCAGTGTTGCGTTGCGTTGCGGCGTTGGGGTACAGTACAGTTGCAGTGCGCGCTGCTGCTGGCCAAGAGGCTAACAGGGGCCATGCGGGCTCATCCAAGCCGAGATTTCGCAAGCACCTCGCTTGGCCGAATTCCTGCATGATTCTCCTTCTCTCGCCCTCTCTCTCTCGCTCTCACTCTGTGGCTGCTCCGCCTCGCTTCGTACGGTTTTGCGCCTACGCCGCTGTCGTGCACATGCTCACGTCCAGCGTGCAGCCGCCTGTGCGTGCAGACGAGGCGAGGGCGCTAAGTTAGCAGCGTCGACCAAGCCGAACATGGCAGCAAAGAAGCGCTTCTGCAGCTTCGGTTGAGCTCGCAGCCCTCAACCAAGCCTGACGCCAGGGTCTTGGCTGGCGCAGCCCTCACACGCGCAGAGCCCTTGGTCCTGACGCGATGCAAGTCCGAAGCGATGGAGACGATGGAGTCGCCTCAGCAATCTGCAGTCGCCTGTCGGATGGACCGGGTCGAGTCCAGAACTTACAGTATTTCGCCGCTTGTTCGCCGGTGCCCACGCCAGACGGGGACGGAGATGAATTCGTCCTGCTGCCCTGCGTCGAGAGGGCGGACCGAAAAAAATGCAGTCCGTGAGGCCACGCAGGCCCAGACTGATCATTCTGCTGTCGTCTCGCCCTCGCCTCATGCATGCATCACACGCACACTGCATGCACGCCTCCGTCCAGCGGAGTGTCAGACGCCCTCGCCCACCTTCGCAAATCTCGGTCGTCCCCGACTTCACTCCCACGGCGGATCAGTATGCATCTCGTGCTTTCGCGCTTCCGCACTCTCGTGGGTCTCTCTCGGTCTGAGTGGCCTTGGCACCGAGGCACCTGGACAAGCCCCCGGTCGAGCTCGCGAAAGTGACCTGCCTGATTCGGTACTGAAGCCGGGCAAGTGCATGAGCTCCCGAAATTGCTTTTCTTCCAAAACGGGGGTCAAAGCCCGCGCGCCCTCACACGCGGGCGGGCAAATCGAAAAACACATGCACAGGGCAAGAGGCGAACGCAGTTTCGGGGTGCCGCGCAGTGTCGCGCCCCGCCACTTGTCGGGCTTTCCGAGCTTAGAAGCTTCTTGCCCCTTGCAGCGGCGACGCTTTTTATCAGCTTGTAACAGCTCGGCGGCAACAGTCAATGCCGATGGGCTGGACAAAGGGGCGAAGGCTCGGGCCGGCGATCCGTAGCCCTTCAGACGCCTCTCAGACTTGCAAATCGGACGACGTCGAGCCAAGAGAAGCAAAGGAGGATCGGGCTGTACGAATAAAATATGTTGACGGAAATGTCCGAAGATTTGTTTCTTTGTTTCAGCGCGTCTACGCGGAGGGCGCGCCTTACCCTGGGACGCCCTGAGAGCAGTGTCTCACATGGGCTGACGACGTGCGCGGCGTCCGAAAGGCATCGCTCTGATGCACCTCTCTCTGCAGCCTGCAGCCAACGCCCTAGGAGTGCATGGCGACAAGACGCCTAGGTTCTCTTTTTCAGCAGGCTCTCATAACCGCGAGTCGGCCTCCCTCGGCAAGTGTTGCACCCGGCGCCAGCGCGGACCTCCGACTGGCAGTCTCTTGGCGATGGCGACAGAGTGAGATCTCATGAAAGCTGTTGAGCCGGAAGTGACAGGGAAGCGTGAGAAAGTTCGGCCTTCCCGACCAGGGTGTTCGACATGTGCTGGGAGCGAGTGCACACCACGGGCGTAGAGCATCCTCGACCCCCGACTGCAACCTCCGCCGTCGGATCTTGCAGCGCGATTCTACCCGGTGCCTGTTCACCTTCGGCATCTTGGCCACTAGGCCGGAAGTGCCTGGAGCGCAAAGCCGGGGCGACACCATCACATTGGCAAGCAGTGAGATAAGGCTGCTGCCGGAAATTTCAAATATGCCGCCATCATCCACTGCCACGTCGCAGGCTGCTGGGCGCACGGTTGAAGGCGCCTCTCCTCCACAGCCGAGCAGCTGTACAGTATCGTATCAACGACCGTCAGGAACAGCGCTGGCACCGGCCTTGATCCAAGCCCTCCACGCTGCGCCACATGTCGGTCGACCAGACCTCCGCTTGGCAGCGCCAGCGCAGCGGTTCACTCCTATTTCGGGAACACGTCGCTGCAAGCAGCTTCGATCCTTGCAACCCTGCTGGGACCTGAGACACCTTGCTCGCCGGGTCGGCACGGACAGTGCTTGCTGCCAGCATGATTGCGACCGAAAGTCGGCATGGCCGATCGGTTCAGTATGGGCTCCCGATCGGACGGTCCGATCGATCCTCGTGCTCGCACATGCCACGCACAACGTCCGATCCGCCTAGCCCCATCCCCTTGTCCTTTCAACTTTGATCATCCTATCGGGCAGAACAGCATGTACGGTTGAGCGAGGGCTCTTTCTCATCCGCGTTGGCCAGGCAGTGCCCGCAGACGTGTATCGGTCCAAGCACGATCCGCTGGCACCGCCCATGCTCAGAGTTCCTAAACCAATCCGGCTCAGGCCAAGCCTATCATCAGACGCATAACAGGCAATATTGACTCCATGTTGGATGCAGGAGGGGGATGCGAGATTGGGGGGAAGGGATAACATGGTGGGTAACTGCGGACCTGTTGATGGTATACGATAACTAATCCGGCCACGACGATGACATCGACCAAGATCATGCCGGCGAGCTGTTGGATCTGCCGTCGGTCGATCGAGCAGCTCGACAACCGCTTGCGCGCAAAAGAACGCTTCGATGCGATGAAGCACGGCGCTGTACGGCAAGCTCTGTGTGCTGCGATTGCATCATCAGACTCTGCGGACGCTGCTTGCGAAACTGGGTCCTCGCTCCGCCAGCGCCGCCTTGGCCGGGCTGCTCGTCGCGGAGAGGGAATCCGTGTCCATGCGCACGCGCTTGTTTGGACTCGTGCCGGGTTGGTCCGCCGAAGCTGCGGCGACCTCCGAGGCGCTCGCGCCGCCCGTACCATCCGCTGCGGCGGTCGCCTCGTCGGCACTGCGCTTCTTGCTGGGGCTGGTGCCTTTGGAGGATGCAGCATTGACGGCTGCGGACGATGCCGTCGCCGAGCTTCCCACGCGGCTCCAAAAGTCGGCGTAGCTCGTGGCTCCGCCTGATGGCTTGTTCGGGCCGGACGAGACGCCGTGCGATGCGCGGGAGCCGTTGCCGACGCTGCCCGATGCGTTGGCGCTGCTGTTTGGCGAGCGCTTGGATGCCGATGCTGCGTCGCCGCCTTTGGACGCCGACGAATGGGCGCTTGTGTTCGGGGGTGAAATGGGCGTGGAGGAGGTGGAGCGTCCACGCTTGCTGGTCAGATACGAAGTGGCGCCCGGCGCACTGCCGGCAGACGCGGGAGGCGTCGCCAGACCGTAGCCGCCAAAGACGTCGCCGCCTTCGATGTCGATCTTCTTGATGGCGGCGTCCTTGAAGAGCCTCGAGCCGACGCCGAGCTGGCCCTGCGCCGGTGCGAGGCTGGGTGTCGCCGGCGCCTTGGAAGCACCGTTGGCGGGTGACGTCGAGTTGCTCTTGTGCGCCGCCGCGCCCGCGCCTGCAGCGTGGGTGGTCGAGCCGGCCGTGATGCTTGCTGACTGGTTCTGGCGGTAGTACAGGTTTTCGACCTCGGAGAGCGATTGTTTTGACTGCGGACAGGCCAGGTGGATTCAAGTCAGCATCTCTGTGCATCTGCATGGCACGCACATCCGCGACCGGCGCTGGCCCACTTACCCAACCGTGTTCGACCTTGAAGTTTGCGTACTGCAACCGTGTCATGAGGTGTTTGGACAGCTGTTGTTGTGAACGTTCAGGAGGCGCAGGAGAGGGTCGATCTCTGGTCAGACTCAAGCCAGGAGGAGCAAGCACAAAGCTGCGATCGATGGAAGGGGGCTGGAGCACTTACAGCCACGAGGCGGGTACGTTGTGCCTGGGCCTGCTTTCGGGCCTTGCTGGGGGTGATGGGCACATTGGACGAGGTGGAAGACTGGAGGGGTGCGAGCAGGAGCGATTGGGACGACATTGCGGGTGGCGCAGTGGCGTGCTCGGGATGCTGCGATGCCATGATGCGGGTGGTTGTGTTGATGCTGCTGTTAAGAGAGGCCGAGTGGTCGGTGACGGTGTGGACGAGACTCATGGACGGTAGCTGCAATGCTGATCGGAACAGACGTTGAAGCCTGGTGTTGGTAGCCAAGCTATTGTGCAAGCAAAGACTCAGCAGCTGGAAGGAGCTTCGCCGCCGACAGGGTGGGGTGGTGACTTGCAGCGATGCGACGAGCAGCGTCAACAACGAGCTCGCAGAAGACGCAACGACGGATGGTGGCGAGTGTGCACGGGGTAAGCCTGGTGGCGTGCAGCTGGAGGTAGATGCAAGCTGCGGCGAGGCCCGATGCAGAGGGCGGGCGAGGGTGTTGTAGACAGAGGGTAGGGAGGGACCGAGCGGGCAGGGTCTTTGGGCTTGTGTACAGGGTGTAGTTGTTCGAGCTGCTCGAGCTTGCTTGAGCTGCTTGCGAGTGCTGTGGCTGGCTAGGCTGGATGAGGGCCGGAGCTTCTTCGAGATCTGGGCAGCAAGCAATGTCCGGATCAGCAGCGCGCAGCCCCAGCTGTGCAGCAACACATACACATGCACACTCCGGCCAAATCCACGGCAGCTGCGCGCTCTCTGAGCGACCAGCGAGCGAGCCGTGAGCCGTGAGCCGTGAGCCGTGGTTGGATTGAATTTTTTGGCCCCTTCTCAGCCAAGCCACGCCTCTGGACACCAACTTAGCCGCCCAAAGCTGGGGAAGCCAAACAGCGCGCGTTTTTGCCTGCCCACGCGCCTCACGTGATGGCGGTCCAGAGTGGAGGCCAAAAGCTTCGGGCCAGACTTGTTAGACCTCGACTCGTGCACTGCACGCCGCCCGTTAATCTGCACGGACCGAGTCGCAAGACTTCGAGACTTGTGCCTTTCTTGTCCTCGTTGCCCTCGTTGCCCTCACCCAACGAACCTCCTATCGAAAACGCAACTTCCGAGCCAAGCAGCACAGCAACGCAGCATGTCCAAGACGGCATCAGCAGGCGGCGCTGGACCTGCGATCGGGCGCCTCTCCCTTGGCTCTTCCTCCGCTTCGCCGAGCTCGAGACCGTCGCACGCGCTTCCCAACCTCACGAATCCTGCCAACGCAGCCGCCGCATCGGGAGGCGAAGGCGCCTACACCGGCTCGTCCGCCTCGCTCGTCACGTCGGACGTGCTTGCTCTCGCCACACCTCCGCAGCACTACGTCGATGGCCAGGCGCTGCAGACGCTGGCGACCGAGATGGTGGCGACGCTCATCCACAGCTCGCGCTTTGTGGCGCGCAAGCAGGCGCTCGCGCGCGAGGAGCTCGAGCTCGCCGGCATCACGCTGCCCGCCCGCTCACACCCCGTCTCTGCGGCTGCATCGGCCAACACGGCTACATCGACTACAACGACGGCAGTGGCAGCTTCGGGCCCGCACACGCATACCGAGGTGGTGGGGCAGGTCGCAGGATCGGATGCGACCGACGTCGCCGAGATCGAAAGCATGCTGACTGCGCGGCTCGACGCGATCGGATACCACGTTGGCTACCATACGGCGCAAAATCTCGCGCGCGACCGTGCCCGCATCGGCGACACGCTCGACGTACTCAAGTTCGTCTGCAAGGAGGTCTGGACCGCCGTCTGGGGCAAGCAGGTCGACAACCTCCGCACCAACCACCGCGGCGTCTACGTCCTCCACGATAACAACTTCCATCCCCTCCGCCACGTCTCCACCCCACATGGATCACAGACCACCGCGAGGGAGGCGAGCGTCTATCTCGCCTATCCCGTCGGAATCGTCCGCGGCGCTTTGGCGCACTTGGACGTGCCAAGCGCCGTCGTCGCAGAGTCCAACCAGGCTCCACAGTGCACCTTCCACGTAAAGACCCAAAAGACACCACAGGCGACGCAGGCAGCGTCGGCACCTCAGCCAACCCCGAGGACCCAGGGCTGAAAAAGAGACACCACGCCCCTTGTATACCCCCTTGGCTCTGTCTCAATCCCACTCGTGTCGCACCACAGACGGTTGGGCAGCAATGAGCGAGTGCATACCATTGTGTGCGTGTGCAAACTACAGGTCAAAGTCGCTGTCCTCATCGTCGTTCTGCACGGTCTTTTTCCTGGTAAACTATCGAGCTCAAAGTGGTATCCCCCGAAGAAACAGCGTCAGTCTTTTTTCCAGCCCGCACTTGCTGAGCCACGATGGGCGAGGAAACGGCTTGGAAGCTTACGGTGATCTTTCCAGCGGCCGAGTCGTTGGCCTGGTCGACTTGGTCGAGGAGTCCGATGAGTTGGTCCTCGGTGATGCGGCCTCGGATCTGGCCCTGCTGGGCCATCCTGATGAGTAGATCCGTGATCTGCCTCGCCTTTTGTGGTTTCACCAGTCCGATCCTCGAGACTATCCCGTCATCGTCATGGATTCAGCTTTTGCTACCAACCTTCATCGTCAGAATAGGGGGGGGGGGCACTTACGGCGTTCACGGGCGTCGGTGTCGAGGATGCGGCTGAGCATCTGACGCTTCATCTCTTCCTGCTGTGCAGCCTGCTCTTCCTGCCCCTTACCATTGCCACCTCCACCAGCACCGCCAGCACCGCCAAAACCTGTCTCGCACCAACGTCAGTTTAGTCGCTAGAGATCCAGACACAGCGAAGGGCAAGAAAACTCACCACTAGGACCCTGCGCACCGGAAGGAGCACCAGAGGAGCCAGAGCCTCGCAGCTCGGCCATGCGCGCAGCTCGGATCGCTTGCAGTTCGTCGTCCTCCATGGTTGTCGTCTCGAGCAAGAGTGCAAGATGGTCGAGTGAAGCATGAAATTTGGCTCAGCTACTCTACTGGCTCTAGTTGCGCGCAAGTACCGAGACCCGAAAAACATCCCACCCTTCTCCACACCAACCCGACTCGGCACTCTACGCGGTTCAAAATTCCAGCATTCCAGCAGGGTATACAGGATGAAGGACTAGAAGAGGAAGGGGACGATGGCTTTGCGACCCTTGGGGAACTTGTCGCCGAAGGTGCTCTTGTACCATCTGTGTCCGTTGGTCGCCCTCGGTGCCATCAGACAAACCAGAACAAAGGGGAACAAGAACGGCGGAGTCGAGAGAGCTGTGGCCACGACGTCGCGTGCACCGAGATGGGCGAACATGGGGAGCGAGTAGAGCGCCGCAAAGGCAAACGAGAACCATTCGAACCCTATCCTCGGAAAGCGTCGAAAGAAGAGTTAGCGTATGACCATGTGCAACGTCGGCAGGTGGTAGGAGGGACTCACATTCGCAGAGGTAGTTGGGGAAGCTGATGTACTCGAACAGCGCGCCGCGAGGGATCGAGTACTTGCGCGCCGCCGCGCCCTTGCCGACGTTGGTCGAATCACCCTTACCGGTGGCGGGGCCAGTCTTGTTCTTGGGTCGACGGATGTCCATGAGGATCTCGTCGTGGATGACGTTGCCTGCAAATCCGATGGCCCAACCGGCCAGGCCGAGGTACCACAGCGGCTGCTTCCACACGTCGGTCGAAATGAGTCCTGGAGCTCCAAGGCCGAGTGTATCGGCAGCTCCCGTGGCCACAAGCTTCCTCGCAAGCTCCGAAGCAGCAGCCTTACCCGCTGCCACCCCGCTGCGGGTGCCCAAAGCGGTGAGCGCTGCCGAAGCGACTGCAGGCTGGGGCAGCGCCGACCACGTCGTCCTCCCACCGAGCCAGCTGCCCATGACAAAGCCATTGATGAGGTTGAACGCCAGCGCGGAGAGCGGAACCGAGATATGCAGCGGCGACCTCCTTGGACTCCTCAGCGGCTGCAGTACGGCGCGGTGGGTGTAGTGGATGACGAAGAGGCCCACCAGCACCTGATTCGGCGACGGCAGCTCGAGGAAGCGACCGATCGAGGGTGAGAAGAGAGCCGAGAGCGGGGGCAGCCAGCCGGTCGTGCCCTTGACCACGGCGGTCGATAGCGGCGACGAGAGTGCGCCGAGCAGCACAAAGACGGGCGAGGGGATCTCCATGAGGAACCAGCCAAAGTTGCCGTTGATGTTGAGAAGGCTGTCGAAGGCGAAGCGGCCGTGCGGAGCGTTGATGAGCGAGAGGACGGGGATGAGGAAGGGCCACGCCTTGAAGCTGGCGAGGACGATCGAGTAGAGCTGCGCAGGCGAGTACGGCGGGCTCGGCAGCGTAGAAACGCCGATCACGTCTTTGACCCACGTCCACATTGTCATGGCGGTAGGCAGTGGCTAGCTGAAGCTAGCTGGGGTGGAGTTGATGGGGATGTTGCGAGGTGCAAGAAGGAAGGAGGGGAGGATGGCTGTCACATTCCATCCACGACGCAGATCAAGGCGGGGTGCAACCTCCACTTGGATCCAGCGATGCGTGTGGTGCGTGGGACGTGCTTGGGCCCTTTTGGCCGAGAATGCGCGCTGACCAAGAGCCTACGGCAGAGCAACCGTCCAAATTCAGCTCCACTGTGGAAGATGAGCGCCTGTTGTGCTGATTTTCGTGGCTCTTTTTTTCCCACTCATTTTTAATAGCTTTTCGCTCTTCAAATGAATCGGTGGAAGTCGGCCGCCTCCCGAAAGGACTCGCTGCAAGATTAAGTTCGAGATACTGTACGAATGCAGCTGCGGAGAAGACCGAGCCGACTGCGCCATCTCTGCATCTGCGACTCGCCAGAACAAAGCAGCATCGGAACACAGGAGCACAGGAGGTGGGGCAGAATTGCAGAAGCGACGGTCGCACGACTCGCCTCGGTCGAGAGCGGCGCAAAAGCAGGCGATTCAGTGGACCCTTGAAAATTAAATGCAGTGTTGGTTTCGCATTCTCCACTTTGCGCAGCGCCGACACTGTGCTGAGCATCCACTTCGACTTCCGCACCCTCTCCACTCCCACCCTCCTTGCCAACCACCATCTCTTGTACCGCTCAGTCATATACACACACTTCGGATCAGTCTACCTCTACAGCTCGAGCCAGCCAACCACGCCCATCATTTTCGTTCGACGCTTCCCACCGTCCCTTCATCTACGGCTCACTCCCGCGCTTCATCCGCTTCCCACACGCCTCCAATGACTCGCATCCTCCGCAGCGGTTCTCTCTCGTAGCTCGCCGCCACCTTCTGTACGGCCCGGCCGTGTCGAGCTCCAACTCCATCGCTGCGACTCCTCTTCAGCATCACCATCGGCGACCGCAGCCATGCAGTTCGACTGGGTGCCACAGCGCGCTGCCGCCCGCAAAGCCGACACCACGATAAAGAACACCATGTCTAGTCGAGCTCCTCCACGTGCGAAAGCACCATCACCGTCTTCTAGATCATCAGGCTCTTCACCACTCTCTTCCGCGCCAGAATCCGTCCAACCTTCGCCAGATCCGCCAACGGCAACACAACAGGTCGCAACACCCCTTCGCACCGCCTCCAAGCGCACCGCTTCCGTGGCCGCCCAAAAGAGCATTCAGCAGTCCTACGCCGACTCTGACGCCTCCGATGCTGCCACTGCTCCTTTTGCTTTCAAAAAGAAACGCCCCTCTGCAGCTCGATCTCAGCGACCATCGAGCGATGCTTCGTCTTCCGCTCCCTCCTCGTCCACCTCCACCACGCCTGCCGTGTCACACAAGCGCGTCCCAACCAAAACAGCCTCTCAACAACCGTCATCCAAATCATCAGCGCCATCTGCCAAGCAAGCTCCACGCCGCTTCCAAGATGATCAAAACATCGTCTGGGAGCTCCAGCTCGGCGCGTGCCAACAACTGCGCTACAAGGCATGGCGCAGATGCGTCCAATGCATCACAAAGCGAGCCGGAGATACGTGTCGCTTCGCCGACTTTCGCGCTTTCCCCGTCGACTCGCTTACCAACCAGGTCATTCCGCCCGACGCGTCCCCGGCCCTCGGTGCGGCCTTCCTCTCCTCCCCCGACTCGGACGACGTCATGGTCCTCCCTGTCTCGCGTCCGCTCGACCCAGCCATGCTCGAGCAAGCTCAGGTCAACGTCGCAAGCGAACTTCTACCTGTCCTCGTTGATGAGCTCTCCCATGCTCGGCAGCCCAATGTCTTGCGCCGGCCCCGCGAGACCACCTGCCGCCAGATGTGCGAGTTCTGCGCCACCAGCATCTTCTCCGCAAGCTGGTTCTGCCGTCGCTGCGGCAGGGAGTACTGCCCTGATTGCAAGCACAGCATCGCGCATCCCGACGATTTGGACCGCACGCTTGCAAAGAGCCTGCTGCGCTGCGACCAGTCGCAGTCGCACAGCCTCGCCGACCTCGTCCCACTCACCCGCTTCGACGAGGCCCTGCTCGAGCAGGAAGTCAGCGCCATGCGCGACATGCTCCGCAACGTCAAGCCATCGGACAATGGATCTGACCAAGCGACGCGAGCCTCCTCCGCCAATGTTGACTCCGTTCAGCCAATCGGCGAAGCCGAGGCTGGTGTCGAGGTCGACATCAACTGGAAGGAGGTGCCATTCAGCCAGGCCGGCGTCACCGCTGACCGCGTCGTCGGGCGTCTCAATCTGCGCACTTTCGACGGCGCCTCTTTCGACACGGAAATCTTCCGACACGAGTGGGCGCACGGCGAGCCTCTGCTGGTGCGCGGCGTCACAGATGCGATGCAGCACGCATGGGGTCCAGAAGCGCTGCAGGCGCGCTACGGTGATGACGACTGCTGGATCGTGCGATCGGATGCTGATAAGGCCGAGCCGAAGCAGGTCTCCGTCGGCGACTTCTTCGCGTCGTTTGGCAAGGACCAGGCCACCAAGGAGGCGTCGCTGGGCAAGGGAGCATGGAAGCTCAAAGATTGGCCGCCGTCGGCCGAGTTCAAGGCCGAATTCCCCGAACTCTACGACGACTTTAACCGCATCGTGCCTGCGCCCGAGTACACGACTCGCGAGGGCGTGCTGAATCTGGCGAGCTGCTATCCCGAGGCGGTGATCCAGCCGGACCTCGGCCCCAAGATGTACAATGCCTGGCCGGGCAGCGAGGCGCCGGGCGGAACGGGCACCACGAGGCTTCATATGGATATGGCCGATGCCGTCAACATCATGCTGTATGCCTCGCCGCCGACGGAGGAGGTCGTCGAGGAGCATAGGCCGGGCGTAGCGGCGTGGGACATCTTCCGCGCAGAGGATGCGGACCGGCTGCGCGCGTTCCTGAGGAAGGAGCATGCGCACGTCGACTTCAAGGACGATCCGATTCACATCCAGCGCTTCTTTGTCGATGCCGAGCAGCGCGTCAAGCTGTTCAAGCAGTACGGCGTGCGCAGCTGGAGGATCTACCAGAAGCAGGGCGAGGCGGTCTTCATCCCGGCAGGCTGCGCGCACCAGGTCTGCAACCTCGCAGACTGCATCAAGGTCGCGGTGGACTTTGTCAGCCCGCAGAACGTGGAGCGATGCTTCCGGCTGACCGCCGAGTTCCGCGAGCTGGTCCAGGACTACAAGAGGGCGTGGAAGGAGGACGTGCTCTCGCTCAGGACGACGCTTTGGTATGCGTGGTGCACGTACAGGCAGATGGCTGGTGCCGGCCCGAATGTATGGGCAGAGGCCAAGAGGAAGGCGAAGGCCGTGGAGGACGAGAAGCCGCAGAAGATCACACGCAGGGTGCTGCAGAGCCAGTGACCGTAGCCACGGCGACGGCGCCAGGCAAGCTCGAAGTCACACGTTCCCTTTACGAAACGCCTAGCCTTATCCTCAGACGTATCTGGCTGCGAGTGTCAGTCTTTTGTCAATCCCACCACTTTCAAGGTGATCAGAGTGAAGCACTGCGGAGAGAGGCAGCGGTGGTGTGCGAGAGGTGGAGTGGATCGGGCGGAAGGGGTTGGCCGATGGTACCGATATGATTGGGTGGAGGATGACGTGCGATCGCGCCAGGACGAGCACTTTGTGGTGGTGAGTTGGTCTGAGCGTTGTATTCAAGTCTTTTCACGAATAGAAATGTTTGTAATGGTTCTTTTTTAGCAGTAATGAGGTGGAGAGCTGGGGGGTGCTCGAGCCAACCGCTGGTGGTTGAGGTACAGAAGATGGAGTTCTTCATCTCGATACTTGTTTCTGGGTTTCCAGCATGACTCTTCGTACGATTGGCACGATTCGAGGCTTTTCCACTACGGTTCGCAAGATGGTTCAGATCGAGCGTATTTCTGCCGGTGATGGCACCAACTTCCCCAAGCGCGGCGATACCGTGACCATGCACTACACCGGTACGCTCGCCGCAAACGGTAAGGAGTTCGACTCTTCGCGCAAGCCTGGTCGCGGTCCCTTCCAGACCGCCATCGGTGTCGGTCGTGTCATCCAGGGTTGGGATCAGGGCGTTCCTCAGCTCAGCCTCGGCGAACGCGCCAAACTCATCATCCCCGCCAACGAGGGCTACGGCGCTGACGGCGCCGCTGGCGTCATCCCCCCCAACGCAGACCTCATCTTCGACGTCGAACTCCTCGCCATCAACGGCAAGAAGGGTAAGCACTTTCCCCCCCCCTGCCTTCCAAACAGATGAGCAAATTTTCCCCTCCAAGCCAAACAATGAAATCTCACCAAGACCTTCTATATCTTGCTCGTCGAAAACAGCTTAAAGTTATTCCCCCACTTCATAAGAAACGCCAGGATGGAATCAGTCCCTTCCCCCAACCCTTGCTCATCTTGCTCAATCTCAAACCACCTCCCTTTTCCTCACACTCTCTCGGCGACTGATTACCTTACGCACTGCGGCTGAGAAAGTGGATCTGGATCGGATTACGCGGAACCAATCTGGCCCCACCCGGAGTGAACGGTGAGGGGACGCATACGGGGGCTACATGAAAAGAAAAAAGAACCTCGTCATCGCCATCAGCAGCGTGACGGCGTGGAGGCATTGTACAGGGGATCACGACCGAGACAAGGAGGAGTCCAAAGGAAAGGCGACAGAGCCGAGAGTCGGAGAGGGAGAGGTCAGGAACAAGTACACAAAGGATCGTCGTAGGTGGTCGTCAAAATAGCGAAGGCTAGCCTTTAAAAAGGCTAGCGAGTTGTTCGGTTGAGCGAGCATTGAGCACGCAAAGGAAAGGGGGGAAGCAGGTATCGTCTCTGGCACACTTTGGCCATTGACCAGCTCGCGCTGGTGCACAGCCCAAGAGCCTCGAGATGGGTGGTGTGACGCATCCCCCGCGCTTTGCGCACATGGCTGGCCCGGCAGAAGCAAGCGCTTTACCAGGGCAGCATGGAAGCGAGCTGACCGCCGAGCTGACCACCAAACTGCTGCAAGTTCTGCAGGCCCAGCGTCTGCAGACTCGTCTGGAGCGTCTGGAGCGCCAGGTCCGGGTCACCGCCCGAGATCCACGCCAGCGCACCGGCACCGACGGCACCGGCTGCGGCGACGACGCTCGCCGTGGTCGCAATGGGCCTCTTGCGTGCGACGCGCGTGCCCCTGCGGAAGGCCCTGACCACACGGCCCGACTCGGCGTAGTCGTCGTCGTCGGCCATGAGGTCCAACTCGGCCGTCGGCCGGTCGTTGACCGCGCGCCTCTTCTGGCCGCGGCTGGTCTTGGCCGCCGCGGTGGCCGACTTGGTGATGCCGGCGGCGAGCGCCTTTGCCTCCTCGATCTGCGCCTCGATCTCGGCCTGCGAGAGCGCAGCGGGGATGCCGTTCGCAGCGGGCTCGATGGTCGTCTCGACGTTGACCTGCGCAATCGTGCCGTCGGCGTTCTCGATGCGCGTCACCTTCTGCACCATCCGGGGCGAGTCCGCCTCGGCGCCCGCCGCCGCCGCCGCTGCTGCTGCGGCCGAGGTGCGCTGACGCTTGCGCGGCGTCTTGACCTCGGTCGTCGAGGCCGAGGTCAGGATGGGCGTGCCGCCGTCCTCGGCGTGCTCGGCCGTAGCCTGGATGAGCGGCAGCGCAAACTTGGCGATGCCGTAGTCCTCGGCGACGTCGGCGGCGTCTTCGGCGGGGATCCAGGTGCCCTGGAGACGGACGCCCGTGCTGCCCTCGGGAAGCACACGGATCTGCTTGTCGCCCGCTGCGGACTCGGAGTCGGTGAGCGCGTCCTTCTTGGGCGTTTCGGGAGTCTTGCGAGGACGGCCGCGCTTCTTGGGCGTCTCGGGCGCCTTGACGTCCTCAAAGATGTAGCCGCCGTTGGCGCGGTTGGTGTCGTACTTGGCGTCGAGGAACTGCATCTCGGCGGCCTCGGCGGTGCCGTCAGCAAAGGGGAAGGCGAGGCGGAACATGGACGAGGCGGCCATGGCGTTGGTGTCGAAGCGCTTGAGCAGGAAGGCGTGGTCCTGGCCGTTGACGGTAGGCAGCTTGACGCGGCCGATGATGATGTTGTGGCCTTCGCGCTTGATGGTCTGGAGCTTGACGACGGCCTCGTCGACCTCTTTCAGACGCGGGTTCTTCTTGGTGGGCAGCTTGGGACGGGCGAGGTCGGACTTGGCCTCCTTGGCCTCCTTGGCTTGCTTGGCAAGGGCAGCGGCGGCATCCTTCTCCTTCTTGGTCTTGCGCGGGGAAGCCGAGGGCGAAGCGGGGGGCGCTGTGGAGGCGTTGGAGGCGACCGAGGAGGAGCGGGCGCGTCGAGGAGTCGACTTGCGCGTGGGCGTCGACTTGCGGGCGGTAGACGCAGCAGGCATGGCGATTGAAAAGCGCGGTTGCGGCGACGAACGGAGGCGAGAGGAGATGCGGGTCTAGCGACAGGGTTCGGTTCACTTGACGCGACGCTTTGCGATGATGAAGGCGAAAAGGAAAGGTGGGAGGAGAGCGGAAGGGAGGGGAGGAGACGCGGAAGCGAGCGGGAAAGATGGAAGTCGGGAGATGGGAAGCGGCAGAGTGCGAAAGCGAGGATGAGGGCTGGATGCCGGTGCGGACAGGCGCGTGTCACGGTGGGGATCAAATATACAATACTGTAAGTTGCTCTACGGGCGCTGCGAGCGAGGGCGTTTAAAAAAGCCAACACGCTGCAAGAGTGCCTCGCTCTCGGGGCTTGGATCGCGTCAGACCCTCCTCACCCTCTGACCATGCTGTGCTGTGCTGTGCTGTGCTGTGCTGAGCTGCCGCCAAATCTAGATTCGACACGCCATTTTTTCGGCTCTCCGCTCGGCGTGTGTACTGTATTTTGCGAGCGTGTTAGTTGACGGCCACACACACCGCGCACCGCTGGGCGGCTCCACAACACAGTGTTGCTCTCGGGCTCGAATTGGCAGTCCGCCGCTGCCCCAAAGTTGAGCGCGTTTCTATTCAGCAGACACGTTTCAACTTGGCGAGCGGAGAGGAGCTACACCCGTGCGAGAAATCTGCGTCGAGAAATTGAAATTGGACCGAGACCATCGCTCCGATCGCGGTTGCCCCGATGGCTTGATGCTTATTCACAGTACACCGTGTGAGATTGAAGGGCGCGTTCTGGGAGCTCCCAGCGCTGATTGGCTTTCGAGCTGCACCAATGATGAGCTTGGCTGGGCGACGAATGCATCTGTTTGCAGCGCTGCACAGCTAAGCAGGGTCTTGTGGGTGCCTCCTTGCTATGATCACCTCCGCATTCGATCGCACGTCCAGGTGCGGATGTCAGACGTATGCCTGCATGCTGGCAGTACTGGAGAGATCAGATGGCGGCGCGAGACGGAGCGCAGTGCCATAGACTAGTCCTACTCGGTCGAGTGTGCTTGGTCACGCTCAGGTAGTGCTGGCCTGCGCCACTGGACGGAGAGCATCCAGTTCGTGTCAGTGTGTGTCGCTGCCCACTCTAGCCATAGTCGAGGCTGCTGCCAGCAATCCACTCAAGCTAAGGCGAGGGCGGGTCGGCTGTTCCGCGAAACGTGTGTGGGTCCTCACAGTCAGCCTCAGAGGTCGCGTCGAGTGAGAGACTGATTCAGAGCCGCAACCTGAGGAGGTCACGGCAGCCGGATCACCCGCTTTCATCCGCCGCCGCCGCGCCCACAGTCAGTGAGTCGTGCGCGAATTCAGGTGCAATGCATCGGCAGATCCGCCTGGGCGTCTCAACGTGCTCGACCCCTGCGCGACCGTCATGCACCGCACGCACCCTGCCTCGAAGCGGTCGAGCTCTAAGCGCGCACTGTACTGGAGCCCGGCACCGCCAGCCAGCCAGCCAGCCAGCTATCACAATGCAGTCTGCGCCGCTACCTTGCCCCTTGACCACCACTCAAGACTGACACGAGCTCAACGAGATCATCGCGATTGACGCGATACGTCCCATCTCTTCCCATCTCGGGCACCCAATCCAGGCGTGTTCGGCGATCCCACTTCCAACCCACAACCTCCTTCGCGGGCCGACTTGCGCGATCCACGCGTAGGGTCTCTGTCCCCACCCATATCTCCGAATCTCCCTTGCCCAGCGCAATCCGCTGATCCAACGCAAGCTTCGTCGGAGTGCCTCACAAGCCTCTCTGATCCGGACCGCTCGATTGATCGTTCAATCACTTATCTACCAGAGCTAACCTGCTGAGCATAGGCGTGAGTATTTCCCTTTGGGCCCGTCTTTTCTTCTCAATTCTCGCTTCGCAGCTGCCGTTCTGGCCGCCACCTTGCGCTTCTCGGTGCAGTCTCGCTCGCTCCATTTGTCGCAGCTTTGGACCGAGCTTCGGTCCAGGCATCCCTCTAGCTGCGATAACTGCTCCCGAGCGCGGAGCATCCGGGAACGCTCGATACTAGGTGGCCAGGGGTGCTTGCATCGAGCCCCATTTGTACTCCATCCTGGCTATGCAGCATGGTCTTTTCGCACCCTCGCCTCCTCGGTATAAATCAACAGCGCTTGCTGACGTTTATCTGTCATGTTCCCCCGTCTTGGCTCGTCACCTTTCTTGTCCCTTCTTGTTTGCCTTGCCGTTTTTCCTCTCCATGTGCGATGCCTCGTTCCGACTCACCCTTGCGCTGCCTTGATCCTCCAACAGTTGGCCCTTTGACACGATGAAATATCTCGAGTATCCCGAGCTCGAGCTTCTCTCGAGGGCACTCACCTTCGAGTCCGCCGAATGCAAGGTCTTCACCCGCATGGAGGCCTACTCGTGCAAGACCGTCTCAAAGGAGAAGCGCCTGCTGAAGAACCTCGAGTCCACCTACCTCAGCAGCGCCTCCACCTCTCCCCCCGACTATCTCGAAGAGGCGCTCGCTTCGCCCTTCGGCCGTCTCGACCAAGCTTCAGCGCGCAAGACCCTCTTTTTGCTCATCGCCACGCTCAATGTTGCTTTCCCCGACCACGACTTCAGCGAGGTCAACCCGGCCGACTTCCGCAAGGAAAACAGCCCGGCCATGGTTCTCAACTCGCTCAGCACCACTCTGCTCAGCCTCAAGACGTCGTCCAACGCGCCGAGGTCCTACAGCTCCTTTCCGGGCTCCTTTGAAGAACCCAGCTTTGCGCTCGGCTCCACAGGCGGCTCGCCTGGATCAGCCGCCGCCAACACCGCGTCCTTACCGCCGCTCATCACCCATCCCGCCCTCTCGCACATCCTCGACGACATCATGAACGTCTCCGACTGTGAGGTCTACACATTCCATCCCGACATGGACTCGGACCCGCACGCCAGTGCAGAGCCCGAGGAGGAAGGCGATCTGGGCGACGACGATCCCTACGATGACGAAGAGTACTGGGACGGCGACAGCCCCGCCATGCGTGGCCGCGAAGACACTCCGCGAGCTCGCACGATGATGGCCGACGACGATGAAGAGATGGTCGACGCGCCCATGTTCGACGAAGACGTCTACGGAGACGGTCTCGGCGGTGCAAAGCAGGCCTCGCATCCCATCGCCACCATTGGCCCGGACGGCAACGTGGTGCTCTCGCACACTGGCTTTGACAGCAAGAGGCGTTCTTCGATGGAGTCCTCGAGCCTCACCTCGTATTCTTCCTACCACGACTCGAGCTTGGACGAGGAAGTGGATGACCTCGACGGCACCGGTGCCGGTCTGCTCTGGTCGACGTTTGCCTTTTTCTACAACCGCAAGATGAAGCGCATCCTCTTTGTCTCGGTGTGGAGCCGCAAGAACGCCCGCTTTGGCATGCCCACCTCTCACTGGGCGTACGCGCAACCTCCGCCCGTTCTCAGCGCCTCTCTCGGCTCGCCGCACGGCCACTTTGGACGCTTTGCCGCTCCCGCTTCAACACCCGTCCGACAGCGCTCGTCTTCGGCCTCCAAGAAGCAGCAGACTGCAGGAGCGCCGCCCACGGCTGCTGCGCCCACGCTGGCCAAGCGCGCCATCGCCAGGACCGATTCGACAGGCTCGCTCAAGCGCGCAGGCAGGCCAGGACACATCCGTGCCAACTCGGGCAGTCCGGCTCCCTCGTCGCTTTCGCCCTTCCCGCACGCGTCGCCGCGCGCGGTGCGCACCACGGATCCGATGGACAGCGTGGTGATCGTCGACGCAAGGAGGGACATCACTTCGCTCGATGCCGCGCTGCTCAGCGCAAGTGCCCCTCCGACCGCAAGCGCCGGAGTGGGTGCGAGCTTGCAGTCCACCAAGCGGGCCACCCGCACCTCGGTGCGCGGCAAACGCGCGTCCGACACCTCGGCTAGCACCTTTGACCAGAAGCGCGTCAAGAAGCAGACCGCTTAGCGCCGCGCCACGCCAGGCATTGCGAATGTGGTGCCTTGGCTCACGGTCCTTTCTGTGTCAAGTTGACTTTTGTATTTGTACGTCTCTCCGGCAACGCTGCGGTTCTCTCCTGAGTGAGTGAGATGCGGGCTAGGACGTGAGGCAAGAGTGGTCAAGTTTCGATTCTTATGAGGGAGGTGGGGCTAGTGGGTGGCGGAGCCTTTGAAGTGCTGGTCTTGGCTGGCCTGGGTGAGCTGGCGGTGTTTGAAGCTGGCCGTGTCGTGTTTGAGGGCTTCGCGCATGAGCATGGTGGCGTACGACGAGGTGGGCAGCTGGAACTTGAGCGTGAGAGCCAAGAACTTTTGAGCAGCTTGGTCGGTTTCTGGTTGGGTGAGGGCAAGGTTGAGGCAGCGTTCTTCGTCGGTGAGGGTGAGGGCGATATCGGGGTCGGTGTAGTGGGTCATGTTGAACTCGAACGAACGCGGACGCACCATGATGCGGCGGTAGGAGCCCTTGAGTTGATACTCGGGGATCTTGGATGCGCTCAACTGCGCATGCGTCAAACCATCCGCGGCGAGAATCGTGTGGTAGAGCTCCGACATCCATCCCACTGGTAAATCGATCGATGCTCCAGCAAGTGGCAGCACAACATCGTAGATGCTCGACGATCCAACGTCGGTGGATGAGAGTTGCTTGGTCGGACGTTGCCACGTAGCCACCTCGGACCTGGCATTGCGCAGATCATCGTCATCCTCCTCCCCATCATCGTCACCCACAGTCGTTTCCCAATCATCGATCTTGTCGGTAAAGACAAGATCGCCTTCGACGGCATTGGTGCTACCGAAGCGAGCGATGCGTTCCGAAACCAGTCGGTTCCACACATACGACTGGTACGCATGCACGTACATCAACCGCAGCGTCCTCGGCACATTGCCAAACGCACCCGTCCAGTCACCCTGGCTCCAGCGCGCGCTGCGCATCTTGTCGAGGATGTGCTTCTCGGCAACGCAGTTCTTGGGCACCGCCTGATACGCCTGCTCCCACTCCCCCTTCTGGTAGCACTCCTTGGCTCGAAGCAAGTCGGCGCCATCACCATCGTCGGCCTCTGGTCCCGACGCACCCCGCGGCATCATGAGCAGTTCGATCGCCTGCTTAAAGTCGTTCTTGAGGATCAGAATGCCGATATGGTGCGTGGGGATCGCACCCGTGCCGAAACGCTGCAGACCAAAGTAGTTGATGAATCCGCGATCGCGAAGCGCGTCCATCGACCTGCGCACCGTCGAGGCAAACGCCTCGTCAGCCTCGCCGCCCGTGCTCGGACAGACGTTGCGCAGCGTGATGGTGAACTCGTTGCCCTTGAGCATGCCGAGCTTGAGCGGATGCGTGGCGTATTCGAGGTGTCCGATGCGCAGGCCGCGGTCGGCTCGCTTGCTGACCACGTCGGCCACCGTCCTGCCGCGTCCTTTTCCCTTACCCTCGGCGCCGGCAGCGGCAAGGTCGGCGTTGATCCCGTTGACCAGCCGATATACGTCGTCGAGCGTCTTGCGGTTGCGTTTGAGCGATACCCTCTGCACCGTCACCGCGCGCTTATCCTTGGTTCCCGCCACGTCCAGATCCTTGGTCGGAGGTCTGCCTCCGCCGCGTCCGAATCCACCCCTACCCCGACCCCTCCCGCGACCACCACCTCCGCCGCCGAGCCGCAGACTCTCGGCGAGCATACCCATGGCTTCCTGGTGATCGCGGTTCGTCTTGTGCAGCAGAAAGTGGATGTAAGGTGGCGAGTTGGTGGCTTCCTCGGACAGATCGTCGCCCGCCCTTCGATCCGAACGATTCGCCCAGCGCACCGCGATCCTCGTCGCTGCCGCACCGCCTCCGTTGGCCAGCGCGTCCTCTTCGTCGTCGCCCGCACGCGCGCCGCGCGGTCGCACCATGCACGAGTCCGTAGCGAGCTTGCCGGCAAAGAGC
Organism: Moesziomyces globuligerus; assembly: GCA_030849465.1. Classification (NCBI taxonomy): domain Eukaryota; kingdom Fungi; phylum Basidiomycota; class Ustilaginomycetes; order Ustilaginales; family Ustilaginaceae; genus Moesziomyces; species Moesziomyces globuligerus. The sequence continues at coordinate 476,451 of JARVLF010000014.1, forward strand.
TCGCGCACCAGCTTGTGCACCTGCGTGCGCTGCTCCTTGTCCTCGAGCGGCCTCGTCGTGATGCTTGCGGCGGACACCAGCGTTGCATTGGCACCCGTGCCCATGTTCTCGCTCTGCCGCCCCTGCGCCCACATCTCCCGAAGCCCCGCGATCGACTCGCTGGTGAAGAACGTCGCTAGCTTCGCATCTGCCTCCTCCGGCCACATGCCACCCTGCACCGCTGCTTTCGCCTGATCTTTGGCCGCCTTCTCGGCGTCCGCGGCCTGCTCCTCGGCGGAACGGACAGGGGCGTCCTGAGGGCGAAGTTGTTGCAGGTACTTGCCCGCGGGAGGATCGAGCGAAGTGAGCCGGCACACCTTGCCCTGAAGATCGATCTCGTTCACCATGAAGTCGGTGAAGCGCTGCTTGATGATGCCTTGGAAGCCAGGGATGGTCGGGTCGACGTAAGAGGTGATGCCCGCCCGAGACTCGGTCATCCTCGTCTCGACGCCGGCTTCGCTGCTAGCCAAGGGAGCGGCATCGTCCAGTCTCTGCCGCTTTGCGACCGGGCTCGATTCGACGTCGCCCGAAGATTGCATGTCTGTCATGGCGAGTGGTGGTGACGCTGCCGATGATCGTAGCGGAGCTCGAGAGACAGATTGGGCAGGCAAGGCAGGAATGGGCGCTGCAAGCGTCGAGGCAGAAGAAGTGCAAAAAGAGGCCATGGATGAGAACCCGAATTCCGAGCTTCACTTTTTGTTGTGGCGCCGGTGTTGCTAACACCACATCCTTGTCAATTGTCCTAAATTTCATTGATGCCCGGCAGAGCCATTGAATTGCCCGATGATCAGTATTAGCAGATTATCTATCGGGCCATATCGCAGGGGCAATTTTCACGCGCATGTGGACAGTTGCGTGCCGCTGCCAGTGGGCTGCAGTCGTTCCCAAATCAGCAACCGCTTCCAGCCCTGTGCCCCGCGTGACTGAGTGACCTGGAGGTTGCATCATGCTGGGGCTCGGTCAAGGGCTCTAGACTCCCTCTGCCCCGCGACTTTCACGCCGCTCAACAGCGACTCACTGCGTCGCAGCCGCCCATCAACGTATCTCCTGCGTGGCTGGCCGCAGCACCATCCCAGGCTGCGCCCTGTCGTAACTAACTTATGGGCATGACAGGGATTCCGGTTGACAGAGTTGGTGCCTGCCCCACAGAAGCATGTCTGCCGCTCTGCCCCCCGCATCTTTGGTGCGTTGCCGCAACAAATCTCCGAAAGGCGGGGCCCAATGTTGACCAAGCGACCGAGCTACATGTGGTCTATCCCGCTCGCTTGGTCCTCGTTAGGCGCGGTGCAGTATCATGCACGCTCCCGCGACATCCGTCCGCACCTTCAGCCGCACAGTGGATACGGCTTGGAGCTAGCAAACGTCTCGCTGGGATCGCGAAAGTCTGACTCGGCATCTGCAGCGAGAAGTGGGCGAGAGCGAGAGAGTGCAACGGTGGGCTGGGTACGTGGGGTGACACGCTTGGAACGTTGTGGTAGCAGCGGGGCTGAAGCCGACTGACCACGGTACGTCCTGGGCGGTCACAGTATTGGCTGCGCAAAGAGCGATTTAGGCCCATGCAGAAACAGTAGCAATTACTTATCGCCGAATTTGAAAAGATATCTTTCACAGCATGGTGCTGGGCGGCAGGTGTTTCACACGATGTGCCCAACGTCGAAACCGCAGAGCAGAGGTGCATGCGTGGAAGGCTCAGTCAGTTGCGGCGGCGGCAGCGACCCAAAGGGGAAAAAAAAAAAGAAAAGAGACAACGCTCCACTTCGCGTGATTTCACGCTACTTCCTCTGTTTGACAGCGACGGCAACCGCAGGGCGCAGCAAGCCCACCTGTCAAGCCCCGCACGCGGATCATCCCCAGCTCATCAGGGTATAAAGACTCGACCGCACCTCGATTCGATCATTCGCTCTCTCCGCCCATCCCCCTTCGTACAAGAACGATGACAGCCGCGACTACCACAACAACGACTACGATCAGCCCGACCGCCGCGGCCAAGAAGAAGGCCGCAGCCGCCGCGGCGGGTCCTCAGCCCATCCGCCCATCGCAGGGCCCGCTCAAGTCGAGCTGGCACACGCCCGATCAGAAGCACACCTGGGGCCTCCACCACTGGCTCATCCATCTCTTCAACATCGATCCCCTCCCCACCGATGCCACCGCCGTCGTCCACGACAAGGACGACCCCATGCCAGTGTGGAGCAACCTGTCGATCCACCTCTGGATCGCCATGCGTGTGCTGCCCGCCATCGGCCTGCAGTACGCCTACACGCAGTGGGCCGGACGCTCGTTCCACCCCATCGCCAACATCTTCTACTGGGGCACCTTCGTCTCGCTCTTTGGCAGCAACGTGCTCAACGTCCTCCGCCGCGTCGTCACCAAGGTCGGCTACCTCTCACCCGAAGCCTCGCGCGACGGTGTCCCCGACGTGCGCGTCACCCAGGTGCTCAACTCGCTGCTCATGACCGCCTTCTTCCGCCCTGCCGCCGCAACGCTGGTCATCTACAACAGCAACGCGCCCGTCACCATCTCGCCCTGGCTGCCGCTCATGCTGCCGCTCTACACGCTCGCCGTCGACTTCTGGTTCTACTGGTACCACCGCATCATGCACGAGAGCGATACGCTCTGGAAGTTCCACCGAACTCACCACACTGCCAAGCACCCCACGCCCATCCTCTCGCTCTACGCCGACATGGAGCAGGAGTGGTTCGACGTCGTCTTTGTCCCGCTCCTCGCCTACTTCACCGTCAGGCCCATCGTCGAGCTCAGCTTCTACGACTGGATGATCTGCTGGACGCACGTCATGTTCGTCGAGCTCATCGGCCACTCGGGCATCCGCGCCTACGGCGGCCCTCCCGCCCTCGACCTCCTCCCCCTCCAGCGCCTCGGCATGGACCTCACCATCGAGGACCACGACCTGCACCACTCGAGGGGCTGGAAGTCCTCGGGCAACTACGGAAAGCAGTCGCGCGTCTGGGACAAGCTCTTCGGCACCCTCCTCCCGCGCCACGAGTCGCTCGACCACCTCATCGACTACAACACCAAGGTCTCCCTCTTTGACTACTGATGCAGTCCCTCTCGTCTACCCCCAAAGCATTCGGTCCCAGAATTGATCACTGTAATTATACCACCTGCAATCCCTTTCACTTGCTAATATCATATACACACACCCAATCACATCGCTGCTGTCTGCTTGCGCGAAGGCTTTTCTCGGTGTGATTGCCATTGCTTTTCTAGGTGTGATTGCCGCTGTTTTGGCGTGACAGCGTGCGTGCAGCTCTAGGGGTTGTAGGTCCACTGTGCGGTGGAGTGGATCTTGCGGCTGCTGGATCCGATGCTGAAAGTGAGCGGGTTGGCTTCTGGGATCTTCCAGCCCTGGTGGAGGGTGGACCAGACGGCGATGTCCTTGTTCCTGAGCTCCAACGAGACCTTGCGCGTCTCTCCGGGCTGGATGTCCTTGACCTTTTCGAAGCCGCGCAGCGTCCTGAGTGGCTGCGGGTTGTCGTGCGCATCTGCCGAGGTGGGGAACGAGACGTAGAGCTGGACGACCTCGCTGGCGGGAACGCTGCCCGAGTTGGTCACCTCGGTCTCGATGGTGAGCGCGACGTCGTACAAGCCCGCGCTGCTGTTGACGAGCTTCTCCTTGGTCTTCTGCACCGACGTCGAGTCCTCCTTGGCGGTGGATGTGATGGTGAGCGTCTCGGCGTAGTCGAAGCTGGCGTACGAAAGGCCGTGACCGAAGGCGAAGCGCGGAGTGATGTTGTGGTAGTCGAACCACTTGTAGTCGACGAGCAGCTTCTCGTCAAACGACGCCTTGGGATCCAGAACGCGATCCGTGACGATCGTGTTGGGCGGATAATCCTCTTCCTTCTTGGCGACGGTGAAGGGGAGCTTGCCACTCGGACTCGTCTCGCCCCAGAGCACCTTGGGCAGAGACGCTCCGCCTTCCTGACCGGGAAGGTAGGCGAACAGCACAGCGGTGACGTTGGGATGGTCGATCCATGCCTCGACGTCCACCTGTCCGGGTGTGTGGAGGACGACGATCGTGTTGTTGTTGTGGTTGGCGACGGTGCGGATGAGGTTGTCGGCGTTGGCCCAGAGCGTGAGGTTCTGGCGATCCTGGTTCTCGGTGGCAAAGGCGTTGGCAAACACGAGCGCAACGTCGCTCGAGTTGGCACGCGCCGTAGCGCCCTGCAGATCCCAGTTGTCCAGGTGCATGTTGACATCCGGTCCCACGGCACGCGTGTACTCCTGGATCGCTGCCGCGGGCGTGATGACGTACGGCGGGAAAGCCCAGCCTGATCCACCGCCCATGGTGAGCGTTCCGTTGAACGCATCGATGTTGCAGCCGCCGTTCTCCGCGCAGCTCGTTGCTCCGTACAGATTCGGCCCTGCATCCTGTCCGATCACCGCGACCGTCTGCAGCTCCTCGAGGCGCTTGAGCGGCAGACCGCGACCGGCCGAGTTGCTGTTCTTGACGAGCGTCACCGAGTCGACGCCGATCTGGTGAATGATCTCGTGGTGGTTCCGACGCACGTTGTTCGTCGGACGCGTGAGGTCGCGCACGTCGAACGAAGGCTGCGGGTACGACTCATCCTGCAACTCCATAGCGGGCGCCAGGATACGGAGCACCATGTCGTCCAGACGTGCCTCCGGCACCGATCCGTTCTGAACCAGCGCGAGGAGAGATTCGCCGTAGAAGTCTCCGAACTTGCCGTTGTACGCCGTGCCTGGCATCGAGACGTCCAGACCGCCGAGCGCCGAATCCTGGTTGGTCCACGTTCCTCCCCAGTCGCTGATCACGGAGCCCTGGAAGTTGAGCTCCTCCTTGAGCAGGTAGTTGAGGCTGTATTCGTCCTGGCAGGCGTGGGTGCCGTTGACCTCGTTGTAGCTGCACATGATGGCGCCCGTGCCGGCACGTACGGCCTCGGCGAAGGACCAGAGGTAGAGCTGGTGCGTGGTGCGGTCGTCGACGATGCTGTCGATGGGCGACTGCTCGAGCACGGGGAACACCTCGTACGGCTCGCTGAGATTATACGGGTTGCGGTAGGTCTCCTGCTCGTAGGCGATGTAGTGCTTGGCGCAAGTGACGACGCCCTTGGACTGGGCGTGCTTGACGGTGAGGTACGACGCGACGCCCGAGAGGTACTCGTCGGGACTCCAGCCCTCCCAGTTCCTGCCTCCGCGCGGAGCGCGTCCGAGAGGACCACCCGTGACGGGGCCGAGCCAGATGTTGACGCCCTTGTCGCGGAACTCCTCTGCGAGCGCCTCGGCACGCGTGGCGATCAGGTCGCGGTCCCAGGTCGCAGCGGTAGTGACGCCAGCAGGGAACTGCGAGACGCGACGCGCGGGTCTCACACCGGCAGGGCCGTCCTGAAGGCAGAGTGCGTTGAGTCCAACACGCGGAGCTGTGCCCGTGAAGCCGACGCACTCGCCCGTGTAGCCGGTGGTGATGTTGACCTTCTCCTCGATGGTCATCTGGTCGAGGAGCGACTTGGCCTTGGCGAAGCCGTTGGCCCAAGCACCACCCGTGGCGTACGGGCCCGTGTACGAGTGCGCGCCGTTGTCGCGTGCAAACACATCGCCCGTGTAGTCCATGTGCGTCGGCGCAGCACTGGCGCCGAGCGCACCCAGGGTGAGCGCGGCAGCCACAAGGGCAGGCTTGTATCCCATCATTTCTGCGATTCGTTTCTTGAAGGTTTGCGGAAACATCGAAACCAAGCCACGACGGCGGCTACCTTTATAGGCCTCTCCGAAGTGCCCGGCTCTGCATGCTTATGAGCACGCGGAGAGGCGAGGTGAAGCGAGACGAGGACGACATGGCACAAATGGAAGCGAGGCGGGCCAGAGAGCATGGGGGCCCCACCAGCGGGCCGCGTTGCCGGACCGTCGGCCAATTTCCCCGACATCTGATTCGGCGGCCGGTCAATTATCCGTCCTCTCCTAGTCCGGGATTTCCCCCAACCTCGCTTAGCCGGGGATCAAAGCGGCGGAACCCGTTCCATTGTCCCATGAGGTGGTGCAGCTTCGATCCTCGACCTCACCCACGCACATCCTAGCTTGCCGACCCAACCTGCGATTCGTTCTGAGCCAAAAACTCCGCCAGACTATTCTCCTACGCGCCGACCGAAATCCCATCTGTTCTCATCGGCCAATTTATTCTACCAGTAACCATGCGGTCAAACCACTCCTGCAGCTAAGCGAGCTGCAAGCGACAAACCCTCTCGATCCGGCACACACGGGAGAACCCCGCACAATCCTTCTGCACCCCAGACAATAGATTCTTCAAGCCACAACACAAACACTCCACTCCCCGGTCTGCCACACGGCGCCCACGTCGATCGTGCGGGAGAGACTTGTAAGACACGATCGTCGTCGCGCGTAACTTCTATTCGATGTTGCTGCCGCGTCGCAGCTCCGCGATCTCCTCGGAGAGACTGTCCAGCTTGCACACGAGCTGCACCAGACCGTCCGCTCCGACGCCCACTCCGAGCACTTGGTCCAGCGCGCGCTTCAGGTCGGCCTGAGCGCCACGAAGGGCCGGAGTGGGCAGGCCGCCGAACTGGAGCAGCGCATCTGGCATGCTTTTCTTGCGTTCCTTGCTCGCCGCGCCTTTGTCATCTTTCTCTTTTTCGGGGGCGCTAGAATTCGCCGACGGCACGCTGTCCGTCCGACCCACATCCGCTTCCGGTGTGGTTGACGTTCGCCGATGTTGGTTCGCTTCGGGAAGCGAGGTGCTCGGCAAGTCCGCGTGAGATTCGTTGCGATTCGTTGCATCTCGCTCTACCGGTGCCATCGGTCCGGTCCTCCTCCGCAAACCGCCTGCCGTGTTATCCTGACCCCCTCCCGCCGTTCTGCCATTCTTCTCGTCCGTAAGCCCGACAAGTACGCCTTCCGCCTCGACGAGGTGCGAATAGTCCGGCACAATACGTTCTGCCAAGACCCGCACTGTCCCCCGCGTCTCGATTGCCGAAGTGCTACCGGCCAATTCAGACGTGCTTGGGACGATCTGACCGCGCACCTCGCCGAGCAGACGTGAGTCATAGGAATTGCTGCCCAGCCGAGACGGCCCGTACTCCATCTTGGCGCGGCTCAACTTGAGAAAGCCGCGGCCGAAGGCGTCGCAGCTGGCGCTGCGCACTTGCTGATAGCGGTCCAGCACGTCGAGGTATTCGCCGATGAGCGTGTCCAGCCGATCCGCTGGCTCGCTCATACTCGCCTCGGCCGCGTTGGAATGTTCATCCGGCTTTTCGGCCGCTTCGCCCCGGTCGCTAGCTACGGAGGCTGGTAGAGCAAGGTGATGGATGGGCAGGCGATCCGAGTCTGAGCGCGTCGCAGCTAGTTCGTACACCTCTGCTGGCCGACCGTTACCGAGCTTGGGACTTGTGCTGCCCTGAGCCGCATCAGGATGGTCGAGCATGCCGAGCGTCTCATCCGAATCCTTGCTCCTCGGACGAGACGTGTGGCTGCGAGTGTAGAGACCTCCGCGCCTCGACCTCCATTGGCATATTGCGAGCAGGGCACATAGCACGTTGAACGCATCGTAGCTCCGGTAGGTGTATCGAATACCCCACACGAACGCGTACCACGCGACTGCGCCAAAGCCCAGTGCGATAAGTTTGGCCTCGAGCCCGCTTCGTGGTGGTCCCAGCCTGCGCCCGCCCGCCAAGATCCAGACCAGGATCACTACGGGCGCGACATCGAGCACGTTGTGGTCCATCCATGCTGCGATGGTCTTGGGTGTCGTCAGTCCGACCGACGTGAGGTTCCGAACCCACGTCACCAGGAAGCTCGCCTTCTGAGGGAGCAGCAGAAGTAGAACGACGAAGATGGACAGGTGCTGGTGTAGGCGTGTCTCTTGAGCCCGCACGCCCGCTGTGCCGTCCGAAGTGGGCCCCGACGCGCTACGCTGCTCGAGCTGAGCGCGGAGCGTGTTGAGCATCTGCAAGAGGAACATGCACAGGAAGACGAATTGGCGAGGCACGAAGAGGACGACCGACAGCAACAGCAGTGCGAGCCCCGCCATCGACCGAGGGTTCCACCGCAGCGGGTCTTTCCCCGAAGCAGTTGCGCCAACCCAGTCGAGTCTGCGCCCAAAACCACACTTGGTCACGAGGGCAGCCGCGATCCGAAAGCTCGCCTGCACGGCAGCAACGGTGACGAGCAGCGCGGCGTAAGAGACCGCGAGGAAGCAGGGCACCAGACTTGCCGAAGAGGAATGATCGCTGAGACCCAGCACCATGCCCAGGAGCGACGACGACGGTCCGTGCGATTGAGCATCTGGCAGCGATCTGTACAGCATGAGACGCACACTGTCGACCAGCAGGAGGCCTGCAGCAAGACAGCCCAACAGGCCGAGCAACGGATCGACCCTTTGCCCTAGGAAAGGAGTTCGAAATGCTGGTTGCATGATCGAATGCAGAGGACTCGGAAAGGCCTCAATGTCCGGATTCGAAGCCCATGTGAGCCACGAGAGACCCAAGCAGACGGCTAGAAGTCCGAGCGGCCACGCGGCGAGGAAGAAGCGATAGCGCAGGAGGACCAGCCCGGCTGAGGCCTTCCAATCGACCGAGATACGGATGGACTCGATGGACGATTGGCAGTCGAGTGTTTTGCCCGGGATGGGCTGAAGCAAAGCTGTGTCTGACCACAGCTGAAGCCTCATCTCGTCGACGCTGTCTCTCGCAGGCGGCATGAAGGGTGCATTGCCGTGCAGCGACAGTGGCAATGTGATGGGCTCGCCTTTGTACGTCTTGCTGCGGATTGCGCCGACGAGGTGAGAAGTGACGAGCTGAGGGTACCAGCGGGAATCGCCGGTAGCACGGTTGGATACGTGCAAGAAGGGCGAGAAGGAGGGGTCGGTTGAGTGCTGCGTCTCGTCGTTGGTATTGAGCGTGTACATGGCGAGGTTCTCGACGAGGCACTGGCTGGGGACCACTTCGATGCGTCTGGCGAGCAGCGATGAACCAACGCCTCTCAGGCTCCACTCCGAAGCGATCGGGATGGCACCAGTGGTAGCCAACCCGGCATCTTGATGGTGCTGCTGGACGTCGGAATTCTGACCAGCCGTGAGCACGAGGGAGGGCCCATGCTTCTCGATGCGTCCGTTGCCTTGACGCATCCAGCCAGCCCTGACGAAGCTCTTGAGACCGCGTGCGTGCACGAATGCGCCGGACGCGACCTTCTTCTCGACACGAATCCAGTCGACGCGGCGTCTTTTCAGGAGCAGAGCATCGAGACGCAGACGCTGGAAAGCCAAGCCTGGGACGTGGTAGGCCTCTTCGGCGTCTGGGAACGGCTTGTTCTCGGCCGGATTGGCGGCCATCTGGTCGGCAGGGCTCTGCATGAGCATGTCCGTGCGCGGCAGCAGACTCGGTGGGATGAGCTCCCACTGCCATGGCATGACCAGTTGACAGGAGCTTCTCCTTCCTCGGACGGGATTCGAAGAGTCCGGATCGCTGGTGCATGTCTGCACGACGATCTCGATGGGCTGCGGGACAGGAGCGCCCATGCCGGAAGAAGGGTTCCAGCCAACGCAGAGATTGGTGACGAGCTCGAAATCGTGCAGGTCGGCGTCGCTGTCGCCCAACTTGGCGGGAACACGGAAGACGAGGCTGTCCGCGTCGGTCGACAGTGAGGAATTAGGACCCGATGTGGGTCTTTGGAATGCAGGTGTCTCGCCCTCGACGACGAAGACATCAAGGTCTTCGTCGTAAAGCGAGCTTGTCGGAGGGAGGAGCTCGAGCGGCCCGATCTCGCCGTTGCCCGCATCCGAGACGTCAAAGAGGCTCAAAGCACGCCTCCAGAGCTCGCGTCTTCTGCGCAGGATGCTCGGTCTGCCCGTAGTACCACCAGCACTGCGGTCCTGGGCGACACGGCCGAACGCCATCATGTCGAGGAGGAAACCTCGTGCGATCTTTTCGCGAAGCTGATCGCACCACATGACGGCGAGATGATCGACCGACGACCAGAGCGATGGTAGCGAGGTGGTGTAGGTGGATATGCGCGAGGGCGCGACCGATTCGCCAATGCGTGCGAGCGTGAGCGAAGATGGATCTGACGGAAGCTGCGTGTCAAGGATGCCGCCTGCCACGGAGACGAGCAAGGGAGGCACTGCTGCTGGCGAGGCCGAAGATGGTGCTGGTCGATTGATGAGCGAATAGACGTGTTCGACGCTCCTGTCGAAGGGGACGGGCGGATACGCATGTGGAGTGCTGAGAGTGACGATGGTGTCCAGGCTGCCAATCGGGTGATTTGGCAGCTGAGGAGCGAGGCGAGCAGCGATGCCGCCCATGCTGTGCGCGAGAATGGGGACGGTGGTGTTGCGGTCACCTGCTGCAAAGTTGCGGGTTGGCGGGGAAGCATAGCGGCTGGAGAGGTAGGCGATGACTTCGTTGATGAACGTGGCCTGTTCGATCAAGGTAGATCCGCTGAAGGCAGAAAAGTCCTCGTTGAAGTCGAGGGTGAACCAGTCGGTGTGGGCTACGCCGACGGGAGCGTCTTTCCACTCGTCCCTGAGTGCGCCGCCTGCGTTCTCCTTGTAGAACTGCCTCGCAGCGCTGGAGGCGACACTACGAATCTGGCCGTAGGAGCCTGCATTTCCAGGCACGAAGAGGGCGGGGTTGCCCGATGGCAGATCCATGGGTTCGAAGTCCCGTTCGCGATAGAGGAAGAGTCGATACTTGCGCCACAGGCCGGAGGGAGAGAAGTGCTCGAGGTTGGCGGTGTGGTCGATGTAGGCCGGACGCATGCGCGACATGCGACACTGTTGGGACATGCCCAGCTGCTGCGGCAGACGGAAGAAAGAGTCGACCGAGTACGCTCCCAACGTCAAGGAGATCGCCAGCAGCAGCCATGGGAGCCATGACCGACGCGCTGATCGCGACGGTGTGCGATCCACCATCGGTATTGTCGTCATTGCTGCCTTATCTTGCGATGCGCAGCGACGTATCGAGACCGGATGGCCTTTGTGATCGGATTTCAGCGCCGCTGATCGGCCCTTCCGGCTGCACGTAATCCAGAGATGGAAGGAAGGCTCGACGATCACCCAAGGGACGGCATGCGGATTCAGCTGCAGTAGCCGGCACCTTCTGATCTGCCCCTACTCCACAGACGTGCGAGACTTGATGAGCGCGACGGCCAGATGTTGATGGTTGTGAATGGGAACGCTTCGGTTCATCCGGTGTTGCTCTCCATTCCGCCCTCGGGCCTTCCGAGACTGCTTCTCCACACGTCGCGGCAAGAGCAACAACGCGGTGCCTTCTCCAGACATCGGGACTCGGCTTGTGGAGCAGCAGGACCCTTGGCCGAATTTATTTTTGCTTTGAAATTTTTCGGCTCAGCGCAAGAAGCCCAGACGAAGGCCGGAAAGCCGTGGCCAGTCGGCTCTCCCGCCGAGATCAACTAGCACCGGGCAGAGTGGCTCGCCTCTCCTTCACTCTCATCCTACGCTCTCCAACGCGGCTGACATCACTATGCCGCTCAACACCACCTCTTTCCTTGTGTCGCAGGGCTGGGAAGGCGTCGGCGTGCCGCTTGACGGTAAAGCCGGCCGAGGCCTTAAGAAGCCGCTCGCCATCACCCAGAAGAAGACGCTCTCCGGCATCGGCAAGGACCGCGATCGCGCCGACGACTGGTGGAACAGCATCTTCACTGCCGGAGCCAAGAGCCTGTCCATCGGACCCTCCCCTGCCTCATCAGGCGCTTCGACCCCGACATCCACAGCCAATGGCCAAAAGGCTGCCTCTTCCTCCTCCAGCTCCTGGACCATGGGTGAACGCTCGCTTGCATCCGCGTCCATGTCGCTCTCCTCCCTGGCAAAACGCGAACACGCGCGCAAGACCCTTATGAGCAACTTTGTTCGCGGAAAGCCCATCGTCCCTGCTGTCGAAGAGACTCCATCGCCTAGTGTCTCGTCTCCGTCTCCCGCCACAAAGTCCAAGCCGTCCGAATTGGACGAGCCTGTGACCGCTTCCGACGCCGAGGTCGACGCAACCCTCAACGTGGCATCCTCCTCTTCCTCATCTGCATCCGCCTCGCCTGCACCATCGGTCGAAGGCAAGACCAAGAAGAAGCGTGAAAAGAAAGACGACGAGGCCTTGCAAAAGAAGCTCGCAAAAAAGGCATTGCGAAACAAGCTCAAAGCAGCCGAGGCATCGGCGATCTCGTCAGGTGCAAGCAGTCCTGCTTCAACATCGCATGCGGACCATATTCCCGACACGCTACAGGACCGCAAAGAAAAGAAGAGAAAGAAGGACAAGCACGTCCAAGGGAACTCCGACGAGCAAGCGCTCAGGAAGGAAAAGAAGCGAAAGTCGAAGCTGTCAAGCACTGCGGTCGCATCATCCGAGGGTGCCGCCCAAGCCGACGGGCTAGATTCCTCCAAGAAGCGCAAGCGAGACAAGACGGTCGAAGGTCTTGACAAAACCAAGAAGGCTAAGCTCGAGTCGAAGGCGACGCTTGAGGCGACCGCATCGACGCCGAAAGCGGAAGAGAAGCAGAGCAAGGCGACGAAGGGAAAGAAAGACAAAGAGAGGACGAAGGAAGAGAAGGCGAAAAGGAAGGAAGGAAAGGATCAAGACAAGAGTAAGAGAGACAAGAAGGGCAAGAGGAAGTCGAAGAAGGGCGAAGTGTGATCAACGCCGTGCCGCCACACTCCTCGTCACACCTCCTATCGAGTTCCCATCCCCTCGATCAGGCTTATTCGCACATTGCTGCCATCTCAACCAAACATACCCACGCGCGACTCTAACGACCAGACTGCACGGGCCGTGACCTCGGCTCGGGAAGGATGGACAGCTTGCATCTGGAGATGGGTCTGCTTACATGGACGACTGATCAAGCAGAGAGCCAACAAGTGCAGACAATCGAGATCTATCCCCGATAGAGATGCTATAGCCGCAACTCTCCTGCCTGTGGAGGCAGCTTACAAGGCATGCGGCCAAGTGAATCTGTGCTGCGGCAAAGCGAAGCTGTGGGCAAAGTCCAATTGGGACTCTAAGCTTTCAAGGAGCCGATCGTCGATCCTGATCTGACGGCCGTGCCTTGCGATCTCCAGCGTACGACCGAAGAGGAAATCGCGGAACATCTTTGCATGCTCGGCGGGCGACAATTGGGGAAAGTCGCGGCGTATGTCCTCTCGCACAACGCTCGGCAGCGGTTCCATCAGCTCGGCAGTTCGCAGAAACCGGACCTTGAGCCCTCGAAGATACTCGACCGCAGCAGAGGAGAGCCTGAGCGGCGCTGGGCTCTCCAGCATCGAGCTGATATCATGACAATTCAAGGGACAGTAGTGAGTTAACCTGGAACGTGGAACGAGTCCGTCTTTCAGGTTGTGCAGACTTACTCGATGACCCGAACGATACTGCTAAATCGTGCGCTCTTGTCGGAATTCAGGTAAGGCTCCAACCGTGCGTCTTCATCGAGGAGAGGGACAATGCGCGTCGTGACAGGATGTTTGGCTCGATACGCCATCCATCCTCCGCGCAGAGCAGCTCTGAAGTTGGTTGGACTGTGCTCCTGGTGCATGAGCGGTTCCTCGGAAAGGCGCCATGCCGCAATGGGTAGCGCAGCCTCATCGTGCTTGGTCATGCCGATCGGACTGAGGATGTCGCGCACCTCCTCGTCCGTCGGTGCTTCCTGGCCGCCGGCACGCTTCTCGATCGCTGTCTTGCCCTGCCGCTGGTCACCGTCATTGGCCTCGATCCGGTCGCGTGGCACCAGCCTCCTTGCCCCGCGCGCAATTGAAGCAGGATCGGTCACAATCGCCTCGATTTCTCTCTCGACATGGTTGACGAAGCGCAGATCCTGAGCAATGCGGGGCAGATTGTCCTGCACCACTCCGAGGCGTGCCGAGATGCGTCCTAAGGTGCTTGAGATCATTGAAAGCGTGGGCTGGTCCGCCCGCGAAATTGACACACCGCGGTCGAGCACATGGCGTGCTTCTTCGTCCACCGTTGGCGTCAACAGCCGTTCCGTTTCTTGGAAACGACTCAGCAGAGCCCGAATATACGCCAGCCGGAAGCCATCCAGGTGCAGCTCGGGGTGATGCTCGATCAGAAAGTTCAAGATCGGGATCATGTGTCGGAATCGGTCGCGACCGATGGCGTCCGTCGTATGCTCTGCAATGACGTGGGCGTCGTCAAAGGTCAACGCGCGGCCCGTGATGGGAACCACTGCCTTGTACTGCTGGTACATGCTGTCGAGCTCGCTTCGGCGTCTCTCGTTATCCCGCATAGGAGCGAGGAGGGATTCGGTCCTTCGCCAGAACTCTGCTATCGGCGCCGCGCCCGGATCGGTCGGACTCATCATTTGAAGCGAGAGCGCAACGCTGGCGGGGATCTCTCTTCTAGGCCAGGGCGCAGGTCGAAGGAAGTCTCGCTGACTTGGTGGCTGTCGTTTGTACAGCAGATTCCTGCCGTGCTCATTTGGATTGGGACTAAGAGCCTGGCCCTCGGCCATCTCTTCCGTGAGCATCGTCAAGGTGTCTCGCCGCCCGAGCCCAGTCGAAGCTTGATGCGGCTCCTTGTCCTCAGCCAGATCGCGTCGAGAATGCCTCAGCAGAGCCTGAATCTGTTGGGCTGGGCTGTGAGGTGAGGAAACAACGCGATCCAATTCCCCTTCGAGATGGGCGAGGAGAGCAAAGTCGATGGCAAAGGGACGAGTGTGGCGTTCGCTTATCTCTCTGCGTATACCAAGGTAATCATTGACTCTACGGAGTTCCTGCATCGTTCCGGCGAGCAGACTTCCCAGCGCCTCGTCGGGAATCAGTCTCGACCTCGTTGTCGCTCTGCTCACGATTTCATCCATGGTCGGCGTCAAGGCTCGCTGGTCGAATGAAAATCGGTGCTGCAAGGCCTCGAGATATCGGATCCTGATCGGATCGAGGCCGAGAGCCTCAGCATGATCCAGGAGGTATTGAACGATGCCATGCATCTGTCGGATGCGGTCTCGCCCTTCGTTGAGCGTGAGGCGAGCACCGATCGTCACCGCATCAAGACCGTTCTGCGAGATACCTCGATCTTGGAAGCTTCGCTGGTATGGTCGGTACATCGCGGCCAGCTCCTGCACTGCAGGATTCGAAGGAGACGTCGATGGGAAGATGGCGTGATCGCCCCTCAGGAAAGTGGCGATGTGGACCAAATCTTCGTGCGCCCAAGGGCTCTCTTGAGTTGCGACCTGAGGAGCACGATCTACGTATGCATCCTTACCTCGCTTCGAAAGATGCAGAATGGCCTTTGGCGAAGTGGGCAAAAGCAGGGGCTCAGCAGTCGCAGGGCTTCCCTTCAAAGCGACCGGCTGTGACAAGGCACCCGCGACAAGCCAGAGGCCCCCGAACAAGGCAAGAAAGTTGATCATGGCCAATGACCGGAACCGCATGCAAAGAGAAGTCTGTGATGTGCGAGCATGCATACAGAAACAAGAGTCGGGTCTCTTTTAATATGGCCATCCGAAGCTTGAAGAGGCGAGCGAGGCTCGCTCACCCGCAAGTGCTCAGACATGCTTTCGGGACGTCCTCAGGAGATCTCAACGATACGATTTGATATGAAGGTCACCCTGAAGGGGTTCATTTGGGCGTCAGGTGATCTGAGAATAGGTCGTATGGGTGCAGATCTGGAAAGCTCCCACTGTGGTGGTCATCAAGATTTTCTTCAGAGTGGGGCCCTTTCATCAGTGCTGATCGGTGCAGCACGACACGAGCAAGGTGGGACAAGCACTTCATTGACAGCGACGAGCGACTCTGTTGTCGCCTTCTTTTACCAATTGAGAAGGCAAGAACGAGTAGAGACACAGGAGGGAGCTGACAATGGTCGATAGCAAGCAGACTTCGCCGTGTTGCGCGAGAGACGTTGCTATTATCGGACTCATAGGCTTTTTACAGCTCGGTGATGGAGTTGAACATGGCAATTCTGACTTGACGTTTCGCTACGACAGGACCTGCATCAGCATACGGGGCTGTTCCCGTTTGATTGGGGAAGCGGAAGCTATTCAAACCTGGTGCTGACTGATCTCGTAGCGTGCACTAGAGATCTCATGGCAGGCAGCGGTATCAAGGTTAGGAGGGTCTGCAGGTGTTGCAACCGAGCATCGGATCAAACGGTGGGACGACGAATAGCGCACTCATTCGCATAATCTGTGGCGCGATGCTCGGCTTGCTGTGAGCCCACAAGATTACACTACACGCAGATGAGCGGATTGGTGGGTCTCGTCGTTAGCAACTCAGAGCCTAAATCGCATCAACGCTCGGCTCAGACCGTCTCGTGCGAGCGGAGCTAAAAGTGATGACGTCGGGTCTTCAGCGTCCAGTGTGAGTGTTGAAGGACGATACACGGTGGTCGTCAGTGTCGCCTTCATGAACGCCGCGAAGACTCGACTTTGCTCGCAACTCGGCTGCTCATAGCAGGCTTCGTCCTGTCGAATTTACGGCTACCGCACTCCACGAAAAGTCCTCATTGCAGTGTGCTTTGATCTTTACGATCCAATCATGGTAAGCTGTGACACTGTGTCGGTATGTCGATCTTGCCGCATACGCTGTGCGTCGAGATCGCATGTAGGGGCTGTTGGACCAAAAGTGAAGCCAAGGCTCCTTCTACATTTTCCGGCGCAAAGCCGGCTCTTTCCTTCCGGCATCGACCTCGGAGAACACGACTTCGAGTGATGAAATGTCAAGCCCATTCCGCATCATCGAAAAGCATCAACAGCCGTGCAGTCCACTTGAGCTGAGCGGTACCATGCAGTGCTGTAGCGGGCGTTGAGAGACGTAGTGGTGGGGCACAAGGAAAGAAAAGTATGTACGCCGCTTCTTTCACCTCTGTGTGACCACGGTCGAATTTCAGCTCATGGTCGTTTGCGAAAGTCGCCGAGCAGCGAACCTTATAAAACCTACGAGCACGGAGGGGATGCTAAGCTTGCTGTCAAGCTTTTGACGCTCCCCCACTCTTACTCAAGCTTCTAACACCGTGATGCAACTTCGTTGGATCGATCTCGCCTTGCACCTGACACTGGCCTTGCTGTGCATAGCGATTCCGGTGTCGTCACTGCCCGCGGCGCCTACAGACGGGAACGAACGCAGTCGAGTCAAGCGATTGTCCAACAAGGACATCCTCAATCAGATAGCTCGAGCATACCGTCCCCTTGGAGAGCCACCTAGCTTCGAGCTCGCGACGTCTCGGTTCTCCCCACCATCGCCGCTGACTATCGATCGAGACGGGCGTCGCCTGACGAGTCAGTTGTCCAACAAGGATGTCCTCAATAGCATGGGTCGAATACTCCTTCCCCGCGGTAGTCCAACTGGCTTTGGCCGGGCGGTGGGCCAAGCTGCGGGTTCATCTCAGGACACTGCACATGTACAGATGGTGACCTCCGACGACGAAGCTGCAGGCCCATCCCGAGATGCTGCGCACAGGTCAATGGCGCCCGCCATGAATCGCGCTGCAGGACCATTTCAGGAGGCTCTGAACACACCGTTCGCGAGGGTCGGCGAGCCGATCCAGGCCGCACGGTTTCCACTTTGGTGGACCCAGTATCAAGGCCGCTTCAATGGGCCTATCTCACACATGTTTGAAGAAGTCAGACGACCCGTAAGAGGCAACAATGGCTTCGACGACTTGGCCTTGCGGGTAGATCCCAAGGCCTTCGTGGCATACAGGGCACGTCTGGTCGCGCTCGAAAATTTGAGGAGGTAAGCTTGAACGGCATCGGCCGAGCATTTGATGGTGGCACTCACGATAGTACGGCATGGAACTAACGACCTGGAACCAACAAGACAAGTGCTACATCACTATATCCGCTACTTGAGGCCAGATGAAGTGCAGCGGTTGAGCCTACCGCTTCATCCGTGGGCCCAGATTGAAATCGCCGATGTGGAACAGCACATCGCCGGGTACGACTCGCTTGTCCGGGCCGAGACGCAATTCGTGCACGAGATTGAAGGCATACTCGAGCACGTGGCGTTGCTACACCTAGTATAGGCAAGCAACCGAGCTGACCTCGAAAGAGAAGCCATCAAGAGGTCGGAAGATCGCGATCAGATGTCTGATCTGCCTCACGTCTTTCCAATTCAGTGCAAGAGATCCCACGAGCCAGGGTGGGTGATAATGCGAATGTGTTTGCTATACGACCGAAGCTGTCGAGGCCATTGCCGACGGCTCTAAACGTGCGAAAAGTGGGCGCAGAATCAGGGACGGGTTTGAGGACAGTTGTGTGCGTAGAATGCAATGTAAGTGCCATCCAGGGTGGGAGACGCCGAGTCACGAGTGTGCATGGCCATTACTACCGTGCTATGAAGTGGGCGTTTCCGAGCGAACAGACCGTCGAGCTGAGGTACGGCCATTCTGTTCCGAGTCTCGAGGGCAATCGAAGACGGATACAGAACGACGAGGCTCGACCAGCACGGGATTCGGATTGCGGACTACTCTTCGGTGATCTTGCTTCCCCACCGAACACCTCCTTGAGAGCTCGTACGCAGACCCACACCGCTCCGCGAAGCCGCCTCTTCGATCGGCGCGGCCCTCGCTCTGGACACTCACTCGGGCTGGTGCGGGATGCAGCGTAGCCGCTCTTCTATGTGTCAATGATAGGGAGACGGTGATCTATTTAAGCAGACACAGGCTGTACGGGTTTCAAATGCTCTGAGCAAGACAACTTACCTTCCACCTCTTCTACAGTATAACATGAAATTCGTCACCACTCTCCTGCGAAGCACGACTGTGCTGATCGCGCTCTTCGTACTTGGCGCAAGCGCTGTCCCGGCTGGAGGGGTGAACGCTGGTTCAGCCAGCGAGGGAAATCAGATGGCCGGATGGTGGCAGTCGTACCTCAAGTCAGAGGCTCTTAAACAACCACCGTCCCTTGTGAATATGATGGGGGCAAGCCGCGACCAGCTTTCGCGGGAGATCTCCGTCTTTCACCAACGCCTGAAGCGTCTCGACAATTTGAAGGGGTGAGTGGTGCGTTCTCGTCCACGAAATGAACTGCAGCCGCTGACGTGCCGCCAGTGTCGTTGGCGCGGCTTCACAGATGGGTGTTGAGCAACAAGGAGACGCAGGCTGCTCTGACGACTGCGCAGCGCCAGACGCTAGCATTGCCGTTCTATCCGTGGAGAACGCATATGCCATTCGGCGGCGCCGCGAATCGCCGCTTGCTTGCTCACCGCATGATGCAGGAAGAGGCTTTGGTCTCTCAGGTAGAGAGCATCCTAAGTGATGTAGCGACTTTCCTTCCGGACCTGGCTCCGCGTCGCTAGAGAGCAGATACCTTCGGCATTTCATGCTAGTCTTCATCTGCTCTTCTGCAACTTCTTCAAAGTCACAAGATCGCACTCACTGGTATTGAGCTGAGGACCTTTGAGACCCTCGCGGAGAAGGAGCTGTTGAGCTGACCCCTCCACATCATCTCGTGCGGGGACAGGAAGAAAGAACCTTCATGACTCGTTCGGGCTCTCGGCCTTCCGGTCTCGCTGGCAGCTTTTCGGAGGCACAGATCGTGTCATCACAACATTGCCGGGCTTCGCTTGCAATCACGCTCAAGTATTGAGCATGAGTGTCCCAAGCGGTAGCATCGGGCAGCGCTGTAAGCAGCTTGATGAACGAGTCTCGACCTGTGTGGGAATCTTGGGACTGCCATCAAGGCCTTGAGGGAAATATGAGATTCTGCTTCTTGCTTTGGCAGCGTCACAAGGTATGAAATCTCACTCATGTTCGCAATCTGACCGCCATTATCGCTTAGGCTTGAGAGCGAATCCAGCCCGCGGATGTACATGGTCGATGATATCTGAGATATAAAGGCTTCGGTCAGAAGCGGTGTAAGCAAAGGTTGAACAACATACAGCTAGCGAGATGTGGGGTCAGATCGTCTGTTACCTGCTGACGACAGCGGCGGTGCTTTTCAGCTCCGTCAGGACTGCTGGATCCAACGACGAGCAGGGAAGGGTCGATCTCACTCTGCGACTGAAGCCGCCCTCCCCTCCGCGTTTTAGCGAGTCTAGTGGCAGCTCTACGACACTGAATGGCAACTCGTGGGGGCCGACAATGGAGCGCTCCATGTTCATACGCGGTCCTGCTCCAGAGTCCGCCACGGATCTGCCCAGACACATGGAGACACACGACCGCGTTGCAGCAATTGCGGAGGGCTCCAGCATGACTTTCTCAGAGAGGCGTAGTGTACAGGAACTACAGGCTGTCTGGTCCAATTACGCGCGGGCATACCTCGGCGAGGCCGTCACAGAGCCGATTGTGGGTCGAGATTTCATCCCACAAAATGCCGTCATGTTCCAGCAACGACTCGAACATCTCGTCCACGCCAAGGAGTAAGTCTGCGTTGACACTCGGAACCGCTGAGAGAATAGAGGCTGACAGGCCCGTAATATTGCGTGGGTGAGACTGGTATTCCATATCCAAGGAAGAGCGATGGCCCCGGACGAGCTCAGATTCAAGAACAACCCCTTTAAAAACTGGCGTTCGACCGCACACAAGATAGCTCCGCACGGAATGCCGGTCTTCGCTCCGACACTGTTGCCGTGGAGGGCCCAATCTGACATAAAGCACATGTATGAAGTCGAAGATCTGGTCAGCCGCCATGCTCGCCGCATCCTTTTCTTCCGCCCACTCTGAAGGTGCGAGCAATTGATGCCATACTGCCTCTTGCTGCCATGTTTGCGACTACCGATTCGAATTGTCATGGGCTCATCGACGCTCGGATATTACTTCGCAGCCTAATCAATGTAATGCTTGATATTACGGTGCGGAGGGTGTCCAGGAAGGTTATGCAGGCATCGAGTTACGGATGTGACAGTGCGTTTGCAGACGATACGGAATCAGGATCGAACGCGAATGTGAATCAGCTTCTTCAAGCAAAATGAAACGAGTGGGAAAAGCCATGTTTGAAGTCAGCGTAGCCTTTGAAAGATGCTACTTTACACGATGAACCAGCATCGCGTCGAGGTGTGAAGCCGGTCTGAGCTGATCCCGAGGGGAGACAGATTAGAACCGATGCGAAAGCAGCTCGATTGAAGGTCATTCTTATTCTGGATCCCCGGTGGCGGCGACTACGATGGCCGATGCTGTATGAGTCATAGCTGATGCGTACTTAGAATCACGTCAAATGAGCCCTGCCGCCCGCATCTCGCTTCCCACGAGCACGGACACTTGACTGTGCTGAAGACTGAGGGTGGGCTTCAGGCACAAGAGGGCCGCCGGTTCAGCTGTGGGCTTTCCAGGGGCATGCTCATAGCAAGGGTATATATACGTAAGGGGTCGAGCGGTCCGTCGATTCACAAGAACGCTTGGCAATCATGTTGATCAAGCTCGTCTGGTTTCTGCTGGTGATAGCGGTGTCGTTCTTCAGCTCAGTCCAAGCTCCGGGCAGCATCGTCGGGGAGAGCAATGGGCTGGACCTGGAGCTGAGGCTGAAGGCTCTTTCGCCTCCCCGTTCCGATGGCTCTAGCGACAGCTCACGAACGATGCCCGGCAGCCCGGGGGAAACATCATCAATCCATCCGATGGTGTGGGATCAGTCCGTCTATGACCCGATGCTTCAGACACAGCGCGTCCCGGATCTCTCGAGGGAAGCCTTCAGTAGCGACCAACATGGCGGTCACGGGGTGATGGACAAGGCAAGCCCGAGTGTACCTGAATGGGACAGGTCCAGAGGAAAGGAACCGTCTCCAGAGGCCGGTCAGCGGCTGAAACTTCTCTGGAAGACCTATTCAGATGAGTACCTTGCCAAACCGATCGAGCGGCCCGTTTCCCTCGGAACCTTTTACCCCGAGAGGGCACTCCGGTTTGACAGGCGTCTCACAGACCTCAAGCGACTGAAAACGTACGTGGTAAGCGAGCATGCCTGTCGGATCGCCCGCGTTCCTCTGATTTACAGCTGTCACTTTCTGCGCGGACAGATTGGTCCTCGATATGGACGGAGGCGTTTCATTTTACGAGCCAGAAGTCTTCACCCTGAAGAGGCACTTTCACGACTGGAAAAGCGCGGTGAAGGAGTTTGCTCCTGATGGAGCTGATATCGAAGCGAACTCGAAGCTGAAGGGCATGGCCAAGAGCGATACGGTGCGCATTGAGATGGTCGAAAACCTGCTCGGACGCATTATTCCCCACATGGTTCCTCCCTAGCTGTTAGAAACTCATACGGCTCAGTTCGAAGATCAATGTTGAGCCGGTCTTGCGATTGTATGGAAGGCTCCTACCACCGGACATCGGGTCTGTGAGCTTCGTGATCCCATAGCGAGACGGTGGAACAAAGTAGTGTCTAAAAGACATCATCATGTGAAGCTGCTCGGCGGGAGTTGGATCTTGAGCGCTTTGGCTGACTCTCACATTTATCATATGAGAGAGGTGGAGGGTTTGACCGGTGCCACTGATGAAGCCAGCTTGCTTGACGACGGTCGGTTGTCAAAGGCAGCTCATCGTTGCGGTGGAAACGACAGTAGGCTTTCCAGCTCGTTCAGCTCATGGTTGTGATGCAGACGACAGTAGGCTTTCGAGCTCATCGTCGTTGTGGAAACAACAGTAGGTTTTTCAGCTCATCGATTGTGGTGGAATCAACAGTCGACTTTTCAGCTTTATCTCCATGGCATTCTGAGGACAGGCTATCATGATATGAGCCTGATATCTTCGTAGGTCCGGCTCACAAATCCGACTGACGGCTTCATTTTGACCGAAGGACCGGAACCGTTTCACCGACGTGACTGTCGAAAGTATATATCTGCACCTTGGGCACGGACTTTCAAGCCTGGGAGCTACCAGCATACCTGAAGATGCGTACAAGGACGATCTTGAACGTGCTGGTGGTGCTGGTGCAGCTTTTCGGAGCAGTACTATCTACGGGCAGCTCCGACGAAGAGCCCGGAAGGAGGCGTGTAATCGCGCGGCTCAGGTTTCCTTCCCTTGCGGGCAAAGACGGTTCTAGCGATTCCTCCAAGACCACCTCTGGGGACACATCGAATTCCCTCTCGGAACAGGTGGGAGAAGCACGATCTTCTAGTCGCGGGCTGTGGCAGCCAGTATTCGTAAACCGGGTGGAGCCCAACGGAGGCCTGTTGAGCAATCCAGGAGCTGGAACGAGCGCAGGAGGTCCAAGTGGAAGTCGTTCGCCTCCGATCGGGCGGAGTGCACCAACAAAGGAAGCCGAGCAGCTGCACAGGGCCTTGAAGAAATACTGGGACCAATACGGTAGTGGGCCACCCGAAGGTCCAGTCGTTGGCGAGAGGTTCCATCCCCAAAAGGCGATGCAGTTCGACGAACGGCTCGAAAAGCTCAAGCAAATCCGGAAGTAAGTATAGTCGCGCTCGGCCATGGCTTCACGGCGTACGACTGACAATCTCGCACCACGGCATGGCTAGACTGGCATGGAAAACGGTTCCAGACGGATACTTCCGTCCGAATGAGGTCAGGCTACTGAAGGGACGCTTCCGAAATTGGCCTCTCCTGATGATCAAAACTGTCCCTGGCCACATTTTGCGGCTGGAACAAGATGTCCCAGCGACGAGAGAGCTGAAGAACTGGGCCCACAGAGATGTCAACCTGTTGCAGGACATGGAGCGGCTGATCCGGCGCCTCGACGAACTCTTTCATCCACCTCCTCTTCCGCCTCCGCTCTGACAACCTTCAGCCGCGAAGTCTCGCATTGATAAGATCTACCCATGAGCTAGGCAGCCACTCTGAAGAGAATGTCGAGTTTGTGTTAGGCTCAGAGATATGTTGATTGATGTGAGACAGTACAACTGCAAACCCAAGCCTTGATGCGATGGGTGTCGAGAGCCCAGACAGCCACTCTGACGAGAGAGCCGAGATTGCGTCGGGCGCAAGGGAATTCGGTGAACAGTGTGGGACTAGGCGAGAGGATGAGCGAGGTAGCTACCCTTCTCGCTGTCGTGGACAGGGCCTGGTCGGAAGGGGGTCATGGGCAGCGCGGCGGCCACTACCATGAGCGCGAGGAAAGCGCGGAACGAGCGAGGATTCAAGCAGCTGATCAACATCATGGCTGACAAGGTTGTGGTCGTGAGCCAACCTTTCCTGCCTTGTTCCATTCTTACCCACGCTTGTCCTCACGCAGTGCGAAATGAAGTGACCCTCTTTTAACCCCACCCCCATCGCGCCAGATGGGGCTGAGCTACGAGTCAAGCTAGGCGTGTTGGAACCTGCCATTTGCTCGAATGAGAAGGGGCGGCACCGAGACTAAAGGAATGTGAAGCGGTCAGGGTTACAGGGGGCTATAGGTGAACACGACCCTCGAAGGCCTTGTGAAGTTCGTCGACGAAGCGTTGTCGGTCTTGTGTGGCGCTGAGAGCATCGGCCGTACGTGTGTCCTCCCAGACCCTGCTGGACGAGGCTACCTCAGGCTTGACTGCTGACTTGCCCTTTCGCGATCGGGTCTCCGTCGCCTGGTCCTCGCCTGAGCTCGGCTCAGCGGCGAGTTTGGTGACCCAGCCGAGGTGGTCGGTAAGATGGCCGTTCCTAAGCACATTGGTGGCGCCGTCCTGGCTGACCCGGATGAGCGAAGCCCAGAAGCGGTACATGTCCTCTTCGTACCTCCTCAGCTCTTCGGACAGGCGTGCGTACCTCAGCACGGTCGCGATCTGGGTCTGTCTCAGGAGCGCGCTGAGGTAGGTTCGGTGCATCTCCTGATCGAGCAGCTGCGCCTTGGTGACGCCGGGTCGTTTGAGATCGAGTTCGAGCGAGTGCGACATGAGGTTGATGGCTCGGATAAGCTGCTGTTCCTTGAGCCACACCTCAAACGGCGGCGGGCGCAGCCAGGAGCCCTGAGGATAGCGGCGCGGGATGTCTTCGAGATAGTGCTTGCGCAGCGAGGGTTCGTTCCAGAAACCCGGCGGGCCGAGGACGGAGTAGTCGGGATGCTCGTGCATGCGTCTGTCGAATCCATCGCGCACCTGAGCCGGGAAGTCGGTCGGCTCCAGCATCGCTCCTCGGTAGAGGTGGACCCGGTCGGCAGGAGGAGGCAGCAGCGGATCGAGGTGAGGCGAACCGGCGCCCGCGACGAGGCCGGTGAAAGGAGCAAGCACGACTAGGACGCGGAAGATGAGCATCGTGAGAACGGACCCCCAAGCAGATGGTACTGTTCGTGACTGCAGCGATACGCGAGAATAAAGGAGAAGAGGCGAGAACAGGTCATGGTCCTCCGACTAAATGGGCTGAACGCTTCGTGCAATTGAAAAACTTGTGCTAGACCAGTGGGTTGGAAATGAAGGAGGAGGCAGCTGGGGAAAAAGACTTCCGTGAGTTGTGGGCTGATTGTGCAAGCTTTAGAAGGGCTTCATTCCGGCAAACTTGCCTCGCCGTGGCCGGTCGATACGACGGGAGAAGGGATGGACGGACGGTGGTGAGAATGCGTTTGATGTGTCGGGGCGGACTTGGACAGCTGGGCGCTTGTCGCGGCTTCGGCTAGCTGGAATGCAGCGTATACGTCAGACGTGCCGCGCGCGCATCGACAGCTTCTACTGCAGCGTTCTGACTGATGCCACCGCAGCAGCCGACCTGACTGCACGGATCTCCACACGCTTAAGCACGTGTTCGTCCATCCATCCCACTCCTCTCCGTATCTTCCCCCCATCCTATCCTAAATCGCCATATTTGCTCGACGCAGTCGGCGGTCCTTTGTCATGAAGACCGCCTCTGGTCACCACGACCATCTCGGTCTGGCCTCGTGGACGTTCTACACACCTTCGCCCTTCCCGCGGCTGGAGCAGCGACTCTTACCGCCGCGCGATGCACGTACGCTCGAGGGCACCGCGCGCGCGCGCTTCCTCTCGCTCTTACGGCTGACGTACGTCGTGGTCGTCGTCATCCCCATCCACGTGGTCGCTGCGCTCGGCTCGCATGCGCTCGTGTCCAGGACACGCTGGCAGGAGCGAGGATGGGGGCGTTCCCGCTTCCCCACGCGACTGCCTGCGTGGGGGGTGGGCCAAACGCTCTGCGTACCGGTCATCGGCAGTCTCTTCTGGGCCATCGTCTACGGCACACCGCGAAGCATGGGCTGGGAGGAGGAACGCACCATGCCCGCGGCCAGCAAGTGGCTTTTTGGCCGCGGCCACGAGGGCTGGTGCATAGAAGCAGAGGCCGTCGTACTCCCTCCTCTTCCCACCGCCCACGCTGCAGCTTCCGTGGTATCCAAAGCCGATGCGAGCGGGAATGCCGCGGCCGATGGCAATGCTGTGTCCAACGGCAACACCGTTCCCAATGGAAGTGCGGGTGTTCGCAAGCGCAATCCGAACGGAGCGGGTGACTTTATCGACCAAGCCGCCAAGACGACCTCGCTGGACACGAACGAGACGCTCTCGACTGCCCCGGCTGCTGCAGCCTACAATGCGGTGGAAGAAGGCATACCGACGGACATTCTCACTGGTGATGTCGCCGGGGCGCGCGTCGGGGTGGTGCCTAAGGAGGTGGCGGCGTTCTGGCAGTGGAAGTCGGTGGCGGCGGCGGTGTCGCGCGGCAAGGTGATCTCGGTCAAGCCCGCGCACGACAGCGCCGGGATCGGAAGCGGCGTGGCGGCGTCGCCGTCGGAGCGCATGGTGATGTTCTTCGTCGGCGGGGGCTATCACTCGGGTCACGCGCCTCAGGGTCCGCTGAGCTGGACCGTGTGTCGGCAGACCTCGCTGCGCGTGCTCGGGGTCAACTTCCGCAAAGCGACGCGCGACGACCGCGCATTCCCCGCAGCGCTGCAGGATGCGCTGGCAGCGTGGGTGTATGTGACCAAGCGCCTGGGGTTTCAGCCGCACAACGTCATCCTCATGGGCGACTCGGCAGGTGGCGGTCTCGCCTTGGCGCTCCAGCTCTACCTCAGCGCTCACCTTTGGAAGCACCACAAAGACAAGCACAGGATCTCGCTCGGTAGGGCAAGGAAGTTGGTCTTACATAGCCCGATGGTGGATCTGACGCTAGGCACCGAGGCCTTTGTCAGGAATAGAGACGTCGATATCATCTCGCCCTACATGTGCAGCTTGGCCAGAGACAACTACCTTCGTCACTTCATCCCGCTCCCAGGTCGCCCAACACCAACGGCGCCGGTAGGCGAGTGTAACGTCGATACCGTTGCAGACCGCTACGACCTAGATCCGTCGCTTCCGCTCCAGGAGCGAGGCGAGGGTTGGAACGACGAGATGGTGCGACTGGCTGCCGAGTTCAGCAGCACCGTATCGGCGCTCGGTGCCTTCCATCCACTCTTCTCTCCGGGACTCGATGCACGGACGAACCGATATCTCGCCCAGACACTCATGCTGCTCACCCCACCGCCCGGTGTGGACGACGAGCTGCAGGTGCTCATCACGGCGGGCACGGCCGAGATCTTCCACGACCACATCACGCACCTCGCGCGCAACCTGCGCGAGCTCGGCGGCCGCTGCGCCGAAGCGGTGCAGCTCAGCCTGGTCGAGTGCATCGACTGGCACCACGTCTTTGTCTTTGTCAACCTCCCCGGCAGAGTCAAGGCGCAGGTCGACGAGGTCGCAAGGAACTTTATGCTCGCATAGATCGTCGTAGAATGACCCATTTTACTTCTAGAGTTGCTGTCGGGGGCTGGAGTGTGAGGGTTTGGATCTATGCTGTCGAAGGCTGGTCCTTCACGATTACGCTGTCCCGAAACAAAGAAGAGAAGTGAGCAGAACCGGACGGTGCAGGGGCGGCAAGCCGGAGGGTAAGGGTCGAGTACTTACTGGAAGTGGCTGAGACCGGGCACGGTGCGCAGGTTGGGCGGGTTGCAGAACCACGCTGTCTGGAACTTGGCTGGTGGCCATTGGGCCTCTACGTACCTGACGACGTGTCGGGAGGCCCAGGCGTGTGCGCGACTCACGTTCTCCTTTGTCAGTCGGCCCTGCTTCTCCTGAAGCTTGACCTGCGAATGCGATCCCAAGATCTCTGGAATCTCCTCTCCCTGCCAGGAATACCTTGGGTTTGTCGGTGTATCGGGCACGAAGCCTGTGAAACCTCTGATGCCGTCTCCGGTGACGCAGTCGTACAACTCGTCCCTGAGTTCTTGGTCAAAGGGGGTATCGTCTGTCGCGAAGAGCGAGGGGTGGAGGATGGGCAGCTTGGACCAAACGACCCAGTGAGAGCACCCGGCGGGGATGCCGTACGGCCAATCGTTGGGGATGGTCTTGACGAGGCTCGTCTCGTCGATCGTTTCGGCGTCTTGGACAAAGTGGCGCAGCACGATCCCACGCCTTGTCGGATGCGGAAGGACCTTTTCGGGCCAGGTCTCCTTGACCGCCTCCCTTGGGAGCGTGGTTCCGTTCGGAGTCTGTACGCCCGAGGGCGTCGACGTGCCCGAGGACAGGATCGAAGACGGGTCTTTCTGCGGACGGTCGAGCATGTTGGGGGGAGCCGGACCTGTACGTTGCTCCACGGGCCAACCAAGGCGGACGTGTCGGATGTAGTTTTCCAGCCCATCGTACTTGGCGCGCACAGCGGGGGCGAATGCGCGATAGGCAGTATCGCAAACGGGGTCGCGGAAGAGCTGGTCGAGATCGCCGTGAGAAAGCACATCGACGACGTACTGCCAGCTCATAAACTGGTCGCCCGAAGTCGGGTCGGGATTCGGAAAGTAGGAGCCGCGCTCGCGGTCGTCGACGTAGGACGGTAGATGCCGCGACACCATCACGTCCCCACTCGATGATTCTCCGGCCATGATAGTGGAACGTCTGCCCAAGGAGGTGAAGAATAGACGGGGGTTGGGTGGGTCGAAGTGGAAGAACGCACGAAGATCAGGCCGAGGGTGTACGACGCACCGACTCCAAACGCGCTCGGCTCCAACGCCGGCCTCCACGCGCCCACCTGCATGAATCCGCCTCCCGCTGTCAACCCCGACCGACGCCGAGCCCGGGCCCGTATCAACTCTCGACCCAGCGGCGGCAAGACCACACCGCCCAGATGTAAGCCGGCCCCTGCGCGACCGAACAGCGTCGAGAAATCAGCGGCGACCAACACTCGACTGTCTCGATCAGGATCCCGTGGAATATACAAAGTCTTGATTCGACACTCACAAGCGGTCCCATGCGCATTGCCGACCTGGAATGAGGCGCCATTCCACACAAGATGCCTGTCAGGCCGCTAGCCATGCGACGTTGTCCGGTACGTGTGACAGTGCAAGCGTGCAGGTTTCGGTCGATCTCGAGAGTAGACGGTGCGAACAATGCATCTTGACCTACGCAGGCGGTTGGGGGCGGCAGGCGAGGACGGCGAAGATGTGGCGGACCTGGCGCCGTGGACTTTGGGCGATGCATGGTAATGGACACCCAGGAAGGGGCATCTGTGTACGACGGCGTTGACGCAGATTGTCGCCCGCAATGCATCAGCCTTCCCGAATGCAAAGCGTGCGTCGTCTCCTCATCATCGAACCGCCGTCTCTGACCCACTCTGACGCGCATCTTGTGGAAGCACGACAGATCCCCGGCCGAACATTATCCTGATAGGCTGAGCACCTACGAACATTGGCAGCGATGATCAGTACAGTGGACAATATGACGTGCTAGCAATCTGCTCGAGACGTCGACCGATCGATCTCGATTGAGCGCTTTGGCCTGACCACATAATCCAAGCTCTGAGCGCTCCCTCACCGACGCACACGTACGGTCATTGGTAGCGATGAAGAGCACGAGAGAAAGGATGAAGTCCTAGCATCCCACTCGAGACGTCGGCTTGATTCGATCTTGGTATGGAAAGGACAGCCGTTCGACCGCACGCACACACGGTCGATGGGAGCGAATAGCACAGAGGAGAGAAGTCGAGACGTCGATGCATCCAAGTTGGACATGGGGCCGACGGGGAAAGTGTCTGCCAGGGCGCTTCGCTCGAGCACACGCGCACACCTACTTGGGAGCGAAAAGCACGGATGACAGGGAGTAAAATTCTAGCAAGGACCAAGCCGGGGGGACCGCAAGCACCGCAAGCACCGCAAGTGCCGCAAGCGGCGCAAGCGGGTGTGCGTGTACGGGGGGCGATAGACAAGAAGACGAAAAAAGAGCATGAAGAAGGGGGAGGAATTCCATGCGGATGCAGATGCGTTGTGGGGGAGAGGGCTCTAGGCCTGGCTCTTGATGATCTTGGCGCCGTATTCGGCGACGCCGTAGATGGTGGCCTGGATGTGGGCGGCGACGTGGAGGGGGATGATCGAGGCATCGACGACACGCAGGTTCTGCGTGCCGTAGACGCGCAGGTTCGAGTCGACCACACCACCCTGGTTGCGGGGCAGCATCGAGGCAGTGCCGATGGGGTGGTATTCGGTCACCGAGGTCGTCTTGGTGTACGTCTCGAGGTCGACGTTGCCGGGCCAGTACTCGCCCACGACCATGTCGCTGTACGCCTTGCTGAGACCCACGCGACGCGTGTAGGCGGTACCGGCAGTCGAAATCTCGGTGTCAAACGGAACCGAGAAGTACTTGGGGTCGATGAGCGGGTACTTGGTCGGGTCAGCGCTCTGGATGTGGATGTTACCACGCGAGAAGAGGTGCTGGTTGGCCGCGAGGATGGTAAAGTAGGTCTCGGTGGGCTTGGGCGCACCCGTGCCGGCAAAGTAGCCGTCGATGCCGATGAGCTCCATCTGGCCGACCTTGTCCGGGTAGTTGTTGAGGAAGTCGAGCTGCTTCTTGAGCGTCGCCTTGTAGGGCGCGGTCGACGACTGCACGTACTTGGTCACCTCGGCGATCATGGCCTTGGCACGCTCCGAGCCGACGACGCGCGCGAGCGAGACGTACGAGATCGAGGGCACCGTCTCGGTGAAGATCGAGGTCTGGTTGGCCTTGTAGGCAGCGAGCTGGTCGGCGGCAAAGGCCGAGTCGGAGCGGAGCGAGTCGAGCGTCTTGAAGCCGGGCTTGAGGTTGTAGACGGTGGCCGAGTAGGTGTGGTCCTGGAGGTTCTCACCGACGTTGGCGTTCTCGTAGAGCACCTTGACGCCGGCCTTGCCGAGGACGGACTTGGAGCCGATACCCGAGAGCTCGAGGAGCTGAGGGGTGTTGACGGTACCCGCCGCGAGGATGACCTCCTTGGTGGCGTTGACGGTGTAGGACTTGCCGCCGTTGGTGAAGGTGACCGACTTGGCCCAGAGCTGGCCGCAGCTGGTGTCGAAGTTGACCTTGGAAGCGAGGGCGTCGGTGAGGACGTCGAGGTTGGAGCGCGCCTGGTTGGGGAAGAGGTAGGCGGGTGCCGAGTAGGAGCGGGTGTAGTTGGTGGGGTTGATGTCCGAGGGCTGCTGGGAGACGCCGACGTTCTCACCGGCGAGGGGCTGGTCGTTCTTGGGGATGCCGAGCTCGAGGAGGGCGGGGATCCATCGGCGGACCTGCTGGGAGATGTAGTTGGGGAAGGCGACCTGGATGGGGCCCGAGTTGCCGTAGTCCGAGGCGACGGGCTTGACACCGAGGAGGTCGGCGTTCTCCTGCGAAGGGGCGTGGAAGCGCTCGGACTTCTTCATGGCCGAGTAGAGGTTGTTCCAGTTCCATCCAGGGTTGCCGAGCTGCTCCCAGGCGTCGATCTCGTAGCGGGAGGAGCGGTCCCAGACGAGGAAGTTGAGGGCCGAGGAACCGCCGAGGACCTTGCCACGGGGCCAGCCGCTGGAGGGGATGCCGTTGGAGGCGACGGTGGTGTAGTTCCAGTCGTACTGGGTGCCGAGATCGGCGCCGAACTGACCGGGGGTGTCGATGATACCGACGCCGAAGCCGTTTCCACCGGCCTCGAGGACGCCGACCTTGTACTTGCCACCCTCGGAGAGGCGGGCGGCGAGGGCGAGACCGGCGGTACCGGCACCGACGACGATGTAGTCGTACTGCTTGGAGACGAACTTGGCGGCGTCGTTGGTGATGGCGCGGGCGGCGAGGTGCGAGTTCTCGGCCATGCGGGCGGCCATCTCGCTACGCGGGCTGATCTTGGTCCATGCGACGGGGTTGGCGGCGACGGCGCCAGCCAGGGTGGCGGCGGCGATGAGGGTGGTGGCCTTCATTGGTGATGAGACGTCCGATTTCGAGACGCTTGTGGGGATGGGAGGGAAGAGGGGGGAGGGGTATGAAGGGAGGGAGGGATGAGGTGGTGGGGGGAGGAGAAGAGGAAGGGGTGGATCCAAGATGAGAGGATAGATACGGGGAGGCGGGACAAGCGAAGCGAGGGCGACCCAGAAGTGGACATATAATATAAGGGAGACGGCTAGAGGCGGGCGTAGTGGAAGGGGGAGGTGGCCAACGAAAGTGGCGGTAGGCGAGGCGGCCGGAGGAAAGCAAGCGCAAGCGAGGGAAGAGGAGAGATCAAGTGAGACATGAGAGGGTCCTAGGGTGCAGGCACAGAGCAGTGAGGTGCACGATCTGCGATCGAATGCAACAGAGCGGCAAAGGAGAGGGCGAGCGCCATATGACAGGAACGGGAGTGGTGGCGAGCAGAGGTGCTCGGAATAGGCGGCGGGCTTGGCGAGGCACTGCAGAGCTGTGCTTGTTCCCAAACAGGATGTGCGAAGACAGAGCAGTGCACTAGCGGACGTCGAGTTTGGGCCCACGCAAGCCACCGGACAGTCGCCGGGCGGTTGGATGATGAGCGCGGGCCGTGTTGCTCATCCCATGAACGGCACGGCACGGTTTGGGTGGACCGGCCAACAGCCATCCGGTTCATTTGCCAGTCACAGTATTTTCTTTTGCCAGTTGCGACGACGACGGAGCCCGCTCCAGATCCAGTCTTCTGCATTGCACGTTGAATAACGGAGCACCTGCAGAGCAAAGGCTGATGCTGCTCTGTTGCTGCCGCTGCTGGTTCCTCCAAAACACGCCCAGCCAGAGTGGTACAGTACTGTAGCACACGATGGTCATGCACGACGCCGCACGGCAGGAAGCGAGCGAGGCTAGGGCGAGGGCAGAGCCAAGCCGGGTGGCGGGCGCGCAGTCTACTGCGGTGGCGGAGTTGGAGCGATCGCATCTCGAGTGCATGTCGGCCTTGCGCCGCTGCAATGTAGAAGTGCGCCCACGTCGCTGCGAAGCAGTGTCACGGCAAGATGCACCAAGACCAGAAGAGACAAAACGTGGGTGTGCGGTTTGGCCAATCCGTTGGGCAGCACCAAACACGCCACACCCTCGGCGGAGGGCTCTGGAATCGCCTTGCAGACGGGGCTGTAGTGCCCACTTGCTCTACTGACTTGTCGCCGACGGGTGTGTGTGTGTGTGTGGGCGTGCTCGCGGTTCGTTGGGGGCCGAAAGCGCAACAACCAAGTTCACACGTCGGCCATGGCCACGCCTGTTGGCGCTGTTGGCGCGTCCGGCCGAGCACGACGCAACGCGCGAGCTGAGACATTCACCGAAACCTCGATCCGTCTCGCCCCACCCGTCCCGCTTGCCCCGCACACAAACGCCCGCAATGTACGGGAAAAACTTCCGTCTGCCCTCCTCTTAGCGCGATAGGCTGGCGGATGTTGTGATTGGCGCCCGTGAATGCAACTCGAGCCTGGTGGGCGGTGGTGGCGGCGGCTCGCTAGGGCAGCGCCTTGGCTGCGCTGCGCGTAGCGAGAGTGGGCAAGCTGACGTGCCGCGGATCGCGGGCTCGGTCCAAAGTGGCAAGGTGGCAAACACCGCAAAGGCACTCGAGCGGCAGGAGGGCGAGTTCTCATTTCTCACCGCCCACCTCGGGCTCGCTTAGTGCATGTCGCATGTCGACGCGACTCAAGCGAGAAGAGCGAACGCTTCTTTTTCGGATCCCTCTCGCACCGCACCGTCAACAGGCCTAGGCCGGGATGGGAAAATCCGCTGGAAGAAACTTTTTCTTCTTTTTTGTCACCAGCTAGCTTAGCTGCCTTTGGCCCGATGCAGCAGCGCCTTTGATTTCGCCTTTTAGGACGCAGCCCGCATGAAAATTCTCGCCGATTGGCCCTGGGCCAGCGCGCACGGGCTTTGCCACACTGTGACTGGATTTTCAGGGTGCGCGCCCAACATGCCAGATTCGGGCGCCGCAACGTCGCCAGATTTCAACGCCGATCCCACGCAGCACTGCGCCAACGCCCTTCTTGCCCCGCTCGCTCGACCAATCTTGCCTCGCCGACCGCCAATCCGTGGCGTGCCCGTGCACAGATCGACGGGCGCCCACATCGGTTGGTGGGTTCGATCGGTTGCGCTCATCCGAGTGAGCGGTGTGGCTTGGGAACCCCCGGTCTCCCTTGTGGCGCCGGCATTGTGTGAAGCTTGGTCGAGCGGATGAACCGTTGGGACCTTGCCACGCGCGCTCGAGACACAGGTGCAGCAGAGTGTGGGAATCGCCGTCCCAGGCTTCAGCGCGCCTGGACTGCAAGCTTGGCTCAAAATCCAACACCAAAAAGGCTCAATTCTGTGATTGCAAACCTTAATCGCGTGCCCGCTTTGGTTTGCTGCTCTTACAACACTGCTCCTGGCCAGATCGCAATCTGCAGCACAGCTGAATGAAACCGATGCGTCTCAGATTCGCCTGCCAAAACGAGTCCGAGCAACAAGACGAGGCGAAGCGTCGAGGCTTCCGCTAGACCAAACGTTGCAGCCGGCTCTAAGTGGGCTACCGTCGAGGCGAGGCAGCTATTGCCGCGCCACAGCCCTCTCCACCACCAAAGCAGGTCGAACCGGCGACACCATGCTGCACGCTGCTGTGCAGTTCGCACCAATCCTGCACAGATCGACTCGCCAAAGCACCTCCCGATCTGACTGCACAGCAGTAGCGCCGTACCTTCGTGTTGGTGCCGCCTGAACCACGCTCGAGTTGCAGCTCTGCGTTGCCACTGCTTTGCTCTGCTTTGCACTCCTGCACCTCGTTCCGTCTCCGAACCGCCATGCCGTCTCCCGACAAGCGGGGCGCTGCGCGCAGGACGGAGCTAGCCGTCGAGCGTGTGCTTTGCCTGTCGATCCAATTCACCTCCGCTTTCGGATCGCGTTCGGCACCACACGCTCCCTCGCCTACCCACCATGGGCTCGGGTGGCTCAAGATTAGGCGAACCGTTCCCAAAATCGCCCCAGGCGAGACGAGCCCCTGACAGATGTTTACCATTTAGTGCTCACTTCGAGGCGCCTCTCGCCCAAGCTCGCAACGTCACTTTGCGGCTTCACATGGTGCGCATGATCGCCGAGCTACCCATACGCCCCCGCCTTCGGAGCCCATTCGCCGATGCCCGCCCTTTCCGCGGGAGCCATGGGACGGTAGAAGTTGACCAGCTGCACCCGGGCGCAACCCTCGTTGGTGGCTTTTGCACTTTGCTTCTTCGCCTTGGATCGCTCCCACCCGCCAACGCCCACTCGGAGCTTTCCCCCCGACATGACAGTTTGCCCCGTCCGATGTTTTTTGGCAAGATGTTACGCCGAAATGTTCCCCAGAACTCTTGAAATATGGCTAGCATGTTACAGCCTTGCATATTACACGGCATGTGTGTTTTCGCAACCTGCCTCTTTCGGCCGCGTGCGCTTGGGCTCGCTCAGCTCATGCGGAGCCCCTGAGCGTGTGCGTGGCAGCTGTCACGGCGCGAAAGCTTGTCAGGAGACTGCCAAAAAAGCCGCCTCTCTGGACCCTGGAAGAGTAGAATCCACTCAGGGGTCGTCGTTTCACTCTCCGGCCGCATCACTCTGCAGATTCGTCCTCTTCGTCCCTCTCCTCGCCCACTCTTCGCCATGCAACGTGGACATTGGGCCCACCGTTCCATGCAGTGCGTTTATGAGCAACCGCCGTCGCTTGGGCAACCTGGGACGGTCGTAGAAGGCTTCGTAATGCTGAGGATAGAGATATCAGCAGTCCAGGCTCCGGGGGCAAGGAGACACCATGACGCTCAGGCCGAGCGTTGGAGCTTGAGCAACCAGCGTAGATGCACGCCAACACGGCGCTAGCCGCCGAGACGTGTCCGCGCTCCGACACCTCCTATTCTCCGCCGCCCCTTGCTTGGTCCGCTTGGCCCAGCTGGCTTGGATCCCACATCCCTGCCCGCGGTCGCAGGTTGTGCCTGAAGAGGCCCTAGCTGGGCGATCTTGGCAGCTAATCGCTAGGAACTTTTCGTCGGATCAGCAGATGCCTCCACCTTGGCCGCCTTCCGGTCCTACCCTTCCACCACCGCTCCTCACTCTCAATCCCCTACCATCCGGAAAGCCTCGCTGAACTCGGGTCGCCATGTCGGTTCCATTGAGGCAGTGAGCTTCGACCACGCCGTGCTCGTTGCGAACCGCTGCATCCTCGCAGCCGACTGGGCGAGCGCCGAGTCCTGGCTGTCTTTTGAGCCGAGCTCGAATCCCTCTCCACCCTTGCACATACCGCTGCTGTCGCTCCGACGAGTCGACGGTGAGCCTCGTCTTGGCCGCGCATCATGGTCAACATGACGTGTCCGACGATCCCGGACAAGCCTGCGGATCCGAAGCCGTTCTTCGCCAACGGGCAGATCGACTTTAAGGCGCACGATGTGGGCTGGCTCGTGTGCGGGATCATGACGCTCGTGGCGACCATCTCGTCGGTGTGGCTGATCTGGAAGCATCTCACGTACTACACGTGTCCGCAGCAGCAGCGCCACATTGTGCGGCTGCTGATCATGGTGCCCATCTACGCCATCGTCTCGTTCATGTCGTACCTCTTCTACCACGAGGCGCTCTACTACCAGACCGTCCGCGACTGCTACGAGGCGGTGCTCGTCACCTCGTTCTTCTACCTCATCCTCGCCTACACTGGCGACACGCGCGCAGAGCAGCACGCCGTCTTCCGAAACATCGACCTCACCGGTCGCTTCTGGGTCTGGCCCTTCGGCTCGTGGAAGTACCGTCCCGAAGGACTCCACTTTCTCTGGCTCATGAAGATCTGGGTCCTGCAGTACGCACTCGTCCGTCCGCTCTGCACGTTTATCGCAGTCGGCACAGAGTACTTTGGCTACTACTGTCTGCACAGCTGGATGCCCTGGTTCACGCACGTCTGGTGCGCGCTCTTGATCAGCGTCTCGGTCTCGGTCGCCATGTACTGCCTCATCCAGCTCTACATGCCCGTGCGCAAGCTCGTCGATCCGTACAAGCCCATCCTCAAGTTCCTCTCGATCAAGACGATCGTCTTCCTCACGTTTTGGCAGGACACGCTGCTCTCGTTCCTCGTGAGCTTTGGCGCGATCAAGGAGTCCGAGTACTTTACCGCCGAGCAGATCCAGGCGGGCATCAATGCTCTTCTGCAGTGCTTCTGGATGATGCTCTTTGGCTTTATCCACATCAAGGCGTTTAGCTACCTGCCCTACCGTCCCGAGGATAGGGCGCGTACGACGCTGCGACGCAGAGCGCTGCTCGACTCGCTCGACTTCCGCGACTGGTTCTTCGAGATGAAGGAGAGCACGCGCTACATGGCCGCGCGCCGCAAGGGGAGGAACTATACGCTCGCCGAAGACCTCCGCGCCAAGCGCCACGAGCATCTGCTCAACGCGCTCGGCAAGCAGCGCACCGCCAACCTCGAGGCCGAGATCGACGTCGAGAAGGCGGCCATGCCCACCTTCTGGAAGAATCCGGAGGACGCGCAGTTCTGGTCGCCTGCCGAGGAAGACGAGTCGGCCTGGGGCACCAACCAGGCGCGGTCGTCCAAGACGTCTTCGCGCCCCACCAGCGGTTCGACCGACGCCTACTCGGCGCTGCCCCATCCTGTCGCCCGAGCCGCTCGTCCGGGCAGCAAGGTCGTCGGTGCGCAGCGCGCTTCGGCCGGTGGCGACTCGCATACGCAGAGGGCGGAGGAGCTGCAGAGGCTCGTGGCCGAGCTCGATCTGCAGGATGTGGATGCTTCGGCGCTTCTCGCTCCCGCGCGGACGAGCGAAGAGGACGATGACGAAAAGCACGAACGCGCAGCGCTGATGCATCCGCGCACCACTCCCGCCAGCAAGCGAGATCCGCCGCGCACGGATGCGCCGGACGCGTATCCTGAGCTGACGCACTACCACACACCGACGATCCAGCTGGCAAACGTGCCGTCGCTGAGCTACGAGCCTGAGACGGCGTCGAGCGGTGGCGCGCGTAGGACGCACGAGCTGAGTGCCGTCGTCGAAGAGGACGACGAGCCAGCGCATGCTCGCCGCGGCTCGCGCGTTGCGCCCGGCGTAGGTGCGTTCGGCATCGCAGCGTGGCTCGGCTGGAACGGCAGTCCGGACGCGCCACGTCCCGGACAAGCGACTGCGTACCTTCACCCCGATAGTGCGCCGCAGCATGGAATCGCGTCCGAGGCGGAGGGCAAGGGCTGGTGGCGCAATTACTGGGAGCGTGTCTCGAACGGCGGCAGTCGAGAGCCCTCGATCGTCGGTCTCGAGGACGAAGAGAAGGAGCCTCTAGCTGCTTCCGCAGAGCGACCCGCCGTGATGCGTCAGGTGACGGCAGGGTCTTGGGGCCAGGAGGGTACGCCGCATGGTGGACCGAACGCTGGTGCACGCCCGCGCGCATTGCCTACGCCAGCGCTTCAGATCGATACCGACGACCCGGGCCACGCTGCACAACGCGCTGAAGCGTCCGAAGAGGCGGCATCGCCCTCGTCACGTATCAGCCCGCACGCCGACTCTCCGCTCTCGCGCCTGATCCAGACATCGCGCGACTCGTTCGGCTCTCTCAACCACCAAGACGCTCGTCAGCCCCCACCTCCTCCGCCTCGGCTGCCTCTCTCCGCCAACGCCGAGAAGAGCGGCGAGACTCAGGAAGCTCTCGGCGTGCAGAGGGTGGTGGCTGTTCGACCTACGCTGGCTGCGCGGCAGTCGGTGGCGGCTTCGTCCAAGCAGGCGAGCATGAGCCGAGTCACCTCGACGACGCGCAGCGCGGGGCAGAGCAGTGGCGAACCTGCGTCGTCGGCCTACGAGTCGGTGACCTCGACGGTGGCACGGGAGCTCGCGCAAGAGATGGCTTCGTCCGACTCGAGCGCTTCGCGCCATCCGAT
This sequence comes from Moesziomyces globuligerus, assembly GCA_030849465.1. Lineage (NCBI taxonomy): Eukaryota > Fungi > Basidiomycota > Ustilaginomycetes > Ustilaginales > Ustilaginaceae > Moesziomyces > Moesziomyces globuligerus. The sequence goes on from JARVLF010000014.1 coordinate 515,330, forward strand.
CGTATTCGCCGATGCGCTGCTGCCCGAGCAGCCGTTTGGGCAGGAGGGTAGTATCGAGGTGCCGGTGAAAAAGTCGCTGCCTCCCGCAGTCGGTCCCAAGGGCAAGTTGTTTAGCCTCGTGTTGCCTTCGCCGCTCTCGCCCGCACGCTATCCGTACGGCAAGGAAGGCAATGCCTCGCCATGCAACCCTCCTCGCCAACCTGCGACGATGAGTTCGACGTCGCAGGCGGGGGTGGTGGAGGGTGGATCGTTGAAGTGGGCTTCGCAGCCTGCTAAGCCGCTCAAGCCTTCGCAAGAGCGTACGGTGGTTCGGGCGGTTCCGAAGCTACCGACCGGTAAGGGCGTGATCACGGTAGGAGGTTTGAGTCTTGCGCAGACTCGAGCACAGGCCAAGGCAGACGCAGAAGCTCGAGCTCAAGCTCAAACCGAGCCTGTCCAGACCCCGACGCAGATGCAGATATCGAGGGGTGGTGGTGAGGATGCACGAGAGGCCAAGTTGATGGTGCCTGCGCCTTGGACGTTGGCACGAGGAGAGGTGGAGGATCCGTACCGTGCCGGTGAGCTCACCCTGGCGTCTGCACCGCGTCGCGAAGCTTTGCCGGCGAGCAGGCAGGTGGCGGATGGACGGAGCAGAACCACTGCAACCAGCCGCTCCATCGCACACACCGCCTTTGAGGTCGGCTCCATCATAACGCGTCAAGCCATCCATAACCTCCCCCCCACCTCCACCCAGCCGCTCAACAGTTACTACACAAACGTCAGAAATGGTCGCGTCCCCAACACGACTCCATCGCAACAAAACCCACCCCATCCCCACCAACAGCCTCATCCTCAAACCCCAAACCAACATCCTCAACCTCCCCAACCTCGAACCCAGTTTCACTTCGAGTACTACCGCGAATGAAAAACCCCCTTCAAGCTTTACTCCCCTCTTCTTCTCCGCAACGCACTCGCATGTTCCTTTCCATCTTCTTTTGTACTCACGACCCCCGCAACACAGTCAAACGCACTAACGATACCACCCGCCAGTCCATCCACACAGCCTGATCAAGACAAGCCTTCTTTTCTTACACTGTTTGCGAGATTGCGAGATGCGCTACGAGTCAGGAGAGTCCGGGTTGATGTGGCGGTGGCACGAGGCGCAGGTAGGCGTGGCCGAAGCGCTGGGCACCTTCCGAAACGACGCGGTGAGCGGCACGAGCTCGTCGCGACGAAGAAGCTTGTCAAAGAGCCGGATGCGCTTGTATCCATCCTGCAGAGCTGCGACCCTCATCTGGCAGACCCACAAAGATTCCCGAGTCTCGGCACGCCAGAGGTCGTCGTCGACCTCGTCGCTGTCGTCGCTCATCTCGCCCTCGTCACCTTCGCCACCGTCGCTGCCCATCGCGCTCGACCGGCCCCACGGGAAATCCTCATCATCAGCGTCGATGTCGCTCGTTGCATAGCTCTCGTCACCTTCGTCACCTTCGTCGCCCTCGCCACTTTCGCCGCTGTGGATGCTGTCGCCGCTGTAGCTGCCGTCGCTGCCGTCGCTGCTGTGGATGCCCATGCTGTCGTGATCTTCTGCACTTCCAATCGAGGAGCCGGTTCGGGATGTGGTCGGTTCCGAAACCAGGCCCGAGAGGGCATATGTCCCGATATGACGGTCGTGCTGATAGTCGAGAGTAGTCGGTGAGCCGGCATACATCGGATCGCTCCGCATCGCCCTGAGGAAATCCAGGACTGTGCCATCGTCTCGACTTTCCCCTGCATCCTCACCGTCGGCCCCCGGCTCTACCTCGGCCTCGTCCGCGTCGCGGCCTTCACCGACCTCCGACTCCGGCGCGATATCTGACGCGGCGTCATGCGAGTCTTCGTCCTCCGAATCCGTGTTGTGGGGTAGCGCGAGGGGCAGTGGGATGATGAAGCGCGGACGCGTTCCTCCGCCTCTGGACCTCACCGGGTCCCACTGCCGCGAGGACCGCACATCGTGAAAATGCAACGGCGCGGCCGAATGCAGGTCGACGCCCGACATGATGCCCGCTGTGAAGATGTAGGGCAGCGTCGGGTGGATGAGCGCCGTGTTGATGATGCTCTGACCCCCTCCGAGCACATGCGCGAAGCGGTCGAGCTTGGCCGGCCGCACGATGCGCGCTGCACGCAGGACCGAGCCGCTGCAGTACGCCACCTCTGACTCGCGGTCCTCCCCGTCTAAATCCGGATCGCTATCGCTATCGCTGTCGCTGTCGCTGGCGTCCCGAGCTTGGTGTGAGTCCTCCTTGCCGTCTGCGGCTCGCGATGCGGTTGCCGAAGAGGCGGAGCCAGGTGCGAGCGCTGGCGTGCGCTGGACGTTGAGCTGATGTGTCTCGTTGAGCCAGTCTGCGCGGCTGATGAACTCGCGTCGGTGCTTGAGCTCGTCGACGGAGGGGATGTGGAAGACGTAGGCGCGGAAGTCGTCGCTGCCGATGGCGTAGTGCAGCCGTCCGGTCTGGGTTTCGAGGCCAAAGGAGCCGTGCTTGACGGTGCAGCACGAGGAGAGCTTCTTGGGTGCGGTGTAGTTGCCCGACTTCATGCCCGCCGCCTCCCACTGGGGCGCACTGACGTGGTCCGGAACGACGGACGATTGGAGCGTGGCGAGCGGATCTGGATCGTTGATCGCATAGATGGTCGGGTGGTATCTCGAGACGCTCGAGGCGAGGAATCGGCCTTGAGGGTCGAAGCAGATGCTGTTGGTCTCTGCTGCGGCGGCGATGAGACCTCTGGTGCGCGAATTCTGCATGAGCGAGGTGTGGTAGCTGACCACCGCGTCTTTGCTCGAGAGCGGTCGATTGGGGTCGGATGCAAAGCACTGGCGCACGTCATAGAGCCGCGTGCTGCCGGTGATGCGTCCGCATGTGGCCGCAGCGAAGGTGTTGCCATCCGATTCGTTTGGATTCCACTGGACGGACGAGAAGCCGGCGATGGCATCGGAACGAGCGTGCGCAACGGCCTCGTGAGGAAGGCGAATGTCGACGAGATGGAGATTGCCGCCGTCGTCGCAGCTCAGCAGAAGGTTTGGATTGGTGGGATGCGCTGAGATCTCGGGTACTGAGTCGTCGTGTCCGCCGATCGAGGCTGAGTTGAGCGGCGGTCGCGGCTCGGGCCCTGTGCGGTGCATGGGTCGGAGGGGCAGGATGGAGTGCTGCACGTCGTAGTGGAGGATCTGACTGTCGTTACCCGTGGAGAAGAGATACTTGTTCTGAGCACTCCATGAGATCGAGAAGATGTTGGAGTGATGACCATGCAGGCTGACGATGGGCGTGGTGTGTGCATCGTTGCCGATATCGAGAAAGAGGTCGCGGAGGTGAATCGTGCAGTCGTCGCCTCCGCTAGCGAGCCAGCGACCTTGTCCACGCGAAATCGCGAGCGCATTGACGCATGACATGTGCCCGCTGAGCGATTTCCGGATACGGAACTGCGTCTTGTTCGTCAGGGACTGGATCGAGGCGCGACGGTATGCGACCGCCTGGCCGAGTGTATGCGAGGACCCAGCCAAGGGATGGCGGGGCGCAACGTGCGTATCGTCGGAGAGCCTTGAGCGCAGGGAGGATGGTGTTGCGAGCTCGGCAGAGTCTGAGTGTCCATAACAGGGATACTCATCGTTGTCACTTGCGATGGGACTGGCGCTCAGCATGCGCTTCCGCTTGGTGGCCATGATGGCGTCGGAGCTGACAGACTGGATTGCGAGCTTGCCAGAACCAACACAAGGATCTCGTCAATCCATCACTTGACCGCAGTGAGGACGATGCTGACAGGCACTCGCGGGTTGCATCTGCGAGTCCGCTTCTGGGATGGCCGTCGTTTCGGCCAGAATGGTGACGACAAAGAGGTTGGTCGAGACGATGAGGGTCGTGGCACATCCTGCGATTTTGGGGGTCGGCACTTCCGGCTCCCGAATTGTGAATCCTCCCTCCGCGGATGCTCGCTCTCAGCTGGCCGAAGCACGACTCAGCCCGTCAGCCGAAAAGAAGCACGCGCAGCACCGTCTCAGGCACAAATTCCGAGGTGTGGAAAAAAAGAAAAAAAAAAAAAAAGAGGCCGGCTTGGGTCCGATCAATGCACCGCTCGCTTCGCATCCATCCGGGCGGTGACTCCGTCTCGAGTCGGTTGGTTGGGCACGTTCGTTGATCCTTCCAACGTCGTAGTCGCCGTCGCTCTGCCTCATTCACCGAAACGGCTCAGCCGACACGACAATCAAGCGCACCCTGTCGGATCTGCCGGCGTCTCTGTATAGGCACAGGTGCCGTCGTGAAGCGGAACGGCTGACTCGACGCATCTCGCATTCTGTTTCGAGCGGATAGCGGATCCCGTGCCCATCGGCCTCTCCGTCTCGCCGTCGGCTGAGTTGTGATTCGTGCTGCGCTGCTCGTGATTGCTCGTCATGGACCCTCTTTCAGCTGCAGGCGCAGGCGATGCGCGCCACGTCAAGCGCAAACGCTCCGCCTCGCCATCGAGCTCCACTAGGCGCCCGTCTCAGACGCCGCTGCACAAGCCGTCGCGACCAGCAGCGCATGCGCATCTCCATTCGCAGCATTCCCATTCGCATCTGCACTCGCATCCATCCGCACGCTCGACGGAGGAGGCCGATCCGTATTCGCGATCGCTTCACGCACGCTCGCGCTCTTCCACGCACTCGCAGCATCACTCTGACTCGGAGCGAGACGACCGCGACATGGACAACAACACCATCCTCTCCCCGCGCCAGGCACGCTCGCCCTACGCCACCAGCGACCTGCGCGGCTCACCTTCGACACATGCCGACACAGCCGCCTCGCCGTCCCTTCGCCCACACTCCCAAGTCCCTTCTCGCCCACAAGCATCGTCGTCTGCCTCGTCGACTGCTACCACCGCCGCCAACCCCCAATCTCGCTATTTGTCCCAGCACCATCATGGCTCGGCACATCCTTCGACGCACTCGCTGAGCACCTCCTCTGCTCGCCACCAAGACGCTCCTTCGCCCTCGTCTTCCCACCCTTACCGCCCTCGATCGCCCGCACAGTATCATCCACGATCTGCATCCTCTGCAAATGCGACATACGCTTCGCCTTCCACCATCTCCAAACCTCTTCCCACCACAGAGTCATCCCACCTCGCCGAGCTGGAAAGCGACCTCGCCTCCATCACATCCCCCCACCAGCGTGCTTCGTCCAGTGCAACGCCACAGACGCCCCTCACTTCCGCTCGCAACATGGAATCCCAAGCCGCTTCAAGGAGCGATCAGATGCGCACGTCGGTCTCCGCCGAGCTGTCTGCCGCCCCCTCATCTCCGGTGGTCAAGAAGGAGCAGTCGACGCCCTCGGACAAGCCCCGGGGTGGCCAGGCGTGTCTCGAGTGCCGCCTGGCAAAGGTGCGCTGCCTGCCCTCGGACGAGTCGGAGAACTGCCAGCGATGCCACCGATTCAACTTTGAGTGTCTCTTTGTTCAGCACAAGCGCGGCCGCAAGCCCAAGAGCAAGCTCCAGGGCCGCGACCTCACGCTGCTCGCCGAGGCCGCCTACGCCACCAATGCCAATACGCTGCATCACGACCGCCCCGCAGCCCGCAAGTCTGCGTCCACATCCAACATCGTCACCTCGGCTCCAGCCTCAGCACCCGCTCCAGCCGAGACCGTCTCTTCCGCGGCGTCGCCGGGCGTGCGCTGGAGCAATGCTCCGGACGGCTCGTTTCCCGCAGCTCCGTACGCCCGCGACTACGAACGTGGCCGGAGCGCGGCCGCGAAACACGGCATGGACTTCGACCACGAAGCTCGGCGCGACGCTTCGCCCGCCTCGACCTACTTTCCGCCCAAGCGATCCTCGTCGGCATACGCGCCGCCGCACAGCGACGCGCGCTCGGCGGCGCTCGACCCCAAGAATCTGTTTGGCGTCGACGTGGCGCGCATGACGCAGGCCATGGGCCAGGCCATGCGCTCCTTAGAACGCCGACGCGGCGCACCCTACACGCTGGTGACCAACAACGAGATCAACAGCGTCGACGCCAACGGCGACGATGCCAGCAGCGACATGGGCGCCACACCGCCCGCGCCGGGCCTCGCCACGGCGGCGGATACGAATGCGGTCAACGAGAGTTTCGAGCTCATCGCCGAGCAGCCGCTCACGCTGCGCGTGATGCTCAAGCCCTTCGAGGTGTCGGACCAGCCCGACTGCGAGACGCCGCGCATCCTGCTCGACGACCGCAACCCACTCGCTTCGCAGCCGACCCAGCCGCAGCTCGACGACCCCATCACCCAGGGCACGCTCTCGGAGCCCGCGGCGCGCGCGCTCTTCGACCTCTTTATGCTCCACTGCAACGCGTGGAGCGGCGTGTTCGACGCCTCGCTGCACACGCACGACTTTGTGCGCAAGCGCTCCTCGTTCCTCTACACGGTGCTGCTCTACGTCGGCTCGAGGTACTCGAAGCGGCCGACGGCGCACCATCTGCTCGTGCGCGAGAAGCGCGGCGAGTCGATCGGCGAGGCGGACTGGAACATCGCCTATGCCGATGCGCTCGGCGAGCGCTCGGCCGAGGCCGCCGACGAGCATGCGCGTCAGATCCGCCGGCGCATCTACGAGCAGGCGCGCCAGCACGCCGCGCGCGCGTTTGTCGACGGCGACCGCACCGTGCTCTGCTGCCAGGCGTTCTTCATCCTCGCGAGCTGGAAGCCGCTCGACGACGGGCTGAGCGTCATCCAGGTCGGCTACGCGTTTCGGCTCGCGATGGACATCCAGCTGCACGCCGAGATGCCCAACTGCGTCAAGCCCGACGAGTCGAACCTCGACGCGGCGGGGCGCCAGCGGTACGAGGCGGTGCAGCGCCGCTTCCGCAACCGCCAGCGCACGTTTCTCATGCTCTTTGTCCAGGACAAGTCGCAGCAGATCTCGAACAAGATCACCACACACTCCATCTCGTCGGACAACGTGCTGATCCGGCGGTGCCAGACGTGGTGGCGTCATCCGGGCGCCATCGCCACGGACGCGTTTGTCTGCGCCTCGGCCGACATCCGTCGCATCCAGGGCAAGTACGTCGAGCTCTACGACCGCATCGAGGCGCTGACCTCGGCGACCTCGGACGGGCCGAGCATCATGATGCCGGCGTTCCTCTCGGATCTGTTCGAGTGGAATGCGCGCTGGCACGAGGCGCTCGCGCTGCGCGAGGATAGCGACGAGGATGCGCATCCGGACGACGCGGCGGCGTACCATCGGCGGTGCCAGCGGCTGTGTCTGCAGCTCTGGAAGGACAATGTCAAGACGTACGTCTCGTCGCTCGTGCTCAAGTCGAGCCTCAAGCAGGCGGCGCTGCAGGAGCACCAGGAGATCGTGCGTAACCACCACCGCCGCTCCGCAACGCGCGGCACCGAGGACCGCGACTCGGTCTCGGGCAAGTCGCATCTCAGCAGCGGGCTCGAGCCGGGCATGGTGAACCTCATGGCGATGCCCGCGTTTTGGCCGTGCGTAGAGGGCGCGAGGGGCGTGCTCGAGGCCGTGTGCGCATTCCCGCCAGAGCGGCTGCTCTGCGCGCCGGACGCGACCATCATGCAGACGACGCACGCCGCCGTGCTCCTGTGTAGCCTCGCGACGGTCAAGTCGCAGCCGCCGCTCGGCACGGGCTATCTGCGCTCCAACATCCAGCTCATCGACCAGACCAGCGCCGCGTTCCGCCGCGCCAGCATCACCGCGGAGGACACGGTGCTCCACATCGCCATGTACCTCGAGTCGCTCCTCCGGCCCAAGAACGCAGCGCCGCGCCCGAGCGCCGCCGCGCCTGCGCAGCGCGCGTCGGGCCTCGGCGGCGCACCGCCGGCTGGGGTCGCGGCCGGGGTAGGCGCGGGTGTCAAGGCGGGGCAGGCAGGCGCGCAGGCGGCGTTCAGCAGTGCTGCGGATAGCCTCGGTGCCGGCGGCGCGGGCAATGCGCCGGCGGGCTCGGCGCCGCTCAACGGTGCGGCGATGAACGCGTCTGGGCTGGGTAACTTTGCGCAGTTCACCAACTTTACGCTGCTCTCGAACAACACCGACATGTTCTACTCGGGCGCAGCGAGCAGCAACAGCCACGCGGTGGGTGCGGGCGCGGGCGCACCGCGCTGGCTCGGCGGCGGATCGGGCCAGGAGAATCCGCTCTTGTTCAACGGCGGTGGAAGCTTCGACCGCGAGGGGCTGGATGCGATTGCGTCGGCAGCCGCGGCCGCGGGCGCGGGGGCGGGGACGAACCTCGATGCGGGCGGTGCGACGGCGATGGACATGAACACGGTCAGTTGGTCGTCGGCGATCAACGCGAGTGGCACGCCCGCGCATAGCGCCGCGGTGGCGGCGCCGTGGAACAGCCTCATGTTCAACGCCGGTTCGGGGTTGACCGACTACGCGACCAACACTGCGACCACCAATGGCGGGGTGTTTGCCGCGCCCAACTCGCGCGAGCAGGCCGACGAGACGCTACGCATGCTACTGCGCTTTCTGGATGGCTAGACCAAGCTCTGATTTATTCATCTGTGCAAGTGCAACTGAGACTTAGACAAAGTGGAAGGGGGTGGGGTTGCCTTGTTGGATTGTGATGCCTTTGGAGTGGGTGAATTCGCGGATGCCTTCTGTGCCGTTGAAGCGGCCGTAGCCCGAGTGTTTGGAGCCTCCGTGGGGCATGGCAGGGTCGTCGTGGATGGGTTGGGAGTTGATGTGGATTTGGCCCGAGTCGATGCGGTCTGCGAGGGTGAGGCCGCGCATCTGGTCGCGCGTGTAGATGCTTGCCGCCAAACCATAGTCTGGGGTGTTTGCGATTTGGACGGCTTGGTCTTCCGAGTCAAAGGTGATGAGTGACAAGACAGGACCAAAGGTTTCTTGGGTGTAGATGTGCATGTTCTCCTTGACGGGGGCGAGGATGATGGGTTGAACCAAGGCACCATCGAAACCAGCTTCACCCACTACCACCTCTGCGCCCTTGTCGATCGCATCCTGGTACAGCACCTGTAACCTCTCTGCAGATGCACGGTTGAAGAGCGATCTCAGCGCATGCTTGTCCTCCATCCCCTGCGCCAGTTTGGCAGTGAACACCTCGCGGTTCTGGCTAAACATGGTCTGTAGCGTCTGCTGAAGCTGCGAAGCGATGGAGCGGTGGACGAGGATGTTGTTGACAGCCATGCAGATCTGGTTCGAATTGAGATAGCCACCAAACAGGATGCCGTTGGCGGCGAGTTCGAGATCAGCATCCTCGAGCACGATCAGAGGCGCTTTGCCGCCGAGTTCGAGCACGACCGGTTTGAGGTGCTTGGCGGCGGTGGTGGCGATGATGCGTCCGACGCGGGTGGAGCCTGTGAAGTTGATCTTGCGCACGCGCGGATGGGCGATGAGGGCCTCTGTCACCTCTGCCGCATGAGCCGGATCGACATGAACCACATTCAGCACGCCCTTGGGTAGACCTGCATCGATGAGGATCTGGGCGACGGACAGATGGACGCGCGGAGCGAATTCGGAGGTCTTGAGCACCGCGGTATTGCCAGCTGCAATCGCATACAGCACCGAACGAAGCCCGAGCACAAAGGGTGCGTTCCAGGGCGCAATGGCGAGCACAACACCAAACGGTTCGCGACGAACGATCTTGATCGCACCGTCATCACCGGGAGCAAGGATCTCGGACTTGAGTGCCGGCGCCATGGATTCGGCGGCGGAAGCGAGATGACCCGTGGCGAGGACTCCGAGTTCGAAGCCGGCGAGACCGCGCGAGACGACGGTCTCCTGCATCGTGTTGAGCGCGTACTGCGGGATGCGTTCGGTCAGCAGAGCAGCCGCCTTGAGGATGATCTCGCGTCGGCGCGAGACGGGCGTCGCCTTCCACGCGGGGAACGCCGCGGCGGCCGAGTCGACCGCGTGCTCGGCCTCGGCGGGCGAGACGGCGTGGACGCGGTGGAGGACATCGCGCTCGGCGTGCGCAGGCTGGTCCGTGCGGTAGACCGCGTACGTGTGCGAGGGCCTGAACGGCGCATTGTCCACGATGCACGGCAGCGCATCGCCCGAGATAAAGTCGACCGCAGCAGCGGAAGATGCAGTGGGTGCGGACGTCATGGCACAAGTCAAGGTAGCGGGGTAGAGCAGCGGGAGTGGGGGAGGGGGATGGAGAGGGGGGGATAAGGGTGAGGCAAGGATGACAGCCCGTTTATACCGAGATCGCGGGTGCGCGCGTGCGGCGGGCAAACAAAAGGGCGCACACACCAAGCACCCTCGCAGCCAAGCGCACGTCTCGACTCGAAAGCTTACCACTACTCCACATGGGCTCCGCAGCGGCTGTTGCACCTGCGAAGCCGCCACTTGGCCATCACGTTGTACAGCCACTGCCTCTCTGCCATCTGCCCGCGCTGCATCTCATCTCATTGCGCTTGTTGACGGTTGCCTGGAGGCGGATGGGACCGAGAGCTCGGTGCGGCAATCTAAGTTGCAAGCGTCGACGCACAGTTGCCGCGTCGCTTCTCACTTGCGATATGTGATTATCGCCTTGCCGCTAATTCCGACCAGTCTGGCACCATCGGCACTCTGCACCCTCGCCGCGGCCGCGCAACCCTCGCGTTTCACGTCCGGAGCCTGCGCTGCACAGAGCACTGGCGAGGCTGTTGGAGGTGGCAGGGGCGAGGCTGGCTGTCGACTTGTGCGATGCAAGCCACGCGCGGTGCGAGATGAATCCGCCATGCGTCCACTCGAAGGAGCCTTGGATCTGTAGGCCTAACATTTAGACATGCAAATGCACGTGATGCGGAGCGACACGCCATACCGGCCGGATAGCGAGCGAGCGAGGCGTGCGGATCAAGTGTTACTTTTTCAGCCGGCTCGAGAGCTGGGCGCGCAGCCGCGATGCATAGTGCACGAGTGTTGATCTCGAGGGCGGGGGTCTTTGCTGGCCACCATGCGCTTGTGGATTGGCTCGACTCGGCTACGCGCTGCTCTAACGATCATCCACGATGGCTACGGCGCAGGCGACGGCTGCGACACGCACGCACCTTACGCTCAAGGGGTCGACGGCGTTGGTGCACGAGTTTTTCAACTACTCGGTGCAGTCGATCCTGTACCAGCGCAACATCTATCCCTCGGACGACTTCAAGACGGTCAAAAAGTACGGTCTGCAGATGCTCGTCACCACCGATGATGGACTGGCCGAGTATCTGGATACTGCCATGGCGCAACTTAAGCTCTGGTTGGAGCGCGGAGATGTGACGAGGTTGGTGGTGGTGATTGTGGAAAAGGATTCGGGAGAGACTAGAGAACGTTGGCAATTCGACGTCCAGGTCATCAACCCCCCCTCCCCAACACCCAATCAAGAGGAAAACGCAACAGCAGGGGTCAAGAAAACAGACGCTCAGGTTCGTGCCGAAATCGCTGCCATCATCAAACAAATCACCGCAAGTTGCACCTTCCTACCCGTTCTCGACGAACCTTGCGCTTTCCAAATCCTAGCCTACACAAACAAAGACACCCAAGCTCCCGCAGAGTGGATCGACTCTGACGCCCGCTTGATAGCAGAAGGCCAAGCAGAACAAGTCCGCCTCCGCAGCTTCTCCACCCACGTACACCGCGTAGACGCAATGGTCGCCTACCGCAGAGAAGAAGACGACGACTAAACCCCAACCCCCCCCCCCCCTCATCCCCCCCGAATATCACACCCGAATCCCCCCACAAACAGTCTGCACCATCCGAATCCATTGCAGTGTGCACCAGAACAAGGAATTCAGTCGAGTTCATCCGGCTCGAGTTGGAATCTCTGACGCTCTGCGCGCGCTTCGGCTGCGCGTCGAAGCGTCTCGCGCCTCTCGTCAGCTCCCACTTCGTGCGCCGGCGATGCGGTGGGCGAGAAAAAGTCATCGCGGTCCGAAACCAGCGGCGGACTCGAAACGATCGCGTTGACCTGCACGTCGCCTCGGCTCTGCACCGCCGTGGGTGCGCCGCCCGCCGTCGGCGGCGGCGAAGGATACACGGTCGAGGTGATGGTCGTCGACGCCGGCGGCTGCGTCTGGAACGTCGTCGTCGTCGTCCCCTGCGAATCGCGCGACACCCTCGCCTCGCCCCTCGCCACCCCGCCGCCTCCGGACAGCGTGTGGAAGAACGCGCTAAACGGATTCGGAGGCGACGGCCATCCCGCCCCACCTCCCGCCTGCGCCCCACGTACCGCTTCTTCCTCCCTCGCAGCCCCCTCGGCCCCCTCGGCCTCCGTCCCCGTTGCGGCCGGGCCGCTGGGCTCGGCGGTGGTGCTGGGCTGAGCGCTGCGCTCGTGCTCGTCGCGCGTCGGGGCGATGCTGACCCTACACACGGGGCAGGTGCCGTGCAGCCTGAGCCAGGGCACAAGACAGTCCTCGTGGAACAGATGCTTGCACGGCATCGCCACGAGCTCCTCCTGCTGCTCGTCGCCCGGCTCGGTGTGCAGAAACTCGTCCTTGCACGTCGGGCAGTCCTGGTTCTTGGCCTTGCCGACGCGCTCCTCGTCGCTGCGCGTGAACCGCTCGAGCCTGGCGATCACGTCGTCGCTCGCGGGCGGCGGCGCGTTCGAGCCCTGCGTCTGCTCCATCAGCTGGCTGATAATGTCGTCCAGCCCCTGCTGCCCGAGCACGTAGTCGCCCCACTGTCCCCGCGGCCCTCCTCCCTGCGCCCCCGCCGCGAGCACGTCGAGCAACGACCCGCCACCCTGCACACCCGGCTCGCCAAACAGACCCGTAAACAAGTTGCGCAGCGCCGCCAGCTCCGGCGGCAGCTCGTTGGGCGCCGCATCGGCTGTGGTGGCGCTGGCGCTGGCGGTGTCGGGCGACTGCGGCGGCTGGTGGTAGGTGGCGCGGTTGTCGTGGTTAAAGTTGCGTCCGTCGGCAGCGCCGCCTGCGCCGCCCATGCCGTCGTCGTGCGCGTGTGCCTCGTCCGGCTGCGCGCGCTCGGCGGGCGTTTCGGGCCCAAAGGCGAAGCGCAGGAAGTTGGAGAGCGTCGGCGGAGTGCGCACCTCCTGCTGCGACTGCTGCTGCGCCGCGCGCTGGTAAGGGTCGCCTCCGCCCGAGCCGTACTGCACGTTCCACTGCACGCCGAACGGTCCGAACGACGACGAGCCCGAGCGCGTCGTGCCCTGTGCGGAGAGCGGAGTGCGCGACTCCTGAGCCAGTGAGGACGCGTGCGGATCCGACGGAGCACTGCTAGCGCTGGGAGATTGCGGGCCTCGGTTGGAAGCTGGCTGAGTCTGCGCCGCACCCGAAGCAAGAGCCATGAGGAGGCCGCCGAGCCCGCCGAGATGTGAGCCCTGAGCCGCGACGAATTGTGGACGGCCGGCGATGGGTGCGGTGTGAAAGCGGAAGCCCGGGTAGGGATGCGTGTGCGCGGTCGCAAAGGGAGCGTCGTCGTCGTCGTCGTCGTCGTCGTCGACTTGGTCGAAGAAGTCGGCGGGATGGGCGGCGGTGCCTTGCTCGATGACTTCGACGAACTGGCCGTTGCAGCGCGGGCAGGTGGGATCCGGCGTCATGAGCGGACGGATCTCGATGCCGCACTCGTGGCAGAAGGCCATCTGCGGGATGGCGCCCGCGCGCGGCTGCGTCGGCGGGCTGCGCGACCCCGAAGAGGACGGCGGATCCATCGTCGTGTCGAACGTGTGCGAATGATCCGAATGCAGGTGTGACCGAAGATGATTGAGTGTGATAGGCGATGCATCCACCGTTGGATGGGAGGGTGAGGGAGAGAGGGAAAGCGAGGAAAGCTGAGTTGGGCTGGGCTGTCGGAAAGCTTGTCCTGGTCGGGGCGCGGCCCAAGCGAGGCAGAGTGCGCTGCTCTGCGCTGCTCTGCGCTGCTCTGCGCTGCTTTGCGCTGCTTTGTGCTGTGCTGCGCTGCTAATTTCGTGCGCTGTCGTGTGTGAGTGAGAAAGAGTGGGGCGTTGCGCTTTTCGGATTACTGCAATGCATCGCCCGTGCAGTTCCACGCAGCTGAGGCGGCGATGCTCCGAAAGTGGAGGTTGCCTCGGGTTCGAATCGGGGGTTGCGCCATCCAGGGTTGCGCCATCGGGACAAGATCCGGCCCTCCGTGTCCACGCACCTACGAGCCTCTCACCAGGACGCCCTCAGCTGGAGACGGAATCTACCGAGACGTTGCCACGGGCTCATTGCTGTTGAACTCAAATCTATGCCTCTACAGTCTACGCTTCTTTGTCGGTGAGCCTTGTGCTGAGGGTGTGTGCGACTCGACTTGCTGCGGATCCAAGCGTCGCGGGCTGCTCGGCGGACTGGCAGTCGAGCTCGCAAAGAACGCGCTGAGCTTGGTCTGTTTGCTATCGAAGGCGCCACGACCGATGCCGCCCTTCTGTCGCTTGACATGCTCCAGGTGGCGAACGTCGTTGGCGCGGAAGAGATCCGTGACGGGTCTAGCTGCGCTTGCCGGATCCGAGGCAGGTAGCTCCGAGGCACGCGGCTGCACTTTCAGGCTGAACATGCCCGTGTTGGCTGCGAACGGCAGGAAGCCGGGCTGCGCCGACGTCTGCGAGATGGTGGTGGGAGGGTGCATCGAGAGCAAGGTGGAGATCCACATGCCGTGCGAGACGAGCACAATGTGTGGGATCTGCGGGATCTGCGCCTCCGTTGTCGCCTCGCCTGGATCGAGATGCTCGGAGCTCGCCAGGGCTCGGGAGCAGGCTGCCTCGAGCCACTCTGCGCCTACGCAGCGGACACGCTGTGCGAAGTCGGTGCGCGACTCGCCATTGCCTTTGCCTTTGGGATAGCCAGCGACGTGCAAGCCGCCGCGCGTCGACTCTTTCCACCCAAAGTCCTTCTCCGCCAGCCCCGCATCCACGAGCAATGCAAGCCCGCTCTGCTCGTGAAGTTTCCGGGAGACCGCAAGCCGAGTCGCCCCTGGCTGATCCAGCGCATCTTGCAGCACCTGGGCGGAAGAGCTGGCTGCGTGCGAGCACGCTCGATGGATGGCTTCGGCCGTCTTGCGCGCCCGGCCGATCGGGCTGCAGACGATCAACGTCGGCGGAGGCAGGTCGAGCTTGGAGACCGGACTCGTTGATATTGGTAGCGAAGCCCCTGACTCGGACGTAGATGAGACATCCGAGCGGCGTGTTGTGGCCCAGGTGCGGGCGAGCGCATCGACCTGCGCCTGGCCGAAGACGGTGAGCGGCGAATCCGTGACGCCCTGCAGCAGTCGGTTGAGGTTGGCCGTGGTCTCGGCATGGCGCACCAGCGTGAGGATCGCATGCTGCATCCCCGTCGCCGTCTGTGCGCCTGTATCGTGGTGGCGGTTTGGCGGACGAAGCCTGGAGCCTGAAGATGAGAGCCAGGAGCGCAGAGCAAGAAGCTGACAATGGCCGCCACTCTGAGCTTGATTTGTTCGTCATGCACTGTGCAGCTGACGTGCAGCCAAAGACGAGGTGGAGGCGGAGGCGAATTGACGCACACTGTTGAAGATCGAGTCTAACACCTTCGATCATTTTTTGGCGTCGGCGCGACCCGACGAGCTCTGATTTTTGGCATGCAGATCTGCAGCAGCAAATTTTGCTTTCGCAGCGCTTTTCCGGCACTCGGCCAGTGCGCAGGAGCGCCTGAGACAGGCGAAAAAATTCCAACGAAGCTCTTTCTTCGGGCTTGGACTTGTGGCGCAGCAGCAGCAGCAGCAGCAGCAGCAGCAGAAGCAGCAGCGCTCGAGCCGAGCTGAGCTGGAGAAAGACCCTTCTGGAGAGTCAAGCTGAGCTGCCGAGTCAGTTGCAGCAGCTCATGCTCGCGCACCTTTCTTCTCTTCTTGGACATCGTCCGCCCCACGCTCCTCCTCCTGGTCCCCACCAAGTCGCAAGTCTCGATAGACTCTGTCACCACCAAGGCGGATCGCAACTCCACCGTTCCTTTCGCTTCGATACCCCCACAAACCCAACCTAGAAGACACGCCGCTACGGCTTCTGATCGCCCATCATGACCGAGGCCATCCACTCGCAGTACGACTCGATCCTCATCCTCGACTTTGGATCGCAGTACTCGCACCTCATCACCCGACGATGCCGTGAGCTCAACGTCTACTGCGAGATGCTCCCCTGCACCCAGAAGATCAAGGACCTCGACTGGAAGCCCAAGGGCATCATCCTCTCCGGCTCGCCCTACTCGGTCTACGACGACATTGCGCCGCGCGTCGACCCGGACGTCTTCACCGCCGGCGTCCCCGTGCTCGGCATCTGCTACGGCCTCCAGGAGATCGCCTGGAACCACGGCGGCAAGGTCGACCCGCACGACAAGCGCGAGTACGGCCACGCCGAGGTCGAGGTGGTCAAGACGGGCGTCCCCCACCTCGACGCGCTCTTCAAGAACTGGGAGGGCAGCGTCCAGGTGTGGATGTCGCACGGCGACCAGCTCAGCAAGGCTCCCGAGGACTTTGTCGTCATCGGCAAGACGCCCACCGCCCCCTTTGCCGCCATGGCGCACAAGTCCAAGCCCATCTACGGCGTCCAGTTCCACCCCGAGGTGACGCACAGCGTGCGCGGCGTCGAGCTCTTTGACAACTTTGTCGCCATCTGCGGCTGCCGCCGCGACTGGACCATGGAGACCTTCATCGACAAGGAGATCAAGCGCATCCGCGAGATCGTCGGCCCCAAGGGCCAGGTGCTCGGCGCCATCTCGGGCGGCGTCGACTCGAGCGTCGCCGCCAAGCTGATGCACGAGGCGATCGGCGACCGCTTCCACGCCGTCATGGTCGACAACGGCGTGCTCCGCACCAACGAGGCCAACCAGGTGTACGAGATGCTCTCCAAGGACCTCGGCGTCAACCTCACCGTCGTCGACGCCTCGGAGCAGTTCCTCGCCAAGCTCAAGGACGTCGAGGATCCCGAGCAGAAGCGCAAGATCATCGGCAACACGTTCATCCACGTCTTTGAGGCCGAGGTCGCCAAGCTCGAAAAGGAGGCCGAGGATGAGGAGGCGGCGGCGCTCGCCGCGGGCAAGCCGCAGGAGGCCAAGGGCAAGTTCGAATACCTCCTCCAGGGTACGCTCTACCCGGACGTGATCGAGAGCATCTCGTTCAAGGGGCCCTCGGCGACCATCAAGACGCACCACAACGTGGGCGGCCTGCTGGAGGACATGAAGCTCAAGCTCATCGAGCCGCTGCGCGAGCTCTTCAAGGACGAGGTGCGTGCGCTCGGTAGGCTGCTGGGCATTCCGGCGCATCTGGTGGGTAGGCATCCGTTCCCGGGTCCGGGACTGGCGATTCGTATCCTCGGCGTCGTCACGCGCGAGCAGGTCAAGATCCTTCAGCACGCCGATAGCATCTACATCGAGGAGATCCGTGCCGCGGGTCTGTACGATCAGATCTCGCAGGCGTTTGCCGTCCTTCTGCCCGTCCGCGCCGTAGGTGTGCAGGGCGACAAGAGGACCTACGACCAGGTCATCGCTCTGCGTGCCGCAGCCACCACCGACTTTATGACCGCTACCTGGTTCCCCTTCCCGCCCGAGTTCCTCTCCAAGGTCTCGAACCGCATCACCAACGAGGTCCAGGGCGTCAACCGCGTCGTCCTCGACATCTCGTCCAAGCCCCCCGCAACCATCGAGTGGTTGTAGATTTCGCACGCTCGACCCTCGGCCTCCAAAGGCGCGGATTTTCCGTGTCTGGCTCAGAGCCCGATGTCGGTACAGGGTTTGAATAGATGGTGTGTTTAGCAGAATTGTGCAGCTATTCGTATGTGTGTGTGCGTGCGGGTGGGTGCTATTTGCGGAAGCATTCGAACGACATGACAGCTGCGGAGCCGCCTCTTTGCCAGTCGATGTCCTGGAGGCGACGAGCTATTGGAGTCTGGTCGGCTGGCGGAGCCTCTGTTTGCGCCGAGTCGATCTGCGAGCGGGAAGGATCGGGATCGGTAGAGCAGAGGATGTGTTCGACTCTCGCAAGGAGGTCTAGTCTTTTCTGGTCCTGTTTTGGATCCAGGCCTTTTATGTACTTTGGGCTGCCGGCCTTTGTGGTGATGACGACGTTGATGCGCGCGCCGCGCAGCATCTCTCTTCTCGCCTTGGTGAGCTTGTGCGTGAGATCGTTGGGCGTCACCGACCAAGTGAGTTGCACCTCCTTGCTACTGCTACCTGCCGTCGCGGACGAGTTGGAGGTGATGCGTCGTTTGAGTGCACGCTGACGGTCGAACTCGTCCTTCTTGTCGATCAACTTGCAGATCGGAAACTGCACCAACACCGACGCGTCCACCGATCCAGGCGCGGACGAAGCGTCGTATTCCACCGTCGCGCGGTGCGGTTGCGGAGGCGCCACTTGCTGCAGCCAGAACTTGGTTCGGTCGAGCTTGGCCAGGATCGCGCGCGTGTTGAACGGTCCGGCGAGCGAGCCCGTCTTGGGATCCACCAGCCGCACGAACTCGGACTTGTCCGCGATCAGCTCATCCCGAAGCGGTCCATCGGGTGCAGCGGGTGCATTTCCAGGTCTGGAGGTCGAGTTCGGTGGCGCAGCATAGAGGTGAGCGGTCGAGCAGAGACAGCGACGTCCGAGCGCAGATGGTGCCGAGCCAGAGGGCTGCGGTCGAGAGGCGAGCGTCAAGCTGCGCAGAGCGACGCGCTCGGGTCGAGCTCGAAGAACGGTAGACTGCGCAGCTACGAGCTGTCGAGCGCCAGCTCGGAGGGCGCTTGGCACCGATCGAGGCATGGTTGGTATCGGGATGCGTCGTGGTGGTAGAAGAGTGGCAGCGAGCAGCAAGACGTCGAGGAGCGGCGTCCCAACGACTCGTCATCTTTTGCTTGGTTCGGATCTGTGCCGATGACCGGTGTAACACATTCGGAAAATTCGCGAGCTTTACGCGTCTTTTGGACCAACACCTCTGAGCTACGGCGTCTGTTTTTGTGCGCGGCCTCGAGACCAACACTGCTCCTCGACAACCATCATCCATCTTTGGCGTCGCAGCGCACACGGAAACACGATCATGTCACGACCGTCATCGTCTTCGCGCGCCTCACCGGCGACGCCCGCATCCGATCTCATCTTTCCCGATCCACCCACGGCCAACGTGGCTGCGATCGCCTTCTCGCCCACACGCGCGCGCACGAGCGAGCTCCTCGTGGCCAGCTGGGACCACGCCGTGCACCACTACCAGCTCGACGTCTCTGCGGCATGCTCGTCCGAAGCGGTGCAGGGCGAGGTCGTGCGCAAGGTGCAGACGTTTGCGCACGAGGCGCCCGTGCTCGACGTGTGCTTTGTGAGCGACGAGCTCGCGGCGTCGGCGGGCGTCGATCGACGCGTCCGTCTGCTGGATCTGCGCTCGGGCAAGTCGATGATCTTGGGCAAGCACGAGGATGCGGTGCTCAAGCTGCGCTGGTGCGCGCAAACCAGGCTGCTCGTCTCGGGGTCCGCAGACCGTACGCTTTGCTTCTGGGACCTTCCCCTCGATGCCGCGGGAGAGGTCGACACGGCCAACGCGACGTTGCTCAAAACGCTTGCGATGCCAGACAAGGTCATCGTCATGGATATCTCGCCACCGTTCTTCAGCACAGAGGGGGCGGAGGTGGTCAGAGCGTCCCAGCCGGGCAAGCAGGGCGCGAGGGAGGACACGCCGAGGTTGGTGGTGGGGATGGCCGGGAGGCATGTCCATGTCTACGAGCTCATGCCGTTGCGAAGGGCGATGGATCGAGAGAGGAGTGGGCAGCAGGTGGCGGAGAGGGATTGGCAGCCGGATCAGAAGCGCGAGTCGTCGCTCAAGTTTATGGCGCGCGATCTACGCTGCATGCCGGCAGGCGATGGGTATGCGACCTCGAGCATCGAAGGCCGCATCGCCGTCGAGTTTTTCGACCCCTCCCCCGCCGTCCAGGCGCTCAAGTATGCGTTCAAATGCCACCGAGAGACGATCCAGGACGACGATCAGGACGGTCCGCACGATGTCGTGTATCCCGTCCACGCCATCGCTTTTCATCCTACGTACGTGCTTTCCTGTCCCTCTTTTCGGCTCTGTTTCGAGATCGCGACGATGGAGACTGACATGCTTTTCGCGGCAAACAAGGCATGGGACGTTTGCCAGTCTCGGTGGAGATGCAGTCGTCAGCGTCTGGGATGCAGCCGCCAAGAAGCGCATCCGCCAATATCCTCCGCTCGCCTCCACCATCACCGCCGCCAGCTTCGACCCTTCAGGTCACCTCCTCCTCATCGCCACCGGCTCCGCCGCCATCCAGCCCACCGACTCGCCCGAACCCATCGCACTCATCGCAAAGACCAACGCGCACGAAGAGTGCAAGCCCAAACCCAAATCCTCGTCCAAATCCTCCTCACACAAGTAGCCTCACACACCTTCAGCAATGGACACCAAGACAATGCCAATTCGCCCGCAGTGTGAAGGAGGCAAGGGCGGATTCAGGTCGATGTCGAAGCGGCATGCGCGCGCGCAGCAGCCGCAAGACTCTCGTCGAACATGGCCAGCAGCAAGGCCGAGTCCTCGAGACCGACCGAGACGCGCACCAGACCGCGCTCGACGCCAAACTGCGCCGCCCACTCGAGCTCGCCGTAGTGCGCGAGGATCGTGTAGGGGCTCGCGAGCGTGAGGTTCGTCCCGAGGCTCGGTCCCTTTGCGCAGCGCAGCGTGTCGTAGAACGCCTCGCTCGCCGCCTCGCTCCAAAACGTCACGGAGAACAACCCACCATACCCCCCACCACCCTCGCCACCGTCTTGCTCTGCCTCCCCGCTGCCCATGGCGCCGAGCGGCGTGAAAGCCTTCTTCCTGCGACAGACGTCGTAGTTCTCGGGCGTCTGGTAGCGCGGGTAGTAGAGCTGCTTGATGACGTTGGCGTAGCGGCCCTGGTTGCACTTTTCGCGCCAGAGCATCGCGGTGACCGCGCGCGTGTTGGCATCGATCCGTACGATGCGTCGGATAAAGTCGCGGCTGTTGCGCTCCATAAAGATCGCATCCTCGTCGAAATACGTATCCTCGTAGTGCTCGCGTAGCGTGCTGCGCAGCGCAGAATAGTGCGGACCCTTGGGATTGAGCACCAGGCTGCCGCCCATGACGTTGGCATCGCCCGAAAACACCTTTGTCAGCGAGCTCACCAGCACGTCGGCATACGGCAGCGCCTCGACGTTGACAAAGTTGCCGATCGTCTCGTCGACGCACACCAGAAAGTTGTACCGGTCCGCCAGCGCGCGGATGCGCGGCAGATTCGGCGAGCGCAGCAACGGGTTCGACGGAAACTCGCAGAACAACGCCAACACCGGCGCCTCGCCACTGCCCTTCTCGTGCGACGCTAGCAGTTGCTCGAGCGACGCGAGATCGTCGTCGACGCCAAGCCCGTAAAAGTGGCAGCCCGGGCCGAACTTCTGCAGAATCTTGAGCGTGTCCGTGTAAGGGAAGCCGTAGCATACGCTCTTGCCCGCCCTGCGCGCAGTCGCAGTGCCGGTGCCGTCGGGCGAGACGAGCTTGGGAGCGGCGCGCATGGCGAGCTGGTGCGCGTGAAAGATGGCGCTCATGCCGCAGGGGAAGAGGAAGACGTCGTCCTCGGTGACGCCTGTGCCCGTACGGCCGGACTCGCCCACCTGATCGCCGGGCGCCTCGGTCGCCGACTGCTCGGAGCGGTCCGAGAGCAAGGTTCCGGCGATACGACGACGCAGCGCAAGCTTGGCGGCGGGCGCCGAGGCGAGGGGGAGGTTGCGGCCGTAGCGCTCTTCGACGTAGGTGACGAGGTCGGAAGAGGCGGGCTCCGTCGCTGACGACGAACTGAGCGTGGCGGGAGACACGCCAGCGAGGCTCGAGACACTGGCGGCGACGGCGTCGGCGCGCGAGGCATCCTCGCCAGCCGTAGTGGGGCGCTGGAGGATGCCGCTGCTAGAGGGCGTCTGAGGCGCGCTGGAGCTGGGCGAAGGCGTGGCGGTGGCGGTGGCGCCAGCGAGGCCCGAGGCGGCGCTGTTGGTGCGAGTGTAGCGGTTGTAGAAGCGTTTACCGGAGGCGGAAGCAGCGGTGGGCTTCTTGTAGAGGTCATCGTTGGAGGAGGCGGTAGCAGCATCAGCTGCGGGCGAAGCATCGTTTGCAGCAGCGCTCGATCTGGCAGGGTCGAGCTGGTCCGAGCCGGTGGTGTTTTCGAGGAGGGAGAGGCATCGGTCCGCCTGTCTGCTGGAGATGCCGTCGCCGGTGTGCTGCCAGAAGCTCTTTGCGAGCGGGAAGAGGTGATGCGGGAAGAAGACGATGAAGATGTAGTGCGCGGTGGTGCTGGAAGCGTGGTAGTGGGTGGCGTCGAGCTGGTCGGCGACGTGCTCGGCGGTGCTGGAGCTCGAGTTGGCGTCCGGGTGGGCGACGGCGTGCTCGAGCATGGAGAAGCGGACGATGCGGATGGGGAGGTGCTGCTCGGACGAGGCGGCGTGGGTGCGCATGAAGTCGCGGCAGCGGTCGGCGATGCGAGCCGAGGGGAAGAGGATGCAGGCCTCATCGGGGCGGGCGAACTTCTTGGAGAGAAGGGCGGCGAGGCGCTGGATGGAGCGGTGGATGAAGAAGCGCGGATAGCCGGTCTCCATGGCGTTGGCGAGGCGGCCCTCCTCGTAGTCGATGTTGTCGCTCCAGAGCGGCAGCGAGACCGAGACGGCATGGGGCATGTTGGCGGGGATCGAGGTGCCGACGGCGAGATCCTTCTTGCATGGCGCCGCGGAGCTCGACGACGAGGGACCCGACGGCAACGGCACAGGCGTGGCGAGCTGCATGCTGAAGAGGCGGCGCTGTCGGCGTGCTTTCCAGCGAGACGGCGCAGCGATCACGAGATGCTCAGATGGTGGGGCGGGCGAGCGAGACAGGCGAGCGCCCATGTCGGGTGAGCTCCGAAGTGGGCGCGGCCGGCGCGCTATCTCTCCTTGTTTCCATCATCGGCATCTCCGCCTGGCTCTGGGCAGGCTTCTCATTGGTGGCTCTCCCTCTCTGAAATCACCGTGACTCAACTCGCTGCCGAAGGTTTCTTCTCATCCTTTGAATTTGAACTCTTGAAAGCTGCTGTTGAGATCGCTCTAACATGCTGTGCGCTTCAACTGCGGGACCGCGCTGACGAATCCGAAAGCAAAGCGTAAAATCCGTCGCCGCGCCCCGCTGTCCAACCTGCCTCTCAACCACATCCATCCCGACGTCAAAGGCGCCGCATTGATAGCGTCTTGGTTCCTTGTACCGTGCTTCCCTCAGAAGGCTTTTGCTTGAGCACGCTCATCGTCGCAGCAGAAGCAGCAGCAGCAACAGCAGCCACTCTTCCTTCCCTTGCCCATTTGCCCCTGTCCCCAACCCCCCTCCCACCACGCTGCAGTGTTTGAGAGTCGTAAACACAAGCTTGTTGTCTTCTTGTGATCGTGAACTCCTACGTGTCACTCGATCAGCCTTTGCCCCAGATCGTCGCGTAGCAGACAGACGTACAGTTTCGAGTCGATCCCTCAAGCTCTTGTTGCTCGTCCGTGGCCACATTGCCACATCTCGAGGCTCCCTTGCTGCCCGGCTGACCTGTCCGTGGATCGCTCCGTTGCACCTCGGCCTTGCATCGCCGTGGCGTACATCCCGTGCTCTCCTCTGCAGCCCCAGAAGCGGCGTTTCAGCTTCCCGCTGTGCTTCCCACCCTGAGTCGCTCGCCATTCGCTCACGCTCATCGCTCCCTCGCTAGCTACCGTCCACCTTTGAGCCCTCTTTCGCCATGTACGGCGCTCCGCCCCAACATGCTTACGCGGCTCCGGCTCCCCAATACGGTGCACACGCACCGCCGCAGCCATACGGCGCACAAGCGCCCATGCCTCCGCACATGGCCGGCGGCGACATCAGCGTCGACCCCAATGCGTTTGCCAACATGTACAACTCGCACCTCAAAACGCTCACCTTCAACTCGAAGCCCATCATCACCAACCTCACCGTCATCGCGCACGACCACGCGGCGCGCATGGCTGCCGTCGTTGCAAAGTGCCTCGACGACCACATCATGCAATCGCATCCCACGCTCCGCCTCCCCGCCCTCTACACGCTCGACTCGATCTCCAAGAACATCGGCCATCCCTACACCCAGCTCTGGTCGGCCCGCATCGCGCCCATCTTCCTCGAGTCGTACCGCCTCGTAGACCAGCCCACCAAGATGCGCATGGAGGAGCTCCTCGCCACCTGGAAGACCGCCGGCCCGGGCGCACGGCCGCTCTTTGGCGACAATGCCCAGTGGAGCATCGAGCGCGCCCTCTTTGGCAGCCAGGGCATGCCTCTGCACAACGCAGCCGCACCCGCCGCCGTCGCAGACCCGCGCGCCAGCTCGGCCAAGTCCAAGTCGAGCGCCATCGAGAACATCGACAGGCTGCTCGCCGTCGATGGCCAGTCGCTCGCCGCCAACCCCGCGGATCAGGCCCTGCACGAACGCGTCGGCTCGCTCGCGCAGCTCAAGCAGATCATCCTCACCGCCGACCTCTCCGCCGAAGAGATGGCCCAGATCCATGCGCAGCTCGATAGCCTCTCGACGGCCTCGCAGCAGTCCAATCCGTCGGCCCACGCTGCCGCCATGCAGGGTCAGCCGTTGCCGCCCACCGCGCCCGCTGCATTCCAGCAAGCGGCCCCCGCCGCCGCGCTGCCGCAGGGCCTCTCGGGTGCACTGGCGAGCCTCTCGTCGCTGGCGGCGCCGGCTCCTGCTGCCGCCAACGGCGGAGGTGCGGCGGCACCGACGGCGGCCTCGTCGCTCATCGCGTCGCTGATGCAGGCGGGTCTCTTACCGGGCTCTTCGACGCCTTCGACGGCTGCGGCTACGCCGCCTCCGGCGGTGCAGGAGCGCGATCAGGATGAGGACTACGTCAACGCGATCCTCTCGCTCGACATCAAGATCTCTGGGCCCGAGTTCCAGCGCGAGCCGGCGAGCTCGTACGAGCTGATCCTGCACCGGCATCTGCCGCTGCAGTGTCGGCAGTGCGCGAACCGGTATCCGCGCTCGTCGCGCGGGCAGGGGCGGATGGACGAGCATCTGGACTGGCACTTTACGCAGAATCGACGAGCCAAGGACTCTGCCTCGCGCGGACAGTCGCGGTCTTGGTTCGATCGACTCGACGCCTTCATCCGTGGAGGTTTTGACGACACTGCGCGCAGTACGCGTCCCGGTGGTGCAGCCGATGGCGACGAGGCGGGCAAGGCTGGATTGAGTGCTGCCGAGGAAAAGGCGCTGCGCGCCAAGTTCGCCAGCGCCTTTGTCGTTGTTCCCAGCGAGGCCGAGGTGGCGGCGCGACCGTGTGCGATCTGCAAGGAGCCGTTCAAGTCGCAGTGGAGCGAGGACGAGGAGGAGTGGATCTGGCTCAATGCGATCCGCGTCGACGATGGCGGTAGGCCGGTCTACTACCATGCCAGCTGCCACCATTCCGCAAAGAGCCTCACCGACAGCGTCAACGATCGCAGGACCGCAAGCGTGGGCATCAAACGTCGCAGCACAAGCAGAACCGCCACCCCGGCTGCATCCAACCCCGCCGCACGCAAACGCAAATCAGACCTCGACTCGGCCTCTACCGCCGAACCCTCCGGCGCCGACGCCGACGAACCTCCTACCAAGAAGTCGGCCCTCTGACGTTTCGCTTCAGGCCACTCGTTATAGTCTCACGCCGTGCGCACTCACGCCATGCGTCCACAGAGGGAATCGACAGACGATAGGATTACAACTTCTTACAAATGCGAAGAGCGAAGTTCGAAGTGAGAGAGAGACGATGCGATTGTGGGAAGGGATGAATCTAAGGGTTGATGAGGATGTGAACGTTTTCGATGACGTCGAGGTAAGCCTTTGTGGCGGGGCTGTCTGGGTATTCGTCTGTGAAGCTGAGGCCTAGATCGCAGCTCTTTCCGATGCGGGGGTCTAGGGGGATGGAGCCTAGGAAGTTGAGTGCGAGTTCCTCGCACAGGGCCTTTGCGCCGCCGGTGCTTGGGTAAAAGATCTCGCTATAGCCCGTGCAACTCGGACAGACGAAACCGGCCATGTTTTCGACGATTCCGAGGATGGGAAGGTTCATCTTGCGGCAGAACGAGATCTCCTTGCGTACGTCCTGGAGCGAAACCTCCTGCGGCGTTGTGAGCAGGATGGCACCCGTGATGCCCGAGTCCTTGAGGTACGAGACGATGGATAGATGCTCGTCCGACGTTCCTGGCGGCGTATCGATGAGCATATAGTCGATCAATGCCTGCGGTGCGTTGGAATCGCCGTGCTCGGACTGCTTTGCTTGATCCTCCTCTTCGTCTTCGAGACCTGCAGTCCAATCGACGTCCTTGAGGAACTGCTTGATGAGACCGTTCTTCTTGGGACCTCTCCAGATGACGGCGGAAGAAGCCGAGGGCAGCAGGAAGCCGATGCTCATCGCGCAGAGGTTGTCCGAGACGTAGACGGGCGACCAACCCTGCGAGGTGGAATGGATGCTCTGGCCTGCCAAGCCGAGGATGGTCGGAATCGAAGGTCCGCAGATATCGATATCCATGATCGCCACCTGTTTCTCCTGTCCCACCTGCTCTTTCTGATCGCCAGAATGCTTCCCGTCCTCGTGCGCGGTGAACTGGCCTGAGAAGCGCGAGCTAAACGCCCACGCGAGTTGGGCGGTAAAGGTGCTCTTGCCTACGCCGCCCTTGCCGGACATGATGAGGATCTTGTGCTTGATGCGGGCCATGCGCTGCTGGATGAACGGCAGGTCCGGATCGGGCCCTTTGGGTGCCGAGGCGCAGGCATCCTGGTTGGGACAGCCGGCGCACGCATCCGCCTTGCCCGCCTGGTCGGACTCGGTACCGGGACAGTGGGCGGGCGCATTCTCGGGCACCTGATCCGGCAGCGCGCGCGCGATCGAGTCGGCGGCCACAGCCGTAGACGCCAGCGCAGCCGTAGGTGCCTTTTCCACCGCCAACATCGTCAACGGAAGTGCCGCAAGAAAGTTGGTGGAGGCAGGTCAAGCAGTGGCGAAGGTGGACAAGGCGTTGGATAGCCGTCCCTGACAGCAAGCTCAGCCGTGACTCGCTCCTGGCCTAAGCCGGAATCTCAAACCGGAAGCCAGCTTTATCTCCGATTCGCTGCGATTCGATCGGGAGATCCGCGTAAATCTTCTTCTTGGATGTTAGACCGCATATTGCCATTTCGGGAAGCGAGGCCGTGGCCGAGGCCGAGGCTCAAGAAGAGCATGCATGCATGTTGCCGAGGCTCGATGTAGGACGACCCTCCATCGGCACTGATGAGCCATGTGGGGCTGACCTCGTGTCTCGGAGCGGGTATGTTGCACAGTAGATAAGGTCGAGACTGCCAAGCTAGTATTAACAATCCGGAGCTTTGGATCCGAGCGTGCGGCGAATGAGGGGGATGCGATTCGAGGGCTCGTAAGTTATGCTCGCGGCTGAGCTACGGTTGGCGTCGGCGGATTACAGTAACTTAACGGAGCGAGAGCTAGAGGTTGCGCAGGGTCAGAAAGTGCGAAGTCGATCCCCGCGGATCTGGTTAAGTTACAGCAGCTGTCTTGCTGTGGGAAGAGGGCACGACGCTTGGGCTGCAGCTTGACGTACGCTGGTTGAGCTCCGCTGCGCAGACTCCCGCGGCATGATTGCCTCGGAGGCATCGCCAAGCCGAGGGCCGTGTGGACCGTGTTTAAGCCCGGGCGATGCTCAGCGCGAGACGCCCGAAGCGGAGTGGCGGCACGCTCTCCGCCTCCGCTGCGTGCTCTCGGCCCACGCTCAGGTTACCGCCCTCAGCCTGCGCTTCCAAACCGAAACCGTCTGCACAACCAATCCAAGACGACGTGGCCTGCAGAAGAAGGTTGCTCTCGCAGCTGCGTCGTGCGCATGCTCGCCATGCCCGGTCGGAGAGTGGCGTGCATGTGTGCATGAGCGCAGTGACTCGCAACGACCATCTCCATGGAGGTGCGAGCGGATATTTTGGATTTCGCATCTTGGATCTTGGATCTTGGATCTTGGATTTGGGATTTGGAATTTGGAGATTTTCCTTGGGCGTCAAGCGAGAGCGGCGTGCGCGTTTGTGCGGTGCTTGACAGCGCCCATGGCGTGTTTTTCTTTTTTGGCATTTTGGCGCTCGGCATCGTAACGATGCTCAGACTGGCCCTGATGATGCCCGGCTCTCGCAACTCGCAGCTCTCAGCTCGCAGCTCCATTCCGAGTCGGACCGCTTGCAACAGACGCATGTGAGTGTGCACAAGAGCATCTTCGACCCTGCAGACCCATGACCGCCTCGAGTCGTTCAAAGTGAGCCCGCCTTCCCTTCCTCCCTGCTTCCGTCCGTTCCCTATCCACATCCCTCCAGTGGCCACCAACCCCCATCCCCCTCCCTCATCATGGAGGCCGACGGCCACGCCTCGCAACCGGCGCCTGCCATCACCACGGCCGCCGTCACCGAGCGCGATCTTCGCGCCGCTGACAACGTCGCTACCAACGCTGCTACCACCAATGCCGGCACCTCGGTGGCTGGAGACCACGACGCCTCCTCCAACGACAGCTCCGACCAGCCGTCGCCCGCCATGCCCGCCATCCAGCGCACAAAGAGCGGTCGCGGTGCCGTCCCCTTCGCCTCCCTCGACCCGGAAGGAACCGCAGAACTCACCCGCCGCTTGACCGAACACTCGCTCCGCGCCCGCACTCGAACCACCGACGGCGGCGAGGCCGCGCTCGGCTTCGACCCCTTCGACAAGAACGGCAACTTTGAGCTCGAGCGCTTCCTCCGCCACGTCATGGACGAGGCTCAGGGCGCCAACCTCGAGAGCCGCCAGATGGGCCTCGTCTGGCAGAACCTCACCGTCACCGGCCTCGGCACCGGCTACGCCATCGGCGACACCATCGGCTCCCTCCCGCTCAAGCCCTTCCACGCCATCAAGAACTTCAAGTCGCTCCTCCATCCGCCCGTAAAGACCATCATCGACAACTTTGAGGGTTGCGTCAAGCCCGGCGAGATGCTCCTCGTCCTCGGCCGCCCCGGCGCAGGTTGCACCTCGTTCCTCAAGAGCATCGCCTCGTACCGCGACGGCTTCAAGCAGATCAACGGCACCGTCCTCTACCAGGGCATGGACCACACCATCATCGACAAGCGCCTCCGCGGCGACGTCGTCTACTGCCCCGAGGACGACGTTCACTTCCCCACCCTCACCGTATGGCAGACGCTCGCCTTTGCCGTCGCCACCCGCGCTCCCCAGGCGCGTCGCCGCCTCAACCTCATCGAGAGCCAGGACACAAACACGCGCGAGGGCTACGTAAAGACCCTCGTCGAGGTCTTTGCCACCATCCTCGGCCTCAGGCACACCTACAACACCAAGGTCGGAAACGACTTCATCCGCGGCGTCTCGGGCGGCGAGCGCAAGCGCGTCAGCGTCGCAGAGACCTTTGCCTCGCGCGCAAAGGTCGCCCTCTTCGACAACTCGTCCCGCGGCCTCGACTCGAGCACCGCGCTCGAGTTTGTCAAGTCGCTCCGCATCTCGACCGACATTGCCAACACCACCACCGTAGCCTCGATCTACCAGGCCGGCGAGGGCCTCACCCAGCTCTTTGACAAGGTCCTCGTCATCAACGAGGGCAGGCAGGTCTACTTTGGCCCCACCTCCGAGGCCGTAGACTACTTCACAGACATGGGCTACGTGCCCCACGACCGTCAGACCACCGCCGACTACCTCGTCGCCTGCACCGACGCGCTCGGTCGCAAGGTCCGCGACGGCTACGAGAACCGTGCGCCCCGCACCGCCGACGAGATGGCCCGCTACTGGCAGGCTTCGCCGCAGGGCCAGAAGAACCACCAGGAGGTCGAGGAGTATCTGCGAGAGCTCCACGACAAGGTCGACGATGCCGCCGTCAAGCACTACAAGGAGATCGCCCGCGAGGAGAAGGCCAAGGGCGCGCGCAAGGGCAGCGCCTACATCATCTCGCTCCCCATGCAGATCCGCCTCGCCATCAAGAGGCGTGCGCAGATCATCTGGGGCGACCTCGCCACCCAGCTCGTCATCACGCTCGCCAGCATCTTCCAGGCGCTCATCACCGGCTCCGTCTTCTACCAGATGCCCAAAGACACCTCGGGCTTCTTCTCCCGCGGCGGCGTCCTCTTCTTCGCCCTCCTCTACAACTCGTTCACCGCGCTCTCCGAGATCACCGCCGGCTACGCCCAGAGGCCCATCGTCATCCGCCAGCGACGATTCGCCATGGTCCACCCCTTCTCCGACGCCGTCGCCAACACGCTGCTCGACATCCCCATCCGCACCTTTACCCTCATCTTTTTCGACATTCTCATCTACTTTATGACCGGCCTCGCCTACTCGGCCGACCAGTTCTTTGTCTTCTTTGGCATCACGGCGCTCATCAGCTACACCATGGTCGCCTTCTTCCGCTGCCTCGCCGCATCGACCAAGTCCGAGTCGCTCGCCACCATGATCGGCGGTCTCGCCGTCATCGACCTCGCGCTCTACGCCGGCTACGTCATCCCGCGCCCCTCGATGGTCGTCTGGTGGAAGTGGCTCTCCTACTGCAACCCCGTCGCCTTTGCCTTTGAGATCCTGCTTACCAACGAGTTCCGCCGCCTCGACGTACCCTGCGGCAACTACATCCCCGCCGGCCCCGCCTACGCCAACGTCTCGCCCGACAACAAGGTCTGCCCCGTCGCATCGGCTAGGCCCGGTCAGACGACCATCAACGGCTCCGAATACCTCGCCGCCTCGTTCCAGTACTACTACTCCAACTCGGGTCGCAATGCGGGCATCGTGTTTGGATTCTGGTTCTTCTTCCTCATCGTCTACTTTGTCGCCTCGGAGTTCCAGGGCGATCCCACCGCCTCGGGCGGCGTCATGGTCTTCAAGCGCGGCTCGGCTCCCAAGGAGGTCGTCCAGGCAGCCAAGGCGTCGGGCGATGTCGAGGCCGGCGACGTCGCCGGCGTCACCAACGACCCCGTCGCCGACGAGAAGCAGGCCGAGGAGCAGCAGCACTCGAACGAGGCGGTGGCCAAGCTCGAATCGTCCAGCTCGGTCTTTGCCTGGAGGAACGTCAACTACGACGTCATGATCAAGGGCAATCCGCGCCGGCTGCTCAACAACGTCTCGGGCTTCGTCGCCCCGGGCAAGATGACCGCGCTCATGGGCGAGTCCGGTGCGGGCAAGACGACGCTGCTCAACGTGCTCGCTCAGCGCACCGACACGGGCGTGGTCAAGGGCCTCTTTAGCGTCAACGGTGCGCCGCTGCCCAAGTCGTTCCAGTCGTCGACCGGATACTGCCAGCAGCAGGACGTGCACATGGCTACGCAGACGGTGCGCGAGGCGCTCCAGTTCTCGGCGCTGCTGCGCCAGCCGCGCGAGACGCCGCGCGAGGAGAAGCTCGCCTATGTGGAAAACGTGATCCAGATGCTCGAGATGGAGTCGTGGGCCGAAGCGCTCGTCGGCGAGGTCGGCATGGGCCTCAACGTCGAACAGCGCAAGCGCCTCACCATCGGCGTCGAGCTGGCGGCCAAACCCAAGCTGCTGCTCTTCCTCGACGAGCCCACGTCCGGTCTCGACGCCATGGCCGCCTGGAGCATCGTCCGCTTCCTCCGCAAGCTCGCCGATGCGGGCCAGGCCATCCTCTGCACGATCCACCAGCCTTCGGGCGAGCTCTTTAACCAGTTTGACCGTCTGCTCCTCCTCCAAAAGGGCGGCAAGACGGTCTACTTTGGCGACATTGGCAACAACTCGCAGAAGCTCGTCGACTACTTTGGCAAGCGCGCCGGCAAGAGCTGCGGCGAGGACGACAATCCCGCCGAGTACATCCTCGACGTCATCGGCGCCGGCGCGACGGCGACCACGGACAAGGACTGGCACCAGCTCTTCCTCGACTCGGAGCTGCACACGGACATGATGCAGAGCCTCGAGCAGATCGACGCCTCGGGTGCCGACCACGCCGTCTCGGCCGAAGAGGAGATGATGGGCCGTCGCGAGTACGCCGAGCCGCTCTCGGTGCAGGTGCGCCTCGTCCTCCGACGCGCCTTTACGCACTACTGGCGCGACACGACCTACATCACCTCGAAGCTCGCGCTCAACGTCATCGCCGGCCTCTTCATCGGCTCGTCGTTCTGGGGCCAGGGCAGCAAGCAGACGAGCGCCTCGCTGCAGAACAAGATCTTTGCCATCTTCATGGCGCTCGTGCTCTCCACCTCGCTCTCGCAGCAGCTGCAGCCCGTGTTCATCCAGTTCCGCGCGCTCTACGAGGTGCGCGAACGCCCGTCCAAGATGTACTCGTGGTGGGTCGCCGTCTGGTCGGCGCTGCTGGTCGAGATCCCCTGGAACCTGCTCGGCGGCACGCTCTTCTGGGTCTGCTGGTACTTTATGGTCGACTTCCCCACCGATTCCAGGACGGCGGCCACCGTTTGGGGATTCTACATGCTCTTCCAGATCTACTACCAGACGTTTGCGGCTGCGATCGCCGCCATGTCGCCCAACCCGATGATCGCCTCGATCCTCTTCTCCACCTTTTTCTCGTTTGTCATCGTCTTTTGCGGTGTGGTGCAGCCGCCTCCGCAGCTGCCCTACTTCTGGCGTGCCTGGCTCTTCTACCTCTCGCCCTTCACCTGGCTCGTCGAGGGGATGCTCGGTTCGGTGCTCACCGGTCAGCCGGTACGATGTGCGCCCAACGAGCTCAACACATTGACGCCGCCCGCGGGACAGACGTGTGCGCAGTACCTCTCCGACTTTGTCACCACGCTCGACGGTCCCAACCTCGGCACGGGCTACTACCAGGAGGGCGCCGACGGCACGTGCGACTACTGCCAGTTCCGCGTCGGCGACGACTACCTCCGCACCATCCTCATGAACGCCAACAGCCGCTTCCGCGACCTCGGCCTCATCTGCGCCTACATCGTCTTCAACATCGCCCTCTGCTTCGCCCTCTTCTACTTCTTCCGCATCTTCAAGCTCTCCGATCTCAAGAAGGGAAACAAGACCAAGGCCAGGAAGAACGTCGACAGCGAAAAGGCCGCAGAGCCCGCCGCCGAGTCTGACGCGGCGGTACACACCGCGCCCACCGACAGGCCGGCTCAGCAACCCACGCAGGCCACTCAGGCCACGCACACCCAGGTCTAGATCTTTGCGCTCACTTCCCTCCACACCTCTCTCGGCCCTTTTTGCTCTCTTTGATCCTGGTCGCATCCACGCGCCTCGACTCTGTACCATCCTTTGTCCGTGCTAATGCCTACGTGCTCTTGACGTCTTCCAGACATCACTCGTGCCCTGACACTGGGTTTCGGTCTGCTCTCACCGGCAGCGAGAAATGGATGTCGTGGAGGTTTTTGGGGGTTGCTTTTTCCAAGACGTTTTTCTTTTTTGACAGCAGTTGCTCAATTGTAAAATCTCGCTTGGCTGTAATTTCACAGGAGCGGCTCGGCCAGAGGGATTTGCAACCGACTGCAGCAGCGGCGAACTCTGCGTTCTGGGACCTTCTCGTTCGCTCGCTCTTGCAGTTAGGATCGACCGGGAAGACGAAGTGTTTCAAGCAAAGGTAGCCGTTTGAGCGTCTTCTGGCGTGCGAGCGAGTCGAGCCACGCCCAATCCGAACAGCTGGCTTTGCGGACTTGTCGCTATCGCGCCATCAGAGGGCCGTGCGAGTGGTCGGTCCATGCCAGCCCTGACCTCATCTTCTGTCTCGCAACTCACACCACCTTGGCACAAGGAGGACCCGCAGACGGCGATCGTATAGACAAGTGATTCAGGGCAGTGAAAAGTATCTACAGGGGTGGAAAAAAACGTGGCGTCGAGAAGCGATGACTGGCTAGCGTTGGGAAAAACGGGCCAGGCGAAAGCACTCGAGCAGATGATGGGCCACTAGAGGTACACACGAATGCTGAGGGGAGAAAGAGAGCCAAAGACCTGGGATGGATCATGACGTCTCTAGAAGAAGGGAGTGGCGGGTGGAAGAGAAGCAGAACAGACAATTTGACGTGACAAAATCGAAGGGGGTATAATGGAAGATCGACATCAACGTCCATGTGAATCGGCTGGCCGAATCCCCACGAACATCGACCATCAATCAAACATGCAGGACGGAGCCCCATGCGAGCAGACCTTGAAGAAAAACCATGGCTAGAACCAGCGCATCATCCAACGAGATGCGTAGAAAGTCTGCTAGACTTTTTGATGAACGGGACCGTACTACTTGCGAGAGAGAGAGAGAGAGATGGGACAACTTGTTTTGCGTGCATGGTATCTTGATGCTGGAAATTTTGATGCGGATAGGCTTGATCGTGACTCTCTAAGTGATGCAAAGGTGGATGCGCATTATCGGAACCGGATGAGAACCACTCTGAAGAGTCGTGGTCGGCAGATGTTTTGATGACGACCAAGCTTAAAAAACCCAGCCAGACGTCTCGAAGCAATCGAGACGTTGGGCCAGAAGCAACCATGCAGGTGCGAGGTGGAAAAGGGGAAGAGAGGCTGCCTCGGTTGGCTCGATGCGGCGAGGGGCGCGGGCGCGCCCGACCCACACCGACGAGGCGCCGCTCGACAGCGAAGAGGAAAGGGTTGAGCCGAGATGAAATTGTCCGCTATGCTTTTGAGATGTTATTCGTGCGTTCGTAAAGGGGCCAGGAAGAGAAGAGAAGACGACCGAGCTGAAGGAATCGTGGAATCGAGGCCTGGCGAGAAGAGTGGATCAACGCCAAACGGGTTGCCAGGTTTTGACGCCCGGGCACCCGAGGCGTTTACCACCAAGACGAGTTTCCGCCGTAGCTGCCGCCAGTGGAGGCGGGGGGAGGGCCGCCGTAGGCAGCGGCACCACCAGCGCCAGCACCGCCGCCGTAGCCGCCACCGTAGCCGCCGCCGAAGCCGCCGCCGAAGCCACGGCTACCGCCGGAAGCGCCGCCCATGGTGCGGGCATCGCGACTGCCGAAGGACGAGGCACCGCCACGGCCACGGCCGCGGCCACGTCCGCCACGACCTCCGCCGCCGCCGCCGCCAAACATGCTCTCGCGGGCAACGGCCTCGAGCCACTGAGGCACCTCCTGGTTGGCCTCCTTGAGCAGCTCGAGCAGGTCGCGCACGATGTTCTTGTTGCCGCGGTTGAAGAAGGCGGTGGCGTGACCGACGTTACCGGCACGGCCGGTACGACCGATACGGTGGACGTAGTCGTCGACGTCCGAGGGCAGATCGTAGTTGACGACGTGGGTCACATTGGGGATATCGAGACCACGGGCGGCAACAGCGGTGGCGACCATGATGGGGGTCTTGCCGGAGCGGAAGAGCTCGAGAGCGCGCTCACGCTCGCGCTGGGTGCGGTCGCCGTGAATCGAGGTGGCGGCGATGTTCGAACGGAGAAGGAAGTCGCTGAGCATGTCGGCCATGCGCTTGGTCTCGACGAAGATGAGCGTGAGGCCACCAGTGGGCATCGAGGCAAGAACGTCGAGGAGGACGGAGCGCTTGTCGTCGTCCTCGACGTACTCGATCTTCTGGGTGATGTTCTCCGAGGTGGAGCCGACACGGCCGACGGAGAGGAAGACGTATTCCTTGAGGAAGTCCTTGGCAAGGAGCTGGATGTCGCGGGGGAAGGTGGCCGAGAACATGAGCGTCTGTCGGTCCATGACGCCGGGCATGTCCTCGCCCTCGACGATGCGTCGAATCTGGGGCTCGAAACCCATGTCGAGCATGCGGTCGGCCTCGTCGAGCACGAGGAAGCGGACGTTGCTGAGGCTGATGCGGCCACGCTCCATCAAGTCGACGAGACGACCGGGGGTGGCCGAAAGCAGGTCACAGCCGCGCTCGATCTCGCGGAGCTGGGAGCCAATGTCGGCACCGCCGTAGACGACGGCGGGCTTGACCCACGAGCGGTAGGTGAACTTGCGGGCCTCGTCGTGAATCTGCGAGACAAGCTCACGAGTGGGAGCGAGGATGAGCGTGCTGGGGAAGGCCTTTCTGCGGCCGAAGCCTCCGTGCTGCATCTCGGGCGACGGCGGGGGAGGGCCGTGGGTGAAGAGGGCCGAGAGGATGGGGAAAAGGAAACCACCCGTCTTACCGGAGCCGGTCTGGGCACAGCCCATCAGGTCACGGCCGAGCTCGATGATGGGGATCGAGTACTTCTGGACGGGGGTAGGGTTGGTGTAGCGTGCGAGCTTGATGTTCTCGAGGAGGTGGGCGTCGATGGGGGGCGAGGTGAAGGTGAGGACGGGCTCGGGGACGTCGCGTCCGCTGGCCTCGACGGGGATGTCACCGTACTTGTCGAAGTTGATACCCATGCTCTGGTGGAGACCGTCGCCCTCCTCGCCGAAAAGCTGCTTCTGGAGACGGGCGTTGTGAGGGCCAGGGACGTGCTGGCCGTCCTTCCACTGGCCAGAGCCGTCGCTACGGGCACCACCACCGTAGCCACCGCGCGCACCGCCGTAACCGCCACCGGTGGAGGGGGTGTCCCAGCCACCAGCACCGCCGCGAGGAGCGCCGCGGTTGAAGCTGCTGAAGGCGGCGGGCGCAGGGGGAGCGCCTGCACCGTTGCCGTTGCCGTTGAAGGCGGCGGGCTCACGGGGGCTGAAGGTAGCTGCGGAAGAGTTGAGCGAGGCGTTGTTCTGCTGGCCACGGAGGTGAGGAGGGACGTAGGCCTTGCGGGGAGCACCGCCAGCGGCACCGTTCTGAACCGACATGTTGGCAAACTTGGACTCGAGTCCAGCGGTGCCAGCACCGTTCTGCTGGTTCGTGTTGTTTTCGAGAGTCATAATTGGGGGGAAAGGGGGGGGATGGGAAGAGATGGTGGAGAGGAAAGGAGGGAAAGATGAACCCTTAAGAGATGGGGTGTATGGCTGAGTCGAAAAATCCGAGGCCCCGCAAGGCAGTCGTGGATTCGATTTGCCAGGCAGCGGTTGGCTCTCTTCTTTGAGCTCAGCGTCTGCTGTCACAGCAGCTGGCATTCGGGAGATTTCAAACACGACACTCACTCGCAGACACGGGGCGGCTGAGGCAGTACTGCATTGCGGGTGGCAACACGAATTTCGATTGAGCCTCGACGTGGCTTTGGGCGGCGCGCTTCAGGGGGTTCTAGGCGAGTGTCCAGCTGGCCACCTCGGGCGTGGCGCAAAATTTTTGCCCTTTTGCTCGACGGGTGAAGGCTCCATGCTCGCGCGGCGCCCGCTGCTCGTGTGCCTCTGGCCCGAGTGAGTGATGTCAGCGCGAGCAGAGATGAAATTATGAAATTTCTCAAAGCCTGGGCACAGCTCGAGTGCCTCCATGCCTCCGCCGATCGAGAACCGCGACTGCATCCGAAAATACTATACTGTAGGGCCGCCTGCCCCGCGCCGACGGGCTAAAGTGATGCGCGAGGCCACTTCACGCGACGCGATCCTGGGCCATCGATCGGCGATGCAGATCTGCCGATGCCTGGCCGGCGGCACTCCTGGACAGCGCCGTTGCATCTGGCTGCATGACTTGGCTCGGCGACTTTGCGCGTGCCCATCGTTGCCGACGGGGACGGTGGCCACCACTGTCTCACGGAATCATCAAGCAAGGAGATAGAGATCATTGGACAGATTGGATATTGTACAGAAGACAGAGGAAGCGGGACTAAAGCAACGACGAGACAAGTGCGAGTGTACGGTGACGAGGAGGAAAGACAAAACATAGCGGACACGAAATGGGACGATGCAGGGGGGACAACAGAAACCACGGAACGCTTTGCCAGCAGCACTCGCAAGACGTGGCAGCCACGATGCAAGGTGCATAGCAAAACTGAAAAGAAATGTTCGGGGATAATAAGGAAAGGCCGAGGTGACCGTCGGTGTGGGTGCCAGGGCGGAGGGGGAGGGGCCAAAGGGGGAAAGGGCGATACGAACGACATGCTGAGTCTGACGATCAGCATACCATGTCATACTCGCTGCCGCTTTCGTAGAATTCAGACGCGGGGCTGTCGTACCCATTGCTGCCCGGATAGCTCACGCAAGGCGTGGGCGGCGCGCTTGGGAAGTAGGTGCTCGAGAAGATCGAAGAGGCGCCCGAGCTCGACGCGTTTGACCACGGTGAGTTCGATCCTGGCGTGGCACATGCAGCCGGCCTGCCACGTTCTGGCATGGACCCGGCAGGCAGGCGCCAGCCTTCTGCTTTCCGAGCGGAATCGAGGTGCGCGCGCTGGTCCTTTGGTGACGATGGCGGTGACGGGCTCGTCTGTGTGAGCACGGGAATCTCCGGACGGCCAGCTGCAAGCCCCGGAAGACTCGAGTGGGGCATGGACTGGCAACTCAGACGGCGTGGGGCAGGGCCATCGCCCGCACCGAGACGGTGCACAGGAGGGGCCGAGGTGGAGCGACTGGGAGACATGGACGCCGAGCGAGCAGCAGGCGTGCCTGGCAATGGAGGTGGGGGCGCATGTCCGAACTTGCTGCGGATGGATAAGGCTTCCGATGAGAGCGCCTCCGACTGGCTGGCGCTCGAGCTGGCGCGGTTGCGAAGGTAGTGCGGCAGATTGCGTTGGCGCTCCTGCATGCGCTCGCGCTCCTTCTGTTGGCGCAGGCGAACCGAAGCACTTCCGAGCGAGCCGGGACCGAGTGTGGAATCCGACTCGGCGCCGCAAGCGGGTGTGCGCTCGCGAGATGCATTCATCGCAGCGACGCCAGCATTGTAGGCGTTGTAGTTCTCGGGCTTGGTGGTGCCTTCGGTGCCAGCGACCTTCTTGGGCTTGCAAGCTGCGACGGCAGCCCATCTAGCCTCCAAGAGGCCCATCTCCATCTTCATGGTCCTCAGCTCTTCAACGTCGGCAGGGCTGAGCCTATTGTTGACGGGGCAGCTCTTGCGATCGTACTCAACGGGGCTGTGCGTGCGCATCTCTTGCGGTGGTCTGCTGCTGAAGCGAACCGATCGACCGCGGGGCTGGTCGCGCTCGCACGACGATTCGCGCGTCGAAGCAGCGGACTGCTGCGAGTTCTGGCGGCGGAAGCATGGGCGCAGCTTGACGGGCGAAGAGTTGCGACGGCTGGAAGAGCGCGAGAGACGGGGCGGCGAGAATTGAGCTGCATCGTTCGAGTGGTCGGCGTGGTCGAGCGCGCGATCCTCTGGCTGGAGCGCCGAAAGGCTTGGAGGAGCGGCGGCGGCGTGCCCGGCTGTCGACAAGATCGCGTGAGATGCTGTTGCGCCGGACTTGAGGGTCTCGACGCTCGCTTCGAGGCCAGCCTGAGAGGCGGCGGTGGAAGCAGCAGCAGCAGCAGCAGCATCGGCACTGACGCAGGAGCAAAGGGGTGAAGGAACTGCAGGCACGGTGTCGGAGGGACTGACGCTGCGTGGGGGGGCGAGTGGGGGCCCTGATACCTCGCAAGACCATTCGACCGAGTTGGAAGCGTAGGAGGGCTTGGGCATGACGGTGGTGTTGATGCATTCGCCGCCCTCTTCGACGATCTCCGAGATGCGGCCCTTCTTGATGCGACGAGGACGGCGAGAGGCGATCTTGTTGGCGTAGTTGTGGAGCAACCACTCGCTGCGCTTGCGACGCGCATAGTCGGAGGCGGCGGTACCGTGGGAGGCAGGACGCGGGGGAGCAGCATGACGGGAGGAAGCAGATG
The DNA here is from genome assembly GCA_030849465.1 of Moesziomyces globuligerus. Taxonomy (NCBI): domain Eukaryota; kingdom Fungi; phylum Basidiomycota; class Ustilaginomycetes; order Ustilaginales; family Ustilaginaceae; genus Moesziomyces; species Moesziomyces globuligerus. The sequence goes on from JARVLF010000014.1 coordinate 554,717, forward strand.
CGCCAAGGCTGAGGGAGTAGACGCCATGGGACAGCGACTCGTTGTCCCCGCCGTGGGAGCTGGCGCGTTCCGAATCTGAATCGAGGTCGACGCCAATGTCGAGCGAGCAGAGGCTGCTGGACTCTTCGTCGCACTCGCTGACCGTCTCGAGCTCGGGTTCGAGGTCGAGGTCCTCGATGTCGGCGAGATCGCCGCGTCGGAAGCTGTTGATGCTGGAGACGCTTCCTGGACTATCGGTGAGCGCCTCGCTCATGCTGGGGCTGGGCGGGATGGTTGCAAAAGCGGCGTCGAAGCTGAGGTTCGAGTCGAAGGAGGACGAGTTGGGCATGGCAAAGTGACGACCATAGCGGTTGGCGGGGCTGGTCGAGTAGGAGTTGGAGGGAGGATGCGAGGCAGAGGGCGGATTCGAAGGGAGATCAGCGAGTCGAGAAGCCGAGGCGGGTGGGGGATAGGAAGCACCGAGTGCGGGCGCTGGTGCTGGCGTGGAGGGATTGCGTGTGGACGAGGAGGAAAGGGTGCTGGCGATGGCGAGGGAGTGCAGACCTGCCGAGACGGCTTGGACAGGATCGGGAGGCTCTATCGCGCTGTTGGAAGCGAGGCCGTCGTCCGACATCGCGGTTGGCGCGACCGAGGCGGCATGGGAGCTGGAATCGACGGTGGCTGACATGGTGAGGCGAAGCAGGAGGTGTCAGGAGGGCAAGCGGGCGAAGGTGCAGGCGGGTGGAAAACGAAGTCAGACGACTAGATGGCGATGGAAGCGGGGCCGATCGACATTGTGTGGGCGATGAGTGCCGCGGGTTGTGATGGTGAGGAGGCTGCTGGGTGGTGGTGGGATGAGTCGTACGGCGTGGGCGAGAAGTGGTTGTGGACCGAGCCTGAGCTTCGAGAAGCCGAATGCTACAAGGAATTGAGCATAGCAGCGAAAGGAGTGGAGAAGCGGGATCGAGAAGCACGAAAGGGGTCGCAGCGAGAGTACCAAGATCCACGTGAGGTGGTGTGAATGATTTGAGGAGGTGAAGAGGGGGAAGGAAGCGAGGCGATGCGATGCGGTGCGGTGCTGTGGGACGAGGGAAGAGGAAGAGAGATGACGTTGGGGGCCAAGCCAAGCCGAGCCAAGGCTGATAGATAGGCGGTGGCTGGGCGTCAGCAAGTGTTGAGGAGGATGTTCCTGACGAGGATCGCCAGACGGGGCAGCCAACGCAGCGGCGGCGTGCGATGGTGCAGCTCTCTCTTGGTGGAGTTAGTCCGCTGCTGTGCTGCTGTGCGGCGATTGACAGCCTAGGTGAGGCGCGTGGTGGTCGCCTGAGGCTGTGGCTATCAGACGCTCGGGCATCCGGCGAGAGGCCGAAGCAAGGCTGAAGGGTTGAGGGGAGATGTGCTGGACTGTAGCGGTGCACAGCACACAGCGCATGAGTGCCGGACGCAGGAGCAGAGGTGTTGTTGGTGCGAACTGGTGAGAGCCATGCGCCCGCACCCTCTGGCCTCGCGCCCGATTCCTCACCACGCCTGCTGTCGTCATTTAAATCCACAGGACTGTATTCGCCTTTCGGTTTAGATTTCCACAGCGTCGTTCGCCCAACATTGCTCTGAGCTTTACCCCGAGCTGCACAACCTGATGACAAGCTGGTTGCACACCGCATTGGCATCTGCTCGATGAGGTTTGCCGTGCTGTACGCTTTCACTTGCGCTCACTTGGACGCTTTGGCAGCGGCTAAAGAGTGCGTCGGTGCATTTCTGGCGCGGCCAAGCTAGTCAGGTGTGGGCATAGGGGTGAGCGCTTTGCGGGCCGAGGGTGAAGGGCGTCCTGCCGCAACGCACGCCATTTCTATTTAGTTTTATTTATTATTTGTTTATCTGTTTTCGGGACTGCGAACCCCAAATTTTGAGGCGCGATAGCCACGCCAGTCTCAGGTGCACACGGCGTTTGTGCCCGCATCGGTCTTGCACTCGGGATGCCGTCCCCGTCCCGCCCAGAGTCCTGTCTACAAGCCAACTACAGTACAGTGACCCTGTACGATGCAGCAGGCCTTATCCAGTCAGGCTACAGCACGCACAGTCAATGCAGAGAACAAGCATGTCGGACAAGCGGTGGTTATCGAAAGGTCTGGATAGCCTAGCCTTATCCAAAGGCCTATCGACGAATAGCTGCCGATGGCCAGGGCCAGAGCCGATGGCGCTGCCTGACGGTGTGCACCAAGCGAACGAGGTGAGACGCACCGATGCGCGCCTGTGGAGGAATGCGGAGCTCGCCTGGCCGCGACCGTCAAGCCCGTTATCACCAGCCGCTCGTCGGAAATGCGCACCCCTCGCCGCCCCGATCTGGCCGATTTCACCTCACCCTCGCTGTCTGCGCTCTGGCCTGGCCGCTGTACGGTATGAGTGCAGCCTCGTTGGCCATACTTGCTGAGCCATGAAGCGAAAGATCTCAGCATGCGTACGAACCTCTTTAGGCATGTGACTCTGTCACTCGACAGAGTGCTGCGCCGATGGCATCATGGTCAGTCATCACCAGTCGGCTCGCTGCTGTGCGATCCGAGTTCGATTCCGATTTCCAGCCTGCGCTCCCCGCTCTCTCGCGCTCCGCTCTCGCCAGCTCTCGCCAGGTTCAGACCCAACCCCTGGCCGCATTGGAGGGCCTGGCGCTCGCCGCCAGAAAACGCCTCCACTGGTTGCCCCGCCAATTCTCATCCTTTGGTCGGCGGCACACTCGTCGTCACCCGCCATGCCGCTCAGCCGGATCACAGCTCTCTTGCGCGCGCGGAACCACCTTCATCTCGCATGTCGTCCAAGTCTACGTCGGGCAGCACCGAGTGTGAGGGCCATGGTAGGCCGCAGCTTCAAGATTTCTCCTAGGACCCTTGTGAGGGACGTGAGTGTATGCGATCTGTGGAACTTCCGCCGATCCCGATCCTGCATGGTATCACCGATGAGCCCTGGTATCTGTTACACCGTATCTTCCAGTATTTCGGCGCGAATGTATTTCTTCCGGAAAGTTGCGTATCACGTGAGGTAGAATCATGCTCGGCCGAGCTTTCTCCCCGCCCAGTCTCCAAATTGGCAGGCATTCTGGCCCACACCCGGCAGATGGACCCGCCCCGCTGCGCTGGGCTCTCCAGGCCTTGCGGATCCAGAGGCAGCCAACTGGGTTAGTCGCCCGAGTTGCTCGAACTCAACCAAGGCCGCCCAGCCAGCGTAGCCTCACCAAATCCGCACCGCACCCAAGCAAGGCTGCACACTGAGAGCGCTCCAACACTTCCAAACCGCTCTAGCACCACCATCTTCGTCACGATCAACCATCAAGATCATCACTGAACAATAGTCAAGATGGCGGAATCCAGCAAGGCCATTAACCCCATGAAGGTTGGTATCACACACGCCGACATCCGCGCACCTCATCATCATCGTCATGTTCGTCCACACCACCACCACTCGATCGGCCGTCAGCACATCGACAGCGACATCCTCCTCAGCCTATCGACCGACCAGCGACTGCACGGTCGAAGACCTACCATCAGCCACGCAGCGACATGCCAGATCCGCGCTTCCCAGCATCTTCGCTTCTCGCGCCGCCCCCACTCTCTCGCTCCCAACCCGTTCACACATAACGCATCAACCCAGCATCGATCCACCGTTCAGGCGGACCTCGACACAATGTGCAGACGTGTCCTCCTCATGTGCAGGCGAATCGGGTCAGGCAGAGACAGAATGTCGACACTGGAACATGGAGGAATCAGCGGAGCGGATGGCGGTAACCTTGTGGCGCAGGACGGCGACCGAAGCCTCCAAGGGCGTGCGCTATGCTCTCCTGCTCCGAGCGCGCTGTCCCATCACCGTACCGCTATCTGTGATATGCTGGCACGCTGTAAAGTGTCGCGTCATTCGACTGCAAAAGCAGCGCGGTGTCTGTGCCAAGACGTTGGTCCAACCTCCGTACCCAGCATTCTCTCAGCACCCACCATTGCCACCGAGTAACAACGGCGCTGAAGCTGGTGACTCGATTCAACACCTTTCGACACCTCAACTCGCCCTTACGCCGATCGATAGAGTGCTGTGGTATTGGACGGACAGACGAACATGACTGCGAAGAACACGCTCATCGCTTCGATTTGCATATGCTGACCTTCTTCTCATCCCCCGCATTGCTTTCGGCTTGACCTCAACAGGAGCTCAAGGTTGACAAGCTCGTTGTCAACATCTCCGTCGGTGAGTCTGGTGACAGGCTCACCCGTGCCACCAAGGTGCTCGAGCAGCTCACTGGTCAGACCCCCGTCACCAGCAAGGCCCGCTACACCCTCCGTGGCTTCGGTATCCGCCGTAACGAGAAGATCGCCTGCCACGTCACCATCCGCGGCCCCAAGGCCGAGGAGATCATCGAGCGTGGTCTCAAGGTCAAGGAGTACGAGCTCCGCCGCCGAAACTTCTCCGACACCGGCAACTTCGGCTTCGGTATCACCGAGCACATCGACCTCGGCATCAAGTACGACCCCTCGATCGGCATTTTCGGCATGGACTTTTTCGTCTGCATGACCCGCTCCGGTGCCCGTGTCGCCCGCCGCAAGCAGCGTGTCGCCCGCGTCGGTGCTCCCCACCGTGTCAAGAAGGAGGAGACCGCCGCTTGGTTCAAGCAGCGCTTCGACGGCATCATCATGCGCTAAATCCCTCGGATCGTCCACGAGCGCATCAGCCCTTTGTCCGTCTTCGTTTCCCGTCTCGACCCTCCCCGCCACCTAGGCCGCATCGGAGCAGCTTCCGCCTTGCGAAGAGGTGGTCAAGACTCTCTGCGTACGTTCCGGCTCAAGCTCAGAGTCAGCGGGCTTCTTGCATCATCCTCTTGTTGTACAAAACACAAAACTTTCACCCCCACCCAGCACATCCCCCCCCATGTTCTTCGTTCAGCGTCACGTCGAATAACATGAAAAATTGACGCTCACATCCCGAGCTCAGCATCTCGAAACTCAAAACAAGCCCTCGTACGATCGATGGCGGATATGCTCGCACTCGGCGCGCGGGACCAGGCGCCAAGATGGAGGGCCTGTGAGCGGATTCTCCTCAAGGCGGAGGCTGTGTTGACATGCTTTGAGAATCAGGCGGGGTACGGCTTGTCTTGTGTGTGTGTGCTTTTCATGCGCATACTTGCACGAGAGATCACCGAATCTGGGGACAGGAGGGATGCATGTTGTCCAAACCCTGTCGGCACGGACAGAGGTAAGTTACTGGTCACGTACTGTAACTGAGATTGGCTTGCACAGCACGAGAGGACACCAAGCAGGCGATCGTGGCTGGATGGGTGGTGACTCTTGCTCGCAGCGTCGACGGCTCAAGCATACTTGTAGGGGCCTCCCTTTTCAAGTCCGCGCTTGAAGGCCGGACGGGAATGCACCTTTTCGACGTAGGTCTTGATCGGAGCAGGCAAGTTTGAGATGCGGCCGGAGAGCGCTGCTTCGAGGGGGAAAGCCATCTGGAAGTCAGCCGCGGTAGGGTTGCCATCCTTATCGCCGCCTGCGAACCAGCCGTTTCCTCCATCGCACTTCTTGACCAGCTCGTCGGCGACAAAGTCGGACTTGCGCTTCAGATCCGGGTCGAGGAAGGCCGAGTTGACATTGCTGACGATCGCGTTGCCGATCGGACGCACAAAGAAGGGCATCTTGGGTGGGATCATGCTGAACACGAGCTTCATGACCATCGTCGGCATCAGAGATCCCTCGGCAAAGTGGTTGAAGAAGACATCGTCATCCACGCGCTCCGGATCCGCAGGCACGAAACGACCCTGACCATAGTGACGGATGAGGTAGTCGACGATCGCACCGGATTCAGCAATCACCTTGTTCCTGCTGGTGTCCGTGATCAGAGGCGCCTTGCCCGTGGGATGCACCTCGAGCAGCTCCTTGGGCGCCGTGCCCTGCGCGGTTCGGGTGTACTGCTTGATCTCGTACTCGATTCCCATCTCCTCCAGCAGCCAGAGCACGCGCTGCGAGCGCGAATCGTTGAGGTGGTGAACAATGATCGTCATGCTGTCACAGGGCGTTGGCCAAGCTCAAATCGATGCTAGAGTAGAGGGGAGGAGTTCGAAACGACTCGTGCGCGCGAGTGGGATGGTGGATGCTGAGTTGCGTGGGACCACATCGGCACCCGGCTGATTTCAGCTCCCGGGCCAACTCAAAGGGGAAGGTCGAGACCTCGTGGAGGTTAGGTCCAAAATATCAACTGTTAGGTTCTCGATTATCAGTCGAAAAAAAGGGCCAGCGCAATTGGACGTGCAGAGCGCACTCGAGCTCCATGTTCGACAGGCGTTCAGAGTTCAGAGCAAGGCGATGCGGATATGAGCTGGATTCCTAAGGAGACCGTGCTGTAGCTCTAGCGGTCAAGTATACATGTGCACGTGAGAAAGGTAGAAGGTGGCCAGGCCGGCAAATGGAAGAGGGGCCAGGCAAGCCGAGGCGAGAAGTGGCTCAGCGCTTCTTCTCGTCGTCCTCCTCCTCGATCGACTTCTTCTGGCTGAGCTGGGCAGAGTAGGCGATCTCGGCGCCATCCTGCGACTCGTCCGCCTCTCCTCGCGCCGCGGACTCGCTCTTCCTGCCGGCAGGTCGGTTGGCGGTCCAGCCGATGCGGTACCAGGGCTTCTCGAAAAGGTTGTGGATGTCCTCGAGCTGCATGCCGGCGGTCTCGGGCATGAAGAAGAAGACAAAGAGGCAGCCGGTGAGGGCAATCATCGAGTAGAAGAGGAAGGTACCGAAGTTGCCCCACTCTCGAAGCATGGGGTTGAGCGAGCGGGTGGCTGCGTACTGCATGGCAAAGTGCACCAGCGAAACGATGGCCACACCGAGCGCACGCACGGTGATGTCAAACATCTCGGTCTGCGTCAGGTACTGCACCGAGTTGACACCGATGGCCCAAGCCAGACCCGAGAGGTAGAAGAAGAAGATGGCGCCCGTAGCAGCCGACTTGTCGGCGTGCGTCTCGTTGGCCTTGGTGACACCGGCGGTGAACTTGAGGAAGAGCGCCAGGTAGAGAGAGCACAAGCTTTGCAGCAAAAGACCCGTGGTGACAGCCGTCTTCCTTCCGAGCATGTCGACCAGGAAGAAGGCAGCGGCGAGCGAACTGAGCAGCTTCACGATACCGAAGATACCCGTCGTGAGCAGTTTGGTCCTCTGTCCACCGGGAACTCCAAGGAGACCGAAGATCTTGGGAGCGAATCTGATGAGGTGCGAAAAAAGTGGATTCAAAGTCGGTCAGCTTTTGTCCCATCATTCCGTCGTCCATAGTGTGTAGAGGAAAGACTTACACTGTGTAGACACCGCCACCGCTCATCTGACCGAGGACCTGGATGCCGAGGCCGAGGAAGAGGATGTACTGGTTGTTCTTGTTGGTGACGAGCTTCTTCAGGATCTGGAAGATGTTGAGACCCTCGAGTGCCTCCTTCTCGGCATGAATCTGCTGCTCCATGACCTCAACCTCGTTGGCAACGAAGGGGTGATCCTCATCGAGATTGCGCAGGTAGCTTAGCACCTTGCGTCCTTCCTCGTATCGTCCCTGCTTGATCAGCCATCGTGGGGATTCCTTGGCGAAAAGACAAGCAACAAAGGTGAGACCGGCGAAGATAAAGTTGATAGAAGCGGGGATGGTCCATTGTCTCGAGTCGTCGTAGTGAATGGAGGTACCAAGGTTGCTCCAGTAGCCAAGAAGAATACCTAAAGCGCGAATCCATGTCCCGTTCAGTACATTGATCTTTTCTCCTTACGTCTTTCGTCGTTTTGACTTACCAATGTAAACACTGCCGGAGAAGATGCAGACACAGAGACCACGAATCGCCTTGGGGGCGATCTCGGCAAGGTAGACGGGGGCGACGACAGGGGTGAATCCGACACCGAGGCCGGCAATGAAGCGGCCGGCAAGCAGCTGGTGATAGTTTCCGGGGAAGTGAGTGCCGCTAGCGCCAGCCGAGGTCATCCAAATGGCGGTACCAAAGATCCAGAGCAAGCAGGCGAGCATCGAAGTGCGCAGACGACCCAGACGGTCGCAGAGGAAGAAGGCGATGGCCGAACCAGCTACCGATCCGAGCTGGAGCTGGGACGCAATAGTGGCTTCCTGCGGCGAGTTGTCATCGAACCCGAAGGTCTTGATGAAGCTGTGCTGCTTGAGAACACCAGAGATGATGCCCTCATCGAGACCTCGCGAGATACCGAGGGCACCTACGGCCCAAGCGCTGAACCAGAGGCGCCAGCCTCGCGCTTCGCGAGGCGTGTCTCGCAGATGGGAAAGCAGCATTATTGCTCAATCAAGTGCCGTTGGAGCAGCGAGATGGAGAAGGGGAGTCGGTAGGGGGGGAATGCGGGGGCTTTGCTGTTGATGGAGCACTAGACAGTCCGGAAGTGACGACGAGGGTATATATGGTTCTGGCAACTTGTGGGGAACCTTGTGGGGTCCAGCATGTGGCTAGGTGGAGCCCCGCGCCAATGAGCGTGCGAGGATTGGGTCTTTCCGTTCTAGGTAGAAGAGCCGAGCTGTTGCCCAACAGCTTGTGGCATGGTTGAAGACTGCAAAGTTTTAGACACTAGCGCAGGTTCCTGCATCTTGGAGGCACAGTCTCAGAGGCTTCCACCACGAGGTCGTCACTGGACGGGCACGAGGGGTGTCGCTGCAAAAGCGCGAGATCTCATTGGCACACCAAGGGCTTGCAAAACCGGGGATGAGGTGAGAGTCCATCTGGCTCTCTTCTGGCCCTGTCGAGGTGTGTCTGCGCCGCCAGGCGTTGGGCAAGATCGATCCTGGATCCAATAGGGTGAACCTGTTTCCGAAGTGGGATCCGGAATGATCCGTTTGCATTGTTCAAGCCACCTTTTGTGGACCAAGCCCGCTGCCCGCGTAGCTAGAAGGGGATGCTACAGTAGACATGTAGCAAGCCCACCAGCACAGCGAGCGGCCATTTGAGCAGACCGGCGAGGGCGACGGGGACATTTTGCGATGCCCGTTCCAATGTCATGCAAGGCTCAGTCTTGGCACTTCTCACGAATGTTGCGGCTTCGGACTTATGCAAAGAGGCTAGAGCCCGTTCTGGAGTCTGGCTGGTCATCACCGCATCGGTGTAGCGACGGCGCAGCGTGAGTTGACCGGCGGAGACCGGTGGCGCGGAGTGGAGCGCGGTCTCGACGTGGGGTACCATACGATGCGAACCCTCACGCAGCCGCACGCGAGGTGCACAATTCGACAACATGCGCGGTTGCCTCGCAGAGTTTTGACGCTGCACGCATCATGTCGGATTCAGCCTCCGCATTTCTTGGCACCTCTCTTCTCCGCATCCACGCCGGGCAGAACCTCGGTAGGAATTCACCGCTGTCCACGGCCCTCGCTCGGCCGGCGTGCCCATTTCCAACGCCGCTCGCCGCGGTCCGCTCGCTTTACACCGACCACCGCCCCCAAAGCGCGCTCCCTCGACAGTCGAATCGCCTCGCTCGCATCGCCGACCGCCGTACCGCAGCTGTCAGACCCTCAAAACCGCAGGCAAGAGGCGCCCGCCCCGCCCCCCCTCCCGCTCGCTGCCTATCCCCGCAGCCCGAGGCGAGGCGAGACTGTCCCGCTCGGCTTCAGACCCCTCCTTCCTCATTCTGGTGTGGGAGAAGCCTCACCGGTCCGCACCCGCCACCAACGACAATTAGTTACCGGACCGGTCTCTGCGAATTCGTTCACGACGCACGCCTCGCTGCAGCTGTCTGGTTGGTCGGCTGTGACTTGTGAGCCCCTCCCTTGCGACCCCGGCTCTGCCTTTCTCTCCCGCCCCCACGCTAAACCCGCGTGTCTCGTCCAACCCTGTTTTCCAGTACCTAGCATGTCTTTCCCCGCCTTCTCCCACATGCGTCGAAACCGAAACGCGCGCTCGCCACCCTCTCGACGTCTCAACACGTCGATCCCGAGGCGCACCTTGCCTCTCCTGGCTGCTGATTCACATCGGCCAGCCGTATCCGGAAAGATCCTTGCTCTCCTCCTGGCCCTTTTGCGCAATGTCAGGAGCGAGTGCACTTGATCCTTCCTGGTTGTGAGGCCACTGAAACCCTCCTCGTCTCTATCCAGATCCAAAGTAGAAGCCCCTTTGCCGCCTAAGCAGCAAGGCAGACAATGAGCGGATGTCTCCGTCTGAGATTCCGATCTGCTGGGCAATCGCCGGTGACAAGTCGCTCTGTGCTCGGTCATCCCCGCATTTCGCATCGTAAGAGGCTGTAGCAGTCCTATTTGGCCCTCGTCACTGTACGTGGCTTCCTCTTCGATGTCAATACTGGCCCGCTTCCGAGCATATGGCCGGACAACGCTCCGATCGATGTATCTCCGTTCCGTGAATGAGGCCTGTTCACGCTCCGATTAGTGCCGTTGAGGTACATCTGAGTGGCCAGATCATGACCTCCGTTCGGGCCAGAAGGATTTCTGCGTTCCATCTCCCGACGATCCTTGCCGTGCGCTGTCCGTTTGTCACGATGCGAAGCCATTCTCACCTCAGCGTTTCGCCGCGTGCGAGTCAAGATCTTTTGCAGAAGGTATCATCAGTATGCAGTCTGCGGACCCTTGACATTCCCATTGCAATGTGAGGTGAGCTTCCCTCCTGAACCCTCGTTCTTCTTCATTCGGCCTCTCCTCGTTCGGATCGATGCTGCGTCTCCCGTGTCTTGGTCATGACATGCTGTGCGTGACTCTTCGTCTCGATGGGCGCAGGCGAATTTGGTGTTCAGCCTTGGAGTCCATCCTGCAATGCGAGGATTCGCTGCTTACATTGAATTTCTCGTCTTGAAAAACCAATCACGTTGGAGATGGATTGGATCCGATGAGGAATTGGATGGAAGAAAAGGCGGGATAAAGCTCAAATGCATACATGTCGCTTCGACAAACTCGCAAGACTGAATGTGTACGAGTCATCATCAGTGACGATATGGGCGTCCTCCGGCACTAACAGGCCCCCTCAGCCGCCACCAGTAGAGATGGTGTGAGTTGCTTGGCTTGGTGGAGGGCACCAGCGAAGGAGCGCCCAAGCGAACGACTGTTTGCGCTGGGTGGAGGGGCAAACGGGCGAACGCCCGCCGTCCTTGGCGGAGGGGAAAACAGTCGAACGGCTGTCTTAGAAATCACCCTGATTTTCTTGTCTTTTTCGGATTTGAAAAATCTGGCCATAAAATGGGGATCTTTTATCAAAGACAGAATCTCGACACGGGAAACCGGATCAATCTTCGGAGAGCAGTGTAGTGAACCACGATCTCAAAGTAGCAAGATCTACTGGTCCATCAGGCCTTGGATATGATCGCGCTGCACGAAAAATGTTCCCCACCCAGATTCGCAAGGCTTGTAGCCCAAAAGAAAAATTTTCTCGATGTGTGCAGGATTCGAACCTGCGATCACAGAGTGAATTAGTTAACGGTGCACGAGACACCATTGAACATCGTAAATTCAAGACTAACCCCTTAACCACTCGGGCAACACACCCACAAATTACCGAGGGGTCCAAGTTATGCGTACTGATAGGCTCGTGGTTTTCCGATATTTTCTCCGTCCGAAGTTTGTTCTCCCCTCGACATGAGCCCTGCGCTTCTCCAACCATGGCCCAGACAGGGAGGCGAGAACGACGTAACGAGTTTTCGACAGGGATACCGACGTGGTGTCATGCTGCGCTGGGCCAAGCTAAGTCGTCATCGCAGCCGTAGCGGCCACAAGTGTGCCCGGACTCTCGGTCCGAGGAGGGGAGGCGGAACTTCACAATGAGTACTTCCGATGCGTAGTTATGACTTTGCCATTCTTTGCGTCGAGCGATTCAGCTTACATGGATACACAAAGTGGTACAATTACAGGTAGGGATGATGGCGCCGAGAGCTCGGAGGCGGAGGCGGAAGCTGCCGAGCGTATCGGTGAGGTGGAGACGGCGACGATCGACCAAATGGAGGAGACGCCTGTCGACAGTGTCGAGCCCCCTCCGCTGCAGCAGGGAGAGGTGCGTACATCCTCTCATCGTGTGATGCATATGCTGACCTCCTCCTGGTATCAAAGTCAGAGGCTGAGAGGGGAGCTGGACTGCTGGTTCGCGGAAAGGACTGCAACTCTGGGTGGCCCGGAGCGATCCTGGCGGACTCCGAAGAGTGGTCCATGCCTCTGAACGAGGCATTCTGGAACTTGTCAAATCGTTCGACATCACTGAGTGAGTGCAATGGACCAGAGGCGGATTCTATATACGGATCGTCTGCCCACTTGCGCCCGGCAGCCACAGAGGCACCAGTGCCGCCGAAAGCTTCAAGACCGCTGCTGGTGGCAGGACGCAAATTTGCGCGGTCGACGAGGCCATTTGCATCGACAGTACCCTGCGCCGCCCAGCTATCGTGGGGAGCCCGCCGGGCTTGATTGTATGTTGTGTCATAGTGCTGAGCGTGTCGAGAAGGCTGCATATCGAGAGATTGCCCGCGTTGTGGGGCCCAGTACGGGTCGGGACGTGTCGCTTCGCTGGAGCCGTTATGGAACACAGCCGCGTCCACCGTCGCGCAGTCCATTTGAGTCGAGCTGGAGGGGAAAGAGATGGGAGCCGTGCGTTGACGCGCGCCGTTGGCCAGGTTGAGCTCGGCGCGCAGTGCCTCAAGACTAGCTTGTTTGGCTCCTGGTGACTCCTCGCGCTCGCGCACGATTTGCTCTGCTGTCCTACCAGTGGCCTTAGCCGTTGCTTCCGCCTCCTGCAATTTGCGCTTGGTGATCTTGGCGTACAAAAGTCCACAGGCGTTGCACAGGGTGCGAGGACCCATGGGCCCTTTTCGCCATTCGGGTGTTTCCTTGGCTTGGCATCCAAGACACTCCTGAAGGTGTTCGTTCTTGCGTTTCCTGACCCTCTTCTGACGACGATGAAATCCAGGCGAAGCGAATCATTGCGTTGTACACACAAGTTGGTCAGCTCGTGCCCATTCCATGCCCTCGCGTTGAGATTTAAGAGACTTACCATTGTTTTGCCAGCCATCTTCCTGCGATCGTGCGGCTCCATTTGCGCATATCGATGATCCTGTGGAAACATGGAGTGCACTGATCCGGCTTGCTCGAAGGTGCGTCGCGAAACGTGGTCATGCGGCAGCCTCGATTCTGAACCCATCGGGGATGGACCGTGTGGAACGCCTTGGTCCGGGTAGCTACGGTCGTAGTGACGATGCTGAACAGCTCGTGGATGTTCAAAGGAGGTGGAACGGGAGATGGAGCGGAGCGAAGAGTCGACCGGAACTCCGTGATTGGCGTACATGCTGAGACCGCTGGAACCAGCCTCGCTTCGGTCTCCGTCCTCTGCCACCTCTCGCGTTGAATGGTGCTGAGGATATGATGAGTCGCGCCGGTGCTCTTCCAGGCTCAGGTGTCCGAGGGACGACTGGGCTCTATCTGTCGGGTCATGAGCGGGCCAGGAGCGGTCGAAGTCGCGAATGTCGCTAGGCCGTGCCATCACAGCAGAGCGTCGCTGGAAGGTATCATCTTGACGTACGGTCTGGACGGGTGAAGGTCGAACAGTGAGCGCAAGATGTTGCGCAACTGACTCTGCGCGGCTCTGCGAAAATTCGGCCATTCGATCCAGCTCGACGTGGATCTTTCTGTGCAGCAAAGGCACGGCATCGGGGCTATGGAAGATTGTTGGTGACGCGGGGCGGCCGGAGCTGAGCCCAAGGCGACGATTGATGTCCTGGACATATATCAGACTGTCTAGGAGGCGGTCGATTTCAGAGTGGTCGGCAAGGGACGATCTCCTTTCCGGGTTGTGGAGCTTGTTTCTGTGAGGCGAAGAATACGAGCGAGGACGGCTGGTGTCCGCAGCAAAGCGGCCCGGTCTTTTCGGAGCTGGAGGTGGCGGGGCATGGTTGTGGTGAGCACGGTGCAAGGACGTGTGTTCCGACACGGGACTGTGCTTGTGAGGTCGAAGCGAAGTCGGCGAGCGTGAGATAGATGATGATTGCGGAGAAGGAGCTGTGGTGGCATCCGCGAAGTGGCCAAGACTGCGCGAAGAGCTCGAGATGCCAGCACCGATGGCGGTGGCTTGCAAGTCTGACCTAGGTGCCTGTGCATCGTGCGAGAAAGGAGAGAGATCGGAAATGCGATTATCCTCTGGAAGGGCGGCTTCACGAGTTTGCAGATGCTGATGCCGATGTTCTTCGGAGATGGAAGCGGTGAGCTCCGTGAGAGGAGGTAGGGTCACTCTTGCCGCATCGGCGCGTTGCTCCATTATGGCTTTGGGATCAAAGCACATCGCCGGAGTAGCAATGTCTGCCGCCGGGTCACCGCGATGAGCTACGAGACGGACGCGATGAGCCGCTACGCCATCTGAAGCGGTAGACTGAAGATAAGCTGAACGCTCGGGAATATGTTGATCGATGCCAAAAGTAGGGATAGGCAAATCAGCACTTGATGAGGTGGCAGGGCGATGCGCGTTTCCTGTGTTGAGTGGAGCGCAACGGCGCCTGGCGGTAGTAGGAAGTCGCTTGGATGGGAGGAGTGGAGTATGGTCGACACTGAGAGGATGAACGCGAACGTGACAAGTCGACATGCGCCACAGTCACTTTCATGAGTCGCTGTATGTAGGAGCCGAAGAAGACGCGGACGGGGAGAGCAAGGGCGTGAGTATCTCCGTTGGTTATAACGACAAGACGCTGCAATCTTTTGCGAGAGCACTCGCTGAATTGAGACGTTTGAGGATGTACGACGGCAGACCGGTGGGTGTGTGCGCCTACTCTATCCGGTGCATACGTACGAGCAGTTCTTCCGGTGTGGGGAGCACTGGCGCTGCTCGGATCGTGGGCTAGCGTGGGTGGTAGAGAGATGCAGGGAGATGCAGGGAGTGTACGTTGCAGTGTGGGATGGCGGGATGCAATGATGAGGAAGTGATGAGGTGAAGGTGAGGGGCAGCAAGGCTGAGTTTGAGGAGAAATGATCCGGTGCCTTAGACAGTCAAGCGGCTGGTGCTGTGCAACGGCAGGGGGAAGTGCGGCTGGACCGAATACGAGCGAGAGAAGCAAGCAAACAAGCAAGCAGTAAGTCGAGGCGAAACTTTGGCTCGAAGACGATGGGATGCAGGGTGCGTTGAGACAGGGAGAAGGACGGAAGAAGAGATGGCTTGGCGCCGAACGGGTTGTCGAGACAGCGTTCGTGGGACTAGGCTGAGACGCAATCTCGCGTCAAGACAAGCACACGAGGGACGGTGGCGGGAGGTACAGCGAGCGACGAGAGAGAAAAGGGATGCAGTGAGAGCGATCCGGCATGCAGGATGTAGATGCAGGTCCGTTGGGCGAGGTTGGAGTTGATGGCGAGTCGAGACTAGATCCCACGGATATGCAAGTCGGAAGCCGGAGGACGCTAAGGAAGCGGATGTTGTTCAGGAGCAACGACGGCGAGGGTAGGTCTCAGAGGATGCCGGATGATGGCGAGATGACAAGACGGAAGCGGCAAACCGGACGGAGCGGGAGCGAGATAGAAAGAGCGAGGGGAGCGAGAGAGAGCGAGGGGAGGAAGCGACGGCAGGGGGAGCGTCCTTATGCGGACCTTATGCGGAGCGCTAGCCAAGGCTCAGTCGGGAAGGAGCAGTTTGAGGGCGGAGAGGATACCAAGCCGATGCCGACGCCGAGGGTGCGGATGTGATTCGAGCGGCGGTGACAGCCCGGCTTGGAACGCAATCGGCTGCAACAGGCTTCTCGATGCAGTCGCACGCTCCGCAACAGCCGAGGGCGACGCTGGCCAACGCGAAGAAGCAAAGCGTCGTGCGCACAGCATCGAGCCCGGTCGGTCGAGGCGGCAGGCGACGACGAGAGAGTCAGAGTCCGACAGCGGGTTGCTAGGCAGGGCGCGCCTGACAATCTCGCCAACGCCATGCAGGCTCACATGTCACACTTCCAGCCACGCCTGCACCCACTCGAGATGCAAGCCCGGTGTGAATGCGCATACACTCGAGTGCATTTCGTCGTCCTTCTTTGCATGTTTGTTGACATGGCACGATGCTACGTAGGCAGTGCAGCGCAACAGAGCAGCCCGGAGGTGCGAGCGGGCTCGGCCCGCCTCTCAACCGACACATGCGAAAATGACGGCGGACAGGCTTGACGACCCTTGCATTTACGTTGCATTAATTCGACACGCTCGGATCTCGAACAAGCGGCTTCTTAGCCTAGCAGACCACTAAAGCGAATTGGCAAGCTGACCAAAGAAAATTTTAAATTTAGACGGACATACTGTATATTAATAAATTCTTTTTTCCTCGTTCTTTTTTTTTAAGGAAAGTGCGACGATGAATCGACGTGCAGCGCTGAAGAATTCAGGCAAAGAGACCAACCGCGGACTGGGGCCGAACACTCTTGCTGGCCTCGGGGGATCAAACCTCCGTCGGCTTGTCCGTAGAGTCGCACTGCACGAGAGAGGCGGAGCTTGGAATGCATGCAGTCAGCTGCTCTTCCCGACAGAGGCAGGGTCCGGAGGCAGGCGGCCGACGTTGGGCAGCACGAGACTCCGACGACGAGTTTGAGGGAGCGCAAGATCCGCCGTCGCCAGTGACGCTCCTCTCCGTAGCGGAGTTTGGCTGAATTTGGCACCATTTCGGTGGGTAATTTACCAGTATCTGACCTGCATCGCTCGTCAGGGCCTAGAGCTCTGCTTGGCATATCGCTTGCATCGGAGCTCATTCCCTCCGCGTCCAGCATCGGTATACTGTAAAAAACAAAAAAATTTATTTTTTATATTTAAATCATTGCACGTCTTTCTTGACCCGTTCTTCTCCTATTTGGCACCGAGCAGGCCCATGCCCGCCTCGCACAGGTGAGGATGGGACGGGTCTTCCAAGCAAGGATGATCGCCTGGGGGGGGGGGGGGGGGGGTTGAATTCCTTGGCCGGTAGCAGCCTGGAATGGAACTGCCTAAGAGATGTGCGTCTAGATCACCGAAGGGTGGCCGCTGCGGTAGGCTTGAGCACCGATGCAAGCGGCGCTTCAAAAACCAACACATGCTGCCGGGTGAACTTTGTCTGAAACCGATTCCAGAGCGCGTTCCCTCGGACGCTTCCTTCGCTTAAAGGCGACCGTCAACAGCCGGACCCTTCGGACCCATCCGATGTCGCGGAGATTCTTGATTGCCCCTCGCACTCCTCGGAAAAAAAGGAAATGAAGGGAGAAAATGGCAAGTAGGAGACGGGAATGACACATCAAGGCCCCTGAAATTAAAGTTACGAGCTGCAGATGTCGGTCTGCTGTGGAGCCGACCATCAACATCTCGACGGCTCGTTTGCTGTCGACACCGGACCCGAAGCGCGAGCCAAATTAAGCGCACCAGCCCTGCGCCACCTTTTCACGAATCGATCAATGCGCCTTGGCTTGCTCAATGGTCTGATCCCTCACCGAAATGCAGCTGCCTGGCCGAAGATGCATCAGGTTCACCGGTCCGACTAATCCAGCACGGTCACCACATCGCCATTCTCTAGCTCAAGTCCGCACGGCGAACTGCAGCTAAGCACAAAAGCATGGGTCTGGAGTGCATGCAATACATTGCTGCACAGTGCAGTACAATAGCAATTGTATCCACAGGACCATCGACGCCGGGCACCACACAAAGCACGGAGACGATCTCAACACAGACGCTCGGCAGGGTCGGGCTCAGCACCCAAGCGGATCGCGTTGTATGCGTGCACGCAGCGCATGCCGTACAAGGGTCAAGAAGATAGGACAGAGGCGCACATGAGGACAGTGAGGCGTCGCGATGCAGGGCATCTGCCTCGGCTAAGATCCGCATTTGGGCGGGGCCATTTCATAAGCCGGCCACGTCGGCGGCTGTCGCTGTGGCTGTGGCTGCGGCTGGCGCTACTGTGAAGCGATTCGATCTGCACCAGGGCGCCAAGATCACCTGGGTTCAGTGCATTCTCATGGACCGCTCCCGAGAGCTGCGCGCAAACCTTGTTTTGTCCGAGAGCTGCAGCCCAGGATGAAGGGTCAAGCGACGCAGCTCCGTCCTCGAAAGTGTGCCTGGGATGGGATCGAGCATTTACTCGTAACATCCCTACTTGTCTTTGGTGCGCCCCGACGGCACAGGCGTACTTTGAGCGTCCAGGCTGGGCGGCACTCGACCCCGTTGCCATACGATCAGACAACAGCCTGCTCTTGCCTCCCATTCCGTTGTGTGGCCGAGCTTCCGTCAGTGTCGGCCAAGATCTCAGGGCGTGTTGCCCGCTCGTCTCGGTCCAGTTCCCGTCTGGAGAAGTGTTGCCTCTCCAATCTGGAAGGCGAGATCTGCAATGTCTCGATACTGTATGCGACTCGGATGGCACCCACGCCACTACACAGTCTTCTGTAGCTGGCAGCCCCGAGCTCGCGAGACATCGGAAACCGTGGGGTCCAGACTGCAGGTCTGACGGCACTGTAGTAGCCCTGGCCAAACAGGCACGGTTGCTTGGGCCAGATCCGGCACTGCAACCACCATTTTAGCGTGTTGCGAACATTCCGCTCGCCTTGTACGGACTTGGCCGAAAAGGCGCCATCCAACCAGACCTCCAGTCATTGGCGCTTGCTGCATGTTCCCACGATCGCGATGGCCACAGGAAGGCAGCCGAGAGGATGCATTTGTAGCGATTCGGCTGCGCCGACCTCGGGGTCTAACTCTTGCTTTTCAGCGACCTGTCAATACCGGATCCTGCAGCCGCGCTGAAGCACGCTCCTCATTTCCTGCCTGGCCCATGCCAGATTCAGGCGCCAAGCGACCCTTATCTCGGCAGTCGAGGTCGCAAACTCACGCCGTGATGACGCGAGGCTTGGGCGAGGTGTGGCAGACGTGCCAGGAGTGGGAAAATACAGTGTCCGAACCGAATCGGGCAAGGGTCCCGGACCACGTCCAGAGGCATTTTCACACCGCCCAAAGTGTGTGCCGAGCGAGCTCTCAGCTGATCGTCCGGAACTTTTGCTGCACGTTCCATGTCGCGCACTTGATCTCGCTTCTGCGACTGGACGCCGCGGGCGTACCGCGTTGCCCTCGCCTCGCCTCTCCTGGCCTAGCGCGTATCCAACCGAGCTCGGCCTCGGCCACCTTTCGCTCCTCGCTCGCTAACTAATTGTTATTTGGCCTCGTTCCTCGATTCCCAGCGATTTGCAACCCCCACGCGCATCGCCTCCTTGCTCCACACTCGCATTGGCGCAGCCGCCGCTCGGACATGTGCTCGCGGAAAGCTCGACGTGACTTCATGCCGCCAGCCATCGCTTGCACCGTGCCAGAGACGCAAGGCAAGCCGCGTTCGAGACGCCAAAATGCATCGCCCACATACCCGGCTGCTGTACTCAGCCACGAGCACTACGAGAGATCGACCACGAAGCGTAGTGCATGCAGAGGCACAGTTTCGGCTTCCTTCGGCCGTGGTTTGGTCGGAGAGCCTTTCGCGCCTGTAGGCGGCCTTCCGCTGCACGCTAACCTTGCCAAGCGGATTCAAGGTCGGGATCGTGGCTCGCACTGCAGAAAATCAGTGCCTGTTAGAACGACTTCGTCGAGTACTTTCTGACGCGTGCATTCAATCCGGATCCCGGGCACGGCTTGCTGCCTCCACACAAGAAGCTTCGCGTTCCCGCAGCTCTGCCAACTTCCTTCCTTGCCATCAGAGGCTCGCCTCGTATGTATCACTACGGCGCCGGCCCCCAACGAGACGGACCGCCCCAGATTTTGAGAAGCCAGGGATGTTCCGCCACCTATGACGAGGGCGCAGCGGCGTCATACACTCCACCATGGTACATCTTCGCTTGAACGATCCCAACGCTTCACGCAACAAGCACATCAACTACATAACTGCGCTGCCCCAGTATGCAGACAGCGAGCAAGCCCACCACAGACTTCTTCAGCTTGCAGCTCAGGTACAGCCCGTCATGAAGAGGCACGGCTTCCAGATCAATTCGCTTGAGGAGTTTGAGTGGAACCGCGAGTTTGCCGGGCGCAACTGGAACAATGGCGAGACGGTCGAACTCGTTCTACGGCGCCAGAACGGATCGTTCGCTCCTTTGCAGTGGGTGCTCATGGTCTTCTGCCACGAGCTCGCTCACATCAAGTACATGAATCACATTCCATCTCAGCATGGCAAGCTCGACCGCGAACTTCGCGACGCCTGCAGAGATCTCCAGGCCCGAGGCTATTATGGCGACGGATTTTGGTCAGCTGGCAAACGTCTGCAGGACAACGCGTTTATCGCTGGCGACGGCCTCAATACCTTGCAAGGTCTCCCCGAGTACTCCTGTGGTGGAGCGTTCTCGAGCAAACCGAGCCGAAAGCGCGGCACGAAGCGACGTCGTACCAATGCTTCCTCGGCCTCACGCAAACGAGGCTTCCGTGGACCCAGCCTGCACACAGGAGCTCAAACGGCCCCCAACACCAAGGGCGGACGACGTGTACAGACATCCTTGCCGGGCTCCGGCTCTCGCGTCGATGGCAACAATCACTTGCCCAAGGCCTCGGCGTTTGATGCGTCCTACAAGCAAGACGCAAACTCAACCTTTCGAAAGCGCACGCAGACCGCATCCGCACGCGAGCTCAGGGCCGAGGCTGCCATGCGCCGACTCGGCGCGATGAAACGCGAGGATGCAGAGACCAAGCCGTCCACGCATCACGAGTCATTCTGGCCTGACGAGAAGTCAAATTCGGCAGACGACTCAGCGCCGTCGACTTCTTCTCGGGACGGAGTCAAACGCGAAGCCGATGCTCCGAGTGAGACTGAAAGCGAGACGGAGAACGAGGAGGACGAGGCCGAGGACGATCTCAGAGAGGGAGGACTGGTGATCCGGCTGGATGACTCGTCCGAGGACGAATCGAAGCCGGCCTCACCCCAGGCGACGCCTAAACAAGAGCCGCGGGATGGACTCGCCGGTCCCAGTCGGGTTAAAGAAGAGCCCAGGTCGCAGCAGACGCTGGCGACAAAGGAGAGCAAAGAGCAAAGACTGGAGAGGGCCAGACTGTATCGTCAGCACGAGCGGCAGCAAGGTGGCACCATGCGTTCCACCGGCGATGACTGGAACGAGTTTTGCTCCATTGCCCGCGTAACCACCAGGGGCTCTGTCGCCCAAGACAAGCCGCATCAACACTCGTCGCGGTCCGAACCAATCGAGATCCTTTCCTCAGACGAAGAGACCAGCGAAGAGAGCACAAATGTGCGTAGAGCGACGACCAAGACATCCCCTTCACGAGACCAAACAGCACCTTGGTCATGTCAAGTCTGCACGCTCATCAACGCAGGCCCGTCGTTGCGATGCGACGCTTGCCTCACCACCAAGGGCTCCTTCCTAGTTGGCCAGTGAAGCCATCGCCACTTGCGCAGCTACGCAGACGCAACACATCGCCGAAATGAAGAGTGAATCGTTGCAAGTTACGCGCCTACTCATTGAATCGATCCAATAGCTGGTTGGCCACGACCTGGCTCGGCAGCCTGGAGAGATACGCCGTGAAGGCGTTGCGATCGGCCTTGTCCTGGATCTTGGGCACGAATCGCATCGATTCTTGCACGTGGTTGTGCTCAACAAGCCTGACGACAAAGGGCGTGTATCCGATCGGCGAGCGCTTCGAGTTGGCAAAGGACCATAGCCCGTCCCAATCCTTGCTCTGGGTGAGGGTATCCAGCTTGATGTTCCAGTATCTCTTGTCCGGTACTTTGAAGTCGGATCGCAGCTTCTCCGCCTTCTTGGACATATTGCGGAAGAGGAGCTGACGGATGGTCTCGTTGAGCGACAGCCCGGTAAACTGACTGCGATGACCATCTTCCTTCTCCAGAGCCTGCTGGAACGCGAGCAGGCGGATTTGCTCGTCCACCAGCTGTACAGAGAGGAGAAGAAAGAGTCAGCACGGTCCATCATTCGAGCTGTTGTCATCTGTTGGCGCTTTGTTCGTGCAATCGAACTTACCTTTGCTTCTAGCACTCTCTCCTTGTCCTCGCTGAAGAACTTCATGGCGGTCTTGAGGTTGAAGACCTTGTCTGGCATCTCACTTTCCGAGACATCGTGCATCGCATTCGCCTTCTCGAGTGCCAGAATGGCCGAGTCCGTCCTCCGATCGTCCTGGTAGTAGAAGTCTTTGAGCAGATCGCGATCCACCTCCTTGGCGTAGGCCTCGAGCAGGTTTGAAGCGAGGGCCAGATACTGCCGTGTCGAAGCTAGCTCTGCTCCTCCACGGTTGCGGGACGAGGTGGACGGCTGGGCTCCCGACGCAACGAGAGCGTCCGAGACCGGCGCCTGAACGATACGGAAGAAATCTCCGCGCGAGAGCTGGTTCTTGAGGCGTAGCAGGACGTGGTAGATGAGATCCGTATCTCCCGACTCGATCGCCTTGACCAGCGCGAGCTTGTCTTCGCGCATGTTCATCAACAGAGGCACCTGGTCGATGGCACGAGCCTCATGATCCAGGAGCCGCGTCGCAAGATCACGTCGTCCCGCCTTCCAGGCAGTCCAAGCAACCTCGGCGAAGCTGACCGAGGCCACCTTGTTGCCCGCCGCCGAGCCCGGGCCTGCGCCCTTGGCGACTGACGTCGAGTCGGCCACTACAGCCGCTTGGCTCGAGCCCAAGCTGTCGTCCTCGGGTCCGCCGAGTTCGCCAACACGCTCCACGAGCGTCGTCGCGATGCTGAACTTGCGAACGATGTCGGCACACAAGCGCTCCTCGGCAGCCGAGACAGCAGAGGCCGAGCCACCTAGTGCAGGCTTTGTTCTGGCGATCTTGGCTCTGGCCCAGTGTTTGAGGATGGGGTCGGGGCGGATGTGGAGGAATCGGGCAATTTTGAGCGAGAGGAAGTGGTGATTCTGTGCCGTGAGCCGGGACAACAGTGCTGTGGGTCCTGCAGCGACATACTGCTCGTAGGACATTGGAATCCCGATCTGGTAGTTGCGAGCGGCGTTGAGGACGCGCAAGGTGCGCGCCATTTCGACGAATGCGGTGGGATCGTACAGCTCGATGAAGCTCTTTCCGAAGGATGCGGCTTTGAGGAGGCGTCTCTGCCACGAGAGATCCCACTCGTATGCGGCGGCCCGGAGACAACAGTCGACGGCGTCCGAGAGGCTGCTTCGGATAGCGCGGATGCCCTCATCCGCTCGGCTGCTCTTGGCGCTGAATTGCTCGGCAGCTTCAAACAGGAGAGCGGCGGGGTCGTTGGAGCCGGGCTGGAATACGCGCGCCGATACGTCCGAGACCTTTTGCAGGAACTCGTGCCGATCGGAAGCAATGATGCGGAGGCCATCCACTTCGCCAATAAGGTGCGTCGGTCCAGCGTACGGGTAGCGGATGGAGTCGCCAAAGGGTCCGACCATGACAACCTCGTCGTTGAAGGCCAAGGCGAGCGTGTTGTTGCCGCACCACTGTACGGAGCGCACCCCGCTGCCGCCGATGCCTCCCTTGCCATCGCTCGAGGTTGACGGATTGAGGGATTGGAAGGGCTCGTCGATGGTGGAAGCATCCTTGTAAGCTTCGCTGGCACGGATGTCGAACTCGCTGAGGCTTCTGGAGAAGTCTGAGCTGACGACCCAGAGGACGAGGTCTGCGGTCATGAGAGCGAGAAGCTTGCCGTTGGGAGACGGACGCACGACGTGAAAAGGGCCGCGTGAGAGGCGCATGTCCTGGCATGCCGTGTCTATGGAGGAAGGACCTGCTGCTGAGCGAGTGAGAGAGACAAGGGTCTGTCCCTGAGCGATGAGGACGGTGGTGAGTCCGGACTGGGAGACGTTTGGAGGGAGGACGGCCCATGATGAAGGAAGCGAGGACGACTGAGACGGGTTTGAAGATGATTGAGCGAAGGGCGGGAGCAGCTCCGGAGCCGGGATCTGAATGGAATCATCGTCAAAGGAAGGAAGTACAAAGCCATATTCGCCTCCACCGCTGAGGCTGACCGCGCCGGCGTAGTCGCCTGACTCCGCATCCAGATCGAGACCGGGGAAGCGCCACTCGACGAAGCGGCGCGCTCCAACGAGAGCGACGACACCGCCGGCCCATACACGGGCATCTAGCACTCCGGTCTCGGTGGCCTCGGTGCCAAGTGAGTGTTGAGTGTAGTAAGAGTTTGAGGTGGCCTCGATGGGGGTGGGACGCTTGCGGGAAGTGGTGGGTGCGCCGGAAGCGTCGGCGGAAGCTGGACATGGCGAAAGCAGGGTATATAGACGAACGCTTCCCTCTTCGAGGACGACGACGAGCTGCTCGAGGGCATTGAAGTCGAGCGCGATGATTCTGAGCGAGGGATCCCAGGGTATGCTCTCGATGAGCTGGCCAGCGGCGGTGTAGACGAGGATCTTGGGCTTGAGCAACGAAGCCTTGCCTAGCGAGACGAGACGGGTGGGATCGCGCACAAGCGCGATGAGACCGCCGTTGCTGGCAGCGGCGACGACATAGTCGGCAAGGTTGTCGATGCCCCAGTTGAGGGCGTAGAGCTCGGTGCGACGGTAGTAGATGTCTTGCAAGCTAGTCCATTCGGAGGTCGGGTGATTGGCTTGCACCATGTGGGGCGAGGCACGCACAGCGAGGCAAGTGCCCGCTCGTGAACGCGCTGAGGGATGCTCGGTCGAGGCAGCGAGCGGAAGTAGACTTGCCCGAAGCTGTGGCGCAGCGAGTGTGGATGGTGGTGAGCAATGGAGAGGGGCGCGCGTGTGGTCTGTGCTGCTGTGTTGGATTCTCGACTCAAGCCGAGTCGAGAGCCACGCGGACGCGCCGATCCAGCCAAAGTGGAGGATTGGCGGCCGTGTGCTGAAAAAGCGAGCTGGAATTTTGGCAACGCTTGACCAGCTCACACCACTAACCCCTCCTCTACAAGCGCTCTTTCGCCTCGATCCGATCGGAATCAGGTGCACAGCCATGTCGTTATCACCAAACTACGGCGAGGCATCTTCGTCTCGCAACACTGCCGAGCTCACGATGGGCGTGCCGAACAAAAGGGGCAAGCTGTCGCCCCACGAGAAGCAAGCGCAGGCGCTCTCGAAACTGCTCGCCAACCCCGAGAAGGAGATCCACATTCCCAGCGGCCCCAAGGAGAAGACAATACGACCGCCGCGCGATGTGATGAAGAACGTGACCGGCTCGAGTGCAGGAGCAGGCTCGGGCGAGTTCCACGTCTACAAGCAGCAGCGCAGACGCGAATTCGAACGCATCCAGCTCATGGAAGAGCAGAATCAAAAGGTAAGTGACGCCCTTGGCCCCCGACAGCCTCGATCCATCTGCACTGCATCTGGACACCCTGGACGCTGACCTGCTCCTCTCTCCCGCACATAGATCACCGAACAGCAGGAGTTCGATCGGAAGCGTGCCGAGACGCAGCTCAGGGATGAGGCCAAGACGGATAAGAATCGGGCCAAGCGCGAGAAAAAGAAGCTCGCAGCGCTCAAGGCACAGGCGGCCTCCAAGCAGTCTTCGGCTGATGCAAATGCGAGGCGCTCTTCTTCATCCAATGCTGAGCCGCAGGCAAAGAAGCAGCGCCTCCACAACGAATCGGTCGAGCGCATCCAGTTCAAGCAACGCTCAGATTCGGACGAGGAGCCAGACAAGCACAGCAGCCCTTGAGTTCAACCTCATCTCTGGCCGGACCCGTTGTCTTGTTGCATACGCATCCCACAGCCGCGATCGCCGCAGCCTGGTGGCTTGTTGGCGCTCTCCGTCTTTCATTCCACAACAATGTACTATAATGTAACAGAATGCCCGAGATTCGAGCTTCAGAGGAGCGTCTGTGTGAAGGCGATCCACGTACCGATCTGCTTGTACGTCTTGGCGGCCTTGGTTAGCTCTGTATCGACAGTGAAAAAGTCATGGACCTCATCAGGGAAGACCAGATGCACGACCTTGCAATTGAGCTCGCCTGGGCTCAGCACGATGCGCTGGCTCGACGTCGACGTCGGCAGATTCTTGGCCTTGCGCAGCAGGTTGGCAAAGTGCTGCCCTTCGTCCAGCAGCGTCTCGACACCACCATTGGCGATGAAGCAAGGCGGCATCGCGGCAAGCTCGCCAATCGTCTTGTTCGAGTGTGTGTTCCATGGATCCGATAGTGGGTAAGGCAGCTTCTTGAGCCCTTGCGCCGCCACGCCCCACTTTTCGTAGTCGAGCGAGATGATGTCCTGTACCACATTCTTCTCGCGGCTCTTGAAAGACAGATCTTCGGGAGCGATCCAGGGCGACAGCAACACCAGTCCGGGGATCTTGAACGACTCGGGGTCGTCAAATACGACGTGCTTGTACGAGCGAAGATAGCGCTCCAGCTGAAGCGTCATCCACGCACCGTGGCTATCACCACCAATGTAGATTTGCTCGGGCGAGTACTTGAGCTCGTTGATCAGGAACAGGTACGCTGACAAGCTCTGGTACAGCTGCACTGGCGACGGCGCGAAGGGTGCAAGGTTGTAGTCGACCGAGAATACATCGATGCCCGTGTTGCGCGCCATCGTCTTGGCGAGATTTTGTCCCATGTGCATGTCGCCGGCGTTGAATGTGACGCCCGCACCACCGTGGAAGTAGCAAAGCACCGGCCTGCTGGGCTTGGCCTTGGAGCCAGGCTGCGGTGGCGCCACATGCGGCTTGTGCGTGAACCAGAGCGCCCGAATGCTCCATTTGAGCCACTTTGCGTCCAGCAGAGGAGGTCCCGTGTACGCCTCGGTGACGATCCGGCGTCGGTCGTTGGCGCTCGTCTTGACAGCAAGGATGCCGTCCAAGTATTCAGGACCCGCCGGCGGGATCCACACCTTGTCGGACCGTCCGTGCTTGGCGTCCAATTTGAGCGCCTTGATGCTCTCCTTGGCCAGTATGACCGAGCCGCCAGGACCCGAGAGATTCAGGCAAGCGACCACGGTAGCGATCAACGTGTTGCGGTCGCGCAGGCCGCCCTTGCGCGGCGCAATGGGCTGCACGCCGAAGCGGATCAGGTTGCGCATGAAGCTGCGTACCACAAGCACGTACACGGCGGTGATGAAGCCCCAGTTGCGGTTCAGGCGGAAGCGCGGGAGGATGGAGCGCACCATGTACCAGGGGAGCTTGACCAGTACGCTGGGCAGGAAGAAGGTCTGGAAGATGAGCATTCGCAGCAATGGGCTCAACACCGCCGGCCGAGGCGGCGACGCCCGCTGGATGGCAGCGAGCACCTGCGGCTCGACCTTGCGCTTCGTGCTCGAGCTGACCGGATTGGATGACATGTCGATACACCTTGTTGCGTAGCGAGCTGGAGCGAGGGATGTTAGCGTCGGTGCAACTTGTGCTTCGGGAATCGCTCCGCGTTGGATATGATGGCGAGAAGATGCGGGCAAGGCAGGGTTGTCCGCACCGATGTCGTGTGGTTGTGGGAGGGCGATGTGAGGCGAGCCGTCGCAAGCAGCTCAAAGCGAGGGCGCGGTCGCTCGACTCGATCACGGAGTGTCAAAAGTCTCTTCTTGTCCAAGCGCTCCCGGGGTCAAGTTACCCCAGACAAGATGAAGGATCCGTTGGGACTCGTGGCGGCCCTGGCGCGCCTTGCAGGTGTAGAGAAGCAGGCGGCACCCCCGGTCTCCGCTGTGGCTTTCAGGCAGCCTCGCCTCCGCAGCGGCAACCTGTCTCGGCGAGCGGTAACCTCTTCAGCCGC
Organism: Moesziomyces globuligerus; assembly: GCA_030849465.1. NCBI lineage: Eukaryota > Fungi > Basidiomycota > Ustilaginomycetes > Ustilaginales > Ustilaginaceae > Moesziomyces > Moesziomyces globuligerus. The sequence goes on from JARVLF010000014.1 coordinate 582,255, forward strand.
ATGTCGTGAAAGCAGCGGTGATACTGACAATTCGAAACGTAGGTGACAAAAACCCAAAATATATATTATTAATACTCACTGCCCAATACGAAGTCCCAGTTAGTACAATGGTTAGTATAGGGCACTCTCACTGCTCAGATCAGGGTTCGATTCCCTGGCCGGGAACATTTTTTATTTTTTTTCGCACATCCAGAGGGTGTTAAGTCACAAAGCGTGCCTGTGCTGAGCTCCACTTGAAATTGAGCCGAGGGGGTCCGGCTGGACCTGCGCATGCGCAGCAGCTGCCAGAGTCTCATCAGCCAGCCCTACCCTTTGAGTTGCCCCCAAACTCGCCTTCCTCACTTCCGTTCTACACCTCTGCCACCAGATCGGCGTTGACGTGATCAGCAACCATGGCGAGCAAGGCTGCAATCAAGAGGGTAAGCTCGATGCAAGATGACACATCAAAGCGCTAACAAGACGAGCTCATCCAACCCCTGTTGTATTTCGACTGTCTCTAGCTTACCAAGGAGGCGCAGCTGATGGACAAGGATCCTCCGCCGCTTGTCTACGCCCGACCACGCGAGGACAATATCCTGGAGTGGTAAGTGTGCAGTTCGGGTGTATCTGAACAGCTCGAAACCGGACGGGGCCGCTGACTCGTCGCACCACTGACATCTCACTCGCAGGCACTACATCCTGAGAGGCCCGCCTGACACGCCGTATGCAGGCGGCGAATACCATGGCCAGCTGCTCTTTCCACCCGAGTTTCCCTTCAAGCCGCCTGGCATCAAGATGCAGACGCCGAGCGGCCGATTTGCGCCCAACACCAAGATCTGCACCTCGATGAGCGACTACCACCCGCACACGTGGCAGCCAGGCTGGAACACGTCGACGATCCTCATCGGACTGCTCTCGTTCATGTGCTCGGACGAGATGACCACGGGCTCCGTGACCACTTCAAACGCGGACCGCAAAAAGCTTGCGGCTCAGTCGCATGCGTTCAACCTGACGCAGAAGAAGTTCTGCCAGATCTTCCCCGAATACGCTGGCCCGCAGATCAAGGACCTCCCCAACATGGGCGACAAGGCCAGCGCGAGCACGTCGGCCGACACCAGCGAGACAGAAAAGGTGGGATCCAGCTCGCTTGTGGGGCGTCGACCTCAGGAGCCCGCCGCATCGCAAGGTGCGTGATCTCGCCGACGTCCACGTCGTCACTCCAGATACCGAGTGCACCTGCGCGGAAGCCATGGTCCCGCAGACACTCGCTACGCAGAATCAGGCGTGCTGACCGGTTACATTTTCGTTGCCTTTCTTGCTTTCTGTCGCAGGCCTGAGGACTCGAAGCGTAGTAGCAAAGGTGCCCAACGGCGCGGCTGATATTGAAGAGTCGGCGAGCGCCTCGAGCTCCAACGGACGCCGGCCTGAAGAGGCAGCAGCGCCGCGCAACAACGGCCGCCGGGATCTGTTTGGCCTGCGCAGCTCCCTCGTAGTGCTGGCGGTGCTGGCGTATCTCTTTGTGAGCCGCGTGATGAACGCCAGCGCCAACGGCATCATCTGACTCATTCGCTCGGTTTAAACTGCACCTTGCTTTGATCCCGCGTACATTCGCATCGCATATCATCTCTGTCCGTATCGATCGAATCGTATCCACTCAACTCAGCTCTGCTGCGCCATGGTTCGCACTACGAGAAGCACCTTGGATGAGAGGACGCTGATTTGATCGGGATCGGGCAATGGGCGGCCTGGGTTGGTGGAAATTCCACAACTGGCGGCATTCCAACACGAAGGGGTTGCCAAAAAAAAGAGCAACACTTTCTTTACGACTGCGCTCCGCTGTGGCTGTCAAGCTAAGAGTTACTTTATTTTTAAGCGTCGCGTTGTTGCGCGGCAAAGCTGCACGCCACAGATGCACGCGGCTAACTCCACTTTTGTGCTGCCGAGAACAACACCCATCCTCACCATCCACCATCTCTTGCTCTACCCGTCGCGACCCTCTTTCCAACGTCCCTTCCAAAACAAAAGTCGCTATGGTGCTGTGTGGGCTGGTCGGGAGCGAAGAAGCTCTGACAGGGCGTCGCACCCTGGCGCGCAAAGTGCTCGTACTTGGCGACGGCGCATGTGGCAAAACGAGCCTCCTCTTCGTCCTCATCAAACACGAATTCCCACAAACATAGTAAGTCCCGGCGCTCGCACCGGCTTTAGATGCTCTCGAAAAGATACTGACTCTGAGCTGTCGATGATGTTCGTGCAGTGAGCCGACGGTATTCGAGAACTACGTGCACACGATGCAGCCACCGCGCGCACGCCATCCTGTCGAAATGACCCTCTGGGATACGGCAGGGCAGGAAGAATTCGACAAACTTCGCACTCTGTCCTACGCAGACACCCACGTCGTAGTCCTTTGCTTCTCAGCGGACAATCCCGTCAGCCTCGAAAACGTCGAATCCAGAGTAAGTCCCACGCCAGTCAACCCCTTATCTCCTTGCAATCGACCTCGTCGTGCCAACTAAAACCTCTCTGCTCCGATCTCCCAGTGGGTTCCTGAGATCCGAGACCACTGTCCAGGTGTCAAGATCGTCCTCGTGGCTCTCAAGTGCGACTTGCGTGACGGCGGCGCAAGCGAGAAGCGTCCCTGCCTCTCCTACGACGAAGGCGTCCGTGTCGCCAAACGCATCAACGCTTCCCGCTACCTCGAATGCTCGGCCAAACTCAACCGCGGCGTCTCGCAAGCCTTCCTCGAAATCGCCACGGTCGCAGCACAGGCTTCGCCCAGAGGCAACAACCACTCCAATTCCTCTTGCACAATCGCTTGATCCTTCGCCTCTAGTTCGCCACCATCGGCACGCTGTATTTGTACCAAGATTTCCCCCTCCCCCTCACTTCGCTCGTCGATACCCTTGCCGTACTCCGCCTCACCATGCAAGTCGGCTCACGACATTCTCTGCTGTGTAGAAGTGTGTTGCATTCTGTTGTGCGATGTGCGCGGGTCAATCGTCCATGTTCTTGCGCTTGGCCTTGTCGGCGCGCTTCTGGAAGAGCTTGTGGCGGCCCTGCTCCTTGTTGAGCGTCTTGTTGACCGAGCGGTTGCGTTCGATGTACGACATGTGCTGCGCTCCACTGAGCGCGTTGAGCGATCCAGTCGTGCGCGCCGCCTTTGGAATCGCCGCATTCGCCGACGAGCCCACGCCGCCACTTCCACCGCTCCTGCCCGTTCCGCCTCGGCCACCAAACTCGGTCCCGTGCATGTCCGAGCCGAGGTCGGCATCCGACTCGTTGGCGATTAGCACGCTCTGCAGCAGCTCGATCTGTTCCGCCTGGCTCTTGTACACGAGCCCTGGCATGTCCTGCATTCCGACCAGATGCGTGATCACGCGGAACGCGTATCCCTGGTCGATGAGGAATTGCTGCCTCTTGGTCGAGTAGAACATCTCGGCCGTGTCCTTGCTGACCAAACTGTAGAAGAACGCATTGAAGCCCTCGTCGTTCCTGCGCTTGGCTCGCAGGATACGTCCCAGTCGCTGCGCCTCCTGCCTACGCGAGCCAAAGTGCGACGAGATCTGAATCAGGCACGTCGCCTCGGGCAGATCGATCGAGGTGTCGCCCACCTTGGACAAGAAGATCGTGTTGACCAACGGATTGTGCTGGAAGTTCTGCAAGATACGCATCCGCTCCACGTGCGCCGTGCCACCATGGATGAAGGGCTTCTTCAGCTTGAACGCATACGCTTCGAGCGCATACACGTTGTCCGAAAAGACGATGATCTTGTCACCTCGGTTCTCGTGATAATCAATCAGGAACTGACAAGCCTGGAACTTGTTCGGGTTCATGCAGTAGAGCAACATCTTCTTGCGGCTCTTCTCGCGCAGATACTCGCGGTAGAACTCGGGCGTCATGGGACACCACACCTCGGCACACTGCACCGTCGCAATGTGACCTTTGGCGGCAAGATCCATCCAGTTGGCCTCGTACAGCTTGGGTCCGACGAGAAAGTTAAGCTCGTCGATCTTCTCGTCCTCTCGCACCAGCGTCGCCGTCAGACCGAGCTTCGAGTGCGCCTTGATCTTGGTCAGCACGCGTCGGAACATGCTGGCCGGCACGACGTGCACCTCATCCAGCAAGATGAAGCCCCATTCGCGGCTCTCGAGGAAGTTCATCATCTTCTGCGACGTGTGCGATCGCTTGCCCGTATTGGCCACCATCGAGTAGGTCGACACTACAATACCCGATGCGCCCGAGAACTTCTCCTTCTGGTCCGCCGTAAAGACGCTAATCTGGTTGTCTTGGATGTTGCTCCACTGCAGAAACTGCTGCCTCCACTGCATCACACTGACACTGCTCGTGCACAGCACCAGGCAGCTCTTCTTGATGGTGCACGCGGCCGTGATACCGACGAGCGTCTTGCCAGCGCCACATGGCAGCACGATGATGCCGCTTCGCGCACGACCGTTACCGAACATTTTGGCCAGACTCTTCTCCTGGTAGGGCCGAATGTGTGTGATGGGTTTGAGGTCGATCTCCAGGTCGGCGTTCAGCTGATCGTTGCGGAAGTCGTACTCTTCTAGCATAGGATAGCCGATCTCGTTGCACCGCTTCTTGACCTGCTCGATGTACTCTTCAGCAATCTCGAAGCTATGCACCGTGTCGTCCTCGTCCAGCTCGTCCGCCTCGTCCACGCCGATGATGGCAGAGAACAGGTCGGCTTCGTCTTCGCGGCGGGCCGCCTCTGCGTTCTCGGGTTGGGGTCCTGAGCCGCCAGCTCCAGTGCCGTTGGCCGAGGCCGCACCGGGAGCCTGTCCGTTATTGCCGGCCGTCTGCCTTGCCTTGCGCGCTGCGCTCTCGGTACCCGGGATCACGAGATCGCCGCGAGTCGGTGCTTGCGCTTTGCCGAGCACCTCCATACGGCCGGATCTAGCCGCATTGGGATCCTCGCGTACGCGGGCGGCGCCGATGATGCTGTCTTGCAGCAGTGTCTGCAGAATCTCTGGATGTGCGCTCTCTACAAAGTATTTGTTCTGCTTGAGCACGAGTTTGATCTTGCCGAAACTCGCGGTGTATTCGCGGATGAACTCGAGCACGGCGTCGGGCACAGGCACCTTGGAGAGTCGATTGAGCACTTCGATGATGTCGTTGGGCTGCAGACCGACCGAGACGGCGGCGTAGAGCGAGTAGGGCGTGAGCTTGTACTCGTGAATGTAGGCTGGGCGGCTGACGGGCTCAGCGATGGCGATAAGGAAGTCTTGCGCCTGTTCGGCGAGCGGGCTGAAGCCCTCGAGGATGATGTGCCCGTCATCGGGCGAGATCCAGAGCGGACGACTAGCATGATCGAGCTTGAGCGGCATCTTGGTGAAATCGCGCGTGTGGAAGCGCAGTTCGCCGGACTCGTAGCGCTCCTGTTCGTCATCTTCGTCCATCGCCGGGCCATTGAAGCGTGGTGCGGCACCGGACAAGGGATGCTGGCGGACGATGGCATTGAGAGGAGCTGAACGTGCTGCGTCTGTGGCTTTCGCCTTCTTTGCTGCTGCTGCTGTTGCTCTGCCTGTTCTCCTGCTGCCTCCGTAGTCGTCTCCTGAATCCTCCGACACGAACCCGTCGTCGAGAGCAAATGCCGGTTCGCCACCGTCGTCGTCCGCGTCTGCGCGATAGCTCGTTGGCGTGCCGCGCGAGCTCTGCGTCCGAGAAGCTGCAGCCGATGTAGAAGCGCTGGCGGCGTTGCTGGCCGAATTGGCATTGGGCCGCAGCTTTACAGTGATGCGAGGACGAGAGCCCTGGCCCTGATCGTTGGCAGACATGTCGACGATCCTATGAGCCGACCTCGGCAATCAGTGGCGCAGAAGCCAGCGATACTGATGGTCCACGGAGTCAGAGCTGTGAAGGGCCCATGTGCGTGCAGTGGTGGTAGCGACGACGGTCTGCGACGAGCGAGTGGTGGCAAGTCGAGTCGTGCGGCCAGGGCAACTGACCTCCACACACAGACGCTGCTGCTTCGAGTCGTTGCTCAGGCACGCCGGACTCAGCCATTTCAACTGCTGCATTTTCGGCCGTGTCGAGCTTCCTCACTCGCGCGCACTTCTGAGCATTCGCTCAACACCACCATAACATCACCGCCAACCACAAGATCCTCCTCTCCCGCTGCATGCCGCTCGCGCCGAGATATGTGCAGAGTCTCTGCCAAATTCCTGACTAGAAATACATTTTGATGCTCGATCTACGGTGACAATTGGTGCCCATCGTCGCCGTCTCGACTACTTGCGAGCGAGGTCGATGAGAGGCTGGCCGTCGGCCTTCATGCGGCGCTGGCGTTCGATTGCTTCCTCCCGGCGGCGTGCTTCGTTCAGGCGCACAGCGTTGCGGTCCATGAGACTTAGGTCGTGCAGAGCTCCCGTGGGCGGCACCGCGGCAGGATGGCCGCGAAGTGCCTCTTTGGCGTCGTTGATCGCCTTGTCCGCCAGAAGGCTTCCTTTGGCGAACGGCCCAGCGAAGGCAGCGCTGTCGATCAGCGGCGACGGCGCGGTAGGAACGACGACACCTGGCGCTGCGTCTCCCGCCGCTCGTCCGTTCGGACGGCGCGTCGTATTCTTGCGCGAAAGCCCTCCACTCGCCGGCAATGACTCCTGCGCTGCGCCAGGTGATTCCACCTGGAACAGCACCGCCTTCTCCTGCCGCAGGATGTAGGTTCGTGCATTCAGAATAGCACGCACCCAATCGCGATGCGCCGCGGGATCCGTCAGGCAGAAGTAGTGGATGTAGTCCTGATCCGGCTTCTCGAACATGGTGATCGGATCCTGCGAGCGTAGGGCGAATCCGTTGGCTTTGGGCATCTTGAAAGCCGATCCGTCCACGAGGTAGATGTCGAACGTCGAAATCTGGCAGATCGACGTCTCATCTTTGCCCTTTTCGTTCTTTGCATGGTACAGCGCGTGGTCGCGCAGCTCGAGCCATCGCTTGTTCCACTTCTTCTTGCGGTCCTGTACGTACACGTAGCCCGCCAGCGCAGGCGAGCTCATCGGCACCGATCGGATCGACAGATACGGCGACAGTTCCGTGCGCTTGATCAGGAAGAAGTCGGTCTGCGGATGCGCGCGCACGTTGACAACGTCCGTGATCATCTCGTACTCGCGCAACGGACGCTCGATGCCCAGCTGAGTCGAACAGTCGAACACCACCCAGCCTCCCTTGGCATCGTCGACGGGTAGCTTTTCACGCTCGATCACTTCGACCGCCAGGTCGCGGGCGCGTGCTGACACCGGCACTTCGACCACCGCAAAGCGCTGTCGCGAGAGGATGAATACCTTGTGCGGTTGGCGCAGTTCGGCCGTCGCGAGCGCGGAGGCGACGCTGCTGTCGTGAGGCTGCGATACGTTGCTCGTCACGGTGGAAGCAGCCCTTTGCATCTGGGCAGGGTGCACATCCTGGCTTGTAGATGGGACGTCTGCGGACGGTCGTCCGTGCTGCAAGGCTGCCTGTGAGAGTGCTGCGAATGTGGCGGCATGCGCGCTGTGGGGCGATCCGGAGGCCTGCGAGTCCTTTGACGCGGTGCCCGGCCTTGCCATCTCGGGCATGGGCGGAGCGGCGGACGTGTTGATGGTCAGCGCCGCCTGGTTGCGCGAAACCGAGCGCGAGCGCAAGCGCTGCAACATGCTGGGATGCTGGCCTGGCGCAGCAGCGATCGCAGCGGCACCCGGTGGACCGGCCGATCCGGCCGGTGCACCAAGCGGGCGCATGTCCATGCGCTGGCGTGTGTGCGCCATGTCTGCCACCTCTGGCAAGCGCGGCGACGTGCTGGTGTGTCCTACCGGCTCGCCCTGGTTAAAGGAAGGCGAGATAGGCGACGAGGTGCCGCGCTTCACCTGCGCCGTAGCTGCATTCAGCGCGGCCGTGGCTGAGGAAGCCAGCGCCTGCGCCTGTGCCATTGCCGCGGGCGAAGGATTGGCCTGAGCGTGGGCCATCGCCTTCTGAGCGGCCACCACGGTGGCCATCGCGTTGGACGGCAAATCCGGCATCTTGCCCGAAGTCGGCAATGTCGGGCTAACAGCCGAGGTAGCATGCGGCATGGCTTGAGCCATCGCTCTGGCGCGCAGTGCGGCTTCCGATGGCGTCCTGGCCCTCAATCCCGGATGGTTGTCACGCTCACGTGGCGTCGTACGTACCGACTTTGAACGAGAGACGGACGCCACATCAGGGATCTGCTGTCGGTCCACGACGCGGCCTGCGTCATGTCGCGCAACAGTCTGGGCTCGCTGCATGATCGCAGCGTTCGGCGGATGCGCATGTTCGCGACGAACCTGCACCTGAGCTAGCCTCTGGGCCAGATCGGACGGGTTCAAGACACCCTCGCCGGGCTGACTTTTTGCTTGCATGGGTGCATTGTGGCGAGCACGGTTCGCCGCCGCAGGCGTGGCGCTCGAACTTCCTTTGCCTTCGAGCGCTTGTTGAGCCAGCGCAAAGTGCCGTCTTCGCTCTTGCGCTCTCAGAGCTTTCTGCAGAGCCTTGGGGTCGTCAACGAGCTCGCCTAAAGGCCGATCGTCCGAGGAGTCGGAGTCTTGGGCCTGCTCGGCCTCAGCTTGTGCTGAAGGCCTGGAAGCATTGCGGGTGGGCACAACAGGCATGCCGTGGCTCCGAGTGGCGGCCGGACGCTCTACCTCGCCGTAATTGTCCTCGGAATCGCCGTCTGTCAGAGCCTCGGCCTCTTCTTCTTCTTCCGAGGTCTCATCTTCATCGTCGCTGTCGTCGTCATACCCGTCGCCGAGCTCGCGGCCAGGACCTGGGCGTTTACCACCTCCACCGCCTGATCCGCCACCGAAACCCCCGCCACCGCCGCCGCCGTCGCTCGAGCCGTAGTCATCCGTGTCACTTTCGTCCGAGCTTCCGCCAGCATCGTCACCTCCACTGCCTCCGGAAGCCGAAACACCCGGCGTCTGACCAGACGACCCTGTGGCAGCAGCCAGCACGGACGAGGACGGCATAGCTTCCGCAGCCAGCAAGCTATAGACATCCGCGCCACGCTCGCTCATCCACTGCAGCCCGAAGTCCGAGAGTGAGTTGTAGCGCGGGAAGCGGTCCTTCTGCTTGCGGATGCGGCGAGCTTTCTGCAGCTTCACCTGCTGACGGCTGATTAAGCGGCGAGGTGGGTCCCTGGATTCCAGACTGTCCTTCTGCTTGGTTGCGAGCCGTGCAAGCCCAGCGTCGGTGATCATGCTGGTTTCGGCGATCGTCGGCAGTCTGCCCTCCTCCGCATCGAGGACTCCCTGGAAGGGCGAAGGCGATTCGCAGTCAGAAGGCATCTCGAATGGCTTGACCGCCCTTGGGCCAGCGTCATTGGCCAAGCTCGGTCGAAAGACATCCGCAGGTACGTCGGACCGCGCCTTGTCCAGCGTCGTGTTGGAGGACGATTTGCGCAGATGCCTGAGATTCCTGGGCGGCAGAGGAGCATCCTCGGAAGGACGAGATCGTGAGCGACCCATCGGCCACGCATCCATCGGCGTCGAAGGGAGCTGCTTGTCGCGGGACACGCCCCCGAGGGCAGCTTGTGCATCTTCAGGCAGAGTCGGAGACGAGGCAGATGAAGGCTCGTGGATACCCCAAGCGGGAGCCGATTTTGGAGGGGCAGGGGCAAGCCTGGAAGGCCTGAAATCGTAGCTGAACGCGTCGTGCGTGGTGGCCAAGTACGGAGAGGACATGCCAGCCGCACTGACTCCAGTGCCAATGTAGTTCTCAGGCCAAATGTTGCTTCGAGCCTGTGCGAGAATCTGCTGGGTGGTAAGTGGGGCTGGCGATCCGTCAGGCATAGGTGAATGCTGCAAAGCAGTGGGCGAATATGAGGCGGGTTGCGACGAGTATGAAAGGCCGGACGATGAGGTGGCCTGAATCGAAATCGTGCCAGGCTCTGGGTGGAAGAACGGCCTACTCGTGATGCCGGGAGCTGGCGGCGAAGTCATTACTTGGGGCGAGGAAGGCATCGGGAAGGGGAACTCGGTCCGGTCGACGAAGGCAGATGCCGGGGACACGTGGCCCGGGGTCGAAGGGGACGCCGATTGGCCGCTGAGATTCGAAAGACTCTTCTTTCTGAGCGAGGGAAGGCCGTTCAGAAGCAAGCGCTTGGACATCGATGCAGCAGAGGGTTTTGACGATGTGGGTGTTGGTTGCACCACTCCTCCCTGCGAGAGCCGCGTCTTGCTGGACCGTTTGGATTGCGTCCTACCCACCTCTGGCGTCGCCTCTCTGGCGGCAGCTGGGCCGACGATGAGATCTCGCGTGATAGCAATGCTGTTCTTTCGGCTATTGGAGAAGCTTTTCCTGCCTTTCGAGAAGGATTTGCGCGCGCCTTTGGACGAGAACGCCGACTCGCCGTCCGATTCCGAGCCGGAGCTCCATCGACTTTCGCCGGCTGGAATCTCGCCAGGTTCTGACATCATTAGGGCAGCATGCGCCTCGAGGCCCTCCGAAACGGACGGAGGCAGCTGCGGCGACTGCACAGGTGAGCCGCTTTCGCGAGAGCTACTGCGGATGGCAAAGGAAGGCGGAGCCGGCACGATGCTCTGTTTACGGATTCGCGCGGAAACGCCGACGTTGCTGCTGCCTTCCGCCGGCTGCGTTGAATCCACAGCGCCGCCGAGCGAACGTGGTCCGTTGGCATCCGTAGCCTGACTGGGCGCGAAAATGGCGATGTTGAATTTGGGAACTGATGGCGCGGCCGATGCTGGCGGTGTCGTCCTTTCCGTATCTTCCCGCGCCGGCGAAAGCGACAAAGCGGGAAGACTGTCCGAGCCTCCGTTCGTTTTTGGGCTCGGCAATGACTCTTTCATCGATGGTGCCACGTCCTGTTGAATCTTGGACGCGCCGGCAACGTCGACCTCGGAGGAGAGCGACGACTTTCGAGCGGTAGGATGCTGGAGGAAACCCATCATTGTCTGAAGACTGAGCCCTTCGCTTGATGAGGCAGTCTCGAGATCATCGAACTCGAATGCTGCTGCCGAATCGGATCCGAAGCTGTTGCGAGTGTGCGCGGCGAGATCCAATGAGTCGGCGACGCTGCTGGACGCCGAAAGCTGGGTGGATTGAGACTCGCGCATGATGCGGTTGAAGATGGCGTTTCGGCTTGATGCGGAGTTAGGTCCGGTCGGCGGATCCATGCGGTTGGTACCCGATGGCGGCTCCATGGGCGCGCCTACAATCGCAGCACCATGCGACTCGCTGCTCGCCTGAGCTGCACTCTCGTCGGCATTCGATTCTTCTTCGGTATCAAAGTCGTAGAAAGGGGTGCGCAGCGGCTCGGAATACTCGGATGGACATTCGGATACATCGGCGCCGTGTCCAACTTCGGGTGATGCGGGCGTATGGGCAATGTTGGGCCCTGCAATGCTGAGGCTTGGCGAGTGAGATGCCGACAGCGGCGACCTCTGCGCGACGGTGGCGGAGAGAGAGCGTCTGCGGCGACCATCGGCTGAGCCTGGGAGGGTGTCGGAGTTGCTTGTGGTCGGCGAGGATGTGAGGACGAGGGGCGCGGGCGCTGCCTTCCTCCGGCTGAGGGAAGCAGCTCGAGATCGCTGCATGGACGAGAATCCGGGTGCCTTAGCTGGCAACGGGGAATTGCTGCGCAATTGCTCGGCAATGAGCGTTGATGGAGCGACGGGAGTATCCTCGTGGTCACTGCTCAGACCGGCAGCGACGTCGAACTCGGCGCTGTCGAGCGATCTCTCAAAGCGGCCACGTGGATTCGCCGAGGGAGTCAATGTCTGCTCCGAGCCTTGAGAGGTGGGTGTCTTGGAAGCGGACGCCGATGCTTCGAGTAGGATGCTGGCTTGGTACTCTGGCGTGGATGCGATCTGCGCGAGGAACTGTTCGGCGGAGAGCGCTGGCTGTCGCTCTGGGTGGGCAAGCGCGGAGACGTCAGGAGTATGGAGCGTGGAAGCGACGAAGGCGGGACCGCTGGGCATGACCGGTAGGGGCGAACGCATCTGCGGAGTGGTGCAGCGGGAGGATTGCTCGGACGACGGAATGGGCTGAGGCGAGGTGAAGGCCTCGAGCAATCCTTCGCTCGGTCTACGACCTCCAAACCTGCGCGCGGATGGCGGCCCGCCAGAGGAGACCAGAAGCAGCTGTTTAGGCCCTTGCGCAAGCGAGACCGAAGAGGAAGCGCTGGAGTAGCCGTCTCGAGCCATATTGGCGCTGGATGCGAGCTGGGGCGACTTGGAGCGGAGGTAGGCCCTGCCTTGTTCGGACTGAATGAGCTTGTCGGCGGGCAGGCCGTTGAGCAGGCTCGGCGCAACGGGGGCAGGTGGCGGGTTGAGGCCGACGCCGCCGAGGCCGAGGCCGACCAGAAGCGCATTGCGGTCCGCGCTGAGTTGAGGCGGAGGATTCCAGGAAGGCGTGGACTGGTACGCAGGCAGCGAAGGCTCTACGGGAGGAGCGACTTGGCGCTTGCGGACGAGATTGAGCTCCTTTGGCCTCCAAGTGTGTGAGGTGCCGTTGGGAGTCAACGGGGTCAAGGGCGCGCGATGCTCGTTGATGTCGAACTCGGACGATTGGGAATGGGCGTGGCTGCTTGAGACGCTGTGGTCGGTCTCTGCGCTATTGACGTCGCTGACGGCGGGACTGTAGTAGTCTATGGAGCTGTCTGCGGAGCCCTGCTTCTCGGGCGGGGAGATGCTGTGGAGGAGCGATAGAGACGAGGTCGAGGAGGGGTAGGAAGAGAGCGAGTTGACCGACTCGACCGAGTTGGACGAGGTGAAGAGCTGTGCGGTGGAGCGGGACGAGTCGGCCGATTCGGCTTGAGCAGCGGCGCCTTTGAGCGACGGCAGCGAGGGGCGTGCGAGTCTTTCGGCCTGGGCGCGCGATCGAGGCGGCGGCTGCGGGAAGAGCGTGTGGAAGAGGTCATCGTGTTGGTGGTAGGAGGAGGACGTGGTGGTGGTGGAGCGGGAGGGTCGCGCGAGGTCGTACGACTCGAATGTGGGCAGCGGCATGTTCCGGCTATGCCGACGAGGTTGCGTCGAGGCAGACATGCTGGTGTGCCGACGCAATCACGACCAAGCCGACTAGATAAGGATCAACGCGAGATCACTGAGGGTCTGCACGGTGACTCAGCTGCGTCTCATGACCAGACGAGACGCTTCGGTGTCGAGGGACGGCGGAAAGTCTGATTTTCGTTGGCGTTCCGTTCGGATGCTCCGATGAGTCGGATGGGCGCGGGATGAAGCTGGTCGCTGTGCGGTGCTGCGCGGCGATGACCGAGGGCGAGCGGCTTGTCGGATGCGGCCGCGAAAGCAAGGTGACGATGGGAAAGGGCGCGATGCAGCTAGAGTAGCAGAGGGACGGGATCACGGAAGAGCGAACGTAGGCCACAATCAAGAGGAAGATTACGGACGATGCGAGGCGAGGGGAGACCGAAGAGCGCGAGCTGGACCAAGGACGAGAAAGACGAAAGCGAAGAGCAGGGAGGCGAGATGGAGAGAGTGCTGAAAGCACGATCAACGAAGAAAGGTGGGGAAACGGCCAAAGCGATAAGATGTAGGTGGTGGGAGGGAGGGCGGACGGACGGATGACGATGAACAGCGAAACAAAGCAAGGGGTCCGAAGCACCTTGCTTCCAGGACCGGATGAGCGCTCCACTCGCATGGCCTCTGCGCGCCGCTCAATTTCTGCAGCGCAGCTGCACTGTGAATCTCGTTCGCGACACCCTTCCAACCTGAATGCCATGCGACGCCGCCTACGCAGCAGCGGCAGCAGCAGCAGCAGCAGCGGCAGCACACGACGTCGGCTTGCGCACTATCTCAGTCTCGTCGGTCGGCTCATCCCGACCATGATGGGTTGCCACGCACCGGCAGCAACCGAGAGAGGCACCAGCATCGCGAGCGGGCACAAGAGGCTCACGCCGATGGATTGCGTGTGTGTGTGTCTCGTCGGATGAGCCGAGCAGAGTGCCAAGTGCGAAAACGACAGCGGGGCAGCGGTGCATGCGCGCACGCAGCACTCATGCAGCTCAGCTGCGACCCCAGGGGTTGCGTCTGGGAGTCAGCTCTGTCGATCTTTCGTCTGGAAAGAAAAAAGGCCCATTCGGCAGCTTCAATAGAGGAGAGGGTTCAGGAAGATCTGCCTTCAGCAACCAAAACAAGGGTGCACACGCGTGCGCTCCTTGGCTCTCCCACACGCACACGCATGCACACTCGTATGCGCGGCTGCATGTACACGCAAGCCTCTTCTGCATCCTCTTTCGAACCGTCGCTGCGCAGCACTCAACATCGAGCTTCGCATCCGCTTGGCTCGAGCCTGCAGGCAGCAGTAAGTTTCAGTAGCATTCAGGGGCCGATGCTGCGCCTTTCGGAATAGAGCGCCCTTCAATGCATCCCTCGGCATCTTGCCATCGGGAGATCCGTCGCCCGCATCTGTGTCAATTCACGTCTTTGCCTCGACTGGTGATGCCAAAGCGGCCTGAGCAACGGCCGTTCCGATCTGGACGGCGATCCGAGCTCATTCAGCCGTCGCAAAAATGCAACGAAGCGCTCTGCGGATCTTCTCGAGGTCACCGTTGGTGCGTGTTTGGAGCGTATTTCAGGGGGATAGGCGCTTTTCGGACCCCCTTTTTTCAAGTGGCATTTGAGCGTCAAATTCATTTGACCCTGAAACAACCACATGCGCTTTGAGCTGCCTCGCTTCTGCTCGTTGCCGATCATCGCAGGCCGTCTCGCTACCGTCCTGTAGCCCAGCCGCATCCTCGGAGCTCACGACAAGCGCAATGCTCTATACTGACACCTGGCAGCCGTTTAGAACGCCCCTGGGCCATCGCCCTCGAATGCAGCGCACGGGTTCGACGTCGCCTTCGTCAGCCCAGCGGCAAAGCGGAACAAACCATCACCTCGTGTCCCCTCGAATCTCGGCATTGCAAGGTTTACCCGCTCCTCTCCACCATCATCACACATGGCAGCCCCAGAACAGAGTACTGATTCACACACACCACCCGAGCTCCTCGCCAATTCAGGCCCCGCAGCGAGAGGATCGCTCCCCAAGTAGGGCTTGGTGGCGGGCGAGGACACGATGAAACTGGCCAAAACTGACGAGGTGCTCAGTCCTCGTCCATCATCCGTCGCCGTCCCAAGACAATCAAACAGTGAGCTCGTTCTCCCAGGTTTCAGCAGTCTGCAGACAGAAATCAGGATTGCATCCTCACCGACAGTGATTGAGATATCTACTCGAGCTCGCCTTCGTCCTCGTCCTCATCCTCATCCTCGTCCTCGGCCTCGTCATCGCTGCCCTCGTCTGCGTCCTCGTCCTCCTCGCTGTCGCCATTGAGGAGCTCCTCGAGTTCCTCCAAGTCGAGTCCCTTTGCCTGTGCGTCTTTGAGAGCGCGCTCGAGCGCCTTGAGTTCCTCGTTCTCGGCGTCCTCATCCACGTCCTCCTCCTCGCTCTCCACCTCCTCCGGCGCCTCCTCATCGTCACTGCCGAGGAGGTCCGCACCGTCCTCGTCGTCCTCGTCCTCGACCGTAGTGCTCGCGCCACCAGCGACGCCGACGGCAGTGAGACAGGTGAGGCGCGTGCCCTTGGTGTCAAACTGCGCCACACTCTCGACCGACACCACATCGGCGGCGTATGAGGCCAGCGATCGCGCACCAGACGAGAGACGGTTGACAATGGCGCTGAGGTCAAAGGTGCGGATGAATCCATCTGACGAGATGGTTACTGCGACGTACGAGCGCGCTTTCTCGCTCGCCTTACCCTTGCCCTTGTCGCTAGCCGATGGCACTGTGACAGGGAGGACGGTGACCGAGCGAACGCGGTTCTTGTGCCCGACCAATCGTCCGACCTCCACCAATGGCGATAGCTCCTCCTCATCTTCTTCATCATCACTGTCCTCCTCGTCGTCGTCCACCTCCTCATCCGAACCATCTGTTTCCTTGGGTGCCTTGCTCTTGGTGGGCTTTGTAGCATCTGCAGCGTCCACCTGGGCATCGAGATCGAACACCTTGACAACACCGTCCTCAAGGCCAGCGAAGAAGAGCTCGCGCTCCTTGCCCTCAGAATCCTGGATGCGGAAGAAGCAGACGTCTCCAATGCGACGCTTCTCCTCGAGCTCGGCCATCTTGGTCATGTCCGTGCGGAAGATCATGGCCTGGCGGTAGGCGAGCACGACGAAGCGCGAGCCGAGCGTGTCCCAGCGCACCAGATCGGCCTCGATGCCGATGCGCGTCGATGCAGCCGACTGACCACGCATCAGATCCCACATTCGGATGGTTCGATCGGATCCAACGCTGAGCGCCAGTCGACCCGTCGGGTGCGGCGATGCGCTGTTGATGCGTCCGATGTGGCCCTTGAGTGTACGCAGCAGCGCCCAGTCGCGCGTGCGGTAGAGGTTGATGTGCGAGTCGGCACTCGTGGTGAGGAGGTAGGTGCGAGAGGCAAAGACGAGCGAGGTGATGGTGCCCTCGTGGCCGGTGAGCTGACCCACCTCGCGCTGCTTACGCAGGTCCCAGACCTTGACAACCTCGTCCGTACCACCCGTAGCGAGCCACTTGGAGTCTGCGCCTGCGGTTGCGACGGTGCGGATGGAAGAGATGTGTGCCGGGAAGGTGAAGACGGGCTTGAGCGAGATACCGAACGCTGCAGCAGCCGACGTGGAGGAGGATGCGTCGGCGTTCGCAGCAGGCTCGACGGTCGCCTCGAGACCGTAGAGCAGACGCTCATACGAGCCAGCGACGATCTTGAAGGTGGAAGTAGCCCGAGGCGGCTTGATCAAGATGCTTGCGGGTTGCGATGGTGCGCCGTTGGACGCGCTCTTTCCTTTGGGCTGCTTGGCATGCTTGGTGCGGATCCTCTTCTCGGCGGCCTCTTCGGCGCGTCGAGCGGCGTCAGCTTCTTGCTTCTCCTTGAGCGCCGCAGCCTTCTTGGCTTGAATGAATTCGTGCTTCGTCTTGGGCTTGGGCTGATCCTTGGGACGTGTGCGCTGCGCGACGGGCTTCTTGGCCGGCTTGGGCGAGTCCTGTTGCTGCTGGTCGGAGCGTTGCTTCTTGGCCGACTTGCGGTAGACGGTAGCCGAAGAGCCTCCATCATTTCTAGGACCCGAATCGTTCGGACGAATACGCTTCTGTCCAGCCATGTTTGCGGGAAGGATGCGCCTGAAGGGCACTAGGGATCAGATGGGGTATGGTCGGGAGCTGAGAAGAAGGGTCGATGTCGTGCTGTGCTACACAATCACTGGCGGTGGTCGGCGGACGCGCTCTTCTCCTTCCCCACCCGCTGTTCTTCGGCCTGAAATTTTCCACTTTTCCTCCACTGCGCCTTCGGCTCTCGGATTGCGGGTGACGGCAATCTGCCTAAGTCTAACATTTTCTCTCAACGCCCCGACTCGCGTGAGTGACTCTGGACGGCAACCAGCTCCTTCAAAGTGGACGCACACCAGGGGCGACGCAAACCCTCTACGACTGGGGAAGCACTGAGCATGCAGATGAATTGGTCATGGTACAAGATGCACAGAGGAACGAGCGGTGATAGTGATACAAGGAGTCAAGCGGAACAATGCAAGGGACAAGATTAAGGGTACTGGGGTGGGTAACGTGAAACGTGACTCCAAGCTGCTGGGGCTTGGCCGTATGCGTACGGAGAGAAGCGACGACGAATGCTGCGAAAGACGATTAGAGGGTGTGGGCCACATGCGTGCGATACGGGCCAGCGTTGCCGAAAGAGAGGGGGAGAGGTCGGACCGGCCCCAAGATGGGCGAGGAAGTTGGGTGGTTGAGAGCAAAGGCAGGCGGACTGGATAGGCGAGCTAGCAGATGACACAGCTGCAGCCGGGCGTGTCTTCCTGCTCGCGGCTGCGCCTAGCCTGTCGTGGTTCAGCCGCGGTCTTGACAGGCGATTCTTTTGGGGTCGGAAGCAAAGTGCAGTACGCAACAAGGACATCAAGGTCAGAACATCGTCTGCAGAGACCGAAGACATCGGATGGCCAGCACGAGGACAACTTACCCTGCTCGACTTTGGCTGGCTCGGAAGGTGGAAGTGAGCGGATGATGATGTGGACGACGGTGGTGGTGCCAGGCTTGCAGCCTCGGGAGGCCAGTGTGAGATCGGGGTTGTCGAGAATGTGACCGAGGTGGAGCAACCTCAAGTATGCCGAAGACTCGGGCTTGGGCTGCGGCCAAGACTCGGGCCAGTGATTCCAGATGTGGTTTCGGACAAGGTCGACGGAGTCACTGGGGCCAAACTTCCACGTCTTGCGCTGTCCGGAGACGAGGAGGGTGCTGAGGTGCACGGCTGCCGAGGCGGGCATGTTCTCGGTGTGGGAGGGCGAAGCGGCTGCCGACGAGTGCGAAGTGTTGCGCATATGCGGTGAAGTTTGTGGTTGCGATTCGGGATCGGCAGCGTCCTGAGTGGAGACCGAGATGGGAGAGACGGACTCGGCTTTCTTGGGTTCGAACGAGTTGGTGGATTGGTTAGAGACTACAGGCACCAGTCTGGCACTTCCATGCGCGTCGACGGAGCCGTTGTCCGTGGAGCAGGTTGAGATGCGATTCTTCTCTGTGGCATGCATTGTGTGGCGGCTTTGGCGAGTGAGAGATGGGCTCGCCGAGGAAGAGACAGATGGAGGATTCGGCTCTGGAGAATTCCTGGGAAGAGGCGTGGTCCAGCTAGGAGGGCGTGGTGAAGGCAGCAGCGACGAGAATCGGCGGTGTCTCGATCAGAATGATGAGGGACGCGGACGCGAATGGCAGGGTGATGGTGGTGGTCCGGAGAGGAGGGATGAGGGACGAGCCTAGATGGGGAGGAGGGGCTCCTTTCAAGCGTCGGGAGATTCGTGAGGTGAAAGGAGCGGCAACTCCGACAGCTCGACCCAGACGGAGTGTTGCTCTGACGGGTCACTCTTGGAGCCGCTCCGAAGATGAAGCTAGTGTAGAGGCGCTGGCCATCTGACTCGGCATCACCAGCTGAGAATGCCAAGGGCCAGAGCCAAGGCAGCCGGGGGAGGCCGTAGCCCTGGTCGGGCGAGGGGGCGGGGCTGTGGACGGAAGCAAGCGGGTGGCCGCTGTGCAGCTGGGCTGACGCAAGGGCTGTGGAACTGATGAGTGCGGGCGGGAAGCGTTGTCCTCTGCGATTGTGCCTTCCCGCTCCCACTCGCTTGGCCATGGCGAGGGAGAGCTGCAGGTGATATGCATGAATGACGGTATGTGGACGGCTCCAGACAAGCCTTGTTGCCACCTGTGATTTTGAGCCTTGGCTGCGCGCAGATGGCTTGGATTAATAGAAGCCTAGAAGCCTAGCGCTTCCTTCTGTACGTGCGCCCGGCAGATGCACAGGGAAGCGAGGGCGGCGGACCAAATTTACAGATTTACGGTAGATGGCCCTGAATGCCGCCTCCGCCGCCTTTACGTTTCGGCAGAGCCGACTGGTGAAAAAAAAAGGTAGGGCCCCCGCTAGTCTCACACCTCGCGGCTCAGCAAAGCAAAGCGCGGTTCGAGAACGGGCGGCAGCACTAGTCAGTCCCGGGCCTGTTGCTGCCGGGAGCATGGCGCGCGCCTGTCTGTGGCGCCAGCCGCGCCAATGCTGCTGTTGATGCGGAAGAGCCGACTGAGCGCTTCTACCCCGCCCCGCACACGCAGGTCGAGGCTTCTGCGAGGGCCAAGCTCAGCCGACCGCGTCAGACGTTGGCTCGGCCTGCCTTGTCGAGTGCTTTGGCGATGCGAGGTGAAGGAGCAGGAAACGCATCTACGAGCGCAGCACCGACATGTGCGGCGGTGGGGGTTCCTGAGCCCTGGATCTGAGCTGCAAAATCTCTGCGGCGATCCGGGTGGCGGCCGCGTTCCGCATCGTGTCGAGTCGCGCTGCCCCAGTGCCCCAACGCGCCAGCCGACCCTGTGCGTAAGCGTCGGAGAGGGTCGGAATCCGAATACTGCCGCCCTCGCCTGTGGGGCGCCCCTAGACTCGCATGCTTTCCGTCTCCACCGCATCGTTATCAGCAGCATGCTCGCAGCCACTCTCCACGGTCTGGACCTCACGTTGTACGACTGATACCGGCTTGTGCGATCGTGCAGGCCAGAATTTGATGCGAGCAGTCGCGATGCTGCTCCACAAAAAGCGCTGCTCTGGCCGTGGCAAGCTCACGCCTCGATGTGCGTACGGACCATGTGCTCTAGGCAAGCCCCGTCGTGAGAACACACCTACCGGTTCGCTTGCAGACGACAGCTGGCTTAGATTCATTGCGCCTGATTGCATGATGCTTGGCAAGTAGCTTGGCAGCTGATCCAGCAGGTCGCGTGGCACGTCGCAGCGGCCTCCACAGACTCCTCATGCGCCCCAGCTCGAGGCGCGTCCCTGGCGGCAGTGCCAAGAAAAGAGCTTCTCGTAACGTGGTCTTCGTCTTGCGTCGCGCCAAGACTTGCCCGCGCCGTCTCCCCGCACGCGCCCTGGTCCGCACAGCCTCGACCCTTCCCTTCCCCACGAGCGTGCGGCGGTGGCGACCATTGTTGACCAGCGCTCTCACATGTTTCGGTCTCGGACAGATCAGATGCTCAATGGTGCATGAAATCCTATTGCGCAGATCGGCTACCAGCACGCGAATCGGGAACGACGTTAGAGCTTGCTGCGGAGCCAACCAAGCATACCGGCGCCCTTCTTCTCGTTGGGCAGCACCGAGCGTTCAACCCACTGCTTGAAGTGCTGCACCACCACGCCTGGCAGCTCGTTCTGCACCCAGTGGCCGCTGCCTGCAACCTCGACGATCTCGGTCTGCGGAACGTGCTTGAGCATGGTGCGACCCATCGCTGGCGGCACCGCCACGTCGTCCTTGGGCGATATCAGCAGCGCCGGCAGCGATTCCGGCAGCGTCTTGGACGTCAGCGCGCGGTCCTCCTCCCAATTAACCTCGCGCGTGCGGTACCAGCTTAGCGGTCCTTCCATACCGCGGCTGCGGAAGATGCGCTCGTAGTGCTCCAGCTGCTCGCCGTCCAGGATCATGCGCCCAAGGTACTTGAGCGGGATGTCGGAAAATTCAGGCATCGTGATCAGTCGCTCCAGTTTGCCTAGCAGGTGCCAGTCTCGGATCTCTTCGTCGTTCTCCGAGTCCGCACTGAACAGGCCCGGAATCATGTAGATGATCGCCAGGAAGCGCTCCAGGTGTTGCTCGATGAGCTTGGTGCTCCGCTCCTCGGAGAAGAACTTCTGATAGCCAAAGTTGGGCACGTTCTTGACCACCATGTCGATCGAGAGGTATTTGGACGTCGGCGCCTGGAAAGGCACGCACAGGCCGCACACGCCCATGACACGTTCTGGGTACCACTGGGCGAACCTCCAGCCGAGCCACGAGCCCCAGTCGTGGCAGAGGACGATGACGCGGCCGTTGCGGCCGTCGGCCGTGAGCTGGTCGGCGCCATGTTCAGATCCCTGCGCAGCGCGTGCGTGATCAAGCAGGCCGTTGAGGTCGATCGAGATCGCCCTGCCGCCGTATTCGGCGAGGCGTGACTCGGTGCCTGGCGGCGTCGATGCCGCTGACGTGTGCGGCGCTGAGCTCAGCCCGTATCCAAGCAAATCCGGGATGATCAACCGGAAGCCAGCGAGCTGCAGTGGAGCTACGACGCTCCTCCAGCCGTAGGAGAAGTCCGGGAAGCCGTGCAGCAACAGGAGCGTCGCTCGCTCGGGAATGCCCGCGGGTGGGCGGTGATCCAAATAGTGGTACCGACGCTGCGTGGGCGTTGCATTGGGCCGTGACGGCGGCGTCGTCAGCGGCGTCGTGTAGAATCGAGAGGCTTTCGCATCCATCATATTGTCAATTGCGGTTGGCGATGGTAGTGAGGACTCTTGACTGACAACGACGCAAGGGTTCTGTACGAGGCTTGTCGGCTGCCGGCATTCGGAGCGCGAGTGGTGCGGGGCATTTGAGCCGGAACGCCGGCTCCAACTCAGGCGGAGAGAGTGCGCACGGTTGCCGACTTTTCTCCTTTTGGATTACCGAGATCGCCGATCTCACACATCGCGTTCCACGACGCTCCACTCGCCGCCCCGCCATCTCACAAGGCCCGCTCGCTACAGTCGACAGCACAACCCCGCTGCATGTTCGCGCGCGCGCATCAGAGACGAAGGAAACTTTGATTGCTATGGAAAGAATGCGTACGGATGTGTGCTTTTTCAAGATGCAGACGCCAGTGTGGAAGGGAAGACGAAAACGGAGAAGGCCCGGAACGGTTGCGATGATGGTGATTTTCGGCCCAGTCACCACCGGGTCTGGGTAAATTCGGCCAAAATCGACAAAATGTCGAAAATGGCGAGACGCGCGATTAAATCACACTGTCAAAGCCCCTGTGGCTTGGAAAATCGCCAATAAAATGAATTTGTGTCACCACCGCATGTCAACAGCTGCATTTTATAGCAGGCGTGCGTCCTGATGGTGGTGCGACACCGAAAGGAGCCTAATGTGCTGCTCAAACAACGAGGTACTTGCCCTGGGAGGCGAGATCGTTGGAGACAAAGGCGGCGTAGGACCAAGTGAGGTCGCGGGCGCCCTGGTTGAAACCGGTCTGCCTGTTGAACTGCTCGTTCATCGAGCCGTTGGACTGGGTGTGCGACTGGACGATGTTGACGAAACCGTTGGCCATGGCCTTCATGCCCGACGTGAGAGTGGTGAACTGGCTTGAGCCGGAGGCGTAGGTACCTGCAGCAGCGGAAGACGAGAACTGCTGGAAGAAAGGCAGCGAGGTCGAGGTCACCGAGAGACTGCCACGCGAGTTGGCCACCGAGACGGCGGTGTTGAGCACCTCGGCGGCAGCAAGCGTGCAGATGTACCAGGGGTTGCCCTGCGAATTGCCGTTGCCATCGTATGAGTCCTCTTTATAGCGACCAGTAGCAACGGCGTTAGGAGCAGCAGCGTTGTTGTTGATGGTGTACAGCGAGCGGAACGAATCGACGTATTTCTTGTGGGTGGCGAGCACCTTGTCCGAGGCTGGGCCGAATTCGGTGTTGTCGACGGCAGCGGCGGTGCTCGTAGTGTCCCAGCCCTTCAGCGCACCAAGCATGACGGAACAGTCAAGACCCGAGCGACCGCTGACACCCTGGTAGGCCTGGATGTAGCCGGCGTTCGAATCCCAGAAGGTTTGGAGCTTGGTCTTGATCGAGGCTGCCTGCTGGTTATAGTAGGTGGCCGCGCCAGAGTCGCTCATCGAGGTGGCAAACTTAGCACCGTCGACAAGAGCACGGCGCTGGACAGCGAGTGTGAAGAAGTGAGTGCCCTGGACCTCCTCCCACAGGTCGAAGTTCGAGTCTTGCCAGTGGTGCGCAACCCACTCGAGGTCGGTCTTGATGACACTGCCGCCGTTGAGATCAGACTTGTAGAGCGTACCCGTGACGAAGGGGTCGGTGAGACCGATGCGCTTGGCGAAAGCGATGAGCGCCGAAGCACGCAGCGCAGGGCTGTCGTTCTGCGGACGACCCCAAGGGCCGGTGAAGAGCGAACCGTCGGGGTTGAACTTGGGCTCACCCTGGCCGGAGCTGGAGCCGGCAGCGTTCTGCTGGTGAACCTTCTCGGCGTTGGCGTAGTTCTGGATGAGCGTGCGGTCGAGGGTGGGCTGGGAAATGGCAACCTTCATGGTGAGGGCAGCATCGCGCACCCACGAATAGAAGTAGTTGGGACCAGCGGTGGAGGGCGAGGCGATGACAGCGCCGGTCTGGACGCCAGGCACCTGGTTGCCACCGGCTGTGGAGGAAGCGCCGCCGATGTTGGCGAGCATGCGCTGGTAGGAGTAGCTCGAGGTGGTGGCGCGGGGCTCGAGGCGGTTGGCGTTCTGCTCGAGGCCGATGAGCGACCTGGCCACCGAGGCGGCGTCAGCGTTGGTGCTGAAGGCGCACAGGCAGATGAGCAGGAGCGCGAGACCGGCGCTGCCGAGCAGCACCATGGGCTTGGAGCGCGTCTGGTTCGAGGCGGTCTTGGACATGGCTTCGAGGTCAACGGACTCGTACGAGGCTGAAAGGGAGTGGGAAGGAGGATTGTCTAGGGAGTGGAAGCCCGAAGGAGTGTGTTTGGATGAGGAGGATCGAGGCAATAGTGGCGAGGATTCACGGGGCTCTTTTATGCTCTCTGACGACGCCATGATGGTGCGGGCGCTGCAAGCTCGCTGCTGCACGAGAATCTTGTCCAGGCTCTCAGCTGCACAGACGAACGAGGCTCGGAGCTTGATGAAAGACAGCGAAATTTGCACGACGAGAAAGGCGGAGCAGGCCGAGAAGAAAGTGTTGCAGGCGCTGGTGCAAATCTGCGGAGATTCTTGGCTGATCCTGGGTGCGGGGGCGAACGCCGCGGAAAGCAGGTTGTCGATTTCTGGGCTCAGGCGCTGGGGTCAGGAGATGAGCGAATGAGCGGCAGTGCGAGCAATGCAGCGGGGGAGGCTACTGCAGGTCCAGTGTGCACAAGCGAGATGATGGTGCAAGGACAGGCGAAGCGACTGCAGGCGTGGGCGAATGGGGATGAGGGGGAAGGCGTGCACGAACCATCTGCCCCGCAAGCGTTCTTGTCGATTTCGTGGAGGGTTTGCTGGAGCACGCGGGGTTGGGGCTCAGGGGCTAGCGAGGGTCATCCAGGGTCCACAACACAACCCACGCTCTCGGCTGGGCCAACGCAGGCCAATGGCATGCGCGAAAATGCGTTTGGTCTCAGAGGTGATCGTCGCGCTCGGCAGGTCTGTTGCTGGCGAAGATGGTTGTCACGATCTGTGTCATTGCTTGCCAGGCCGCACGAAGGGGCCCCACGGCGTCCGAAGCGGGGATGCGGCGAAACTGCACCGACGGATTGGCTGTGGGTGCACCGGGGCTGCCAACTCATTGTACAAGGCGGCGGAGACGGAGCGCGAAAATCTCTCCGAGTTCTGGATGGGAGCGGGGCGGGGGAAGAGGGTTGGATGAATATAGAAAGAGCGCGGCAGGCCGTGCAGGCTGTGCGGTGCGATGCGGCCGAGCATGGATGCACAGTGTATGCTTGACTAGCGCGGCTCGGATGGAGGTGAGCCGGTCCAACCGTAGCATTTTCCGCGGCCCGCACGTCAAAAGCTGCACGCTCAAATTCCGCACTGAAGTACAATACAAGAAATTTCGTCCAGACAGTGCCGCTACGCTCCCGTTTCTGGCCGCTCTACAGGCAACGTCGGAGTTCATGCTTCCGTGGCCGCACTCTGCACGCCGAACGTTGCTTCCCCACAACTCGAAGTTCTCCGCATCCTGCCTGACCGAGCCAGTGGATCGGGTCGGGCACATCTCCCAGCAGCGAGCTCGCTTAGAGCCGACTCACTCGTTGCGCCGCTCCGTAGTCTCGCCGCACTGGCTTGCCGCCGTCAGAGGGCGCGGATGGCGACATGCAGCTCAACTACGCCGAAGAGCAAGCAAACTTAGATTACTGTAGTTTACGCTTCGCAATCATGACACTCATGCCGCCGATCGTACCCACGCCCGCACCAGAGTCGTACAGCATGGCTTGAATTCCGACGGATCTGCATGTATGTACATGGCGACAATGGCTGGCAACCGGAAGACGGAGACTGCGAGTTCCACCGGTTCGGTCAGCAAGAATAGATGGAAGGGAGATTCAATGTGGATCTCGGCTAGAAGGTCGGAGCGGCTGCAGTTGCGGATGCCTGGTCTCGACCCCAACCCCCCGTGCTCGGCGCAATGCGCAGAGCCGACGCAGTATGCACATGATGCGCCGCGATCCGAGGATCTTGCTTCTCGCCGCCATCATGGCGTCCGGCTACGTGTGGCTTGGAAGCCGGCAAGCTCAGGCCGTGCCACTGCGCCACGGCTATGCACCGTCAAGCCAGCGTCTGCCCGGTACTCGGTCAGCTCTTGAGCCGGTATGCATGAGGTTGGCAAGGCGATTTACGTTCGCGTTGGAGCTCCGCATCGCTTGTATCACCGTTCGCCTCGACAGCCAACGGCTTCCATCATGCGTGTCATGCACTCCCCAACCGGGTTTCGGTCGAACTCCCCCTCTGCCGTGCCCAAACCTTGTCGCTTCACCATCCGCTCGTTCCACCCCGCAATCACACTGTTCCCAGATCCGCTCGAATCCAACGCTTCCTACCACCACCGCTCTGCAATTCATGCACTCCGCTGACGCCACCCTCATCCCCTCCCTTTCCGCAAATGGTGGCCAACCAACATGGGTCCCACATTTGTTATCTTGCCATATCAGGAAATCCTCGTCGCTCGCTTTCTCTCTTCCGCATCGGTGGCCGCGGTCCCCTGCATCAGTGCAGGCTCGCCACAAGTACCACATTGCACGTCCGAAAAGAGAAAAAGTCTGCAATTTGCAGAAGGTAATGTACATTTGGGATGCGATCAAAGATCATGCGTAGATGGCCTTCTCCGTGAGCTTGTAAGGTTTCTTCCTGCGCCCGCCCAGTCGCTTCTTGGCTGCATGGAAAGGCTTAGCCACCACCTTTGCTACGGGCGCTACGGCGAAGAACTCGAACAACATGCCGAGCGCGAACTGGGCGATAATGACGCCAAAGATGATCCAGGAAAAGTGCGACGGCATCTCAACAAAGCCGAAGAGGTTGAAGAACGGTCCGTCCCTGAGGAAGAGGAAATAGAACGAAAAGATGCTCAGAATCACCAGAGCCGGGGCTAGGATCCAGTTGAAGCAGACCAACTGTCGATGCGGTGGCCCGAGCGAGTAGGCGAATCCGGCGATGATGTAGGAGAAGACCGAGGCTCGGAAGAGCGCCGTATTGTCCATGTCGTTGAGCGTCAGGTCCTCGGGGTCGAACTCGGGCGCTTCGTACCAGCTCTTGCTGTGCAGCACGACGTAGACAACGGTCTGTGCGAGGAAGCCCAGAATCACCTGAGCCAGCATCGAGACGATGGGTTTGGCCGACGAGAGCCGCGCCTCGGGCGGGATGCGGAAGAGTTTCTTGGCTGGCAGCGAGTTGGCAAGACCGATGGCGATGGGCAGGACGCAGAAAATGTCGATGAACAGGTACTCGGCGTTGTCGAGTGAAGTCGCCTTGCCGTACAAGAGGATGACGGTGAAGTACTCGGCAAGCGAGTAGCAACTCATGAATTTGAACATGGCGAACGACACCGACAGCGTCGAACGACCCTCGCGGATCAGATGGATGATAGCCGAGATGTCCTTCTTCCTCGATGTGAACGGCGCCGCCACCGAAGCCTCGGCCTCGGACAGCGACAGACCGACATCGGCCGACTTGAGCGCACCACAGTCGTTGGCACCATCGCCCGTGAAGGCGACGACGTAGCCTAGGGTCTGCAGGCGCTCGACGAGTTCCTGTTTCTGCTCGGGCGAGAAGCGGCCAAAGATCTTGCAATGCACCAGGATACGCGCCAGCGTCTCGGCCGAGCATGTATCAATAAGGGTGCGCAGGACCTCGCCGGACACGGCGAGCTCGACATCCCTCAGCCTCCTGACGGACTGTTCGCCTGGTTGGGCGACGGGGTCGAGCGTGTAGGCGTCAAGCCGGTTGTACTCGGTGTCGACGCTTACCCACTCAATGACCGCAGCAGATTGCTGATCTTTGTCATTGGCGTGTGCGAGTCGCGGCGTGAAGACCTCGGCGTTGGAATTGACGATACCGCACTCCTTACCTACGGACACTGCGGTGAGCACCGAGTCACCAGTGCACATCTTGATAGGCAGGCGAGCATCGTTGGCGATGGTGGCGATCGACGTCGTGGTGGCGTCCTTGAGCTTGTTCTCGAAGACGATCAGGCCGAGGAAGTCGAGCTGGCTCTCGGCCTGCGTGCGCGTGAGTGCCTGGGCGCCGCTCCAGCCGAGCGCATCGATGTGCTTGCCTGCGACGGCGAGCACGCGGAAGCCGCTGCGGGTGCAACGGTCGAGCACGGCATTGTAGTCGCCCGGCAGCGACGAGGGGTGGCAGAGCGAGGCAATGGACTCGGGAGCGCCCTTGCAGTACACCTGTGCGCCGCGCTGGTGCTCGCGCTTGACCACCACGCTCATACGGCGCAGCGAGGCAGTGAACTCGAACGTACGCACCACCGCCAGCGATGCCTGCGCGCCCTCAGCGAGAATGACGGGCACGCGTGCCAGCACACCGTCCTTGGTCAACGGCCTGCGCTCGCCATTGTGCTCCCCGGCAGCCGTTTCGTTGGAAAGATGAACGGGGGCAAGCGATGCGTCATCCTGCAATCTGCGGCGCGTCCACTCGAGCATCTTGACCTCGAGAGGTTCACCGATGGGCTCTCCATCGAGCAAGTTGAGATCGTGTGCTGTCGCCATGGCCTCGACCAGGCTGATTCCGCCCTCTGCGGTTGCCGCCTGATGACCTTCGGCCTTCTGTACAAGGTCAGTGAAGTTGCCGTCGCGGACGGTACGAATGCCGAGCACGTCGAGACCCTCTTCGGTGAGGGTTCCGGTCTTATCGAAGACGAACATGTTGACCATGCCAGCGACGTTGATCCTCTGCGGGCTGAGGCAGAAGATGGTGGCGCGCTTGAGACGAGTGATGGAGAACGTAACGCAAATAGAGAGCGTGGCGGGGAGGGCGGGCGGAACGGCGATGGTGAGGACGTCGAGCGAGCGGAGCGCGATCTCCTCGGAGCTGACGCCGATGATCTTGAAGTAGATGATGGTGGCGATCATACCGATGGTGGCGATGACGAAGAGGTTGAAGATGAAGAGGAAGGCATCCCTGTAGAACTTGTGAGTGATGGGACGCGGGAAGAGCATCTGGCGGACGAGCGAGCCTTTGGCGGTGGAGAAGCCAGTGCGGATGACGAGGGCGCGGGTCTTGGACGAATCGGAGCCTGGTCGCACGCGAATGAGCTTGGTGCCGGAGTAGAGGACGTTCTTGTCGATGCGCGCCAAGTCGTTTCCAGCCGCCAGAACGTCTGTGAGATCTGCGCGGGCAACGGGCGACTTGACGACCGGAACCGACTCGCCGGTCAGCATAGACTCGTTTACGATGCAATCGCCCTCGAGCAGGACGAGATCGCACGGGAGCGTCTCGATGAGGCGATGACCGTAGCTGTGGGCGTTTTGGTCCATGTGCTTTGCGCCGAGATCGACGATGTCGCCGGGGACGAGCTCTTCGCTGTCGAGCTGGGACCATGCCGATTTGGAAAGTTCGTCGCCGAGTTGCTTCTTCTCAGACTCAGCCGAAGCGGTTCCGTCATGATGTTCCGCATGCTGCGGCAGGGAGCTGTTGGCGATGGAAACGCGGAGGACGGAGACGTCGCAGCTGAACCTGCTCATCTTCTTGAGTTTTTCGATGGCGGCCTTTGTGGTGACGGTGGTGGTGACGATACCGATGATGGATACGATGCCGATGACGATAGCGTAGGGAACGTAGTCGTCAAGGCACCACAAGATGATGGAGTAGATCTGGAAGATGTAGAAAGGATGGAGGACCTCTTCGATCATGATGTCGAGCACGGACTTGCCCTTGACGGAGACCTGGTTGTTACCGAAGAGGGCGCGCCTGTCGCGTACGAGGGTAGCGGGGAGGCCAGTGGCGGCGAGGGCGGAGTGGGAGGAGAGTGCGGCGGACCAGGAGGGGTCGCGCCAGGAGGCAAGCAAGTGGAAGTTGCCGGTGATGGGGTGGAGGAGGAAGGTGGTAGCGCGGAACTCGAGGAGGTCGACGTAGTTGAGCATGTGAGTGTGTGCGGCGTTGGAATCGGGAGCAATCGTGTTTGACGTGGGCGCAGCGGTCGCAGCGGTGGTGGCCGTGGCAGCGTCCTCAGGCGAGCGGAAGGGCTGCTTGAGGCTGGGTGGGAAAATGTCTGCGATGGACATGGGAGTGGGAAAGAAGGCGCGCTTGAGCGGGAGTATTTCGACCTCTCCGTGCTTACTCTTGATGCGTACGAGTTTGTCCTTGTAGGCGGGCGGCTTTGTGCGGTGCGTGTTCTTGAGGGAGACAGGGGAGGTGTTCCAGCGGATCCAGAATTTGTTGTTGGCCCAGTTGTCGACGATGAACCAGATACCGGCGGTGAGGATGCAGAGGGCGTACCAGAGGACGAGCATGGGGATGTTTCGGCGGTAGAAGCGGAGATGGAGCTGGATATCCTCGTCTACGAGATAGATGGACTGGCGCGTATCGTTGTGCTTGGCAGCGTCCTGCGCGGCATGATGGGCGTTGTGCGAGTCGAACGAGATGCGTTGGTCGCGCTTTTCGGATGCGTCAGCGAGGTGCGCGGCGTGGACGATCTGATCGAGTTCAGGGCGCGGAGGAAGGTGGTGGTCAGGGATGGCGTCGAGGCTACCATCCTCGGTGACAGTGGGATGTGAGGTCTTGGAGTCGATGCCATACGAGGTGCGCGGGGTGTCATGGGAGGTGGCGAGGATCTTGTCACCAAGCTCGAGCTCGTTGGCAAAGTGGGTGTCCTGCTCGGGCTCCACGAGGATGAAGCGGGTGGTGGCGGAGGGCGCACCATCGGGAGGACAGGGCTCGAGCGGGCTGGTGTTGGACATGGCCGCGATCCTCGGAGCTTGGTGCGAGCCGATCAGGCGGAGAGAGGGGGGGGGGGGGATGATGGAGGTAGAGGTAGTTGTTCAAGCGCGTCGTTCATCTTAGTGATAACGCACGACCGAACGAGCCGTCGGTTACCGCGGTCAAATCGAGAAAAAAAAACTCCCAACTCGAACCGGTGAATACTGTAACCGTTCGCCTCGTTTGGCAGCCAAACGGCGCTCGAAAGTGCCATGGTCGCGCGACCGCGCCCCTAGCTGTCCTTTTCAAATACACGCCGCATCAGCTCTGCATAAAATAGGGCGATGTGGCCGCGTCCGCCTTGGCCTTTGCGTTGGGCCGCTGTCGAATTTGGCAGTTGGCAGTTGTGCGAGGTTTCAGTCGGTGCCTGTGCGTTTGTGCGTGTCTGTGCGCTGGGCGCTGATGCGCCTCGGATCAATTCCAACCGACGGTTTGCAACCTCTTGTTTCCACCATGGCTTCTTTTTTTTTCGAACTCAAATTCCAAATGCTCGGTGCGCAATCATTGCTCGTTCTACCTCTTTCGGCCTAACACGCATCGCGAATCGCCTCCACATCGAGTTGCTGCGATCGGATCCGACGGTGCGGGGTCCAAGCGGCGTGCGCACATGGACCCTGCCCGCTCCGTCGTCACCATCTACCACCTACTCATACCTCTGGGCATCCCTACCACGCTAAATACTGCTACCGACCCGTCTCGGGTCAGCATCCACAATGAGCGAAGAGGACAGGCAAGCACCGCGTACCACGGCCAAAGACGGCACTGACGCTGAAGCTACCGTATCGGCCACCGGCATGCCCCGCATCATCCCCCGCCATAGAGACGAACGTCCCGATACACAACAAGACCAACTCGACGAGAAGCATGGCTCTGCACCTAGTGAACTCGCTGAATCCGACGCTGCGGACTCCTCTGATCCCTCCTACCCACCCACAGGATCTCTCACCCTCGCCGCATTCAACCCTTACTCCTCCATCCCTCTTTCTCGTCGTCTGGCCTTGATCTCGTCCACCATCGCCATCAACCTGGGCCTGCCCTTCTTGAATGGCGTCATGCTCGGCTTTGGTGAGATCCTTGCCAGAGTCATCCTCGCTCCAGCTCTCGGCATCACAGGCGTGGGCTGGGCGGGTGACACTGCCCGCGCCGTCGCAAACTGGTCCTGGTTGCCTTCCAGAGCCAGCTCTCACAATCAACCACAACCGACAACTCAGTCTACCTACGACTCTCAAGACTTTAATGACTGGTCAAACGCATCCCAAACAGCAACCCAAGCAAACCATCTCGAGCTTTAATCGTCGCATCCCCCTCATCCTTTGTACTATAGCCCCTCGCCACTCCTCACGTGGCCAACGCAATCCAGCTTCTATTGTACTTTTCCCCCTCATCGCCAGCCGCAACTTCGCACTCCGCACTTCGCACTCTCCACACTCTCCGCACACTACATCATTGCCAATCAGTGCTTCTATTCGTGGTGACCCTCATATCTGGCGCGCCGCTCGCGCTGCAGCTGCGCTCTGCGCCTCCTCCCGATTCAGCCGCTCAATCTCCTTCCACGGCCGCTCGTCCATCATCCAGTACACAAACGGACCGTTCGGGCTCTCGGCCTCGTGCACCGCGTCCGACCAGATCCCAAAGATCGGCGCACGCGTCCCCGGCGGACCCGGCTGGATCCCCTCGAGCTGCCATCGGTCCTCGCCGTCGTACACATGCGTCAGGCTCCAATGCAGCCCTTCCACCTTCTTCTTGCCCCGCTTCCCCCGCGACACGATCGAGTCCACCTCGTCCTCGCGCGCATACACCGGACGCACCTTGCCGTGCACCCCGCCGCGCGGCATCGGCGCCTCGTTGCCCCAGTACGTCACCGTCGTCCCACGGAAGTACAGCGTGGGATAGTCCTCATCCTCTTCCTGTCCCTCCTCGTCTGCACGGTAGACCGGCTGCTGCGACTTGGGTAGCAGCTCCACACGAAGCTGCAGGCAATCTCCCACTGCCTCCTCCTGCCCGACCAGACTCGGAACGCGCGTCGATGGCCGACGGCTCGCATCGGAGGACGCTTTCGCGCTGGCCGCTGTTGCTTTGCCGTCGGCGCTCGCCGCGCCAACCGCATCCGACGCCTCGGCGAGCTGCTCCCGGCGTCGCCGCGCCATGCGCACGTTGAAGTCCACAAAGTGCGAATAGTCCAGGAATGCATACGTGCCTGCCCAGAAACTCTCGCACCGCGCCCAGTCGTGCGGCTTGTCGTCATCGGCCCCGGACATGGCTGGCTTTCCCGCTGGAGTATTGCTGTCGGCCTGGTCACTCGCCTCCTTGATGTTGGCCTTGAGCGGTAGCGGCGTCGAGAGCGACGAGATCCAGCCCGTAGGGAACTCTAGGAACTCGCGCCTCTCCATGGGATCGCGCATCAGCACGCCCGCATCGTCGTACACCTTGGGGATCCGGATGCCCACGCCCCAGTTCTCGAGCCAGATGGCTTCCTTCAGGTTGGCGTACATGACCACCATGATGGCTTCCACGAGCTCCCAATGGATCGTCTTGCATCGCAGGCTCACCACCTGACTCCGACTCTCCGCTGTGTTGGGACCATCATCGCCTGTATCCTTTTCGTCGTCTGTCTCCTTCTCGTGCTCCGCCTTCCATTCGGCGATCAGCGATTGGATCTCGTCGACGGCGTAGCAGCCGCGATAGTCCCACGCGCCCCCGAGAGGCCTGAACATGTCAAAGAACGGCCCAAAGCGACCGTCGTCGTCATCTTCGTCGACGTCTTGATCATCGTCGTCGTCCCACTCTTCAGCGTCCTCGTCATAATCGTCGTCCATGTCCTCGTCATCGTCTTCGACAATGCCGGCGGCGTCCATGTCGAGCTCGTCTGCGCCGTTTGAGGTGGCGCGACGAGCTGGATTGCCGCTGGTGACGCGCATGGTCTCCGTCAACATGCCAGGGCGCACAAAGCGGATATTGAGCTCGCCAGAAGCGATGAAGTCGACGGAATCGCCGACGGTGACTTGAATGTTGCGGCTGCCGGTGACGATGCCGATGGGCTGGTGACCTTCGTAGGTGTACGTGCGCGTGTCGGCGTCGTAGGCGCCTTGATCGGGTGGCTGGTACGGCGTGCGGCCGGGAGCATTCGAAGCGTCGTTGTTGTCATTCGGGCCTACATGTTCGTCATCGGGCACATCCCAGCCTCGCGCTGCTGATGCGCTCGTGCCTTCGGAACCAATCGGGTTGCCATAGCGATCGGCGACACGGAAGGTGCGCGTGTCGTCTTCATCTGCACTCACTTCGATCTCGATAGGGATGGGATCGTCAGGGATATCGTCGCTGGCGTCGCTAAGCGCGGCAGCTTCGCGCCAGGCATCGTCGTCTCCATCCTGACTGCCATGTTCATTGGCTTGCCTCATACCAACATCGTCAAGATCGGCTTCGTCTTCGTGTGCTTCGTGTTCGGCATCGGAGTCAGGATCAGCTTGTGAGTCGGCAGCCTCGTGGTCTTGTTGGCCTTGTCGGGGGTTGTAGCGCCAGGCGTGCAGAGGTGCGTATGCGTTGGACCATCCGTAATGGCCCGAATCGTAGACGCGATGCCTCATGCGCGCGCGAACCTGGTCTTCCTCTTCTGGAGCATTGCAGAAGCCGAAGCTGGGGCCGAACATGCGAGGACGGAAACCGAGGATGGCGGCAGGCGGCTCGTCGAAGCTGTCTTGGTCGTCGTCGTCGCCGTCGGAAGATGCATCGTCCGATCCCTGCGTGGAAAGCGGCTGGGAAGTGTCTTGGGGCTGCGCGAGGGGGGCAGGGGCGTCGGCGGTGGCTTGTGCTGAAGCCTGTGTGGCGCCTTGGGCTGCGAGACCATCTTGATTGCGCTGTCCAGGAATCTCTTGTGGGCTGGCGGTGAGGCGCTGAGTCTGGGAGTCCTTCCAAGCGCGAATACCGTGCAAGCAGTGGATGCGTGCGGCGAGACGCACGTTGGGATTGGCAAGCGCATCAATGTCGATGCCTTGGTCGACGAGCGGGTGAAGCGACACGGGGTAAATGAGCTTGAGCAGGCGTGCGGAGCGTCTGCGGCTGGTGTCTGGGCGAGCATCGGTGATCGATCTGGTGGAGGACGAAGAGGGGCGGCTCGAGGAGGCAGCAGGGCCTGCTTTTGCAGACGGAGCTTTGGTCTCGAGCTCATGGCGAGAGTCGCGTTTGGGGGCGTCCGAATGGCTTGATTGAATGGAGGAGAGGCGACGACGTTTCGGCGCCTGCGGAGACTGCGAGGCATTTGCGGCGGAGCTGGTTGGCAGGGCCTGGGACTTGTGCTCGCCGAGGCTGTGCATGAGGGAACGGGGGAAGACCCATTGGCTCCAGGTGGGCTGACCGGAGGAAAGCACCGAGTTGTCGAGCCAGGTAAAGTTGCGACAGGGCTCGAGGTTGGCGTTGGGGACGGCGGTATCGATGACAGAGAGAAGCGCAGAGAGGACGGCGTTGAAGTTGAGGGTGATGGCGGTATGGCTCGATGGGTCGCCAGCAAAGAGGCGAGCTGCACGGTCTCTAGTCTGGACGAGGGACATGACAGATGAGATGGCCTGTTCGGAGGACTGCGCCTGATGGGGATCTTGATCGTCGTCGCCTTGCCAGAGCGGCGCAAAGTCATCGAAGCGTTCGAGGTAGAGGCGCTTCCAAAGATGAGGGTCGCCGTTGTTGGCGTCGCCATAGACATGACGTCGAGCGAGCTTGCATGTTTGGGAAAAGTGCTCGATGCAGAGCGGCGGGAGGGCCAGAAGGATCGTGTGGATGAGTTCGGTGGGGAGCGCCAGGATGCCTTGGCTGTGCTGCGGGCCTGGGTGGTCGTCTGGCTCGTCCACGGCGTTCATGGCTGCCAGGGTGTCTTGGTGTCAGGGTGCCTCTGAAGGCGTGACCGCTGCGATGAGGTGGTGGCAGTGCGGATAGAAAGGATGACGAGAGCGAGACTGAGCTTCTGCGCTGCGCCTGGAAGGGCCGAGATGAAGCGGCGAGTGATGCAGCGGTGGAGCGTTACGAGTCTGTGATCTGTGAGAGGTGGAGAGGCTTCCTCCATGAATCAGCAGCGTGCCTCTCCTCCTCTGCCCTGTGCTTTCTCGCTGCTGCGCACAGGTGCACCCTGAAGTCACGCGGCAGATCCGTGGACCCTGCGGTACCACATTTCATTTGCGTCACCGTCGGCCATCGTGTCAAATGCCGGTCTAACAAATGGCGCCTCTCCCAAAAAACCGACGCGTAGAGACCAACACCCGCAACAAACTGTCTCCACCGACATCACCATCACCATCACCGTCACCACCAGCGTCCCATCACCATCATCCTGCCTGGTTGCCGCGCAGCTACAAAGCGCGCCATTTTGCACCGCCATGGTGCCAGCAGACGGACCATCGGTCGCCAGTCCGGTGCATCCCTTCCAGAGTCCAAGGCCCCGCCAGATCACCAAGCTCGCCATGGCCGCTCCCTCGGGTGCTCGGCCATCACCGCAATCGCCGCACACCCCCACCCATCGGCCCCGTCCGTCGAGCATGGCCGCATGCAACCCAGACGGCAGCCTCAGTGTCCTCCGTAACGACGATGATGCTAACAACAGTGGGCTCCTCGACCTCAGCCCCGCGCTCACTAGAATCATCAAGTCGAAGCCTCGCTTTGCCTCCCCTCATGCCGATTCATCTCCCGCTTCAAAGCGCCCACTACATCGCACCCTCCCCAGCACAAACACAAGGTCTCGTCTGAGCAGCCACATCGTACTGCCCGATCTCGTCCACTCATCTCAGCCTGCTGACGATCACATCCACACCGACCCGCTCGCTCCCAATGGTGCCGTCCCGTCCACCTCGGCCAATGTCGACGTCGACATTCATGCTGCTCCACTTCCGCTGGACGCTGCCGACGAACTCGAAGACGTCTCCGATCACTCCGAAGATCAGCCCGCCTCGACCCTCACGCGTCTCCGCAGATGGCGCCAGGATGCCATGCAGCAGCACCTCTACGACACCGCCATCTTTTGGGGCACCAAGCTCCTCACCCTAGAGACCACCGCCGTCGCCTTCAACGATGCTTACCACCTCGCACAGTGCTACTTCTACACTCACCAATTCGCCCGCGCCGAGCACCTCCTCACCACTCCGCTCAGACTACGCACCCCTCGCCCACAAACGATCCCTCCTGCGTCCTCGTCCGCCCCGCCTGCATCTTCTTCCGCCAGGCATACTGGCGCAGAGGGCTTTCTTGCATCGGAAAACGTCCAGGACGACGACGATGCGCTTCATGACGTCCTCCAGCGCACTCGCTCTGCATCCATCCTTCCGCCCACCATCATGGCGCGCTCGTCCACCAAGGACAGCCTGTACTCTGCCACCTCCTCCGCCACCGGCAAGCGCAAGAAGCGCGACTTCAACCTCTCTGCCACTGGCTCGTCGGATTCCGAATCTGCCAGCAATGACGCCGGATCTGACGACGAATTCAAGCAGCAGGCGCAAAACGCTTCGACCGCAAGCGATCGTGATGCGTCTATCCTCGTCCGCCCCTCGCGAAGCTATCCACATCGACACGCATCACGCTCCGCCGCCGACGACGCGCTTGACCTGCAACGCGACGTGGATGCGGTCAAAACCAGCGACCTTCAGCCTGCGCGCGGACCCGTGCTGGTCAACCACAGCCTTGCCTGCCGCTACCTTGCGGCCCAGTGCCAGGTGCGGCTGGCAAAGTACCACGAAGCTCTTGATCTTCTCGGCGAGTCGGAGCACTGGGGCACCGCTGCCAGCAATCGTCGCCCCGCTAGCGACGGCGGCATCAAGCTCGGCTCCTCAGTCGCTTTTCTGCGCGGACAGATCCACCTGCGGCTCGAGGACCTGCCCAGGGCCAGGGATGCATTCATGGCCGCGCTCGCACTCGATGTCAAGAACTATCAGGCATTTGCTGCTCTCATCGAGGGCGAGATGCTTGGTACCGACGAGCAGTGGCATTTTGTTCAGTGTCTCGAGTATGCTGCTCAGGCAGGAGACGAATCGGGCGCGCGCGAAGACTACGAACTTGTGCGTCTGCTCTACACCACCCAGCTCTCCAAGCAGGCCAAAGCGCATGCGTCCACCGCAGCTGCAGCACGGCGTCGTTTGGCGGGCGAGTATGGCCTGGCGGATGATCCAGACGTGCTGAGCGGCCTGGCGGCCGAGCTCTTTGCGCGGCTCCGCTTTGCTGACGCGTTTGCAGTCACCAGTCGCGTGCTCGAGCTCGCTGCGGACCATCCAGCGGCACTGCCTATTCACATCGCGTGCACCTACCATCTCAAGAATCTGAGGCCAGCGCTCTTCATGCTCGCACATCGGCTCACAGAGTTGCAGCCCGAGTCGCCCGTCTCGTGGTTTGCCGTCGGCACGTGGTATGCATCAACAAGGCGATGGGCCGAGGCTAGGCGCTATTTCAGCAAGGCTTCGCTGCTTGATCCGCGCTTTGCACCGGGCTGGATCGCCTTCGGGCATACGTTTGCGCTGGAAGGAGAGAGCGACCAGGCGATCATCGCGTACTCGACCGCAGCCAGGCTCTTCCCACAGTCGCATCTGCCCAAGTTGTTTGTGGGCA
This sequence comes from Moesziomyces globuligerus, assembly GCA_030849465.1. Lineage (NCBI taxonomy): Eukaryota > Fungi > Basidiomycota > Ustilaginomycetes > Ustilaginales > Ustilaginaceae > Moesziomyces > Moesziomyces globuligerus. The sequence continues at coordinate 620,228 of JARVLF010000014.1, forward strand.
TGGAACATCTACATCAGGACAACCTGTCCTTGGCGCGTCTCTCGCTCGAAGCGTCCGCGGCGATCTCGGCGACCGATCCGCTGCTCGCCAACGAGCGTGGCATCGTGGCTTTTCAGACCGGGGATCTGGCGTCAGCGGTCACTTTCTTCGAAAGTGCGATCGAACTTGCTCGAGGGACGCAGCAGCCAGCGGCCGCGTGGAAGGCATGTTACCTCAACCTGGGCGTCGCGCGCATGCGACTAGGACGCGATACGGAGGCGACTGAGGCGCTTCAGGCGGTCGTGGAGCTGGACCCGCACAGCTACGAGGCGCATTTGTGCTTGGGCATCATGGCGCATAAGCACGACCGGCTGGACGAGGCGGTGCAGCATTATCACGAGGCGCTCTCGATCAACCCACGCGATGCGCATGCTACCGAGCTTCTCGATTTCGTGCTCGACGAGAGGGTCCACTACGGGATCAACGAATTCGCCAAGTACGACCCAGATGCGCGTCTGGGCAGAGGACGAGGCGCAGGCCGCGGCGGAGAAAAGGGAAAGCAAAGGCAGAATGAGGCGATGGAGCAGCTCAACACACCCGCACAACGTGTGCTACCCGAAGCCAACCACCGCGGCACTCCCATCAGGGTGGGTCAGGCAGGCCCACACTTGGCGACGCCAAGGCGACCGCAGCATGCGGATGTATCCGTCCACTCGACCGCTGAAATGAGCCTCGACCTTTCTGCAAGCCCCTCGACGGCGGAAGCATCCGTGTCCCACACCGCTCGCACCGACTTGGACCAGTCGAGCATCCTCATGGACGAATCGACCTCCTGATGTGTTGCTTCATCCGCCACTTTGACTTACCATGAAGGCCAATCTCAGTTCGCTCGCGCACGGGCTTCATCCCATGCTGAAGCGCACACGCATGCTTTTCAAAGATACTTGCGATTGAGCTCTGCGATCGACTAGATGAGGCGATCAGTTGGCGACGCGGGTGTCGGCGAGCTTGGGGGCCCGGGACCTGTCTACGAGCTGTTTGAACTGTTCGAAGAAGAGGAAGAGGAGCGTGGTCTGGGGCTGGAGACGCAGCCAGGCCGGGGTCCATCCACGGAAGAAGACCGCCGGGCCGTCCTTTGCGAGTGCATCGCGAATGACGCCGGCGACGCCGACGCCGGAGCCCTTGAGGTTCTGGACGCGCGACTTGACCACGTCGATGGGCGTGCACATGGTGGTGCTGAGCGTACCGGCGCAGAAGCTGGCTGCGGTCTGCAGCACAGGTCCGTCGGGCAGGACGTCGAGGCGCTGGAGGATGCCCTTGAAGAGATCGTAGGAACCGAGCTGGGAGATGTTCATCACCACCGAGCGCACGACGTTGGGCGAGAGGCCGCGGAAGAGCGTGGCAGCACCGTCGTCCTTGACGATGCGGACGAGGCCGTCGATGCAGTTGCGGTAGCCGTAGCGCGACTCCTTGGGCAGATTGAGGTCGGAGCACATGCGGACCAAGACGATCTCGGCGGGGTTGCCCACCACACCCGCCACAGCTCCTGCTGTGCCCGAGCAAAGAGCAAGCTCACCGGTGGTGGGGGCTTTTCCCGAGCTCGCCGAGACGCGTGTCTTCATGTCCTCGTACACGGCAAAGCGCGTGACAGAGTAGGTGAACTGACGGAGAAGAGTGGCGGTGAGGCCGTGCCAGAGACTGGTGACGCCCTCGGTGCGGACGGACTGGACGATGGTGCGAAGCATGCCCTGCTTGACCGTCGCTGTTTGCAGGCGATACTTGGTCAGGTCGAGCGGATGCGTGATGCTTGCCGCACAGCATCCGGCCGCACCTGCGATGCAGCACAAAACGCATCAGAAAGCAAAGGATGCGTGCGAGTGTCAGTATGGTGACGCCGAAGGAGTCGGAGTAGGTGTATAGTACGTACCTCCAAGCCAGAAGGGGTATGACTTTGGGGGCGTCTTGCTGCCGGTGGAGGAGCCTACGGCAGCGCCTGCGCCTGCACCTGCGAGAGCGCCCTTGGCGGCGTTGAATGTGCCTGCATTTCCCGAGGCGGTGGGGATTCGTAGAGTCGACATGGCTGGGACCTGTGCGGGAGCGAATGGATGGATGTCTATGCTGTGGAGAGGCGAGCTGGTCGAGGTCGAGTTCGATGCGTGGCGTATGATGCGAGAAGGCAAGGGGTCGTCTAGAACGCGGCGAGGAGTCGTGCGGATCACCAGGTCGATGAGGTGTGACTGAGGCTAGACGGGAGGGAGGATGGATGCGAGGTGTTTATATGTGGCTGCGAGGGAGTCGGCGGGGCGGAGCTTCCGAGGCGAGCCGACGAGCGAGGTGAGGCGGAGAGTCTGTGCGGGCGGAAATCAGGGGAGTGGCTGAGGCGATGCGAGCCAAGGCAAGGCAAAGACGGGGCGGGGCAGACGAGCCGACGCATCGCGGCCACGCCGGACGACGGTCGCGTCGGCATTCTCGCGCTGCTGCCAGCTCAAGGGTCAAGGGAAGGGCCGGAACGCACCCGAAAGGGCGGAGGGGCGAGCGGGCACTCTACGAGGCAAGGCAAGGCAGTGCACGGCAAGGCACGACGGGAGCACTGCACGCAACGCAGCCAGGGCGCTGAATCAGGATCGGCAGAAGCATGCACTCTCACTCCTCGTCCTCACTCCCGCCTGTTGGTCTGACTCGAGCGGGTCATCCGCTTTTCCCACAGACCATCGCTCAACCAGACCGAGCCTGGCGCTGCGCATCAACTCGAGGCTGAGGCTGGCACCGATCTTGTCACACGCACAATCTTTATCGATCAGGAAACGTTGAAAGGACGTATCCGATAGCACAGCTCATAAGATAGCACTGGAAATCAACGGTCGTCCATTTCTTGTGGCAACAGGCTATGGGCAGCCGCACTCGCTCGTCGGGCGGGAACACGGCGTCGGTGTTCTGGCTTCCGCTTCTACGCACTAACGCCGCCAATAGCGCGACGATGGTGCGCGTGACCGGAGGCCGCGCCCTAGTGGAGAGAGCGCCATGCATTGCGAGCGGGATGCACGAGCCATGTGCACGCATTGCACTGTAGCAGCTGCAGCGGCGGCGCTTAAGCTCAGAGCGATAAGCAGCACGCCGACGGGCTCGACAGGCTGACCCTGCAGCAGCGCGCAGCAAAATGCGGGGTAATCGAGGGTCCAACGCCAAAGCGTACGGCCAACTTCGACCCCGATTCCAATCCAGATCGCAAAAACAAGATTCGTCGATCTGGTGGATCAACCTAACAGCCATGAACGTGGGTTTTGGAGATAGAAAGCGTCAGAGGGGAGCGTCGAACCCGACGGCAAGGAGCGAGCGCCTTTTTACAGGATAGCAGCTCCGACCTTGCTCGCCATCAAAGCCACCAGAAGCGGACCATGCCGAAGAGCGCGGAAACATCCGCTTCACATACTTGCCGGGGTCGTCAGGCAGCATGCTGACATCCTCCGAACATCATTGCAATCAGCGACACCAAGCATTGCTTCCCGGCTGCCAGTGCGCAGCATGCGGCCACGACGCCGGAACTCGCGGCGTCTAGCACAGCGGGAGGGTGCGCTGGCTGGAAACGATGGCCCGCGGGCGGCGGGCGGTGGTGAGGCGGACTGCCAACACCGTCGCAACACCCTCGATGCCATCGCTTATCGATCGACCACACCTCGTTGGTGGCGTCGAGCAGGCTGCTACGTCCTAAATCCGCCTGCTCCGTCCAGCCCCTACATGCTTAATCAGGAGAGTTCCGCACCACTTGCACCCCCACCCAGGCCGCTGACATCCGCCGACCAGCGCCAGACAAATCCCCCCTGCCTCGTCACACACGTTCGCGCTCCGGAGACCGACGCGTGGCATTGCTACAGTTACAGGGCGGCTGGCAATGTTCTACCGCTGCCTCGGTCCACATCCAGAATGCCGGGTAGAGCGCAGCAAGTCCAGTGAGAAGATAACTTAGAGCTCGGCATCCATGACGGCCTCCTTTCCCCGCTCTTGGCGCAGACCCAGCGCGCCGAGCACGTTGTTCATGGTCATATCCGCCATGGCTTCGCGCGTCTCTGTGGTGCCGCTTCCAATGTGCGGCAGCAGCGCCACCCGGTCCCTGCAATCCTCCCGAAGCAAAGCGTGGTCCGCATGGATGTCTGCACGCAAAATCGTCGAGCCAATGCAGAAACGGTCAGAACATGATTCTCTCGGATCTCGCCGCTGCGCTTGCTTCTACTCACCTGGCTCGCCCTCGATCACATCGAGGCCCGCGCCGGCGATCTTGTGGGTGCGAATAGCCTCGGCGAGTGCGGCTGTGTCTACCGTGCCGCCGCGCGAGGCGTTGACAACGTACGCAGTGCTCCTGTTTGCACCGATCAAGTCTGTCAGTCTTCTCCTTCCACCCTTGTCTTGACATCTCTTGCTCCTACTTACTTCATGGCAGCGAGGAAATCCGCATCGACAATGTGCTTTGTAGATGGGTTGAGGTCGACGAGCACAAACACAATATCCGCTTGCTCGGCCATCTTGCTCCTTTCCGCCACATTCTCGATCGCAATCCGCTCTACTGGGAACCCGCCGCGTACAAGCGAGGCAAAGTACGCATCCTTCGCGTCGAAGCTTCTCGGTCTCGACGTGGTGTAAATGATCTTGCGCGGCTTGAAGGGCACCAGCAGGTTGGCGAGCGACTGACTGATGTTGCCGAAGCCCAGAAAGCCGATCGTCTTGCCGCTGATGCTCGGGCCCATGAAGCACGTCGGCGTCCAGGGAAAGCTCGGCCACATCCCTTCGCGCACCGTGCGCATCGCCAGGGGCACTTGACGAGTGACCATGAGCGCGAGTAGGAGGCACAGCTCAGCGACGGCGTCATCGAGAACGCCCGGCGTGTTACCAACGCGGATGCCGCGCGACTTGACCAGTGCAAGATCGATGTGGTCGTAGCCCACACTCATCGTGCTGATCACTTTGAGAGATGGACCGGCGGCGTCGAGAAACTCGGCATCGACGCGCTCAGTCAGACAGATCACCACGCCTGAGACGCCGGCAAGGTTGGAGAGAAGCCACTCGCGCGACGGCGCCTGCTCGCCTTGATCGTCAGGCCGCGTGATGAGCTCGACGACGCCCGATGCCGCCGCGGCCTTGAGCACCGAAGACGGCATCGTGCGACATACTAGGATCTTTGGAATCGTCATGAGCATGAAGCGCGAAGAAGTGGCGAGGCGGGTCGGTCGGTCGTAGATGAGAGATGCGAGTCAAACCCACGTCTTCTGGGATGTTGGGACGTGCCTGTCTTCTGCTCTAGCCACGGTCGAGATCAACGCGGGGGCCAATGCGAAATCAGCGCGGGGGATCGAACCCCATCCAAGCGCAAGTGGAGGCTCGAGCCGGCGTTCTCCCGGCGCAGCATTCACTCATTGCCCTCACCGTCACATGCTCCGCAACATCTCGCCTCGCCTCTCCCGAGCACCGAGCATTGCGTCCTGCCTCTTCTGCTGATTGAGCTCACAAACTCATTCGGATGAACGCCTTACGCTCGTCATCTCACCGCAGCGGAGGGAACGAGTTGGTCGGTGTCTTTGTTCTGCTCCTCGCTCCGTCCAGGCCAGTCGACCAACAGCGGTACGATGGGCTGCAGCTGCTGCGACGGCAGCACGACGATGCGTTCCCGCGCTGGCTTCCACACATCACGCTGATCCCTCCCTTCATCCTCACCTCCTCCAACCCGAGTCCCACTCCCTCTGGCGGCGATCCCTTATCCGACCTCACCGCCATTCATGCCGCGACGTTGGGCCAGCTTCAGAGCGTGGCGACGCAAGCATGTGCACAACACACGGCGCATGAGCTGCTACTCGATCAGGTTGCTACCTTCCCGCTCCGCAACTATTGCAATGTACACCTGCGTCCCGCGCCGACCAACTTCACGGATCCCCGCCGACCACGCATTTCAGCGTGCACGGCGACTGCAGGAGATACGTCCTCGCGCCGGATCGTCCAGCTGCAAGCGGATCTGAAGCAAGCCGTCACTCCGTTGGTCGGCAGAACAGGACGCAGGGAGAGGGAGGTGTGGAAGCCGCACGCCAGCGTCGGACAGGCCACGGGCGCACGAGCAGTTGGCCACCTTTGCCGCGCGGCTGAAGCACTGCTTCACACTCCGGACACGTCGCATGAGGCTGGCGCAACTGCAGGGCTGCTCTGCGACGTCCGCCACGTCCAACTCATGCTAAAGCCGAAAGGCGGCCCAGGCGCTTACCATGTCCATGCTCAGTTCCCGCTCGCGCTACCACAGTCCGAGTGAGAGAGAAATGTCATTGCATTCGTCCGCGTCTCTACTTCCAGCCTGCGTCTCTACTTCCAGTCGCTGCGCTTTTCGAGCTCGAGGAGGCTGTCGAGCGACTGTTTGAGCGTGGTCTGCCAGTCTTTGAACTCGATCCCCAGCGTCTGCCTCGCGGGCTTAGTGTCGAGGTCAGCGATCGTGTCCAGGTCGCGCAGCTTCTCGCTCGCCTCCTTCCATCCCTTCGGCAGGCGATCCTGAAGCTTAGGATACTCTTCGCCGATGAACTTGACTGCGTGGGCCCACGTAAACTTGCCGCCGCACAGTAGCCATCTCTTGCCCATGCCGCCCTCCTTCTCAGACGCGGCCACGTGCGCATCTCCAACGTCGCGCGCATGGCAGAAGAGCGGCAGCCTGTCTTCGGGCACCTGATCCGCGCCGCTCACCAGCGTGTAGATCGTCTTGCTCGACGTGTTGAGATTCGCCAGCTTTGCGCCCGGCTGGAGCGTAGGGCCGTAGATCATAGGCGGGTTGATGGCCGCGACCTCGAAGTGCGGCTTCTCGTTGGCAACATAGTCCCAAGCGGCCTGTTCGGCGAGCTTCTTGCTGACCGAGTACGAGAAGGCGCCTGCACCGCCAGCCTCGATCGCGTCCTCGTACGAAGCTGGATTCCAGTGCTCGGCGGTGTACGTGTAGCCGGCTCGGTTCGGTCCACCTTCCTTGAAGTTGGTCACCGCGGCGAACGACGAGGTGACGACAATCTTCTTGACCGAGCGCTCGTGCTTGGCGAAGCGGAGCAGGTTGAGCGTGCCCTCGACTGCGGGAATGAGCAGATCGCGCTCTGCATCCTCGACGTTGAGCTGGTAGGGCGATGCGACGTGGTGGATGATCTCGACGCCGCGGACGGCGGGGAGCAGGTCAGACGTGGCAGTGTCGGCGACCTCAACCAGCTCGATACGCTCGCGATCTTGGGCGCTCAGACGTGCCAGAAGGGCGTCTTTCTTGCTCAGCGAGCGCAGCGTGCCGCGCACGCGATAGTCGGCAGGCGACGCCAGCACCGCATCCAGCACGTGCGCCGCAAGGAAGCCCGTAATGCCCGTGATCAGTACTAGCGGTCCGGCCATATTTGTCGAGGTTGAAGCGAGTTCTAGACTGGATAATGGAGTGCTACAGTGGTGGGAAAGCCTGTATTCCTTTGTCGATGTTTGCGTCGATAAGAGAGATAGAGGTGTGAAGGAAGCGGTTCGCAAGTGGAGTGTCACTCGACCCAGCTGTGGAGGCAGCGCTCGGGCCAAGGCGGAAGCTCGGAAAATCCGGACAATGAGGAGTTTTCGGTGTGAAAACCACTAAAAGAATTATTCCTATTTTCACCGCATAACGTAGTTTTACTATTTTATGCAATATGATTGGTCTACATAATTTAAGTTTGTGTACGTAACTTGCTTGCCATGCGTCATTCCCTGCTGCATAACACAACACCAGGATTTGGAATACATAACTTATACTGGGAGTCAACGTCATTGAGCTGTGTGTGTGCGAGCTGAGTGAGCATCATGTTGATTATTGCAACACCATATATTCTTGCACATACCTCATCATTGCAATGCCAACATCCAACTTCACCATCATGCCTGCGTCTTGAAGCAATCAGAGGCCGTTGCGCAAGCCCGTTTGTGGGATAACGCCATCTACTTTGACAAAGTGGGGTTCAACCTCCATATCCACTGCAACCCAGGGCAAGCTCCCATTGGGCAGCAAGCACATCAGCGTCAGCAACCAGCTGATTGCGGTTGCAACATGTTGCTGATGGTAGCAATGTTGTTGGAAGGCATCATGGCAAGCAACACCATACTTGGTGGCTGGAATGGTGAGTACCTGACAATCTAGGTTAGGGTTCTAGGGTTACAAGGTGCGCCCCTTGGGGTTGGGGTACAAACTGTCAGGGGTCGCGTGCCCGAAATCCTTATTCGGCGAGTGACGTGGACTCGGCGAATTATTTGACTCGTTCGGCGAGTGGCGTGGACTCGACGAATCGCCTGAGTTATTTGGCGAGTCGACGCGACTCAACGGATATCGGCTGACCACTGTGAGCACCCCGTTCAGAGGTAGCGCGGCACGACTCGATTGCTGCAGACGCCTTTGGGCGTCGTGGGAGGGACTTCCGTCTTTGCACGAGTGCTCGTAATGCTCAGACAGTTGTCGAGGCACTGGTTGAGGTTCCAGGGCCGCAGTGGAGGTACTGCCTACGGTGTAGGTGCCGTAGCGTCGATGAAGGTGTCGACGACGTCTGAAGCGGTTAGGGTTAGGGTTAGGGTTACAAGGCAGACCCTGGGTAGGGGCAACTGTCAAACATGTCACTTTCTATGCATAATATGATAGTACAAGATGCGTATAGAAATAGTCATTAAGTGACCCTACGCTTGTTCATTAAGAAAATGGGGCGTGACAGGTTGGCCAAAGTAGGGTCGGAGGGTAGGGTTGGGGTAGGGTCGGAGAACTTTTTTTGAATTCTGGGGCATCCAATGGTGCACAGATGTGTGAAATCACAAGGAATGCGTGCATGCAAAGTTGCAGGGAGTGCAGAACAGATATGGCAGATCAGGGTCAGAAGATGTGAGAAAATGGGCAAAACCAAAGGGGGGACCCTTGGAGCCCTGATCAGCAGAAAAAAGTGAGCCCAATTGACTTGGTCTGATAATGAGAATGGTTGCATATGGCTCCAAATGGCTGCATGCAGAGGCTTGGGAGCTGAGAATGCATGGTGATGTCATAGTAGGGTCAAACGTGTTGGGGTCAACCCTACCCTGTAGGGTTGGATGAATCTAACATGTCAATCACCCCTTTTGATGCTCAATACAGGGTTCTGAGGCCTTCTGCAGCTCCCTGAAGCCCTTTGGAGGCAAGTTGTGCATTGCCACCCAGGGTCAGGTAGGGTCGGCCATCAACCCTACGTGTAGGGTTTGACCAAACGCACATAATAAAGGGTTACAAGGTGCGCCCCTTGGGGTTGGGATTTGACCACCTCTTTTTATGATGTTTATAGGTTCTTTAGGTCCCATTGAGCATATTCCTTGCTGAACCCCACTCAAGTTTATCAGTAGGTTGCGGAGATATGAGCCGAAGAAATTTGGCCGGGTGGCAAAACGGGGTCTTCAAAAAGTGCTTGGATCTTGCCAGTGTCTTAATGAAAGATGCTTATAATGCTGAAAGAAGGCTGTATGCAAAGTTTCAGGAAGGTAGGTCAAGGGGTCATGGAGGTATGCCAGCTCCTAGGGTTATTGTTAGGGTTAGGTAGTGTTAGAACCGTAGGGTCTGGGTACCGCAGGGCGGCTACGGTCGGTCGGGGTCGGCCGGGGAGGAGAGGCTGAGAGTGACGGAGTCAGTAGGCTGCGCGACGGTGCGTCGCGGTGGTCGGGGCACGGCACTGCTATTGCTATAGAGCGACAGAAGTAATACATGCGACGGGGTCCGTAGACAACCCCCGTCGGGCGAGCGCGAGAAGAAGTCTGTCGGTTGCGCCTGATCACGCCGCCAGGAGCGTTACGCTCTCGGCCGGGAGGGCGCGACCGTGTACTGCGGGCCGGGCGGAGTTGGGGGTCCTGACATTACCCCCCCCCCGCCCGAGTCGCTTGTCCGCGAGCGACGACGGCCCGGCAGCGCTTGCTGTCGGGCGTCGCGGCCACAATTGGTGGCGGCCGGGGGTCGGTCGGTCGCAGCTCGGACGGTCGCGCCTTGCGGCGGCAGACGCGTGTCACGCCGTTGATCGCCGCGTGTCACCGAGCTAATCTCCGCGAGCCGCCGGCTTCATGTCGGCGGAGCTGCGCGCACCCGTTATTGCGCACCGCGCTCCCATCATCTCAACCTTGTTCGCGAGCGAGATACCGCAAGCGCACCAATGAGAGCTTTGTGCCAGCGCGCGCGGCTCACACGTCCTGCGCACGCTTTGTGCACACCCACCCGTCGCACCCCCCTTCGGGAAAGGATATATACGACCGCGAGTACGTCCACCCCGGCTCTCGTCTCCCCAACTTTCACCATGTCGCCTCCCCCCTCCCCTCGATACCCTTTCGCGTCGGGCCTTTACCCTCCCGCCCGCCCGGCGCGCTCTCAGCGCGACGACGACGACCGCGACGGCGATGTCGCGATGGGCGACGGTGAGTATTTTTGCGTCGTGGTGCTCCGTCGGCGTTGGTCGGGCTGACGGTCGGGCTTTTGGTGGTGGTGGCGGCGACAGGTACGACGGCGGCGACGCGCCCGGCGGCCTCGCCCTCCCCTTTCCCCTTCCCCGGCGGCATCAACTGCCACATCTCGGGTAAGTCGTGCTGTCGTAGTGTCTGCCGGGACGTCGCTGACCCCTCGCTTTGCCTTTCCTCCTTTGTCTGTAGATTGGGCCGACCCTGCCCGCTTGGCCGACTGGGTGCCCACGCCCGTCGCGCCCTCGACGGGCCCCTCGCGCCCGCGACGCGCCGCGGCCGCGCGCGTCGCGCCCTACCAGCGGGACGCGCCGCTGCCCGAGGACGTGCAGCCGCGCGTCCGTCTGCCTGCGTCGCGGGGCGCCCCCTCCTCTGCGTCGGCCGGCGCTCGTTCGTCCGCGTCGGCTGGCGCGCGCGCTTCTCCGGTGCCCGTCACCGTGGTTGGTGAGTCGGTCGGGACTTGTCTGGTTCGGTCGGGTCTTTACTGACCTCGTTGTGCCGGTTTTTTTTTGATAGACGACGATGACGACGAGGCCGATGGCGACGTCGCGATGACGCCGGTGCCGTCGGCCAGCACCCCGCCTGCCGCCGCTCCGCCCGCCGCCCAGCCCGAGGTCCCTCCCGCCGCTGCGCCCGCCGTTCCCGCTGCGTCGGCCGCGGCTGGCCTCGCCGTGGCGCCGGCCGCCCTTTGGGCGGAGGCTGCTCCGGTGGAGCATGTCGCGCCCGACGTCGTGGGCGAGGAGCTGCCGGGGCTGTGGGAGGGGACGTGGGGCGATTGTTTCGCCTGCGTCAAGGCGGGCGAGGAGTGCGTCCGCGTGCCCGGCAAGCCGCGCTGCCGGCGCTGCACCGTCGGGCACGGCGTACCGTGCGACGTCGACATGACGGGTAAGTGACTTTGGTCGTTGTCGGTCGGTCTCGTGGCGTGGCGCTAACCCTTTGCCTTGTGTTCCCTTTTTGCCGCCGGGCCTCAGTGCCCAAAATGACTGGTGCGACGGGCCCGCTGCGCATGCGGGTCTACGCGTCGCTGCTCGCCGACTGGCGGGCGAACGGGGTCGGGCGCCGCCGGCGCCCCAACCCCAACATCAAGCTGTCGGCCAAAACGGTCGGGGAGCTTCCTCTGGCTGAGGAGGGGCTCCGTCGGGACGTCGAGGCCGCCAGCGAGGCGACGCGCGAGCGCGAGCGTGCCCGCCGCCGCGCCCGCTCCCAGCCGAACCGTCCGGCCGAGGCGGCGCAGGAGCGCCGTCGCACGCGCGCCCAGACGCGCGGCCAGCCGGCTGAGCCCGCGACGGACCTGGCCTCGCTCAACCACACAGTTGAGCGGGCCCAGGTGATGTTCGGTGCGCTGTCGGAGGCCGCGACGGACTGGGAGGAGACCCTGCGCGACGTCGCGTCGGTCTACTCCGAGCGCGCGACGCGTCCCGGCGGCGCGCCTTACCGTCGCTCCCTGGGTTCGGTGTTGGCCTTCCTCCCGAACCTGGAGACGACGATGGCCAACCTGCGCGCGTGGAGCGACGCGCTCCCCACCGACCCGTCGGAGTAGCCGACGGGTCCGAAATGAATTGTTTGTGCCCCGTCCGCTCTTGTGTGCGTGCGACCGTCTGAGGTTTGGGGCGACCGCGGTGGCGGGGGGCCGGCCACCTCGTTCGGGGTCTGGTCGCCGTGGCTGGGCGGTCGCGGCGCAGGATTAGTTGCCGCGGTGCGGTCGCGGCTTGGACGGGTTCCGTCGGTGGAATTCCGCGACCAGGTCCGCGGCGTTGTCCACGTCACTGGCTTGCGTCCAGCTGGCTGGGTACCCCGACCACTTGACTAGGTATTGGAGGCGGCCGGCGCGCCGTCGCGAGTCGGTGATTGCCTCTACCTCGTAGTCGGCATAGTCGTCTTCCAGCGAGCGCGACTGGGGGCGTCGGATGACTCTCGGGCCCCGTCGGGGTACGGTTCTAACATTTGGGCGTGGAACACTGGATGTACCTTCCACGACGGCGGAAGTTTGAGGCGGTAGGCGCGACTCCCGACCGTCTCCTCCACTTTGAACGGGCCCGCCAGCGGGTTGGAGAGTTTACGGCTGGGTCGGTCGGGGCGTAGGTGCTTGGTTCGTAGGAGTACCAGGTCCCCCCGGCGGAACGAGACGTCGCTCCTGCGACGGTTGAACGCCTCTGTGACCGCTGCGTTCGCCTTCTTAATCGCGCGCTGGCAGATGGCGAGACGGTCGGCCGCGGTGTTGGCGGGCGACGTTGAGGGCAGCGACGGATGCACGCGAGGGGCGAACGACAAGCACGCTGCGTTCGGGGCGACTGTAGTGGTTGTTGACGGCCTGTTGTTGAGGGCGAGCTGGGCAGTCGGGAGGAGGGAAGCCCAGTCGCTGTGGTCGTAGGCCGTATAGAAACGCAGGAAGATTTCCAACGTTTGGTTCGCACGCTCCGTCTGACCGTTAGTCTGCGGGTGGTAAGCCGACAAGAAGGACGACCGCACACGAAGGATGCGGAGGAGCTCAGTCCACAACGAAGCGACGAACGTGGTGCCGCGATCCGACGTGATGTTGTCGGGGAGGCCGAAGTACGCGAAGACGTAGCGGTGCAGCTGGAACGCCAGTTCGGCCGCGCCGTCGGTCTTGCGGGCCGGGATGAAGACCACAAACTTAGTCAGTCGGTCGACGACAACCAAAATGGCGTCGTAGGTGGAACCGTCGGCCTTTGACGGTGGCAGGTCGGTCACGTGGTCCATAGATATTCGTGACCAGGGTCGGTCGGGAGGGTGCGACGGCAATAGGTACCCGTGTGGCTTGTGTCGGGGGGGCTTCGCTCGCCGGCAGGCCGCACAGGCGCGAGCGTATTGTTCGCAGTCCTGGTTTATGGATGGCCACCAGAACTGCCGGCTGGCCAAGTGGGCCGTGAGTTTAGGGCCCGGGTGGCCGGCGGATGGGTGGTCGTGAACCAGTCGGAGGGCGGCGGGCCGTAGGGCCGGCGGAAGGTAAATCTGGCTGCCGGCCGTACGCGGCAGGGTGTCCGAAAACGAGACGCCGTCGGGTAGGTCGGTGGTTTGGCGCAGGACTGGTAACCAGTCGGCCGGTAGTTGGAGGGTAGGACGTATGACCGTCGCGTTCGCGAACAGGTGTGCGGGCAGTAGCACTGCCTGGTTGGCGGGGTCGGGGCGCGACGGCCCGTCGGGGAAAAGGTCGTGGCGACGGCTGAGGGCATCTGGCCGGACCGCTTCCGTGCCTGGCCGGTAACGGATTTCGAAGTCGTATTCGGCCATGTCGGCCTGCCAACGGGCCTGCCGACGGTTCAGCTGTCGCTTGGTGGTGAAGTACTGGAGCGCCTGGTGGTCGGTGTAGATGATAAACGTGGCGGCCAACCCGTGGAGGTAATGGCGCCAGTGTGCGCACGCGTCGACCACGGCAAGGAGTTCCTTGTCGTGTATCTCGTAGTTGCGCTCGGCCGGTATCATCTTTCGCGACCAATAGGCGATGGGGTGTAGGCGATGCGTACGTGTGTTGGGGGCTGTCGCGGTTTTGGCGGCGTCGTCGTCGGTGCAGGGGTGCCATTGCGACAGTACTGCCGCGACGACGGCGTCGCTCGCGTCGGTCTCCAACACGGTCGGGAGATGGGGGGAGAAATGGCGTAGAATAGGGGCGTCGGTGAACGCGGCCTTGAGCTTGTTGAAGGCGTCCAGTGCGCTCGCCGGTAGTTCCAGCTTCCCCGTCGCGCCGCCCTTGAGCAGGTCGGTGAGAGGGGCGGCGACGCGCGAGTAATGTCGGATGAAGCGGCGGTAGAAGTTCGCGAATCCGAGGAAGACTTGGATTTGGCGGACGGACTGCGGCGGAGGCCACTCCAGTAACCGTCGCGACTTTGCCGCGATCCATGGAGATCCCGTCGGGGCTCACCACGTAGCCGAGGAATTCGACGCTTTGGGTGTGAAACTCGCACTTGTCGGGCGCGCAGTACAGTTGGTGCTGTCGCAGCCGCTCTAGCACTTGACGGACGTGCGTCGGGTGGTCGGTCGGGTCGTCGCTGAATACGAGGATGTCGTCGAGGTAGACGATCACCGACACGTCGAGCAGGTCCGACAGCACGTGATTCATCAGGCGTTGGAACGTCGCCGGCGCGTTACAGAGGCCGAACGGCATCACCAGATACTCGTAACTGCCGTAGCGCGTCCGGAAGGCCGTCTTCCATTCGTGGCCCGGCGCGATGCGAAGGAGGTTGTAGGGTTAGGGTTAGGGTTAGGGTTAGGGTTAGGGTTAGGGTTTAGGGTTA